>JACRUU010000027.1:20631622-21199122 GCA_030449085.1 Kryptopterus vitreolus | reverse complement strand
AGAGAGAGAGAGAGAGAGAGAGAACCCATGTGCAGTACCATTAACCCCCACTGGAGGGCTGTGACCACAGGCACATGAACCACAATTTTACATTTGTGTTAAATGTATCTTAAATGAATCTTCGCTTATTGTATTAAGGAGTTAGGCAGGTAACCTCACAAATAAATAAAGGTTCATATTATTCATCAGTCTAACTCACTCATATAAATTAATTCATATTGGTCAAAGAATTGAATATAAATTATAATGAAAAACATGTTCAATTCATTTGCCAAAATACAGTGCATCAATATACTTTAAGTCTAAGTCTAAGTAAAATATAATGCAACTAATCATAAGAGAATAGGGAATGATTTATAATGTCTCTTTACAACAATCCCACATCCCATATATGATTCAGACCTGCCAAACATCCAATACCAGGCCTGGAGGTTACCACAAAGCCTTATACATATACTCACTGTTTTGCACTTCTTTTCTGCATCTTTAAGCCACAATGTATAACTAACCATTATTAATGCAAATGCATTATAAACTATTAACTGTATATCAGTCTGGTAAAATGTTTACATATTTGACTTGACAATTTTGAATTAACAAACCATCAAACCATTTCTCAATTTGAATTGAGATTAGAGACCAGATAAAATATTAATAATGTGAAAAGTTGCTATATTAATATGGTCTATGGTCTGGCAGCAAATCACAATGAGTTTAACATTTTAAGTGCTTACTTGAATCACAAGATTCTGGAGATAAAAAACTGGGATGCAATTAAAAAAAAATGTTTAATGTAATTTCTGCCTCTAATATAACTACAAGAAATAAACAGAGGTCCTAAGCTATTTTCGTTAGCACTATTCTATGAAACATCTCATGACGTCTTTAAATATCTTCAATGTCTTATCTCAATACTTTTGACATCAGTGTTTACAAAAGCAGCAAGGAGGCGGGGGTGCTGGGGGACCTGGCAGTGTTGCATTTCAACTCCTTGCATGAGTAGGGGTAGCATGTTATTCCTCTCCTGTCTCAAGAATGTTGTGATAATGTCAGAGCAGTCTACAATCCCCTTTTAACCGTTGTACATGGTTTTATGGTTTTGAAGAAATTCCTGGCAAGAAAGACTATAAATATGAAGAAAAATAAGTACCTAATTATTTTTTTGTAATTTAAATATATTTTTACCTAATAATATATATGGTGTAAAACTGTACTGTGCACAAGAGAAGACAAGGTCGAATAATTATTGTGCTGTATAACACTTGGTAGACCTAAATGTTTCTGAAACATATGTACTATTCTCAGTTATCCTATGTGTTGAGTTTTAAATCAAAATTCAAATAAACAGTGTTGCATGCGGAAGCTGACAATGTGAAGCAAGTTGTAGCACGAGGATGATAGTGGGTAAGAAATGTCAGTGTTCCCAGTGTAATCTGTCTACGTCAGCCAAGCATGGTTTTCATTGTCCACTTCCAGGTTTTGGTTTAATAATTTACTGCGTTTGGAATATTTTAAAAGTCCTTATTCTGGCACCAAGTTACAACTGCTGAACTAGACTCTGTTGGGACA
The DNA here is from genome assembly GCA_030449085.1 of Kryptopterus vitreolus. Classification (NCBI taxonomy): domain Eukaryota; kingdom Metazoa; phylum Chordata; class Actinopteri; order Siluriformes; family Siluridae; genus Kryptopterus; species Kryptopterus vitreolus. The sequence continues at coordinate 21,197,553 of JACRUU010000027.1, read as the reverse complement.
GTCCACAGGTCATTTAACATTCTATCCAAACTTTCTCATCTCAATGTAACTACAAACTGTATGGTAGCAAACATGTTAGAACAAAAAATGTGTGGTATAAAATGTTTGGTTCTCCTCCATATAAATGACTAACCAAAAACTAATGCTTCATGGAGAAAAAAAAAACAAGGACGTACCAGGTGCTCAAGCACTGCGGGATACCCTTCTCTTCTACACCACTTTTTGTTTTCTAAAAAAAAAAAATAAATACAAAAAATACATATGGTAAATGTATAAACTTAACCAAAAAATTACCATTATTACTTTTCATATTAGTAATGGACATTAAAACCTGGAAATACTGTAGTGCCCCCCCCCCATTTACTTCAAATCAGGGCCCCACCCAATGCTCTCCACTTTCTCTGCTTTGCCCTCAGAGGGCGACAGTACACAAATATAACTCAAAGCACATTCCTTTACATAACCCTGGGCCTTTATCTGAGCTACCCACACCCACACATCCCACATTCTAGTGTGTTTTACATTAAGCAACTGTTGCTGTTTTGCTTTTTGGTAATTTAATTCCTCGCACATTAAAGAGTTTATTATTGAGCCGTTTGCCTACATTAAAATGACAAACTGAAATAAGTATATTAAAACATATAGATTAATAACAACATTTCACAAACCCTTAGGATGTTCATGGAAACAGTAGCCATCACATTACATGGCGACTGATCAGGGGAAATGGTAGCTCAGAGTTTAAGCAGGTGGATGTTCTGTATGAAATACCACCACCAGTGAATGCCATAGATGTAACTGATCTTTTCACCATTTCACCATTTGATGATTGATCACCATTTCAATCATCAAACTTCCTACATTAGCAATACATTATACCCATGCTACACAATTATTTAACGAGCTATTTTTAAACAATACTGTCTATGCTTAAAGTTTTTATGAAGTCAGCAGCTCAGTGTTTGGTTTTTTATTCTACCTGTGTCAGTGTCAGCATCGGGTTAAAGCAAACATCAGCTGCAAAGGTTCTTTCAGATAAGCCATACCACATGTTTGCTAGCACTTTCACCACACATTAAACATAAGTAGTTATGTATAATAAAAGTAAAGCAAATTTTGTTATTAGAAATAATAACATTTTAATGCGACACTGTGAGTCTATTTGGCTAGTCAATAGTTCTTTGAACTTGACACGATTTTTGATATATACAAGCCTCCAGAAGATGACTGATGACAAAGAAATATCTGTTTTCCGGTTGCTATTGCATGTCATAAATGTGTATGGAATCCATTGGATCTTTAAATAAATAAATAAAAGCAGTGTAAAGTAAAAATACTTTGTTCTAAATGTAAATCCTTGCTATAATAATTCATTTGCTTAATCTATCAGCAAATACAAAGTCAACATAGGTCTAAAATGTGATTCATTGTTTAAAATATTTGACAATATTTGAAATCGTAATTTCAGTATATGTAGTATAATAGGTACAAATGTACACTGAACATGAAAATATTTTAAATAAACATCTGTGTGCACTGTGTCCACTATAAACAAAAATGTGCTGCCAAAAACCTAATTTTGCAGGTGTGGCATTAGGGGGTTACCTAGCACTGAAAAAGCTGTTGTTTTTTTGTACATTATTGAAATCAATCAATAAATTTTGTTATGTCACAGAAATTGAACAGAAATTGTGTCTAAAAACGAAGATGAAACTTCAGTGATGTGTCTGTTCCTGTCCCAGTCTAACAGAAAAGGTACATCTCATTCACTGACAGTCAAAACAAATGCTGTAGTCAGCATTGAGACATTGGCTAGCATAGACATGTCTATGAACACCCTGAAAAACAACCGTAATTAAGCCTCTGCATCGTGCTTTACTTTTACTTCCTAATAACCATTTTTAATGCAGTGATTATAGCAATTTTGTTGACTATACAGCTATAATTAATGACTTCCAAACCTAGATTAGTATTTTATATACAATCAATAGGTTATTACATAGTTTGATATCTAATTATCATAATATTTATAAAGCAAATGAATAGGTGGCTTTACAATATTTGTCCTATCAACAATTTAGAATAGTTCAACAAAAACAGAGAGGAATGTCGCTGTTGCTCAGGTGTCAAGGGTGCAAACTTCGATATCGCCAATGATAATAAAACCACAGTCAGGGCCTCTCACTATACTGTTGTTTCATTATGAAGCTAGATATACCAGAGCCACGACTGAAATAGACATGGATATGTGGTGATAAAGGCCAGGCTAGATGAGCTTGTCATTGTGTTTGCATACAATAACATGAGGCAGAGCAGCTGTGTACACTCAGAAGACTGACATACAAGAGAATTCTACTTATTTATATTAATTCTGCTGCTACTGTTGATCTGCTACTACAGATGGAGCCAAAAAATTACAACAATGCTAAAAGATCGTACATAAAAAGAAATTAGTAAATATGAGAGTAAATAAATGAACAGTTTATTAACTTTGCAGGACATAACATTTTGCCCGATAAAAAAAGCATCCTTGTAATGACCCCGTCGATGTCCGATGGGGTCGTACACATCACATGCTCAAGACACACCCTATTTAAAAAAATTTAAACAAAATCCTCACAGCCCTAAGCATGCCATCTATTCAGTGTTCATTGCAAAGTGAGTTGAGGACCCCACCCTGGCCTCCAGTCACACACATTCCTAGATGTAGCAGTCAGGCCAGCTGGAAAAGAGCCCAGCCTCTCCTACAGTGAGTAACTCCAAAGCAACGTCCTACACTCTGTCTGATCACTCTGTTCACACAGGGAAAATGTATCATCAAAACAGGATATTCTTATTCTGTCGGTAGAACTTTTAAAGCCTCGAATCCTCAAGTCATTTAAAAAATAATAATAAAATTATATCATTATATCATTATATCTATGATGTTATTCTACAATGTAAAAAAGCATCTGCACTTCTGGGATGTATTTCCTATTAAACGCGTATTCACTTATGGAATATTATGAATAATTACTTCTTGAACTGCCCTCCAATACCGACAGCGCACACTGACATCATCTGCAAAGAGCGTCTATAGTCAGACTAGAGAATGACTAAAACCACAGGCACAGAGTGCAATAAAGCACGCATCAAATCACTAAACTCATAAATAGTTCAGAGGAAACCTAGAAAGCTGTAAAGTCAAATTTTATTGACTCATTAACATATATACACTAAAAGAAGAGCAATGTATACCATGCTAAGAAAGTGAAAATTTAACACACAGTAAACAGATGTTTTTACTGACAGGACACTTAAACCGTAAACGGAGAAGGCGTGAGCAAGTGCAAGTGGGCAAGTGGGTGGTTTCTTAGCATCAACTAATTAGTGTCAAATGGTACTTAACTACAGACTAATACAAAACTCTAAAACATAGGGAGAGTATGCATACATATATATGTGTGCGTGTGTGCGCGTGCTTGTGTAAACAAAAAAACGTCACATTATTGCATTTCTGACAAGTCAGTGTTATTACCCATATTTACAGACTTTGTCCAGATGTTTAAGGATTACACCACATATGACATATATGAAGGTAGTACCATTCAGTCCCACTACAATGAGTGTGGAAAAACAGAGAATACATGTTCAATCATGTCTAGTGTCATCCACCATGCTATTACAGCCAATTTAATTCAGTGCATACCTGAGGTTGTGTGAATGGAATGTTCATAAATCTGCAAGATAACTACCCATGAAATGCAATAAACAAGTCTGTAATTAATCTATTTAATAAACACTTCCAAAGCTTCAGTAACCTAGGGCAAATATAGCATAGCCCTGCGAAACATGTCTGCTGACTTCTGCCCAGAATATCAACTGTATTTGCCATTGTAAACACTGGAAAAATCCAGTAATCTAGTAATCAAGACTGCATTATGATGGACCATTATTTGGAAACAGAGGGGGGTGAACATGCTAATCCTGGGATCGTTTGACAGTGAACATATTTTATAGTGTTCATCTTGTTCAAACAGTTCGGTCAATAAATTAGGCGGGCATGATGATGCAAGTTATTGCTAATAGAGACGGCGCTAACTTGGATCTTTTACAACACTCAATTGTTGGCCAACCATGAAGGACTAAATGTTATTCTAATCTTTTGTTCATGTTTATTCTTGCAAGGATTAAGCCCATGATTTTATAGGGATCATGATGTTGCCACACCCTTTAATACCCAACACCATAATGTTATGTTGTTAAAGTCTTAATAGGAAGAATTCAGTATATGTTTTTTTATTATTTAAATGTTCTTTCTTGACCATACATATTGTGTAGGTTAGCTATCTAATAATAGTACTCAGTTAAGTTTTAAAAAAAAATACTTTACCCCAAATTTTATATTCCTTGTGTACCAGACCATTACAGAACAAAATCATACCCCATGGAAAATTGTATGAGTCACAAAGATGACTGTGTGGCTTGTCTGTTCCTAACATTCAGAGTCAGTATTTCCCAATGATGGCTTAGTTTGGACAGGCAGAGACATACTGCAACAAAAGATATTGCAACAATAGCAGAAATCGCACATGCTCGGAGGCATCAAAATTACAGCAGGTGATATAATTAAACATGCCAGTTTACAATAATTAACTGTGATGAACCGTCAAAATAAAATCTCTAGATGACCACATGTAGAATGGCCTCGTATTATAATCATAGGACTACCCGAACCTCAAAAGAGGGGGTAAACAATAATTAAACCAGTCTGTTGTTAACAGGGTTGGTTCTTGTCTACTGTTCTCTAAAGGGCAATGACGGCAAGTCCTCTACAAGCCTGTAAGGAAATGACAGAGGAAGTATGCACAAGTCCAAACACTTTCCATATCACAGTGCTACAGCAAACTCCTCAAAAGCACCCATCCTTTTTACATTATCAACAGGAGAAAGCAGTTGCACTATCTGAGACCAGTGCCACTGAGTAAGGATTCTTCACCACTACTTCAATTGTAACTGCAGAAATTTTTCCAGTAGAAATCATCAGGAGCTGCAATCTGATCATACATCTTATAGTACTGAGACACAAGTAATCAATAATCTAAAGACAATTCCGGGTGACTGTAAAATATGAGCAGATTCTTAACTTGCAAAAGTGCCTTGAAGTTAACCAATAAGCAACCTTTTAAAATGGAAACATCAAAAAAGTTATCAACCATCAGGAAGCATTGCAATATATGGACAGGCTTGAAAGAGCGCAAGAAGGGTGTGGCAGTGAAGGGGGGTGGAATTGAAATACAAAGTTCCTGCGCTGATGCAAAGTTATAATAAAAGCAAAACAATTCTACAACTCAGACTGACTTTCAGCTAAAACTTCCAAACTTTATTAGGTGTTTTTTTTTTGTTTATGTTCACTGCTGTTTTAATTTCTTACATTAAAGAGCAAAGTTTAACTAATCTAAGAGCGGCTTGTGAATAAAATGACTCATTTTTTATGTCTTCTTGCAAAACTGTGCTTCCAACAACCATCCACCCCCCTTCCCCCCACCCACCCCCCCCAATGTGCTTCAGACCTGGTTTCAATTAGTAAGTCTTTCCAAACCACTACATTCCATCACCCACCCCTCCTCCTCCTCCTCTCTCTCGCTCGCTCTCTCTCTCTCTCTCTATCCCCACACCCTGTCCACAATCCTGAGGCAAGAAGAATCAAGGCATAAAATGGAGACAAGTATCAAAACTCCACCCTTTCTTGGTACATTTAAACTTCACTTATATCATTAGGTTTAATACAATATTTCCACAAGTCCTACTATGAGGGCATGACCAAGACAAACAGCTCTACTAAAAACATCACATTTCCCATTAAAAACACTTATCTAAACAGAGAAATCAAGTATGTTCCAAAAAACACAAAGTTACATGTCCAACATAAAGAATGAAAGACGATATGTTGAATTAAGCGTTTTGGTTAAACAAGAAGTATTACATATTATAATATATTAAATACTAAAAGATTTGGATTTTTTTTCTTTTGCCCCATTACGTGCGCAGTTGAGCCTCGTGAACCACACCGACTTTATCCACGTTGCAGTGGTTGCTGGTGGAGACTTTTTTTTCCCTCTCCTGCATGGGTGTGGGGTTCAGTGTTTGCATGGCATGCAAAAGCGAAAAAAGATTTCCCTTACAATTACTTGGCAATGCACATACTTGGCTAGGGGTTGTTTAAAGCATTCCGTCATCGTTACAACACTGATCTCTTTCTAACTTTACAATATGTTTTTTAGTTATTATTCATTATATCGTGTTTAAGAGACGGTGAATGTTTCAGTCGCATAGTTCTTGGTGGAAAAAAAAAACATGCGCAACAGGCACGTCAATTGTGCAAACACACACACACACCCACTGCCCCTCGTGTTCACAGCTGCGCCTCATGAGGGCTTTCTATATAAGCGTGTATGAATAGAAATCTATTCATGGGACATTTTACACGTTCCATTTAACGCCAGAAAGGCGCTCCATTTTTTTCAGCCTAGAAATATATATACACTACATATACAGTTAAACAAACGACATACGTTTGCTTACAAAGTGAGAATTAAACGAAGTGTTTTCCCCTACCTGGGAGCAGTTCACTGCTTCCAAAAAAGTTTAACACCTTGGCATGAGCATCCTCCGTTGCACATGCCTTTCTGCCACAGCCACGAAAATGTCTGTCACAACCGTCCGATGTCTTTCTTTTTTTTTTCTTTGTACTTAATGACTTTTGCCCCCTTATCTCCCCCCTCTCTCACTTTGTGTCTCTCACTTTTTTTCTCTCTCTCTGCTGTGCAGTCGTAACTTCGGGCTGTGGAGAATGGCTGAGTACAGGGCATGGCATAGATCTTCACTGGGAAGGAGGGATGAAGGGAGGAGAGGGGAGTGGAGGGAGGGAGGGAGGGAGGGAGGGAGGGAACTGTAGCTAGCAGGGAGTGGCAGGCTGCGGCCCACCCACTGCTCCTCTCCCCTGTAATCGCCACGCATTCAGGATTGCAAAAACGAGCCAAATTCAGTTTAGTTTAGTTTAGGGGCCTAAACTTTTTCACAGAATTTCACAGGTTAAATCAACTGGGATAACAAATCTTTAAAAAAAAATCTTGCATCACAAGATAAAATATGATAGGGTACAGATGAACTTGTGATGGAACTAGACATGTTAATATAATACTTATGTTGTACTACCAGGTTTTATTTTCCCTTATATAGCCTAAGCCCACAAGCAAAATCCACCAACATGGTCATAAACCATCATTTTTGCCTCCGATTAAGGTGGAAAAGCTCGCATTTGGAAACTAGACACCAACAACTGCAAAAGCAACAGGAGAATAGAATAGACTCGCATATACATTACAGCACAGTGAAAATCTTTTCTTTGCATATCCCAGGTTGTTTGGAAACAGACTGCAAGGTCATACATGACATGGACCCAAGAGTGGTAGCTTGGCTCGAACCCCTGACTTTCTGATCAATAGCCCAGTGTCTAAACCACTGAACTACACTCCCACCCTGTCTGCACACTTGTCGTGCCTGTTGTGCATTTTCTTAATTTTTTTACCCCATCGTTCATAATAAAGGCTTCATGGTAGAATAAAATCAATTTTCTATTAATAGCTACAATATTTGAAGTGGAGCAAATGCATATTTGTATATTTGTAATGGAAAAATGAGAAAGATGAGGTTACACACTCAGTCAAATATCCATATATTTATGTAATAGATATAACATAGAAGCATATAGTACATATAGCATCTAAATAATAAAAATAACCTTTATTCAAAAACAAATGACAATATACAATGCTCTCACCTACAAATTTCCCTATATTACTAAAATGTTAGCTTGCCAGACACAAAGAGGTGTAAATTGTATACAAAGAAGAGATTCTTGCAACCCCTACACTGCACTGTTATTCACTGTTCTCCCGAGGGTGGAATTATAAACATATGCCAATTTGACGGAGAACTATAGTCACCCTTGGTTCCTTTGTGACCTCTTTTACACATCTTGATCTTGGAGTGATCTTATTTTGATTGGGCACAATTAATTTCTAATCATATACATCCTTTTCTATTCTTCTGACACTCATATGTACTGTAGGATAATTTTTTTCCTGAATAAATAAATGGCTTTTCTAATTGGGTTTCAATTTATCTTTCAGGATTGTATCCAAACATGGAAATATTTTAGGCCAATATTTTAACCCTAGATGTATGACAAAATTTTAAGCACACCTGTAGATTAGTCCGTTTAGACCCACACACCAGCCATAGCATACCTAATATTTTGTAGGTCTATTTTGAATCCTGCAAATTGCAAGGTGGGGCCTCTGGGGATCAGACTTGTTTGTCCAGCAAACAAACAGATGCTAGGTCAGAATTAAATATTGGGAAGTTGGAAGCCACCTTGAAATCTGTTCTTCAAGCCATTCCAAAACAGCTCCGCAGGGTAGCAAGGCTTATCTTGCTAAAAGAGGCCAATGTCAAGTCTCGTACTTGGTTACACAATACTGTTTAGATACAGTGGTCAGTCATAACATTAAACCACTGATAGGTGAAGTCAATCAAATGTATTCTCTCATGATAATGGCATTCATGGGATAGATACATTGTTTGAAGGATGCAGTGGTTACCTACCAAATGTAATTCAAGGAAAAACATGTGGGGTAAGTTTTTGCGAAGAAAATTTTAAAAAAGTAATTTTTCAGCATATTTGAATTTGGAATTACCTTTAGGTGCAATGTACAATATAATGTAGCTAATATAAGCTTACAGCACATGTCTGGTCAACAATGGCAAAATGGTCAGCTTCCAATGGACTTAATGCTAAGAAAAGTGTTTACCTGACACACACTGTGCTACCATTTGCTCATTTAAAAAATCTAGATAGATATTATTTGCAAAAAGAAAACAAAAAAGAGCCATGATATTTAAAATGTCTGATGTAAAAATTAGCCCAACTGATTGTAGCTCCTCAGCAATGAAGGGCAACACTGACAATAACTTGTCTGATTCTACAGGGGGAGTAGACATTTAGCAAAATGAAAGGTTAAAACCTAACCCAAACCAAATGAATCTTGATAAATTCATGAATAATTATTTTTTTGTTTTGACCTGTTTAAATTTTGGGGGTATCCCCCCCCCCCCCCAGGACTATAGTGTATAGGCTACTTCTGTCACTTTCAGAAAGGAAATTAAACCTTCATAGCACATTCGTTGCTATGAATATCATTTATCTTTCTTTAGTTAATTATTAGTTTGGTAAAATCTATATATATTAATAGTAGATTAACAAATTGCATAAAGTATTTTCACATCAAATCTAAATATATTCAATATATTACCCTCAAAGCTAATTTAATATATACAATTGCACACAAATACACTGAGAAGTAGATTTTGTAATAAGGTCACCAAAGTAGGGGAAATGAAGTAAAATCCCACAATCATCCACACAAAATATTTATTAATGCAATACATCTGTGTAAGTGATCATGGGCTACTCAATTTTGGGTAAAAGTTCGGCATTTATTTATTTTATTTTTTTAAATAAAAATACAAATAACTTGATTCCAGTTATTCAAACAATTATTTTCTTGAAGTTACATTGCAAAGCTTTTCTCATTAATATAACAGTTATAAATTACTTACAAGAAGAATCAAAGACAAAATCCACACTCAGTCATTTAGCTAGAAAATCAGTGTGAGTGCGGCTTTTTGGGACAAAATTCCAGAACCCAGTAAACACAATATATAAAATTGAGAGAGAGAGAGGGAAAGTGAGAGAGAGAGAGAGAGAGAGAGAGAGAGAGAGAGAGAGAGAGAGAGAGAGAGAGAGAGAGAGAGAGAATTTGAATTTTTTGTTATCGTATTCATATTTAAATTGCTAACTTTTGGCATCAGCTATTATTTTGCAGCATAACCAGCAGCTACATATTTTTAAACACAACTTTGAGCACAGTAATTTTAATATATATAGTATGCAAACTGGAAATCTGAATTTTTAAAAGAAAAATGGGCCTCAAGTGTTGCCAGCAGTATTTTCAACTGCCTATGAACTAAAAGGTTTCCAGTATTTACAAGGACCTGTAAAGTAAACTATTTTTAGCACACTAGCAATATTTTATGATAAACATTTGAAAGAATATTGAGAGGTGTTGCATTTAGCTAAAATAAAAATGTTCCAAAACAGGCTGTTTATATTAAAAGTCTTTTATTACTAGGGGATGCCTATGTAAAGATCCTCAGCAAATTTAAACTATATCTGTATGGTCTTTTCCTGTTTGTGATAGTTGGACAAGTTTCGTTTCAATTTGAAAACCATGCTATATAAATAGTCTGTAAAAATAGTCTCGCTGAGTGCCTAGAGCTGCATACTCAAAACCATAACGGATTCTTCCATTGTTATATCAATAGTAAAGAGTCGTAATTTTCTCTCTAGCTATTGTATGCAATATTTGTACAGATCTCATTAAACTTGTGCAAAAACATATCACATTGCTGTCTCCTAAAGTCTATATGGTACATTTAGCCCAACAATACTTCTCCAGTATATTCATTTCTCTCGCATTCCTCTCTCTATATCTCCTAATATTACATTACTTGCACACCAGTAAAGATACTTCTTACTAGTCATTAATCTGCCATATTCTTACTCAGACCCATTACTGTAGACTTGCGAACACAGACATACAATTTCCTCGTAAACAGGTAGTGTGTGTGTGTGTGTCTCTCTCTCTGTGTGCGTTTGGACACCCAAGACAGAACGAGAGAAAAAGAGAAATACGAGAGAGAGAGAAAGAGATGAAGAGCGAGGGAAATAAAGGCACTCCTTCAACAAATCCATGCCACACCCATGTTCAGCACAGAGAAATAGCAAACAGCAGATGAATTCAGTAAACAGGAGTTATTATACAGTCCATGCTTGCAGAGAACAGCAGGGCGTGGCAGGCAACTACAGGTGAAGAAAAACAAAAAGAAATGCTCCTGGCAGATTTCTTATCGAACATGAAAACCTTGAAAAGCTTTGCTTCAACAGATTACTCTGCATGTAAAGCACATGATAAGCAGATGGGTTTGCAACAGTTTACACTGTATGAATATTTCTTTGTTAGTTTCCTTGTATTCTGAGGAGTTCTATCTCCTGAGAATGCCATCATGCGGATTATGAACTGCCAAAAAAATGCCAGAGAACAAAACATTATTTATTTATTTATTTTTTAAGGCATGTGGTTGAGCAGATTCTTTCAAGCTGTTGCAAATGGAAAAATGAGCACTCTGGCCTTATGGCAATTCAGAGATCTTGGTCACTCCTCGAGATCCATGCTTTTAGTTCATACGAACCCAGGAATGCACATCACACATCAGGCTCAGCATTTAAAACCTCAAATCTTAATTATTTTAATAGTGATATGTGGGAAAGGGTGTGTTTCCTGGTGTGCAGAGCATAGGTGTGTCTGCTTGTGTGTGCTACAGCAAACTGTTGGTGTGTCAGGGTGAGTCATCCTGTATGACTACAATACATGCTGTGCCACTTGTGCAGAGAGTGAAGCAAAGGAAAAGAACAAGGAGAGGCAGAACAGGCTGAAATTTTTTGGGTGTGTCCTAGAATCAACTTCACAGGAAAGTTTTTTACTTGTTTTTTTTAATTAGAGTTTTAATGTTGAAAAGAAACAATGAAAAATAAAAGCAGAATAAAGAATCCTGTTCTGTAAGTTTTGGATTGAATGGCTGTAGTATTGTCAATCAAAACAAGAGCTATTCATTTATCTGAGAACTGCTGAAAAATGTGGCAGCAGTCATAAAGTTACATTTAAAAAAGCGTCAAAAGAATACCGGATACATGCCAACAAAGCCAGCATTGTATTTGCACAGGAGGAGCATGTGCTGCTCTCTTTCATATCATTTGATAAATCATGGGATCATGGGATGTTGTCTGTCCAAAACAGCAGTGTGAAGCTTATAGTACTTCAAAAGAAAGAACCATTAATTCTACATATTCTCATGAAGGAGGCTTTTTTGGGGGGTCTTAGCCCCATTAGAACTATTTATATTTGATCTTTCCAACTTGGTTTGATTTTATAACCATATCTTGCCAACTAAAGATCATTTCAGATCATATCAAGTTTTTTTTTTTTTGTGATGTAAACTTTTTGGGCCATATTGTAGCCTATTATCATTGGCACATGTGAATTTCATTAGTTGGACTTTTTTCCTGAGAACAACAAGCGAACTGTGGAATCAGGCCATCACACGCCTCTTGAGTTGGACAAAGGAAGCCGAACCTCAAATCACTGTTTGCACCAAAAAGCACGTTTCAGTTTTGTTAGAATCTTAATTGAGAATTATGTCCTGCTTTAGCACCTTTTGTAAGGCTTGCATCAACACAGGGAAAGCACATTCCAGTTTAACTGCTTTTTGAGAAGAATGCTTACTATACCGCTGGAATGTACTCTTCTTTTCACATGCACATGGAGGCGAAGAAGGAAAATGTATACATTTGGATATGGTTTTCCTTAACCACACTGTCTTTATGAAAAATAACAGTTAAACTTGTTAATCCCACCCCTAACTTCCTAGCTTCCATCATACACACACACACCAAGATAATCTTTATATAAAGATGCACTGTATACATTCTAATTGAATAGGATGGCCAGGTCCTTCCTAACAAAAGCATGTTAACCTCTGCTGTTGCTATGGACACAGTGTTTCGTGGGTTTATTACTCTGAGGTTCCTCTGATCAAGGTTTTGTGATTCAGCGTAGCTTTTCCAAACGTCCACTAAGAAAAGAGGAAAGAGAGAAGAGTGTAGAATGTCAGATGGATTGAATTGTGGTTTCCCCTGCAGATTATGACTCACCAACACGAGGGAGGGACGGGCCAAAAAGGACTATTCTGGGATGGCAGCCATGGCAACATAATAAGCAAAGGGGCAGGTTTTTGACTGCATGTTTCCATAGCAATGGCCCTTGTGTGCGCGTGTGTATATATAAAACGTAAGATGCCAAAACACTGGTTGAGAAGTAGTAAAGAATTGGATAGTGCACAGCCAAAAGCATTGTGATGCTCACTAGATTATTTTAACAATATTCGATCTATAAGTTTTTCTTTTCATAGCAACATAATTGTGAATCACTTATCTTCACATCAATAGCCTGTGAAATGTGTTTCCTTTTATATGTGATTGATATAAATCAACTAAGAACTTTCACATCTCTAAATTCGCCTGACTGGCACGGAACAATGCGGCAGTTCTCTTTATCATTGCCCCCAACTGCTCCACCTTGAATTCCTTCAAATATCTTCTAATCTACATTTCAAAACTATTATATTTAAATATTTGCTATGGAAAAAGTACAATAAGTTTAGGTAACACACCCTTAAATGAATATGATGTTGGGAAAATGTCTTAAGCCACCTGAGAAATTTACGGTTTTATGAATTTATACTTTGCATTTTGAAATATATAAATATATATATACACCCGCATTATAAATGTCACTAACAATTTTTCTGAAACAGAGTACTGAAAATACTTTCATCGATGTGTGTAGACAATATTCATTTCAAACCTCTCCTCATGACACCTCAGTATTTGTAATTACCAGCCAATTGCTCGGTGTTCCAACATTAGCACACCTGGTGTGATACATCAATGAATAGTGACACTAATGAGATCGTCATGGAATTTAACAAATGCATGAAACAGCTGCGCTTCACCAATTATAGGGATGCAATGATTATCTGCTATCATCAACAAATGAACTGCTATCAAAAGTACTAGCATTTAGATTTTTTTTACTATATTTATTTATACATTTCAATTAATCTAATAAGTTTCACAAATGAAACACTGGCAGAACTGGTCCCCTATGGTTATTACATAAAATATTCTTGTGATTCTGCAACTTTCAGCAGGTAATAAATGGCTGCTGGTTCCTCAACAATTTTGTTCCCTTCACATTTTTTTTAAGAGGCCTCAAATGAGCATTCCATTCCAACCATAGTTTTCATTTTGACAGTTTCACTCTGCTGTGAACAGAATTCACTTCAGGTTCTGCACAAGTTTACACAAGACTAACAATCCATCAACTTATAAGGCACATTAGAAAAAGGACAAAAAATTCCTTAAAATTATAAAATTCATCTAAGGACACTACTGTAAGTGTAAAGTGAGACTATGTGCCCTATATTCTGGATCCTTACACAAGATATAATAAAGTAACAAGTGAAAAACAGTGAAAGTCATTTACATAACTAGAAAAAGAGCTATTCATATTTCTGAAAATATTATTTTAATAATCACAACAAATCTATTTAATTCTGTAAAAACATAAGCCCTTAAAAACAGTAGTAGAACAAAATAGAACGTTAGATGTTCTTTGCATGTCCATTCCAATATAAATAAACCATACAAACCCAAGTGGACAATAAACAAAAACATTTTGATTTGTGATTCTTTCATACTCCTTAAAAAGGAAGCTATTTAGTATACTAAGGTTTCTCCTTTTTTTATATAATTTATAATTGGAGTCACTTTGTCCCAATGATTATAAATTTGCTATTATGAAAAGTATATAAAAGAGCCACCAATTACAAGGTCCTACTCAATAGCATATGTGCACATTCTAGATTAACTTCAACCATCTATAAACATTAATAAAATATATTCCAGCCCACCTTAACCAAAAGAAGGCAAATAATACTATGAACTGAAAGTTCAGTTATACATGATTCCAGATAGTATGCCTGTATGATACCATGATGCATCATTCATTATAGGTCGGAACATGTTTAAAAGAAAGCTGAACCAAGTAGATCTTGTGAGATTGACCAATTTTTCTTACTTTAACAGTGCAGTCATTTAGATAATATTAAAATACATGCTAGCTATATTTATTTCTAAGTATTTGCTAAAACTCAAACCTGTTCCTGTCAACACTTGCTTGTTTAAGAACAGAAAAAAAAGACACTGTAAAAAAAAACAACTCCTGTAATAAGATATTTTTGCCTCGGGCATCATGTCAGGGTTTTACATTTTATTCAACCTTTCTTAGATTCATATATAATAAATATAAACAAAAATAAATGTTTGTGTCAGAGGGACCCCGATTTTGGGATTATCACAACCGTATTAAATTTACCGATATGATTACAAGCTAATGTGCCGCTAGCCAAAGTGTTCCATGTAACGTGAGTAGTTGTATTCAATGATGAACTTGCTATATAGTATCAACAGTACCTCTGGAAACTAGTTTAAACAAAACCCAAAAGAGGAAGTCAGACTTTCAGATCACATTAATGTGACCCATTTAAATCGGTGCCACACCCATCTTCCAAAAGTGCTATTTGCATAGTCCACAAAGGTAATGCCATGGAAATAGAGAAACAAAAAAAAACACTCACAAGAGACAAAAATAAAAAGTAGCATTCATGGAATGAAAGTTTTTCAGTGTATACAAGGTGCTTTGTTGGTACAGGCCTTCTGCTTTGTAACGTATACATCCCTGCCCAGCAACTTGCCTAACCACTTCTTGAAGCAATGTGGAAAGTAAACAATATCACAAGCTCCAAATATACAGTGTGTTAAAATTTTGACCACCGTATAACGAACAAAAAAATTATCAAATTCATGATACACTTGTGTGCTAATTAACCTATGTAATATATAATTTTTGGAATGCTGTGCTTTCATAACACCAAAGTGCTAACACGGAATTAAGTGTTTGTATTGTTAAATAGTGTAGACATTGTGCATAAAGCACAAAGTTGAAATGGAACAGGGTTTGTGAGTGCATGGTCACTTAAAATGATTTGTATCCAAATATCAGTAACTTTTCCTAGACATTCCAGGAATGAAAAGCATTCTGGGTCAAAATATTGTTCTACAATAAACGTAGAATTTTGATGTGTTGGATTAAACTTACCTTAAATGGATTAATGACATTTACTTTACAGTTAATGGAGCAAATATTTGAGAGACTCTAGTACGAGGCAATTTTTTTTAAAAAAGATTGTCTGCAGTATGCTTACATGAATCATGGAACAAATTTTATGTATACACTTTTTGCCTGACATTTTGAAGCATTGTAGAAGTATTCTGGATGGGTCCGTGGACTCTTGCATGCCACCACCCCCTTTGGTAATCCGAACCCGAGTTATGCATGGGGTCTCAAGTCCAAACATGCAGGGGCTGTCTTTTTCTTCTCTTCCCTCTATTGTCTGCACTTATAATTCTAGAAAAAAAATCATTTTAGGGGTAGAAAACTACAAAGGCTCTTCCATGCTTAATGCTAATATTTATAAACCTAAGCTAAAGTGTTTGCAAAGTAAACAGTTGCTAGAAGGAACAATTCTAGTTAAAACGCCTTCTACATATTTCCCTTCAGCACCCTGACCTCCAACCTCTTTGCTGGGATTTTGAAATATTTTAGAAAGAACTTTTCTGCTCTTATGCTCGTACACAAACACGATTTCATAGCACAGCTCATTGTGGAATCATCAAGGCCAGAGGAATGTATATCATAACACAATTGAATGTCTGGATATAAGATTACTTTGCTTAAGTCTGATTCTAAGTAATTGTTAGACTTTTGTCTTTTTTCAATGCACCGTTTTTCTTGATCTGATTCCAAACAAGGCTTGTTATTTTTTCCTGGCAGAACAGCATGTTGACTGACTCTAGGGGAAAATCCCAATATCAGCATAACACAGTTCAAACTAGTTCCAGAGATGGTGTACTGTGTAGACTCTTTAGGTTTCACCAGCCTTTCACTTCAACAAAGATTATTTATATTTGCTTTTTGAAATTGCTTATTTATTAAATGGGCATAGAAGTAGAGAAAAATCAAGAACATAACTTCTGCTTTACTCATGTTGCTATGGAAAACTATCGACTAGTGTGTATACAAAGTAGTTCCGTACATACTCTAAATAGTTGCTCAGCATTCTGAGACTGGCCATGACCTAGCTCTATTTTGGATGTGTCGAACAGATGCATACCACACTTGTACCCTCACATGGGACATAAGAAGTGAACGTATAATTCAGAAAGCTTTGGTCACGCTCACCCAGTGCAATACTTCATAGCACTAGCCTATTGCAGACCTCAGACACGAGGTATGTGTCGAGGAAAGAGATGGGGCGGGGAGAACCTCATGCAGCCAAGAAGGCAGAAGGGAGCTGGTTGGGCTTGTGTGTACGTGTGTATGTGCGCATGTTCAGTATATATGAGAACAGAGGTGAGAAATTCAGGATCCTGCGTAGTTGCTGTTGGCAAATAGCTCAAACAAACCATGCAGAGTTGCTTTTTTTCACAAACCATTTAACTATTTAGCCATTTAAGTGAATGAACACATACAAAGGAAGCAGACGGGAGCATGACTAGCTTTCCAAAAGCAAGGGAGGTTTGTTGGCTAATGTTCCATCACTCACTTCCCTTTTCCTTGCTATTAACAGGTTTCCACCCTCGAGCTCAATGTAACCCCAGAGTCAAACAATTGAATGAGACTTGCTCATAACTTTTATTCTAAAAACACAACTGACTTTTCAGGTCAAAACAGATGACATGAATCTGATCAAGAATAGGGGGCAAATAAAGTTTCCTCATTATTATCAGTGTTTCGTAGAGGTTTTGTTAGAAGTCTGGCAAGGTCGGTCAAGGAGGTGCATGTGTAAACCTTGTGAGAAACAATGTTTTAGAACACTAACCTAGAGTTGTCCAAAGTTGTCTGTAGATTTTTAATCCAGCACAGCATGCACACATCAAATATATATCAGTTGTTGTGGAGACAGAGAATGGCTGATAAAACAAGTAGAATTGGGTGTGGCTCTTGCTTAGTTAAGAAAACAATCTGCAACCGCCCCTAACCTAATCTTTTGGTTATATATATATCGGTGCGTCTCACAGCCAGCTCTACTCTAGGTCACCAAAATTACTGAAGGGTGGTTGCAGGTTTTTTCCAATAAGGAGCTGCACCTGACTCCACCTGTATAATCAGTTAATCTTGGCCTTCAATCAACATTAGATTGTCAGCTTTAAGGAAATAATCAACAGCCACATCAGCCTAGCAGGATTGTATAAATGGCACGAACTGTTAGTTCTACAGTTAACAGAATATTTCCAAATACATTTTCAAATAAAGTTTGAAACTACTTTAATAGGTCAAATGTAAAACCACAATAAATAGCTTCTATACTATACAAATGTTACCTATGTATAGAATGTATTCTTCACTAAAAAAGTGCACTCGTGCAAGTGCTGTTGCCTTCTGTTGCAACAATTATAATAAATTTAAAATAAATATTTTAAAGTATGGTGGAAGTATCTCAGCTGCTGATGTTCCTAGTTATATACCATTAAACAAAATTAAAGAGGGATACCAGGTAATTCTCTGTTTTAAAAAAATTGTTGTTTATAATAAAATTGATATATTTGCCTTTCATTGTGCACAATATTGTGTGCACAGTGATGCATTTTTTTTTTACCTGTAGCATAAATGCATTTATGATGTAGAAGGGATTTCTGTGACAAAAACTCATAGGAAATAATTAATCTACACATGAATGTCACAGACAAATTTCTGTTTATTTAATCATGGCCTAGAGTGAGATGAGTAAATTGATTTCATGAAAACTAAATGTATGGCTTTTAAACTGCAGTAAATCACAATAAGGACCTCTGCATTGACTGTTCAAATAAAAGCATGATCTCAGTGAGTTGTAAAGCTTGCGGCCTTGATAAGCTTTAAAATTCTTAATGACGAAGGCCTAACTTTAAAAGTGTTTGCTATGGCTGATGAAATCCAGTCCCTCCCTGCACGCCATAGGCTTGCACAACACACCACCTCCTGAGAACTGCATCAACACAGAACAGTGACCTTTTGTGATTACAGGTGCAGGATTAAGACTTTATAACACAACTCAATGAAGTGCTTAATGTTTGTTTAACACTGTTCATTTGAACAGACCTGCCATTAATGCTGTAATCAAACTTGGGGCATTGTTAAACTGCATCCAATAAGAAAAATGCTGAATCCCATCAGAAGCTCAACCTTGACATATAGAAGACTTGCTGCTTCCTTGAACAAACATAAATCTATGGCTAGGGTTACACACATCCACAGACAGGGGTCATGTTTCAAAGAGTATTTGAATAAACTGTAAGCAAGTATATACTTGTACCTGCTGGTTCAGTAGGTAGAAAAACTGGGTGTGAACACTGAAGCCACACTGGTTTTATGATGTTGCACCCCCGTGTGTACACCTTATGTACTTGCAAAAATTTGGTGTTCACTTAATTTAAATTTATAAACTTGTAGGTAAAAAGAAAAGAAAAGAAAATACAATACTGGCTATATACACGAATACACATACAGAGAATCTGAATTGCGTGACTTCTTTTTGTGGTTTGCAAGTTTATTTCTGACACCAACAGGCTACAGGGTGTGGCAGTGGGTATGCCATTATGCAAAGTACTGTATGCTTGGGGGTAAACAGGCAAGTCAACTGCATCCTGAATGTTTACTGTATTGACATCTGGCACATGGAGCATGCTTATGTTTGTTTTTTCTTTACTCATTCAAAAGGAATGCATTAGCAACTATTTTTTTACCACAACAAAGATGTAACTAAGTCTTTTATTGTTGGTATGACCCCATAGTCATAGGGGCAAACATTTAAGGGGACTCTAACTGGAAATTAAGTGGAATCATTTCACCCTAAAGTGCTCAAGTTTATATATATATATATATTTTTTTTTTTCATTCATCTTCAACCGCTTTATCCGATCTTCTCTCGGGTCACGGGGAGTCTGTGCCTATCTCAGGCGTCTCAGGCAAAAGTGCTAACCACAAAGCCACCGTGCCTCTCTCTCTCTCTCTCTCTCTCTCTCTCTCTCTCTCTCTCTCTCTCCCTCTCTCTCTCTCTCTCTATATATATATATATATATATATATATATATATATATATATATAGCATGTTAAAAAATAAAATACATAAGATATTGGTCTTGATGATGTCTGGAGTCAACTACTCACTGTTTGACATGAAAATCACAATGTTGGTTTAATATTTATTTATTATAAATCATGTGCTTGTTTTATGTGATGCATTCAGGCATAACCATCATTATTTCTTGATTACGTACAAATTTGCAGTTTCTTCACCCATCACATTTCCAAACCACCAAGTGAAAGGTGAGGTGGAGAACAACACTTCACAAGCAAGACAAATAAATACATCTTAAATAAATCTGAAAAAGTCTAATTGGTCTATATTGGTCTATAAAAAGGGGACTGTACACACACAAAAATGCTTCTCTGTATGCACTCCATTTTAAGAACAAGACCTCACTAACTTTAGTTCTTGGAAGCTGGTCTCCATTTTAGGAGCAGGAGAAACCGTCTTATTTGTAGCTTTGAGCGCCCTCTGCTGCAACAACAGCTCATTTTACTAAGAGCATTCCATCCCACAACTTTGCAGTAGGTAGGGCGTGGCCAGAGGTGGAAATAGTACTCGTGTAAAAGTACTGTTACTTCAATTAAATTGTACTTAAGTAGAAGTAAAGTTACCGGTCTAAAAAATACTCATAAAATGTAAAATTAGAGTAAAATTAACATAGTTTAATAGCAGAGGTGGGGTCCAATTATAATTTATTGTAATCGCACGTGCACATTAAACAGTTAAAACATTTGAACAATTTTCGCTTCAGCTTGACCTGCATCACTTACGTCTCTTTTTCATCATCTTTCTTTCTCCATCAGCCAGTGCAGTAACTTTTCCACCTTCCATTGTTTCTTTTTAAATCAGTGAAGGATTTAATTAAATGTATTGATGTACAATGTCGCAAGCAAAAACCATCAAGTACAAGATTTTAAAATAATACTTTAAAAGTAGAAGCACACACAAAACCCCACGAGTTACATGGACGCAAGCAAATGTAATTCGCTACCTTTCTTCCTTTAGGTGCGGCTTATGATTGTGCACTAGGAGAAAAAGGTGGTCTGTGTAGTAAATAATGCAACGCTACATTCTGCCGACTCAACCGTAAGCTCTCTTTGGCCAGTGAGCATGAATAAGAGGAACCTGAGCGGCTGAAATACGAACATCGTTTGTGACTCGATCACAATACACCAGGAACAAATTTGACAGTCTGTTCTTGACAAGTCTAAAATATTTTATACGTAATCAATTACATGGTTCAGATATTAGCAATCACATGTCCCGTCGTAGCTATACAAGCAAAAATAGGCACCATTGAATAATCAGTTAGTAAAAACAAGAAAAACAAACCAATTGTTAATCGCTTATTGCCACTTACACATTCACATAACTAGTCTTAAAAGTAGTCTTAGACAAAAACATACTCAAATAAATAAACCAAGTGGGATTGTGAAAAGTTTTTATTTTCTCAATGCAACAGCTCAGAAAGCAAAACCCTCCATCTTGACATTGCAGTTCCTTTTTTCCCCCCATGTCCTTAAATTCAGATTGATAGTTTAAGTGCCATCACAGCTCACTTGAAGATCTTGCCCTGATTGAAAGGTTTGCCTACATGCTTGAAATCACCCTCCCATGCAAAGTACTCCTTCACCATGGTCTTGCATTCATCGCTGTCCACATCCAGTTTACGCCAGCTATAGGATTCATAGTCAATCTGCCAGTCTTCAGACAGCTGAAAAAGAAAACCAATTGTGAACAAGTACATCCCATTGAAAGAGTGAACATTTATATGAATGCCTAACAGTTTTATTTCATTTGATTTATATACTTGAAATGTGGTGCTAAACTTGTATATTTAAAAAAAAAAAAAAAAAAAAAAAAATGCAAATTGCAATGCAAAGAGTGAGGCAACCTGCTGAAAAAGAACAGAAAAGGTAAAGTGACTTACAGAGAAAGCTAAATCCTGGCCTCTAAAAACCCAAATGCCAGAGATCGAACTGTTGTTGTTCGTGCCAAAAAGGATGACGCTAGCAAAAGCGTTTTTGCGCAGTTTATCGAGACGCTGGAACATTCCTAAAAACAGAACAAGGTCAATACCATTGTGTTTAAAGTGCAAAGAACATTTCAAATCCTATATGAAGTAAATTATTTCATTCTTTTTTAAACTATTAACATCATTCTCTCAAAAAAGAAAAAGGACAACATTGCTGTGGCCATATACATTGACTATTGTAGATGAATGTTCAGGGACAGTGACTAAAGTTCAGAATTATGCTTAATATCATATTGCTCCAACCCGTTATAAAAGGAAAATTGGTGTCGACATTATTTTACCATTATTAAGTTAGGAAATTAGTATAGCACAGGTTTGACAGTCTCGGGATCCTGATTATTGTAATTTGCCTACAGTCAACTATTTAAAGCAGAAACATTGAGCCAGAAAGGCGGGCAGTTTGTCAGCATGCCCTGTACATACCTGTGATAAGGTTGCAGCTCATGAAGGCCATGGTGAGTTCATCTGGAAACCGATATTCACCATACCAGATAGAGTAGCCCTCACGGTCGAAGTTTTCCCAGAAGTGAGGGATAGCCACAGTCAGCGTGTCCTCATTAGAGTACTTTCTCTTGAACTCATCCAACACAAATGCGCTGGGGATAATCAAATAAAAATTTGTATTATGCACCACTACAAAGAGATTCCAAAATAGAAATAAATAAAATATAATAATGTTTATTAATAAAATTAAATAAAAATGTTTATTTACCTCTTTGGAAGGTGAGCAAATGGGTCCTTGGTTTTTGGTTCAGAGGCAAGTGCAGCTTCACACTCATCCAACTCCTCAGCTGGGGGGGCTGGCTTCTTTTCCTCCTTTTTCTTCTCTTTTTTCTCCTGCTGTTGCTGGGGCGGCTGCTTACCAGGCTCCTTGCCAGTTTTCTCCTTCTTTGAAGGAGTCTCCTTCTTGGGCTGGTTCTCAGCAAACTTCTTGGCTACAGGAACAATAGATAGGGTGCAAACTGAACATAGAATTGTGTGCTGGTTCATAAATTACAAATGACCATTAATATTAATTGCAAGGTAGGTTTTATATTGTATGCTGATCAGCAGATTGCACTGACCGTGGTGTCAGTAAAAACAGGGCATAATTCAGAGCAGTCAAACTTTACTGGGCTTATAGATTTGACCGTATGTGTGAGAGAGCAAGATGCTCTCTAGGTCATAGGGCTGTGAAACCTTCCAGATGTTTCTAGCCAAGTGTACTGAAATTTAACGGTGTCAAAAAACTCAACTTTACAATTTTGAAGGTCACCTATATCAAATGCTTAGTATGGCTACATAACTAAAGTACAACAAATATATCAACTGCAATATGCATACAATTAATGACTGACAGCAAAAATGGCCTTCATAATATGTACAATAATTGTAACCCCAACCCGAGATTTATTTTATGCAATGCAGGCTTTAGAACGCAAAACGCCATGTAAAAACAAAATCCGTCCATACACTAAGAAACTGCCCCCCCCCCACCTTCGCAACTATAGCTTTAAAACAAATTTGTCAAGTTATCTGTTTAAGTAATGGATCACCTAGTGAAATACATGCACAACTTTAATACAAAGGTATCTTTACAAATTACACAGGAAGGATTGCGTGGTTGAGGAAAATGAAGAGATTTGCTTTTGTAATAGGTGCTTATCTTCATTGTGTTCACAAAATTATCTTAAATCTAATACAAAATGAACATAGGAATATACATATCTTTTTTTTTATTATAATTTCACTATTCTCCAATATCATGCAGTCAGTTATTTGCAAGACAATTTAGTTTGAAACATGTTCAAACATGGGTGGTGGTAAAGGGGGGAGAAGGAAGAAGGGGGAAAAGAAAAAAAAAAAAAAAAAAAAAAAAAAAAAAAAACACATTTTACCATCAAATTGAGCCATCTTTTCACAAAGCTTGACCTCTCCAAGAACTGCTTTAAACTGGGGCTGGTTGACACAGGTCACAAACCAGCGATTGACATTGGGGTAGGGCTGACGGAAAGCAGGCTCAAGAACCTAAAAACGACAAGGAATGTACATTTTTATTTGCTGTATAGCATGACTATCATTTTCCCAAGGTTCAAGTTTACATCCAAGCAAAGCTCAATTAGGAAACGCGAAAAGATAAATTAAGTCTAAGGAGCATTAGACTTTAAAATGTCCCCTAGCCTGTTGGGTATGAAAAGTTGGCAGGCAGCCTTTATACAGAAGAACAGAAAGCAGGGAATAACCAATAAAAAAGCCATAATCATTTAATTTCATAGTCATGGCACACTCTGGATGATTGCCAATGAGACCAAATTACCCACTTGGATCACAGCCAACATTTCTAAACTGCATTTTTCTTTTAATCCATCGAGTATATCAAGTGTTCATGTAAAAATTAGGTTATGAAACATTTGCTCAAACAATCTCACCACAAAACAGTGACCTTATTTTGTCAAACAAGCCGACAAAAATATATTTGCATGCAGTCACACCCAAAATGTGTAATCTACTGATACAAAGCAATATTGACAATAGAGCAGCATCCATCTACATTCCTATGGTTCTGTGCGTTCTGG
This sequence comes from Kryptopterus vitreolus, assembly GCA_030449085.1. Classification (NCBI taxonomy): domain Eukaryota; kingdom Metazoa; phylum Chordata; class Actinopteri; order Siluriformes; family Siluridae; genus Kryptopterus; species Kryptopterus vitreolus. Next base: position 21,172,989 of record JACRUU010000027.1, on the reverse strand, counting down.
ACACTTAATTTTTATTTACTTGTTTTTCTACAGAAATGAAAGAAAACCTAAAACCTACTGGGGCCTTTCACTACCAAGAAAACACCTTGTCAAATGATCAAATCACACTGTGCAGTAAATGCGTCTTTCACAATTAATAGCAAATAAATCCATGTCATGAATTATAAAAAAAAAAAAAAAAAAAAAAAAAAAAGGCGGTATTTGTGTGGACACTCAAGAGGCACCAACAATCCCAGGTCAGCTGACTGCTGTAACTATACAGGGGAGTTAGAAAAGCACATTTTTCAAACTCACAGGTAAAAATAAAACTCACCTGCTTGTAGAGCCAGAGTAGAGAGCACACCACAGTGATATCAGCCAGACTGACTCTCTCGCCAACCAGGAAAGTGCGAGTGTTTAAGTGCTGGTTCAAAACAGTAAGCACACGCTTCACCTCCTCTTTGGCCTGTTCTGTAGCCTATGCATTTGGAGAATGTTTTGTAACGAAACAGAAGCCCGTATAGAATATAACAGAGCCAATACAAATGCATTAAAAGCAAACAAAAGGTACAAACCTGTTTGTTGAACTGCATGATGCCCAGAGTTGGGAAGACCCAGGCACTGGCTGGAGGGATGATCTCAGAATCAGCAAAGCTGACCCATTGCAGCACCCGGGCACTGGCTTGAGGAGTGCTGCCACGAAGGGCATCATTGCTCACTAGAAGAGGAAAAAAATGATTGAAAAAATAATAATAAAAAATAAGACTATCCACAGCTTGGATACACAGAACTAAATCTCTGTATTAACACAATGCATTGTGTAATCAATCATTAAATACATACATAAAAAGATTCAAAGACATGGCATTTTGGTTTACATGCCTGTCTGCACTGCAAATGGACCGTTATGCTACAAGGAAAAATTAAAAGGACATTCCCAGGCTGAATTTATTTTGCTACATTTCAGCAGTGACTGCATCTGTCCAAGCTTTCCTGAAACCTCCAAAACGATACATCATTCATGCATGCCAAGTAAAACCACCTAGTCAACATTCTAGAATGAACCAGATCGTATAATGTAGCGGGCAGTGGAAATTTACAAGCTCTACTCAAAGCATCAAGGTGAGACACGCCACATGGTTAGATCATTTTAAAATTCACACATAATTAAATGCGAGAATTTTAAAAAGGAGGCTGTAAAACAACTCAAATTACATGGACATAATCTGCTTTGAAATCTGACCAATTCTGGTTCTTATATGATGGCCAACAAACATCAAGCTTTTCTTTATATTTGAAGGGGTTTGGTTTAGTCTCATTTTGCTTGCAAGTAAATAACTATAACTACAATTTTGCCATTTGCACAGCACAAACACAACAAAATGCAGCTTAGCATTTATCAATAGCAGTAATTGTGAAAACAAGTGATGTTAAATATGTAGTGCATGTAGTTATTGTGTAAATATAGGCACAGCAAATAAATATAAGATAAGCGAGTTTAATAAAAACACTTTGCAAAAGGATCTGAGCAGTGTAAAAATGTATATAATCTGATGAATAGGTATAGTAAATGTGTGCTATATAAATGTACAATATAGAATATGTACACTGTATGTACAACTTGATAGTATCAGCAATAAGAGTTACAGAAAATAAGAAAAGTTACACATGGCATTTCCATTGAGCAAAACAATTTTAGCTCATGTACATCTACCCAACTCTACCTTACAGTAGTGTAATCTGCTCCATTTTGCTAAATTATCTATTGTAATCTGTGCATTTATTTACCAATTATCGTCCATTCTCTCATACCGACTTATTCCAACATTTCAATCATGAGTATGACAACCTGTACAATAAATACACTATTAAGTTAAACTCTAATTAGAATGTACAGAATGAAGCAGAACTGAATTAGGATTAGCTGTATAGAGAACATGCGTGCAGAAAATAAAGCCCTTCTGAAGCCACACCTAAGCACTTCAAGCAACAAAATAGTGTGGATGTGAACTGAGACACATCTATTCATTAATAAAACAAATTATAAAAGCAATGACAATCTTCTTTTTGAAAGAAAGGCAGTTCCTTACAGTAATGAGCAATGGCATTGCTCTCAAACAGACAGAACCCATCATCACCCTGGTAAGCTGGAACCTAAAAACAAAAAGAAAAAAAAAAATGAAGCCAATTTAAAATTTCAGTGGTAAATAATATACACTGGTCAAATAGTGAGCATGTGCCAACCTTGCCCAAAGGAAAGTTGCTAAGGAAGGCAGGGGAACGGTTCGTCTGCCCAAAGGTGAAGGCAGGGGAGGAGCTTGCCACCTTCAGGCGAGCCCCGCTGTACTGGGCTGCAATCTGGGCCTTAAAAGCCCTCCAGTTCTCAGGGTACGTGTAGAGTGTCTGTAGAGAACAGTAGGCAATCATCATAAATTTGCCAAACAAAAAAAAAAAAAACATTGAGAAAGACAACAAAAGCATAATCCTGTGTTTAGTATGTCAACATATGAAATAAAATATAGAAAGAAGGTTGGCTAGAATTACTCTCATGATACATGATACCTCATATACACACACTGTACATCAGACACATGACAACAAAAGCATTCAGTTAAAAGTAGATGGCTCTTTATTGGATATACTGAAAACATCAGTGTGTGTAAAATGTCTTTGTTCCATTTCCCCCCGAAAAAGTGCAGATGCTCTTGGATCCTTTTGGCACAGAGCCTTATCCAAGCACATCTAACACTATTCAACTAGCATCCAAGTCAAAACTGACAAACACTCAAACTGTGAGAAAACAATCACCATGTTGGAACCATAGTGATGTCTAAATGGAGCAGAAATCGAATTCTGAGGAACGCAGTGGTTAAAAGGGCAACATGCGCGTCAGTGTAACGTGGCACAAGCGGAGATCCTCAGCGCGACTCCCTTCTGGCTCCCCATTCATAATACACGGTGCTAAAACCATGGGCGGCGTTTTATCATCTTAAAATAAACAGCCCTGTGGCCCGAAGACACCTTACAAAAAACAATCCCAAGACAAGGAACTCAACGGGAATGAGGATGGACTTGATACACGCAGGATTGTAAACAGACTTAAGGCTAACGGGGGGAAAACGTATCTTTCTTCCATCTTACTCACCCCTGCCGCCATCTTTAGGAAGAGAGAAAGAAAGAGCAGAGGCGCGTGTCGATGTCGTATAGTGAAGGCAGGTCGCAGGAAAAATACGTCACAAGCGCCATCCAGCGCGCTATTTATCCGAGTAAGCGCTCTGATTTCATTGTGCTTATTGTAAATATAGTGATTGTAAAGGGATGTCGTTTAACTTGATTTTCGTTAACGCGACTCCGTTAACCTGAACTGTGATTAAACTCAAAACAGGAGGAAATTATATTTGTGTTAAATGCGCCATGTCACATTAAAGGTGAAAAAATAACTAATATAGTGCAACAACCTCCAATTTAAACATCGGTACGATCCTTTTCCGATCATCAGTTAGACAATCGTGGGGGAGGTCGTCTGGATAATGATTTCATCGAAATACCCCATCCATTATAGTGGTCTTTGCGTCAAAATCCTCAGCATTTAACTCCATACTTGATGTTGATCCATATGTGTAAACAGTAACGTTTTCCAAAAGTCCAAGTCGTCCTTGTTGTGATCTTTTTCTAGCTGTTTTATACCAGTGTATGACTAGAGGCTTTGGTCTATGTGGCAGAAACTTAGATCATGGCAAGACAGATTCCTCAATGAGATTGGTACCAAATGTGTACATGGTGCTTTTAACTTCTATACACGTTCCCAGAATTGGGAACAAAGTAGACATTCTAAAGAAACATATAGCAACATTTACATCGCTCTTATCCAGAGCGACTTACAACTGAGCAATTGATGGTAAAGGGCCTTGCTCAAGGACCCACTAGTGGTGGTGGGGTTTGAACCTGTGATCTTCCGCATATAAAAAAAAAGTACAAGACATTTCCCATGAGGATAACATGCTGTACAAAAATATCTCCTTTAACACCTTAACCACTGGGCTACCACCTCCATGAAATCATACAATTGAACATATAGCTGGCTATAATTTTTTTTTCCAGATATATGGAGCGGTTTTATTTTATCCAAAAAGAAGTTGACAAAATGTGTTAAACCAAGTAAATGGGGCTGAAAAAATCTCACGACAGAACAAAAACATTGTTTGAAACTACACACACCGCTGCTGTAATCTCTAGGCCAGGGATCACCAACCTTTTTGTAACTGAGAGCTACTACATGGACACCGAGTCATATAAAGGGCTACCAGTTTGAAATACTCCTCTGAAATAACAAATTTACCTTTAGTTATATATTATTATTATTATTATTATTATTAATGATACTTATTGATTTGTAAATACTATTTATATATATAAAGATAACTATTTATCTATAGACGCATTCACTGATAATAAATATTTGTAAATACACTTGTACTTTAATTTTGACACAAGACTTTTAGAAAAAAGAAAAAAAAGTAAAAATAAACAAAAAAAAATAAATTACAATAAAAATATTATGTGACAAATACAGAATCAACATAAGAAAAATAAAAAAAAAAACTACAACTTGACATTACATATCAACAACGAATTACTACATTTTACATTATAGACGCATCTCACTGATGAGTTGTGCACTTTTTATAGCAAGCCTGAGAGCTACTCATGTGCTCCTTGGGGGCTACCTGGTGCCCACGGGCACCACGTTGGTGACCCCTGCTCTAGGCTATTAACATTGTTAGATTAAATTGATCGAAATAACAATAAATATTCTGTTAGTGTTGTGATGCAAGAAAGACATCAAATATGCAAAGATGATGGTATTTTGTTAAATTATGTAGATTGGATATACATTTTAACAAATATACATTAAAATATATTTTATCTAAATGTATTCATTCAGAGTAGAACTCAGGATAGCTCAGGATCAGCCATGATACAGCACCCCTGTAGCACAGAGGGTTAAGGGCCTTGCTCAAGGTCCCAAGGGTGGCTGCTTGGTGATACTGAGGCTTGAACCCATGACCAGAGCCTTAACCACTGAGCTATGTAGCCATTTTCCACTTGTACGGAATTAGCTTGTCTTCTAATTCTTTGGGGACTAATTTTTGATAACATGTCCACCATGTATTTTTGATTGTATAATGAAACAAGCAAAGAAGACAGTAAAATAGTCACGTTCACAAGATTTGTTTATAAAAAGTATATATATACTCAATCATGTATTCTAGCATACAGAAAGCCTACAGTCACAAAATACTGTGGTTTACTAGCATGCCAGTGTAGGTGACAGAAAAGTAGTACAAGAAACATATGGCCATAACATACAGCAAATAATCAGGGCCAAAAATATTTAACACACTTCAGGCTTTACCTATCCAGATATCAAGGATGTCAATTTCTTCAGGCCAAACTTAACAATGGCATATGCAGTCTATGCTGATCTTAAATGTTCTTGTACTTGGTTTCCATTTTTTTAAGGTTTCAGATTAAAAATAATGTTCAACATGAAAACAGTAATAAAAAAAATCCATTTATGATCTATGCTGCTTAAAAGTGTGTTGCAAAAAAAATATATGTACAAAAAGAAAGTGAAGATGAGTGCCGTTCGACAAACGCATCAACTGACAAGACCTAAAAAAAAAAAAAAAAAAAAAAAGAAAGACAAACGTTAGCCATTTCAATAAAAAAAGATAAATTGAATCAATGAATGTATTGACAAATTTAAAGTGAATATTTTTCTTATTTTCCCAAATCAAAATTCAAAAGCTATAATCCATTAAATTGCACTGATAAAGGATAAAAATAATTCATTAAGAGTTGATTGGCTCTTTAAAGGTATCTATAAATGAAATATAGAAACTTTACCTAAAATACTCACCAAGGTAATCATCCATAAGAGATCCAATGGCAAACTTAAAAAAAAAAAAAAAAAAAAAAAAAAAAAAAAAAAAACACAAGAAATTAAAATTTATCACAACTACACAAAGGGGACATTATTGACCCAATTATTACAATATTGCTGGAATCACCAAACAATAACTTACAATATCGTTCTTGTCTACTCGAGTACCAACAATTTTCAGTCGAATTTCATCATCTTGTTGGATTACAATATCCTACAAAGGAGAATCATGCAGACTACATAAATTATCAAATAAATCATCAAAATAATGATTCATCTGAGCTATAAAAGGTTTTACCTCATCCACAGTCTTGTAGCAGGGAGGATTAGAGTTTGGGTCAAATTCCATTTCGGAGGGTATAGACTAAACAAATGGGAACAAAATACAATATTGTTGTCTGTTATTACAGCTGCAGTTCTATAAACCATTGTCTAGTCAAAATACCAATGTTAATCAAAATCAAAAGGTAAGCTTGATGGCATTGTGTAGCAATGCATTAATAGACTTTAAGGCACTAAATGCTTTGCTATTCAGACTAGGATAAAGGTGAAATGTAAAATCAACTTCCTGCGAAACTTGTAAAATAATGGCTGTATAAATAAAAGCTGTTTAACCATGTACATATATGCTTGTTTTGTTCTATTGATGTATATACATAATGTGCATAGTGTCCATTGGACTTTCTCTAAAAATATATATTTATGGCAATTGCTATTGTTTATGGTAAAATTACCCCATCCGTATGTTCAGTATTCAGGAGATTTTATCACTTACAGAAAACACACACACAAGAGAGAACACACACCTAACAGTCAACTAGGTTTACACATTTAGATGTTGTTAACAGAAAAAAAACTATTTGGCTATTAACCGGCTTCTGAAATTTCCCCACTGTGGGACAAATAAGGGTATACATTACTTTATTTTTAATTCTGGAGACTAACAGAAAAACACTATGAGTTTATATTTTTAGTATATTTTTCTCCCAGAAAAAAAGGGAATGTGTCACTTTTCGAATCAATCATTATCCTCAAGATTATAAACATGTCCATCCTGTGAAGAGAATCCAAAGTTTTATCAGCAATAGACTGTTATACCTGGGCTCATATCTGAATCAAGTAACATCTAACAGTTGAAGCGAGTCCTACAACACCACAGGAAAAATAAATTCCCACACAAAACACAGTTTTTAGCTTACGTGGCGTGAAATAAAACAGGACATTGGGCCAATTTCTGTAAACAGTCCAACCTGCAAAAGACAAATATGCAGGAATCGGTAAGAGAAATGTAAAACAAACAAAAAATTAATTTCAAACAGAACCAAAGTTTGAAGTGCAAAACATCTGCCGCGTGTTACGTGTAGAATAACAAGCCACAATGTTAAGGGGGAAAAAATCAACAGTAGTCTGGTGAGAAACTTTTCCCTTAACAATATGTTCATTAGGGTCAATAGTTGTGCCTACTTATAGTGAAATGTGGGTAAAATAATGTTATAAATGTTATTGGTAACTATAGATACTCTTTCCTCACCTTACATTCTTCTTTTATCTCTGTAACATAATCAAGTAAATAAGAGAGCAATATGATTGCTGCAGCCATGATAAAGAAGAAATATACCTTGTTAACCTGAGTGACCACTGCATCTACAACCTCCCCTTTAAATGGCCGGAACACAATGGCCTTGTACTTGACAGGGTACAACACAAAACCTCTGCCGGGCTGAATAACACCTGCCCCAATGTTATCAATCGTAGTCACTGCAATGACAAAACCATATCTACAAACAGAGAGAGAGAGAGAGAAAGAGAGAGAGATCAATAACAGGAATTTAATACGTTTGTTGTAAGGAAGCTTGTATTTAATGTTGCTCAGGACTTACTTTCCGGTGCACGTGCCTTCCACCTCTGTAAACAGCTTCTGTTTGACTGTGTTTAACAGATTTGGACCAAAATATCGAGGATGGAGGAGAATTTCATGCTCCAGAGAAATCTAAAATGAACATACAAACAATCCATTAAAAACAGCCTGTAGTATATGTTCCTGTTACAATAAATTTACAAACTAATAATTTTAAATAACACTCACACTCTCTCAAATAAACTCGCATAAACAAACACACACACACACACACACACACACACACACATAAATAAACACACACACACAAACACACACAGGTTCCTAGTTGTTGCACAGGCGTTAGCAGCGTATATTATTTTAACTAGAAATCTACAATACATTTGTAAAGCAGGCCTATTTATATTTATTTTGGCTGGATCAATAAAAATGTAACTTACATGGTAAAACATGTTTCACTCCGCGATGTTAAACCGCTTTTACTGTTCTACTGATTATCGCGCGTCTGTTTCAGCTTCCCGAACAAAGCGGAAAGTCACAGCACTTCCTGGTGACACGGCTTTCAAGTTAAAAGCATTTAGGTTACGCTTCAAGATGAAACGTTTATGCTTTTTTTTAATACCTCGCCTGACATTAATTAATGAAACTATAATATGGACATGTATACAAAAAATATTAAATATAATTATAATAGTAACTTAACTATAACCAATCTCAGTATTAAAATGTATTTCATTTTACACGGCTTTCATTTCTCGTGTTAGCATTTAGGATTTTGTGAATAACCTTAAGGGGGGAAAAACAAAAAATATACCTAAAATAAAAACTTTTTTCTCATTTATTTGTTTATTTAAACGGACAGAAATAATTGTATTCGGGATCCCCGATCATTCTTTCACCGATTGTAGTAACGTTAAGTTGCCAGTAAGTGGCAGTGTTTATCAAATTCAATCTTACGATTAAACAAATGTGGGGAAAAAAAGAAATTCTGATCTTTTATGAAAGCAATTTATTTTGCTATTTTAGACTAATGGGAAACAGAACTCAATTTGTAACGAATTCACATGTTTCATAGAATAATATAAAAAGATCAGGTTTCCTTTTCCCCCAATTTTGTTTATTTGTTTGTGTTTTGATTTAAATAGTTTATCAATGCACACTGCCACCTGCTGTCAATTTAACGTTACTACAATCGGCGAAAGAACTAAAGGTGACCCTGTATAAAATTATTCCGGTCTATTGGAGTCATTGTGTGCTGCTTCAGATTAAATTTGGGGTCATCCAGACACCTGCCTGGTGGTATTGTATGAAACAGAGGTGTGGAGTAATGAAGTAGAAATACTTTGTTACTGTACTTAAGTAGAATTTTCTGGTATTAGTTCTTTACTTCACTACTTTTTATTTTTGCTCATTACATTTTACACAAATATATGTGCTGTCTACTTCTTACATTTTTAAACTATTTTATTCCAAATACTTTGGTTTTAATTTATTTGGTGAAATGTTAAAAGGGCAGTCAGTGATGTAAACATGACTGATCACGTGATCAAAAATTTTCCTCTGCTTGTTAGGTTACAAAAGTTGAAATTCGTTTCGTATAAATGCATTAATTAGGTCTGTCAAAATCAACGTTTTTTGTTAAAGCGCGATTAATTAAGAATGCATTTCTGTTTGACATTTTTGATAATAGAAAATGCAAAGGAGGCGAAATTATAACCTTCAACGCAACACCTATTTAGATTCCTTTCTTTACTCAGATGTTTTAAAAAAATTAAATAATGATAATTTGCAATCAATAAACAAGTCTCAAATTGAGCAGCGTTCAGATAAGAGCAACATATCATTCTAATCTGTTAAGGGTATATTTTTAATACACTTAATAATAATAACTAAACGATGTGCTTTTGTAAAATAAAGAAAAAATTCTGCATTATTCTATGCATAATTAATCATATACATGTATGTATTATTTATTACCTGTTCAAGTTTTCATTGTGATATAACTGATTAGATATGGAAGGTTATATTGCACAATTGCCAAATAGCAATGACTTCAACCGATTTATTACGGTGCTGAATCTTTAACAGTTTTTCCACAAGGTGGCAGCACATATCAAAAGTTTTGCTGCGCTTTTACGAGGATTTTATTTTTTTGGAGGAAAATAACTAATATAAGTTAAAATCAAATTGTTTTGAATCAAACGTACTTCTATTTACTACTAGTCATTTAATTTAGCAAATACATTTATGGACATGAATTATTTAATTATAAGTAAATTATTATTTTTAGTGTATTGAAAAAAATAGCAAGACTGTAAGTATAAATTTCTGGAAAATAATGTATTAATTATTATGAATGAAATAAATATTAATATAACGTAGCAAGAATTTTCAGATAGTCTGTATATGACAAACAGTTTTGTTTCTACACACACACTCACAAGCTCACACACATACACAGACATAAACACATACTCTTAGTGAACAAAGGCTATCCTGGTCCGCTATGGTCCACAAAAGGAGGAGTATACGAACAGATATAACTCACCCATATGGGTGTTAGAGAACACATGCTATATGCACTTGTAGAATGTATAAATCGGTCTGCTTTATTAATTTATAGTAGATTTCTAGTTAAAATAGTATATGCTGCTAATACCTTTACAACAACTAGAAGCCAGTTTGTTTGTGAGTTTGTGTTTAGTTTGTGCCATTTATAGATCTTCTAATTGCTCCTAATTGACTATCTGTTCTGTGAAGAACTGAGTTGACTATGTTGACTCTTTCTCCGTTTCTGCAATAAGTGTGTATTTTTAATCCATGTAGTTCTGCTGCTCAGTTAACAGCCATATGGTTGGATTTGTGTCTGCCTCAATTGTAAGTCACTTTGAATAAAGGCATGTGCCAAATGAATAAATGTTGTAAGTGAAGCTTGCCAAAACCCATGTGTTTGGAATGCACCACACAAGAACGTAAACCGGGGCCTCTTTCCAGAAAGCTTTTCCTTCGGCCCAGACGCTTGTCTATAATAAGAGTTACGAAAAGACAATGACAAAGAGAAATTGCATGTGGCAGTGCAAGAAAGGGTCTGAGACGACAGAAGCGGAAACCCTCTTTATATCCCTTGTGGTGCCATCGCAGTTTTTCCTAGCATTAAAGGAAAGTTTTTAAAAGCTCTTCTTTGACAAGTGTATAAAGGCAGAAGCAGCGGTGTGCCATAGATCAGACTACAACGCCATTGTTGCACAGGCAGGTCAGATAGCCCCAAACTGAGGCCATGCATGTTGATGAGCCTGGGCAGATGTCCACGAATATCTGAGCGTGGTGCATGTTTTTTTTTTTTGCATCAAAATGAGTTGTCCAAACTGATGGAGGTCCTTGGGGACATCCTCATTTTGTCTGCTCTACATTCTTGCAGAGCGCGAGGCTCTCATGTCATTAACTGTGATATCAGAGCAGAAGGGGATGAGAACACATTCAGACGTCTGCACAGTGACAAGTTCATAACTCTTCTGTACAGCAGACTGGGCTCTGACTTTAACCAATTAGACATAATCTTACTGTTGCTTACAGACACACATCAAATCTTGTTTGTCTTGTATTCTTAATTAACTGTATAAAAGAAACTAGTACCCATTATAGAGTATCTGCTTTTTTAAACTGTAATATATGCATATATGCCTAGAGTGGCAGAAGGGGATAATAATCTCCAAGAACTATATTTCATGTACACACTGTCCCATGTATGGAAGAAATTAATACATTGTTTGTTCCACCAACAGATTTTCCAGCTATGTATATTAATAATATCCTGAGGTTTTGTTGAACTTTTTTATTATATAATTGCATAGATTATGTTATTTAGTTGACGTCAAGTAAATATCGAATATCGACTTGCCTTTACATTAGCAAAGAGTTGCGATTCAAAACACACACACCACACACACACACACACACACACACACACATATATATATATATATATATATATATATATATATATATATATATATATATATATATATATTTAAATTCCTTGATATTGGTATTTGAACATATTCAGCATGTATATATACAATATTTGCAGTATTTTAAGATCTGGATCTGCAGAACACTTTAATGTATAGAGGCTCAGGGACAAAAGGAAAATAAAACACAAAGAAATTCCAAAGTAACTGATCTACCCAAAGTTACCGACCAAGTAAGTCTAACCTCCACACTCGTCTTTCACACCTGTGCTCAAAGAAGTTGTATACTCTGAGTGACTATTACCATTTCTGTGTATAGAACTATGCCCACTGACTTAGGGGAAGCAATACAGCCATTGTCCTGCCATAATTGCACTTGTATAGTGCTACTTTCGTGACTTGGTGGTCCGAATTCTCTGCTAGCGACACCTAATGCAAAAGTGCTGCCATTGTTTCTGTGCTCCTTATTGTGTGGCCACATTCTTTCAAGTGGTTCTTGTTTTTCTTCCGAAATCGGTTTAATCTTCCAGAGGACATGTAGTTGTTCTTTGATCATTTGAAGACACCTGTGATAAGCATATTTGGTTTGCAAAAAGAATCTAAATAGAAAAATCAACATCATCGATCACCAAAATCTTCCTTCCTGTCTTTTTTACTTCTTGATATAAATTTTCGTATTGTAATATTTTTCTAAAACAACGGCACTTCATTTACGGCCAAAGCAACCATAACTAGACACTGTGCATTTAAACTATCATAACAAAACCATAATTTTAAAATAACTCCAGGAATTGCATGTGAATTGGTATGTTTTCCAGAATATATGTCCTAATGCGAACATGCAGTTACTAGAAAACTCTCTTATTTCCTTTCTGCTACAAGGAGCACATTCTATGTTTAATGTTGGTTTGATTTGCCTGAAAGAAAAGTCCTAGTCCAGTGCTTCAATTCACTCTGCTCTGTCCCCTTCTCTGCCCCCATCTCCACCCGGAGCTTTCAGATGCAAAATAAGCAGACATATGGAGAGGAGGTCTTTCTCTGGCCCTCCTAAAGATTCAGATTGTATGACAAATCACGTCCAGCACCATCCTCCCAACCCAACACCGAATCTCCAGACAACAGCTTCATTAGAGTGAAAGAAGGAGTTTTTGCAGCTTTGCCGAGTCAAGCTCGGACCTCTTCCCCTTCTCAATTACTCCATTGTTGCCTCCAGCTTCAAGTTATTGCACTTCAAACCATATGGCTTATTTGAGCACCTACAAGTGATGCCATCGCCCACCATCATCTCTCAGTTAGTTAGTTAGAGAAGTGGGCATTGATGAAAAATCAAAACAACTCACAATGGACTACAGAGGCAATCTATAAAAAAATTCTGTGTGTAATTGCTGATAACTAAATAAAAATATTTTACTCTTTCATAATGTGCCACTCAATGACATCAGACAAATATCTTAATCTCGTCTCGTCTTTTACATGTATTCTTAAAGATAATTTTAAAGACTAAAACTACCATTGATTTTAAATGAATGAATATTATTTCCCTTCAAATAATCATGCAAACAAAGGAGCAAAGTGTAAAAATCTTGCACATTTACAGTTATATATGGGACACACACTGGCCTCTATTTACTATTAAAAAATAATTTACAAATGTATAATTGTAGAGTATTTTTGAATGGTTTACAATTATAATGCCACAGGAAGAAAAGGCTACAGCAAATGGATTATCTTTTTATAATACCAGACAAAATAGCATTATGTAGCACAGTCTAGTTGTGGACTCTGTTTAGCCTTTATTAATACACTTGGTTAATTGGAACTATGCTTTCCTTTTTAAACAAAACAATGTAAGAAATTAAAAATACGAACATCTATTCATAAAGTTTAGGTCAAATGTTTCACACATTGTAGGGTGAAATAAATAGCAATATCGAAACACACACCGAAGTAATATAAAGTAATAGTTGTCTGATTAAAGTATTTCATAAATAAATTACAGACTATGTCTGCAGTCTATCTGGTTTGTTTTTATTTTCAGTTAGTTTGATTTAAACACATTATATAAATCTATATTACATTAGTATAGCTAATAAAGTGTTTAGCATTAAAGCACGTGAGACATAATTAGATGTGCATACAGACAGTCCAGTGCACAAGGCTGTGGAGAAGAAAAGAAAAATAGGAAGTGGAGAACGTGCCATTAGTTACACAGCTACAGTTCACAAAGCTGCTGAAAGCCCACTGTAATGTATGTGTTAGTCCTGTAAGGTCAGGTGTGGGTAGTTATCATTAATCAGGTCTGCACTGTGCATTTGTCTTTGGGTATAACGCAGGCAAAGCTTCTTCACATTTTGCCAAATAGTTGCCCTGGTTACTTTGAATGATAAAGTCTTTAGAGACACAGGTCTTATTGTGAGTACTAATGCAGGGTAAACTAGAGGTAAATTATGCACTTGCACAAACATGCAAAGACAAGTGAATGCCTCGCTGTAGGGTTCGCCTTTAAACTCTGTCACCTGATTGATAGTGTAAGGTTCACATACTGGTACATTTTGTGTCCGGTTGACAATGCAAACTTCAAATTAGCATTTAGATAGCCTGTAATGAGATTGCAAAACATTTTAATAATAGCACCTGTTTTGTAAAGCTGTAAATACAGGAAACAAATTGGGTGAATATATAAAACAATACTCTGGGATGAGAAATATATCTGACTTTTAAAGAGTGCTTTTAAATAATATGGACCAGACAAATACCTAATATATATTACTATAGAAAATAATGATTTTAGAAAAATGGTATTAATTACAATCCTTACTATTAAAATGAATAAAACCCATTCATAATTTTTATTCGCCTGATTTTATTCATATATTCATTTTGCAAATAATAATTTGCGAATAAATAATGGACAGTTATGGACACTGTAAGATTGTTATGACGAAATAACTAAATGTATTTGTATACAGGCCACATAACTTTGAGAGAAAAAAATTAAGGATCATTTGAACAATTTAATATAGAAATAACAGTCGATTACAAAGTTGTTGTTTTGAGCGCGCGTGTGTGTGAATGCGTGCGTGCGCGCGTGCGTGCGTGTGTGTCTGTGTATGGGGGGTGATTTTCTACTGTGAGGAGTGGTGTCTTGGTACAATTGAGGCACTGGAGTAAGGAATTAATTATCATTCAAGAGTAATGGCCCTATTCTACCCTGCCTGGGTCTGGAAGCTGGAGAAAGGGTCCGCAGGCTTCGGGAGAGGGGAAGGGATTATACGTAGGATTACCATGTGAAAACTTCTATCAGACTTTCTGACTCAAAGACCCTTTGCCAACAGTAATCGCGTTAATACCCGGGGATTAATGCTGGGCCAGACCCGAAATTGAATTTTAATTCGAGTTGCGCATACAGATATGAAATAAATGGAGAGGCATTCTAGAAAGGAAGAAAAGGTACTGTATGTGTCCCCTGTCCCACACACATCCCATTCCTTCCCAAAATTGAGCAGGGCGCACGGGACGTGAAATGAAGTTGCATACACACGAACACATACACACACACACACACACACACACACGCACACGAATGTTAATCCGCTATAAAGTTATGATATTTCTCGCGCGTTTATTTTCTCCTTTAGACGTGTGGTGGTTTTTCTCGCATCGGGCATTGGTATTCTAGTAAATTTAGGATACATTTTTGTCTGCATCCTAATCTGTGTGTAAAGATTGTCTCGGAGGAGCAGCTCAAAGCTTCTTTGAGTAATGCGCTTGTTTCATTTTCTCACGTGTTTCTGCTATTGAAATGCAATAAGATCCCGTGCACTTGTGCCTAATCCTGTCAAAATCTCCTTGGCAACCCCTCTCAACTGTGGGCAAAAAAAAGAGACTTCGACCGTTCCACCCTTTCACCCCCACCGACCCCTTCCCCGCAAAACCTATTTTCCATCCATCAACTTTTATGGAAATAATTCGCTTTATATGTGCAATAAGGTGCACGTTTAAGGCAGATCACTAATGTCCTAAGTAAGCCCAATAGGCATTCAAGCTGTTTTGAGTCTTTGAAGTTATTGCTGACAGGTTGGTGTTGTAATAATAAAATCGATCTCTTCCTCCATCAGGAGTGTCGGAGATGCAGCAGCGCCACCGGAGGCCCCTTAAAAGCCGAAGCAATAAAACATGTTCACTGCTAGTGCAGCAACCTATAGAGAGAGAGTACAGAACCTGAATTGACAGAGAAATCCACTGGTTCCCTAGACAGAGGTTTTGAATTGAAAAATCTCCTTTTGTTGAGGAGTGTAGGCCTACCTCTTATATCACATGTACATTTTTTTTTCAACTTTGGCACTAACTTCAGGGCACGCAGCAAAAGCTCCAAAGTGCTTCAGAGCGCCGGGTGTTTTTGTTCATGCTGGGACGATTTGAATGAGAATAATGCTATTGGAGTGTTGCAGGCCGAGGAGAAAATGAGTGACAAAAGCGCAGAGGCGCAAAAATTGGACGGGGGACAAGGCGTGTAGAGCTGAAAAGGAGAGCGAGGAGACACGCACAATGGAACAATTCACCTTATAATCGCTTTGATATATTATACATGCCTGAAGACTCTAAACATTGTGTAATTATTTATAAATGACTGTCCCCCTGTCCTCATAATACCGCAAGGAGAAAAGCGCTGCAGGTCTCTCCTCCAACTATTTCTAAATAGTGCCCCCTTTTTATTCCATTCTAAAGGGGGCGCAAGACGCAGGCGATTGAATAAATTGAATAATTAATGGTCAATTGTATGGCTGTCTCATAAAGATGTCTTTAAATAAACCTTAAGAAATTGCGCATAGCGGGGCAGTATGATTTAATGGCGTCTTTAATCTGGCTCAAATTCAAATGAGAAATGTGGATTAAGTGCAACAATTGTGCGGTTTTAACTCTGCGTTAATGGGAATCGTGTTTCCACAACAGTTTTTTTTCATGGCTAAAGATACTAACTATACGACAAATAAAAACTACATGCAACACTGCAGACTATATTTAAAAAATCTACCTAAATAATATATATATATATATATATATATATATATATATATATATATATATATATATATATTAGTCGTTGCAAATATGTGCTACAAATTAATTATTATATATATATATATATATATATATATATATATATATATATATATATATATATATATATATATATATATATATATATATATATATATATATTTTTTTAAATATATATCTATATATTACTCTTTACAAATATGTGCTACAAACAATTTAGACACACACATGTACAGCCTTATTTTAGAGGGGCGATGATTACAGAATTACGTGGTGTGTAATTTTTTTTTATAAATTAATAGTTTATAGTATTAAGAAAGCTTTGTTAAAGTTATAAACTAGTCTGAAACAAGTCTTGCCAATCTGAGGAAGTGTGTCTAGCCCGAGGGTCTGTGTAGTCCACTGAGTTTGTGCGTTCTTTTCATTTTCCTTCAGAGGTTTAACTTAAAGCGGACTTACTTCTCCGAGGACAGATAGCAACAGTGGAGCTCGCGTGGCTCGGAGCTTTCTCGCTCTCTGATTGGCCAGCGGTGATTACAGGCACGCTTCAGAGGGCGAACAAACAACTGGCATAAATTATGCTAATGAGATCGCCGTGCGGCACGGGGCAGACCTGATGCAACCCATTCATCCATCCTTCACCAAAATGCCAAAGCGCGGGGGGTGAGTTCATTGTCTTATCAGGGTATATAAGGTAACTGAGGCCAGTCGTGTGCCAGGCTCACTGGCTCACACGAGCTGATTGAAGAGCAAGAGCGAGACGGACGCGTGCCTTAAAACTTCAACACAAACTTCTTTATGCGACTTCGGCTCCCCAGAGAGAGCTCAGATCCTTTAGCCTAACTCTCAAAACACCCAACAGGTATGCGATTCAGAATTTGTCTACATTCTAGCATGCTTTTGTAGAAGTACAACAGGATATCTTACTAATCGTTATATTTTCGTGCATTTTCCACAGAAAGCGAACGATGTGCACAGCAATGGAGCGTGCGTTCTCCGATGTAGACAGCTCCAGCTGTGACTTTTCCTTTCCTCACACGGATGACGAGGATTCCCGCGGCAGCATGCACGCTGCCTCGCCCGGCTCCTCGCTCGCATCGCCCATAAATAGTCCACAGGACGCTGGCGAGTTGCAGCAGAAGAAGAAGCGCAGAGGTCGCGTGAGGAGCGAGGCCGCCATTCACGTGGTAAAGAAGAACCGCAGACTGAAAGCCAACGACCGCGAGAGGAACCGCATGCACAACCTGAACGACGCACTAGACGAGCTGCGGAGTGTGCTGCCTGCATTCCCGGATGACACCAAACTCACCAAAATCGAGACTCTGCGCTTCGCGCACAACTACATCTGGGCACTGTCCGAGACCATCCGCATCGCGGACCAGCGCGGTAACAAAGCCAGAGACTCCATCCCTGCAGTGAGCTGCATGACGGAAGTACCGAGTCCGGGGAGTGATGCGTGTTCATGGGCATCAAGTGCCTCCTCTTCAGGCTCCTCTCCATCCTATAACTCATCTAACCCCAGCAGCCCGGAGGCTATGGACGATTACGGATTTCTGCAAGCAGACGTCGTTTACCGCTATCACAGCTACCCTGGCGTTTATTAAACTCTCCTAGTCCAAAATCTTCTGTAGCTGGCCTAATAACGGGGAAAAGGCATTTCCTTTTCCTTTTATTAGGTGCAAGAGTGCAGAGCCAGAGACAGATTAGATGTTCACTGTTTGCCTTAAATGCCGTAAGTTTTTCGAATGAGAATGTTTTTATTTTTGTATGTTTGTATTGCTGAACTTAAGGGCTTCCCGTACCTTTGCACTTTTTTCCACCTTTCTTCCATTTCGACCTCAGTGCCAGTCAGGGGGAAATGTTGCTGTTAACTGAGAAGACAGATTTGCTTTTAGCCGACCGAGGTGAAAAGTCAATTTTACAATTTGTTAGGCCGCTAGAGCAGAAAAGCGAGCGTGAAAATGCAGTTTCAACGCTATTACAATAGAATGAAAGGCCGTCAAAAAGACAAGTAACCAGCCTTATGCATTATGTATTTTGACACCCTGGGAAATACTGTTCTCTTCATTGTACAAGAAGAACCTTTTACACACAGAAGAGTTCTTACTGTTACTTCTTATTTTTTTATTTATTTAAACCCACTGCTTTTATAATATTGTATTTTTTATTGTATATAAAGAGATTTATTCTATTATGTATTTACCTCAAAGTATACGTTGTTACAGATTTTGTTTTGTACGAATAAATATAATTGTTTTTTTTACAAACATCATACATGCTTGTATATGTTTTCTTTGCAATGAGCAAGTGACTCACACATTCGTCAAAACACAAATTGTTGGGCTGATAATGAGTTTTTGGCTGTTGGAGCGTCACTCCGATTCCCTGCGCTACAAGACAAAGACGCGTCCTGACGCATTCAGAAGTTAATAACGGTCACAGCGTCCATATGCAGCAGGTGATGAAGCTTTATGCTAACTGAAGCGTTACTTCATCCATCATCCAACATCCCTGCATTTCATCTCTAAAGAAATGATTTACAAAAAAAACAATAAGAAATTATAATAATAATAAAACGAAATACAAAATACATGCCACAATTAGTAAACATATATAATTAATAAATACAATAAGTGTATCAAATCAAATAACCACAAACACTATGTTAGAACGATGTTAGAACAAATGCTTCTATTACAGTTGAGTATATTTCTATTAAGCATCACTTGCCATTCGTTTGTTTTAAACGGATGTATTAAGGATATATTAATGTCTTTGTTGACTTAAACACATTGGGTCTAATTATTTTTTTAATTGCGCCTAAAATTAATTGGGGATAGTTCCTACAATTATTTTTTTATATTTTAGTTTTGCAAGCTTAAACCTCACTTAATCTTTACATGTGTAGCTTTATTTATGCATTAATTGTGCCATGTTCTAAATGTAGGTAAATATATAATAATAATTATTATTATTATTATTATTAGTAGTAGTAGTAGTAGTAGAAATAGTAATATATAACATTAATAATATAAATAATTGTATAATATATTTACATGCTGTTATCTTTATTTTATATACTATATTTTGTATTATATAAGGACATTTTTAAAATTAATTTCTCGATTTGAATCCTAAGAATATTTCTTATTCTTTCTTTAAAATAATATATTTCTTTTATTCTAATTTATTAATTTAAATACATTTTCCGTATATAATACAAAATTTAGTATATAAAATAGATAACAGTGATATGACATTGTTTGTAATATCCCGTTATATTTTGCTTGCTCGTATCTTTAATAACATTATTAACAGCACAGTACACAAGAGTCGTTAGAAAAAGAGCGCAATAATCGTACTGCAAGGATTCTGAGAGCTGCACAGACTCAGATTGGAGCTTTTCAGAAGCGCTTTGGGGAGGCGGCTGTGTGGATTTGGAAGGGGGTTCGGGTTAAATCCTCTATTGGAGAGTTCCGCGTGAGGTCCAGCCAGGGCTCTTGTAACTGCACGTGTCGGGGATCGACGGGGACAATACCGTGAGCTCAAAGCCTCCAGGACACGCGCATGCCCCCTCACATCGGGATAAAAGACAGAAGGTGTTTTGGGGAGGGCACAGACCCAAGCCCAGGGCACCGAGGCACAAGAGCAGCACACATAGACACAGTTTTCATGGCTGCAAGCAGAACATTGGCAACACTACAGCAGTGGCACCTGTTGCGGTTTTTTTCCCTCCGTAATAATGCCTGCTGCATCACGGCGGCGCGTGGTGATGAAACTGCGTTCCTAAAGAAGAGGTTTGTGGGTCTTTGTCCTCAAGCACGGAGGCATAACCAATTTGCAGCATAAACCGAGTAAACGGCTTGCTCGTAACTTCAATAACATTATTAACAGCTCAGTAAACAAGACTCATTAGAAAAAGAGCGCAATAATCGTTATACTGCATGGTCTGTTCTTGCAAAACAACAACAACATCTGCATGAACTATCATCGTGTAATTATCCTACTTCATACTTAGACAGATATAAACGTATCTGGCTTTTTTTCCCTACTCAAGTCAAGTTCAATTTGATTCCCCTTCATCACAAAAAATCACACTTTTCTCCCATCCAGAATGATTAAACAATTATATTTCTATTTTTAAATAATGTATTTTGGTAGATCATTGTAATTTATAGTGATAGAATCTTGCATATACTTAAATAATTTTTTTAGAACGTTGACAGAGGAATAAAATGCCTACAATTGAGTCTCATAACTGTGCATTGTTCGTGGCCCCTTGTCCCCTCAGGGCTGAAAACCAGTATCAGTGTGGCAAGACTCACACAGGTCACAGGTCATTTAGGGGCAAGAGACCTCTCACATCCAAAGGAGATGGCCTTCATGTCAACGGGCATAAAAACATCAAAACGTCCTTCATGTTTGCACAGCCATGAGCACACAGCTACACCTCCCACTCAGTAGCAGGGGTTGGTTCATGCAGACTCCATAATTTATACATATTTGTCTTATTTTCATGGATCACCATGTTTTAGGCTATGAGTATTTATTTATTTATTATTTATTTTTGGTATTTGATTTATTTTTTTTTCGATAATTAAAGTATCCCTTAATGAGTATTAACTGCAAAAGAAGTTAAACATTCAGTTGAATGTTTTAATCTTTTTTATATTTATTAAGTGAACCATTCTTAGAAGTCAAATGAATATGTTTAAATGTGCAGCATTGCCTCCTCTCCCACAGCCTGAGATGCATAGAACAGCACTCTAGGACAGAAAAGCATTTCTTTCTGGGGAAGTAAGAGTGGACAGAAGATGGATGAGCTATCCCAAGACACCCAGAGTGTCACTAGGAAGCCCCAGTATCTCACAGAGAGACCAATTAAAGAATAACTGCAAGTTAATGACAAACAGAAGGTAGGATGGTAGGCGAATGTGATGAGTAAGACAGCATGTGGAGACTAAGACGATCCTATAGAGGGCCCAGTGCACTATACCACATAAAGCAAAAATGTGAGAAAAAGCTAAATGTTTTATCACAGTGTTTAATTTTGGAAACATATTATAGATATATTTCATTTCATTACATTTTTGTTCTGTATGTTGTTTTATTATTAATATATAGATCTAGAGAGAGAGAGAGAAACAGATATACAATATATAGACAATATATAGATCTGACAATTTTGCTTTGGATGACAGCAGAAACAGTGGCATGCCTGGATTCTTTTTGTGAGCCTAATACTCTGGCCTTATCTTAAACAGGGATTAGTCGGTGAGTGCTGACAACTCCCTAGACCTGCCCGCCACAAAATCCACTTCAGATCAGTACAATCCTTCCCCTTAGCACCCAAACAGAAAGCTTCACACCTTGTCTCCCGAAGAGACCCAAAAGAGCTTCTGACAGCAGTGCAAAGTGATTAAGGTGACTAATGATCTGTTGGGGAAATAAAGGCTTATTTTGAGTCTAATTGGCTATACAGCTGACACATAATATTTGGGCCTGCCTCCGCAATTGACCGTTCACAATTTTTTAAATATAATTTTAACAATTAAATACATAATTGAATAATAAACTCTAAAAATAAGAAGAAAAGGAAATAAAATTATGAATGAATTAATAATTTTTTTCAGGAAGATGACCAGTGGTCACATATACTCTATCCAGAAATATTCTCCAAAATATGAGCTACAAACTGTAACACTACAGGGAGATTTAATCGGTTCTTTCAGTCTGTACAATAGAACGGTATTGATCTGATTGTAAATTCCTTAACATTGTTCTCAATTTGTACACCCACTTTAGATTCTTTGTCTGATAGAACTAAAGCAACTCTCATCTCAAGTCCCCCCTCCCATGCAACCCTCCTACAGTCCGTTTTACGATACAGCAACCTTTTTTGTGTGCTCTCTTGACCATGCACTGGAACCACAGTGTGCCAGGAATGCTAAGAGTAAAGACCCCTTGGGTTTCTTCAATGTGATGGCAGGGGCTTCCTCTTCTTTTGCTATGAGTCTCCCCCTAATCTGCATTCTTCAACATAGACAGTCAAGATTTCTTTGTCCTCGCTTGCTGTGTGTGTGAAGGTGGAAATGGGTCAATTAGTGTTTTATACCTTGCTCTGAAGCTGAAGGTGTATATCCTACGTTTCAAAGATTGGCCTAAAGCATATTACTGGAGCAGGAGTGTTTGGGATGCTAATTGATGGTCTTTTTATTTTTGATTTCCAAATGTTTGATCTGGGGATTGCAAATACAAGGAATAGCAAGGGGTATTAGGAACAAGATATGTAAAAAAAAGTGCAACAAACATTGATTATAACAGATATTAAAGTGACTATGTAATAGGTAAAGTTTACAGACTTGTGGTACTTTACATTCCCATTGTATAGAATTGAGCACAAAAAATGGACACTCAGACACTCAGTCAGTTTAATTATGCAGTCCTTTAGTTACACCGTAATGCATTGCCCCACTGGCTGCATCACTGACTTCAGTCATTTGAGAAGCACATCCATCCACCTGTACTGTGAGTGCAGATGTTCCTGTGTAGCAGATTAAGCATATGTCATCCATAACCTGAGGAAGAGGCCAGCCCTCTGGTTTGAGGCTTAAAAATATCCACTTTAGAACGAGAGGCAGACAAAGACACACAGGGCACTTGCCCGAGGGCTGCCGGTTCCGGGTGGCTGCCTGCAGTATGTAAAGATACCTTGTCTTCATTTGTAATAGAAAGCCACTGACACACACCTACGGCCAACCTCCGCCTCCTAACTCTCTCACACAAACACGCATTTCAATAGTCCAACTTTTCCTTTGTACAACCAGCCATGCCCTGTGTATTCCCCATTTATAGGTAAACTATTTGGTGTGAATAAAAAGGAAAAGGGTTTTGTTTTTTCTTCACTAAAGTACGCAGGAGTTTGAATGACATTAAAAACACCTTTGAATGACCATATACAATTAAACTGATATCAGCCACTCTTATTCCTGATAATATCCCCTGATAATAGTTTTTTGAAGGTCAAAGGTAACCTTGGGGGACAGCATTTTTTATTGCCACAATCAAAATACCTTAAAATACACCTTTCCTAGCTCCACCTTTTCTCTGCATTAGTAATTAGTAATGTGTGTCTTTACAAGGATAGTAGGACCAGTCTGCATTTGTAATTTTGTGTGTGTGTGTTTGTGTGTATGTGTGTGTGTGTGCTTGAAACGGATGCTCCTCAAAAGTGGCTTTAAAGTGGCTGGCAGTAAGTTACAAGTGCTGTGGAGCATGTTAAGTGGCGTCTCATTAGCCTGGAGTGGATCGGAGAGCAGGACTGCTGACAAAGGTGGAGCACCATCTACCTGAATCGCTACGCGCTGTCACCTCCGACCGATCTGTCGCCCCTCCAGCACTACCTTTCTCTGGGGCCAAGAGGAAAAGGCAGATGCCCCTGCGCTCACTGTGGCAGGAAAGTGTCAATCAAAAGGGTAGCCATGCAGATGCCCAAATGCACACTAGTTGGACTTTGATGCCCCTGTAAATAGATGGCTTTTTTTGCCCCGCTCCCCACTCTGGGGAGGCAGTTCCTTAGAGACTACTGATAAAAATCAGGGAAATTCAATCCAAGTCTGTGCTTTGGACAAACAGATGTGATTTTTTTCCCCCCTTTTCATCATCATCATCATCATCATCATCATCTCTCTCTCTCTCTCTCTCTCTCTCTCTCTCTCTATCTATCTATCTATCTATCTATCTATCTCTCTCTCTCTCTCTCTCTCTCTCTCTCTCTCTCACTCTCTGGAATACCAGATAACCTTTTCCCCTTCTCTCTCCATATCGCAGTGCCTCTGCACCTGTATCGACACTGTTAGCATCAAGACTGATGGCATGGCTCCCCTCTGCTCTGCTCTCTGGTGACCTATAATTACAGACAGACAAAAATCCACTTGATTGATTCCATTGCAAAAGAAAATTGAGCCATATTGATAATATCACTTATCCACTCTAGCAAATGGAGTTACCTAGAAGATCCAGAGAATTTTTCCTATGTGGTGGAAAAAAAATTATCCTGAAAATGATTTAGTTGGAGAATCGTTAGTAACACCTGAGGCACTGCAGACATGAGTGTCGCTTACGACAGACAAAATGCATTTATTTGAATAATATATGACAAAAAACATTATATAATATAACAATATTATATAATATTATATAGATATAAATATATATATATATATATATATCTACATATATATATATATATATATATATATATAACAATATAATGGTGATAGTTTTTTAAAGTAATGTATATATATATATATATATATATATATATATATATATATATATATTATATATATATAACATTACTATTAAATAAATGAAACACATGTAAATATAAAAACGTATGCATTACCTATTCACAACTGGAATGTGTTCATAATACATTAGATTATGTGCAATTGCAATTATATCACTGTGTACCATTTGTTAAAACGTATTGTTGTCCAGTTTATGATGCATCGTATAGATTGAATTAGGTTATATAGTTGTACTTTTGTAAGTACATGTGTGTAAGCGTGCATTTTACATATATGCTGTATAATTTTTATAGGACTGCTTACTGTTTTTATGATACTGTATAAGTCATTTATCATCCAGTACAAACAGTAATCTCAGTGCAGGAGGTCTGTTGCCACTAGTGCCTGCTGCCTCACCATCCTCAGAGGAGTCATCTCAGTTTTACTGTCTAGGTCATCACTGGGGCCAGGCCATGACTTTTTTCATGAGAACTTAATCAGGGCAAAGAAGGTCAAGCCCTCCTCCTTGTCTTCAACAATTACCATGAAATTCTTAGTGTCCACACTGCCGAGGGTTCCCCAAATTTCGGAGTGTCATCCAGAGGGCGACGGATCTGGCTGTGCGCCTCTCTCTCTCTCTCCCCCTCTCCACCCACCACACTCAGCCCCACTGAGCTAAAGTAGATGATGCAGGCAGGCTCCTGATGAACTCATGACCCCTGCAGCCTGCGCATGGCAGCAATTTCCACGGCAGTAAAAATTGCCATGGCAACCAAGATGCTGCCTGTAGCTCATCCTGCATTTCATTGGCTCGGTACATGTACAATACAATACTCGGTACAATAACAGTAAAGTTGAATCTAATCTACTCCTGAGTCGGTCGTGAAGCCGTCATAATCCTTAACTTCTTAAACCATTAAACAAAAGGATCATTTCTCAGTGTTATGTCCTGTGTCATGAAAAAAGAAGATGAGCTTCTTTTGCAATTCAATATCAGAACAGTAAGCGCTAATGTGAACACCATAACTCATTAACTCATTAAAAATTTGCAACAACAGAGCTACGGAATTTTAGATACGAACATGTATCTGGTCTTCATCCAGTTATTTTTCCAACTCATGCCCAATGAACAATAACGAGCACCATTTTCTACCTTGTGAACCAGTGAATGCCTCCCATTCATCTCTCTTTCAGTTTTTGAAAGTTTTTCGGTTTAAATTCACCATGAAGAAAAGTATAAATCAGACATTTAGACTGGCCTGCTGCATGGCCAAACAATGCTTTGTGGAGAGGAGAAGAAGAGGGTAACGCCATAATGTAAAATAGTTAAAAGCTTATTAGAACCATTGAAAGGCAGCGTGATTTCCACTTTGTTTCGGAACACCCTGAGCTCAGCCTTTCAAGTGATTGTGAAGGGGGCAATTCAAATCTCTTTGGGTCCATATGAATGAGGGCCTCTTAAAGCTCTTTTATAAGCCAGCAAATTCCCCACAGGCGTATGCCCTTTAGCTCCATTACTGATTTACCCAAAGCATTCATCTCTAGCCTTCTGCTTCTCCTCTCCCTATTGTTCTGTCTAGTTAGCCAAGCACCTGACAACTCTAGTACCAGGCTTTTGGAGCTGCTTAAAAAGTACAGGCCTGAAATAACCGTTAGTATACCTCTGTGTCGCTCTGCAGAAGTATTCCTTTGCACAATCGCACATTTTAAAAGAACCGAAGAGGCCGTGGTAACGTGACGGATTCCTTTCACCGACAGGGTTAAAAACGGCGCAATGTTAACATAAATAGTGAAATGAGGCGGCCCTTTCTCCGGACAAAAAAAAAAGGGGGGGGATTGATCCTTTTCTTTCCTTCTGGGTGGAGAAAGAAGTGAAAAAATTCCAAGTGGGCCCATTGCCTCTATACTTAGATTAATTAGACCCCTCTAAAAAGCCATTCAGCTGCAGTTCTAAAATGGGTCCAAGTTACAATATGTAAAGTTTTCAGAGCGATTTGCATTTGTTTGTGTGTATCAGGGCGGCGTTGAGGAGCACTCAGACAGACAGACTTAAAAACAAAAACAGGGTAAAATATTCTTTTAATGGGCTTTAAAACATTCTCTGTTTTCCCACTTGTTGGAGTTAACAACTCTTCAAGAATTTGAATGGATTGAGAGAAATATTTAGGAATGTAATCCTCTGCACACTACACAATACTGTGGTCTTAGTATCAGAAAACGTACCTCCAGAACATAATCTTTTAATTTTCCTAATATATGAAGAATCCTGATGAAAAAGTTCAAACACATTATTTTCTATAATAAAATAAGAATTCAATAAAGTAAATTCACCGTCATTGAAATTACTATCAAACACCAAATCCATCTAAAATGTATTACTGAGAAATAAACTACTGTTCACACCTGAACAAGGATGGAAACATAATGGGTTTCTTCCTCATGCCATCTCAGCCACTGTCTTTTTTAAAATGATAAGAAACATATTTGGAGGCATTAAATATATATATATTCTTTTATACAACTTGCAGAATAAATTTCTGTAAGGCTTCATGGAGACAAAAGTACAATTCACTTCAATTAAACTATAATGTCATTGCAATGTAAAATCTGTAATATTTGAATACAAAAATAATCTTTTAACAAGAAATGTATATTAAAATGTGTGTGAATAACATAATTGCACATACAAACTGCTATGTGATATTTAATTAACAGTATGAATGAACAGTACATAATATTCATTATATAGCAACAAACCGTGATCTGCAGGGTCCAAGAATAATTCTTACGAATTTTACAGTACATAATAACAATGATAACACTTTCTAGAAACAAAATTTCAAATGAAATTACACTTAATCACATTTAGTATAATAAATGTCTTTTTATTGCTATTAATAGAAATGCACATTCCACTAGGTACGAATAATCATGAACATTCGTGTATTGCTGGTGTGCTGTGATGGACTGGATTCCCATCCATGGTGTAGGCTTGACACGGGAAAAAGAACTTGCACGAACCTACTCAGATTGTGTACGAGTATGATTGCATGTCTTCTGTGTGTCTAGTGTGGCTATAGGAGTATTGTCAGAACAAGCAATAGCAATGTTTACATGACACACAGTTTTAGTGTTTCGGTTATTTTGTATTTCTTTTTTATATATCAGCAGCTTAACTAATGCTCAAATACTAATGTGTGTGTGTGTGTGTGTGTGTGTGTGTGTGTGTGTGTGTGTGTGTGTGTGTGTGTGTGTGTGTGCATGTGCACAAAACAGCATATGTTGCATCATGTGTTGCATCATGTGTAAGCAGGCAAACGGTGGCATATGCACTACCATGACCCTGTTACAGAAACACCTCAGGCGCTGCTTTGTACTTTGCGCCTGCTTGGTGATGCCCTCTTTCTTTGCAGACATTTGGATTTTTTTTCCATACTGATGGAATATTAATACGGTCAATGATGGTCAATATTAATTTTATTGCATTTAAAGTTAGTTTATTTTATATAAAATGGAATATATACTTTGGAAAAGCACTCCTGTATGTCAATGTGCTGTTTTCGTTGCACTGGAATCCAGTCATTGAGTTACAGAGTTAAATTTGAGAATTACCTAGAGGTGGCTGTCGACATTTTTCTCATAATCCTCCATCAATTGGTGTTATGTCCTGGGTAGCAGTCAAAGCCCCCATCCCCATGCTGAGTATAATTCTAAAGATATTTTATCAGATTACTCCAATTTCATGACATTCTACACATTTGGCAGACACCATTATGCAGAATGACTTAAAATGTTCTCCTTTATTCAACTGAATGGTTGAGGGTTAAGGGCCTTGCTCTAGGGCCCAGGCCTTGATGGCGCTGGAATATGAATTCACAACCTTCTAATCAGAAGTCTCAACACCTCAACCCTGTTTTTTCACAGCAAACTGCTTGCAGTCTGCTTTTCTTTGCCTGCTATCATTAACCGTGGTATTACTCCAGATGACGTCTATTTCCTATTGTATGAATGACATCGTACCCTAGCTTTACAGTGTCAATTGCTGATATTGCAGCATTATTTATGAGTATGAATACCGCAGTAGTATTGATGTATCCATAGTTATAATAGCATTGTAAATATATCAAAGTATTGCAGTCACAATTCAATGCTTAATAAACGTTCACTCACAGCAATTCACTTTCTGCTGTTCACAACAGAATTTGCTATCAAAATATTGAAAAAACTTGCAAGTTATACGTGACAGCAACCATGCGACATTTTTGTTCTGTATCAGGTCCTCTTCTCAGTCTGCTACACAACTGGCACATGAAGAAACATGGGTTGAGCTGCGAAAGAAATCCTCATAAGCAGGAGAAAGACAACAGAGGGATAGTGTGCGGCTCCAGTGCTGGAGGCGACATAGAGGATGAGGCCTACCAGTAACAAAGCGCCATGGCTGAGTGTTAGTAAGGGGATTGGGCTGGCAACACTGCTTAATACCAAGGAACGATTAAGAACACAAAGGAGCGGGATGAAGCGGTGTGAATGAGAGCCGTGTGTCCTGGATCACATAAAGGTCTTAGAGCTGGGGGTTTGGATTAAGCCTCAAGTGAAAGTGTCTGGGACAGCGTAAGAGAAGCCAGTGTCCTTTAATTGCATTTTGTATTCAGTCACAGCCAGGACAGAGATGAGCCGGACACTGTCTTCTGAAAGCAAAGGTTAAGTCAAAGATAAGAGGAGATGGATCACAAGGTTTTTTTTTTATCTCGTTTTTTTCTCATCACTGAGCTAAGAAGTCACATCTATCACAATTGGATTTGGGGCTTGCTTCTTTTGCACACTAGCAAATTTTCTTCTTAGTGGTATTTTGCGCTTGCTAGGTAGTAAATAAAAATAGTGGAATTGTTTCTCTAAAAAATCAGAGTTTACAAAGGCAAGATCTAATATTCAAATCAGAAAATCAAACCTTTTTAACAGATATATTTGACTTATAAAACTCAACTTTTGATTGCATGTCATCAAGCAGTAATGTAAAGTTTGTTTTAGGGCAATCACTTTTAACAAGAAACAAAAATCCATTCAAAAAACATCTAGCTATAATATAGATCTCCCCAAAATATATTATAAAATATGTTTTCTGTTTC
Source organism: Kryptopterus vitreolus (assembly GCA_030449085.1). Taxonomy (NCBI): domain Eukaryota; kingdom Metazoa; phylum Chordata; class Actinopteri; order Siluriformes; family Siluridae; genus Kryptopterus; species Kryptopterus vitreolus. The sequence goes on along the minus strand of JACRUU010000027.1, from coordinate 21,142,759 downwards.
ATTTTATTTTCAGATATGAACTGTATTAATAACACTCAGTTGAAGGCAAAAAAACAGCTTTGAATATTTATTTGCAATGCTATAAAACATGACATTCTTGATGTATCTACATGTCATGACAAATCAAAAAGTAAACAAAATTAAATGGAAAAAAAACTATCAAGGCTATCTTTGTCACTGGAGTATCTGTTTAGATTAGCAATAAGAATATACCTTCAGGCAACTGAAAGTTAAACTAATCAAATTAGACCAAATTGAGTGTATTAAAAAGATCCCATTGTTCCAGAATGTCACAGTAGTAAAAACATTACTTATCGACGCAGAGGTCAGGAAACTGCTGAGATTCCAAGTTGTACATCAGTCATCCCATTGCCAGAACCTACTTGCTCTGAGAAATGTGCTGGCCATCAGTAATACGTCTACATAGCAATACATCTACAAGTGAAAAAGTGATGGCTGCTGTGATTTCTGAAAACAGATGCAAATTTTATAGTTCAAGCTCCATGCTATTGTATTATAAAATTAAATGTGCATTTCATTAATTGGAAATAGGCAATTAGTCAAAAGCATTATTATTAACACAAAGAGCTTTTGGCTATAATGTGTCATATTACACATAATGTGTGTATTTATTTTTACCTTATTTCTACTTTGTAGAGTGTAGAATAAATTTCATCTACCTCAAACATTTGGCGTATCTGGACTTTAAGCATTTTACATACATTTTTTTTTACACAAACAAAATAAAAAATAAAACTAAGCATTTATTTTGCTTAGAATAAATTCACACTTCATTTTCCTGCAAATATGTACAGAGCAACAAAAAAAATGCAGGTGCATATCACCAAAGTTTTGTCGTTGTTTGGACAGAATAGGATGGAAAGCAAGATTTGGCCCTAGAGGGGAAAGTAAGACAAAGACAAAGAGAGAATAGGCACTGTGTATTACAGCCTTGCAAAACAAGGAGGTCGTCTGTGGACATTAAATCTCTCCACATCTTTGCTTCTCTCGTGTGTCCGATGACGAATCTCCTGGTTCACCTTTGTGCTGGGTCTTCACCCTTACCGTTCCTTGGGGAATGCTGGTCATGTGCGTTTGAACCCTGCTTCCCCTGCACTACAATACAGCATGCCCAAGACCCCTCTCCATTTCCTTGAAGGGCTAAGCACGTCCATTCTAAGGTCAGAAGGGGCAACCCAAAGTGGATAACAAAGCTTTGAAAAGATTTGCCACTTGAAGATTGCCTGACAGAGCTCTGGCCCCCTTTCCCCTCCTCTCTCCTCATCCCAAAGACTCATAGCTTGCTGTCAGATTTGCTCAGCCTCAAATCAAGCCCTGGAGCGTTCTCTCTCATTCTCTGTGTCTCTGTGTGTTCTAGCTGTTCGAAACACAAAGGAGTCCCTCACTGAAGAGTAAGCACTCATTTGTCAGTATACAGTACGTATTGTAACAGAGATGCCAGCAGAGATGACTGAACAAGTATGCACTTCTGATGCAGTCATCGAGAACAACAAACAAAGCTGAACCAAATGACCGTCGATTTAATCCCAAATCTTGTGCGCTCATGTCTGTAGCTAAACTCATGAAATATTCTATATGAACAACAACAAAAAAAAAGAACATAACTTGACTCTTTATTTACACATTTTGAAAGATAATGTTATAAATTAGATATCATATTATTTGAACTACATAGATATACATTAGAATGATTGGTTTCCTTTCCCCCTCAAAATAGACAATGATATTTCTTGGAAAACTTTACGATATATGGGAGTAAGAGATTTTGGAAACAGACTTCATATTCAGTTAGTTAATTTACAAAATGCCAAGCCTCACTCTAATTGTGATAATAGATTGTACTATTCATTCATTCATTCATCTTCTACTGCTTTATCCAATCTTCCCTCGGGTCACGGGGAACCTGTGCCTATCTCAGGCGTCTATGGGCATTATGGCAGGATACACCCTGGATGGAATGCCAACCCATCGCAGGACACACACACACACACACACACACACATTCACACAGTAGGGACAATTTTCCAAGGTGCCAATCAACCTACCGTGCATGTTTTTGGACCGGGAGGAAACCGGAGAACCCGGGAAAAAAAAACCTGAGGCACGGGGAGAACATGCAAACTCCCCACACACATGGTCGAGATGGGAATCGACCCGGGCCCTGGCGGTGTGAGGCGAACGTGCTAACCACTAAGCCACCGTGCCCCTAGATTGTACTAATTGAGATTTATTAATGGTAGACTGAAACCGCATTGCCATTGACAGTTTAAATCGACATGTCCCATTACTAAATATGACCTGCAAAAGCATCTCCAGTAGCTGCTGCTGTGTGTGTGTGTGTGTGTGTGTGTGTGGCGTGTGTGTGTGTGTGTGTGTGTGTGTGTGTGTGTGTGTGTGTGTGTGTGTGTGTGGAATGCTCTCTGCGGGTATCCAGGAAATCTAGTGGGCCGAAGTGTGCCACTTGGCTGCAAAAGGACTGCCTGAATGAGCATGCAGGAGATCAGTGCAAGCCCCTGAAAATCTCATTAGCTCCAAAAAGAACTTGCTGCATCGGCTTTAGACATTTTCCGGCCATCCTACCCCGTGCAACATCTCTCTTTTTTTCCCTCACCTTGTCCTTTGGGACAAATTTTTTTTTCTAAATTAGTTCCAGGCGAAGTAAGGAAAAAATTACAATAATTGCTTGTGCCAGTGATGCCAGCATGGTCGCAAAAGATGAGGCCGATTATCGCAACAGCGCCATTAATTAAAAAAAATAGAAAAACCTAATGAAATGTGTCTATCTAGCTATTAGGAAATGTAGATACTATAAAAGTTTCTTGTTACAGTATTACATTTTCAAATCAGTTATATATATCTATATATATATATATATATATATATATATATATATATATATAGGCATCTGTTTAACATGAATATTTTGGTAATATATTTTGCTAAAAAGCGGCTGTTTTTTATTTTAGCCCTCAGGTCTTAAGCGGAGCGGTTTCTACCTGTGGTGTCACGTGTGTGAAGTGTCTCAGCTGTCTCTCCGACACCTCCTATCTGGAGAAGCGGTGGGAGCAAAGATCAATAATGCTGCTGATCAATCCTGCCCTCACTCTTTCTTATTCATGGTTGAGGAGCTCACTTCGCTCTCAATGTAACACTTCTCTTGCAGATTGGGCTTCCTGTGCTCATTATTGTAGGACCAGGGGAGATCGTTGATCACTCTCCTGTAGGCCTAGAGTGGGCCAAGCATTCATCATTAGTCCTGAAGTGCTGTCACTGGCTGCTTTTCTATTGGCCCTTACCAGGCCTCTGCCAAGAGAATGATTAACACACTTTGCTATGCCACTAAAGGAGTACTGTCAGTTCTCTTTTACATGCAAAGGAGGATGCAGGTAAGTATTTTACCATTACACAATGGAGAGATGCATAAATAGATTTAAAAAAAATTTAATACATTTTTATAATTTCACTATAACTATCATTTTAGCAAAAAAAAATATAGCTGTCATGTTTATGAATGAAACACTTGATATCTTAAAGAAGTAAATCCAAATAGATTCAAATCTACACTGTTTATAATGTAATCTTGAAAGAACCTGGACCTTGCAATTATATCAGGCACCCTCAATGAGTGGTTGAATGAATTTTATTTCATGAAACATCTTGACTTAATGCCACTTTCTATCATTTCTTGGGCTGATTTATGGCCCAAGCCAGTTTGCCTGGGTGATGGTTTCATTATGACACAAGGAATCTGCTAATAGAGGACACAACTATAGTGGTCCTCACCCCCAACAAAATAAATAGTGAACACCAAAACATTTCTGGTTGTCTCAGAGTGCAATGAGTGCAATTTCTTCAGAAAGCTTCAAATCATGGCCTATCTGTATCTAAATCTGCAGATTGATAAATGGCGGATAAGCCACGATTGTCGACATGCTCCATATGGTGTTTGCCTAATGGACAAACCTTGCTGAGCAACAGGGAGAACAAAAGTTAGTCAGAGCAGTACAAATACAAATCTCATAGGGCTAACAGACACCACAATGTGTTCTGTACAAATTAATAGCACAAAGTAATATAATGTATTAAATAATATAATAATGTATTAAAGCCCTCTACAATGTTAAAGAAGGATGACTAGGAGCTAAACTGTAGCTTGATATTTCATGAGGTGAATATGTGGTCCAAAATGCTTTCAGTCTCTTTGAGACAAAGAGAAAGATATCTGGGTAATAGCAGGTTTCTCAAGTAAGATCTGAGTATGAATAACACATCTTCAAGAATACATTCCGCCAGTACATGTAGACGGTTTTCTGTCTTCGTGAAAACACCAGAATGACCTGGTCAGAATAAGCTGTGAGAGTATTTTAATATTACAGAAGATTATTCTTAATCATGTGTATAGAATACATCTACAGAAGAAGCAAACTCGCAGGCATTCGAGACATTCAGAGGCACCATGGGTGGCCACAAAGATTGGTGGCAAACTCTTGTCACATCAGAATGGGGAGATGAGATGGTACACAAGCTCTCTAGAGCAAGTGTAGGGGGTGGAGCAGTTATTTTGTTTGCAGACGGAAGAAGCATTCTTAGGAACTCCGTAACCCAGTCATTAACAACCTTAACATATAATTTATTCAAGAAAGCAGTTCATCACAGAGGGGGAAATTTCTAGAAGCTTCCATAGTAGCAAGGCTATACAGAGGTGGAAAGCACTCCACCGTGTTGGGGTCAGGTGTGTCATAATATAAAGTGCCTGCTGCATCAAGTTATATCATTCCCATATAAGCCGAATTAGATCAAGGGTTGTGCTTTGCCTTGACAATGCACATAGAACATTTTGTATGACAATGCACATTTGACATTTGTTTCATTGTAATGATCTTTTGCCATAATTGGATGTTTGCGCAGTAAACAAACAATTGAAGTAATATAAAAAGAAAAATATATCAGTGCTGTTATGATAAATGTGACACTTGTCTGCTTGTTCCCTGATTAAAGGAACCAATATATTCAATACAAATAAACACCCGTCGCCTTAAAATGAAAATAATTGATAGAATGTGATCAATTATGATTGGTTCAGCAGACATGTTCAAATCCAATCATTTGTTATGGAAATAGGATTGTGTAAATCCTTCACTTAATGGTAATTAATTATTCAGTAACTGCATTTGTTATAATTTTAATATCTACAATTGCAAGTTATGCAATTAAAAGTTAATGGTAATAGCATTCCATTAAATAAATATAGCAGTAATTAATATGTTACACCAAGTAACAAGTTTTATATATATATATATATATATATATATATATCTATATATATATATATATATATATATATATATATATATATATATATATATATATATATATATATATATATATATATATATATATATATATCTATATATATATATATATATATATATATCTATATACGAAAATTTATAAATGCTGTTATCTGTTGTTGCTGTGTGTAGCTTTCATTTCTTGAACAAATATTCTGGTAGGAATATCTGGTGATTGAGAAAAAGGTTGTTATTTAAACTAAGAAATCTGGCTCTTATAAAACTTGGAAGAATAGTGGTCAACATCTATTTTTGAAGAAGAAATGTGGTCAGAAATAAAAAAAAACTGACTGATCTTAACTGGCTATGACAAATATTTAATGAAATCAAATTGAAAAAAAAAACAACAACATTAAAACTCACATTTTCCGTTGTTGTGGATCCTTAAGAAAACCTCTTATCAGTAAGGCAAATTGGAAAAACAGGCTTTAATTTGCTAGAGGGCACAAAGACTGAACCCTAGAGCAATGGAAAAAAGGTCATGTGGTCTGACGAGTTCAGATTTAAACTGTCCCTGAGTGATGGACCATCAAGGTAGAGGATAAACGAGGCAGTTGAAGTGATGCATTTATAATGCATAGTGTCTAATATACAATCCACTTTCAGAGACGTGGTATTTTTAGAAGTTTGCTGGAGTTGGTTCACTATGTTCAGCAATGTCATGTGCCCAAATGTGAAGGCAACTAACTACTAGAATATACTTTTTCTTCCCCTCATGGCATAGGTATAGTCCAATATGGCAATGCCAGGATTCATTATACTAAAAATGTGAAAGAGTGGTACAAGGAGCATCAGACATTTACACACATGAATTGGCCACCAAACAACCCAGACTATAAGAAAATAAATAAGAAAATAAGAAGTAAATCCAATTTGAATGGGAAAAATGTAGCGATATTACATAAGATTAACTGAAACAATGTCACAGGAAATAATCAAGCCAAATCCAGAAAAACCGAATATTACGATGAGTGACATTTTGGCTAGCAATGTGTTTGCTCACATTATATTTATATGTCTATGAGGGAAGCAATTTGTCTGAAGTGTAATCCACTCAATGTAATTCTACTCAAAGATCTGATATATATATCATCTGATATATATATATATATATATATATATATATATATATATATATATATATCCGATCTTCCCTCAAATTTTTTTTAAGTGTCCAATTGTCCAATGTCCAATATCTTAATATATTGTTATAATTTATACTAGCATATGACATAATAAAACCAGAAAATAATAATGATAAGTACATCCTGTGAATTATTTACTCTGTTGACCATCAGCACAGGCTGTCAAAGACCAGCATAATTCTAAGAGTGTGTTTAAAATGAATATATTTCATTGGGTACTGTTATGTGCATCTTGTTCTGAAGAACAGCACCATAAATAGTAAATATATAGGCTGTATGAAATTCTGCAGGACATCAAGAAAAGAAAAGAAAAAGAAAATCAAGAAAAGTACCATTTGATCTAGACCATTTTGTCTATGTGATTGTGCCATAAGAAAAAACACAAGCTCAGTTGTAATCCTGCATATTTCTTTTTTATTATTTTGATTAGTCTTAACTCAATCAGGAATATAACAGCTAATTTCAGATGTACTGGAAAATGTGTTTTAGCGCCATACTTTAATGTAGTTCACAATACAACTGAACATTGCAAGGAAATAGTTGTGTAAATCCTGCATAGAGAAAGACATTAAATGGAGATATTTTAAATCAATGTTTTAATTTCAATGATTCAATTTAATGTCTTAATTCACAAAAAACTGTGTCATGTAACAGTAAATTTCATGCTATCTTAACAGTTTGTTGATGTGTGTCTCTTCACCTAAAACAGAATGAAAAGACAAAATGTCAGACAGGTCAGCCATAACAAAACCTGATTTCTCCAGTGAAACTTAATCTGTGTGCATTGGTCCAGAATACTTTGCCTTGTTAGAATAAGGGTGCAGAGGTGCCAACTTAAAACCACCCCTTTGTGTGTTTGGCGAAGGAAAGGATTATGTGTTGATGTTTAAAGAGGCTGGAGATCCAACCCACTTTTTTTTTTTTTAGAATAGATCAATGGCTGCCTTACAACTCGATCTTGCTTTTTTTTTCTTCCCCGCTTTAGGAATCCCTGGGCTTCACCCATCAGGTTGCTCTAGTCACCTGGAGTCTGTGCCACCCAGCAGGATATGCTTTTATCTTTTGTCATGAGGCAGGGAAGGGGTGGCGTTTTTTTTTTTTTTTGCCATGCAGCTGGTTTTGGTATCTCGCTTCCAAACCTCCACTAAACCCCATGCATCCATACCAACCCCCAAATTTAAGCAGCACACAGCCTACACAACTACAATTTTGACCAGATATGAAAGTTATCCTTTAAATGCATGTTTCCATTTATTTTCAGCCGCTGTCATATCTGTTCCCAGGAAAGAATACAGGTATGTTCATGCTCTCAAAGACGAAGTTAGTGAAATCCAAAACCACACTCAGTTGAACAGTACTTTCATGCTGCTCTTTCTGAGGGCATGCAGCATCAGGGTGCAGAGTGCCGGACTCTTTTTATTGGATAAGTGGAGTGCCTTTGTGCTTTTGAACTGGCGATAGCCCGTCGGGCTCTTAATCACTGCCTCTCCGAGGTAACCAGTGCTCTGAGAGCAGGGATAAAAAAGCCGCTGCCTATTCAAGAAGCTGTTGATCTAGACCTCATTGTGCTCACCACTATGGCTTGGGCAAGCAAGGTAAACAAATGGCAAACAAAAGGCGGTGCTTCACAGCAAAACGGGCTCTGTGGGGGGTTCACATCCTGAGAACAGACCAGGCGCCCGGAAACCCCATGACAATTGGGCTGGTGTCTCACCTATATGGAGTGTGCAGTCACCTGCCAGACTGCCTCTAACTCAGAGGGAATCCAGCAGCTTTGGCACAATTATCACCTTGGTCATGTAATAATGACTCCCAGTAGAACACAGCCGAGAAACAAATCCTTACATTTACTGTGACCTCATGATATTAATATTTGTTTGAATATTTTTGCATTTTGCATATGTCTGATTGACATCTATTCAATCTGTACAAGGAGATAAAATACAAGGAGTGTACAAAAACAGGAAGACAGAAGATGTTTTGTGCACTGCGAAAACTTACCTGATACTGCTACATTATGTCTTCATACACATAAAGGCAGAGGAATGCTCATTCAGCTTGCCCGATATCCCCTGGTTTAAAAAAAAAACTTAAGAGAATGCCTTGGTGAACATTTTTGAGGAACACAGGCAGCACTTTCTCCTTTCTCTCATTTCCTGTCTTATGAATTAAATAATAATTAAAAGCAGTAATTAGGATGAAATGAGAATAATGGTAGCAATGATACAGTAGGAGCTCAATTAGATGCATATTTGGAAATGCAATGTAATGAGTGAAATTAAGCAGTGCCATCTGGTGTACCAGACTAAGTGCAGTGAATGCCAGTGTAGATAACAAAATAACCCATCAGAACCTAAACACTACACCCCTGTCTAGAGTTACAGATTTTGCCCTCCATGAAATATTCTGTGCTCGTTCCCCTAGGAAAAGTATTTTATCACAAGTTTAGCCAGAAAGGCTGGCGATTCAGAGACAAAACATTAGTATTATGCTGCAAATGCCACCTTTTATACCCATGAAAGCCCTCCCCAGATGGCAGCAAGGAATTTTGAAAAAAAGGCATTCACCTTTTTACAAAGCAATGTAATTGAGAACAAACTGTCATTGAATTGGCGAGGAGCATGACGGCGGTCCATAGCAGGCTGTGCTCCAGTTCTTGTGGGTACTGCATTGAGAGATGGGTAACTAGGCGTGCTCCGGGCCCCTGACGCTGAGACTCTCCGTGCTCCTCAGGGCAGCTGACTGACATGAGAGGCTGCCACAGATAACATGCGAAACAGACATCCACAATGGCCTTTCACTGCCTTTAGCACACACAGTTCACAGTCAATGGACTGTTACGATTGACACAGACAGGCTGCAATTGTGATCACCTTTTTTCACATCTCAGAGTTTTTTTTTTTTTACAATGTGATTTATTATCACATTTAAAAAAGTCAAACTAGACTTGGCATTGGGCTTAACTGTTCTTAAGTGTTCTGTAAGTATCCTCCATTAACTGGGTACATATGATATAGTGTTATAAGCATTATAAAACCAGTTATAATACTTTTATTACATATACCAGACAACTTTTTGAAATAGTTATTAATCACAAAAACATTTAGCAAATATTATCACTAGTTCTGATAATATTTACTTTGTCAAAAAATGTATTAAGACAAAGTAAGAGAAAAAGAAAATCCTGTGGATAAGCGCACACATGAATTAACTTGAATGCTCATTGAGTCTTGCACGGTGTAGGCTGGAGTGGGTGTCAGTGGCCTTACTCGTCTCACTGCCTTATTTTGGCCTCGGAGACAAAGGCTAAAAAATAGAAAGAACTGAGATTGAGAGAACAAAAGTTACCCCTCCAAATTATGAAAATGAGCCAAAAAGAAGTTCTATTGCCTTCCAATGCACCATCAATCATCTGCCAGGCTTCAGTCTCCAGACTAAAGCAATCTAAAGGTATTTAAAAGCTTGAGACATGAATCCAAATGTCCATCCTGTTTATGTGTCACTTTAAGAATGATTGCTGTATTCATCATATGGAAAGTGTTTTATCAAATTAAACAGAATGATATATCAGTGATTGAATCCTCGTTATCTTTTTTTAAAGTTTGATCAAAAAATAATAATAAAAATATCAAACTATATTGTCTATATATTAAATTATCAAATTATATATAATAGATGTTTGGCATTTTCAAATGGTCATTTATACATCGACTTAAGACAGCAAATACTGAAGGGGAACAGATAGAGGCCATTCAAGACTTACATGCTTGTGTATTTTATTTTGTTGTGTATAAACAGCGGCGAAACGCATTACCTTTATCGCCTGTGCTGTAGCCTGATTATTCCTCCCTAAAGTCCTCCCATCTGTCCTCTGATTCTGTGGCCTGAGCCTCCTTTCAGAGTCCTGACAGGGAGTACTGCAGCAAACAGTAAACTGGTAGGGGGCCTTCGTTTCAGACCAATCCTCGATTGTGCCCTTCCAAACCAAAGCACTCTTCTATAGCTTTTTGATAGGCTTTCAATCCCAGCCCCACTGACAAGATTTTCTTTGGGAGGAGTAGGAGTTGTGTTTTTTTTGGTGATCGGACAGGGGGGCATGGGAGTGAGGAGGGGAAGTCTTACTGCAGAGATTTAAGGGAGTGCCGAGGTGTTTTTTTTTTGGTGATGTGGAGGGGGGAGTTGGTGGTGGAAAGTAAAAACTGCAGCAGATGGGGCTGATTGTGCTCTCTACGCAAATTAAGGAGCGAGACATCTGCAGCCGCTACATACTGGTGGTCTGAGGCAATTAAGGCAGGGTAATGGTGAAGGAGGGGGGAAGGAGAGGACTGCAGGACAGAGGAAAAGACAGTCCTGCCTGCCGGTGCATAGAGATGGAGTCAGGCTCACGTTACAATGAGGCTGGCTACAATAGAGCGAGCCAGCCAAGAAGAGATGGGGCACACTGGGTGTGTGTAGGGTGGGGAGGAGGGAGCCTTGAAGATTAATGTACGAAGAAGAAGCAACCAACAACACTCCGAACAGCCAAAATACAATAGGATAGGGGGCCTTCCATGCCTATCTTTCTACAAGCCCAATCTATTCTAATATCTGAGTTATAAAGTGTATCCTTCTCTAGCATCTTCCTCCATTCGAACACGAAGGTCATTTACAGAGCTTGGATGGTCACTGTTGTGTATTTAATGTGGAGTGTTTCTCCCCATTTTTTGGGGCGGTTTTGTCTTCTGTCCAAAGCGCCCCCCCCAAACCCCCCACCCCCCAGTTCTGTAGAGGTGACGTGACAAAGCAAGGTCATCCCTGGGATTAGACCCCTTTAACGTAGCCTTTATTTATGGACTGGGTGCTGGGGGGATATTTGGGACAGGAGAAGAATGCCTCCATGGTGTTTACAGGGGCACCTCTCCTGGGATATGTGTGCAACAATGCCAGTCCACAGCAGATTTGCATAACTCAATCTCATCTAATCAGACCCAAGTTGTTTTAAATAATTGGGGCGACCAACAGGATGCAATTGTTGTCTAAGTGGGTAACTGTTTGGGCAACTAACTAGGAACAAATCATACACTCATTAACACGTGCAAAGAACAGACCTGGGCCTGGGGCCTGTGGATTTAGCTGAAACCTTTTTAGACCTATACAGTCAAAAGTTATTATTCTTACTTGTAAGAAAACCATTATAAAACATTATTCAAGCATTATACACAAGCTCATTTGATACAATGCATACATATTCCTGCTGTGTGATCAAAGGACATTACTGACATTATTAGTGTTCATATTATTATTTGAGTCAATGTGCACTTGTGTTACTGTAGTTACATTTGTCCTAAAGCCAAGCAGCTGTCAAGTATTGCATACTCCATCTTGAGAGATTAGGAATGGATCAATCCAGTGTGCCTATCAACATGTCCTAGCCAAAGCTCGGTTCTAATGGAGGTTATCTGCAGCTTTTAAAGAAATGCCACTCAGACAGAGTCCCAATTACTCCCAAGTGGCCTAATCAAGACTGAACCAAGACCCTGTTTGGTGTTAATCATGTGGTTTCGTTACCTTTTCGTAGGTCCCCAATGGATAAGACACCTTGAGTGTGAGGCTCCTGACATACAGTCAGATGGGTGTGGAGTGCTGCCGCTTAGGGAGTCTGCTTTCAAAGACACACCGGCGGATCCTTTTGAAGAGTGCACAGGCAGTTCACAAAGTGCATGAGGTTACTCATCCATGGGCTCAGTGAAGCTTTTCAGAGCTGGGGTACTCATACACAGGCAGACTTAACAAGTGTTTGCTCACAAGAGGTTGCCTAGTATGAGAAGGCCCAGCTTTGTGTCATCACTTGACAACTGTCCATCATCTCAACATGTGTCATTGTAAAGTAATTTGAAAGGAATTGGAGACGAGACAGGACAAGTACCACTTGTGTCCAAATACAATTGCTTTTGAGTTTTCTGTCTTCTCTATCTTCTCCGTATAACCAGTCAACCTCATATTACGCGTCATTAGACATCCTCAATCGAATGTATCCAGAATTCTATAATATCAATTAACCAAAATAATACAAAAAGCCTTTATAATATTTATGATTGTGAAAGTTCAGTATGTACGTTCAGTCTGCTGGGGTAACTGTACACTATTGTGGGTTTATGTTCACTGTTCATAGGCAGCCATGCAACTCGCGCACCAGCTCATGATTTAGAGCTTTTTTGCCCTTGTTCTCCATGAGCTAGTACAACCCTGAGGATATTTTTCCTGCTGCCTTTGGAGGAGTCGATGGTTCTTATAATTGTTCAGTGGCGTGAATCAACCATCACAAAACACTGGAGCACATTGAGAGCCCTGGCAGAGGGCAGCAAGGAGGTGATGAAGTGGCAGTGAGAATGAACTTAATCCCCTAAGCTCTTGTTGGGGCTTGTCTGTGCTCTCCCTCCTTTCCTTGGACCCCATATCACAAAGAAACTCAAAGAGCACCCCCCCCCCCGTCTGTTTTTTTTGGTTGAGAAATTAAAAACAGAGAAAAAGCAGTCTCCATACAACTTTTGAGGCACATTTATTGTGGTTTTGGACAGATGGAATCAGGACACTGGAAGTTTGGAAAAAAGTTTGAAAATGCTGTCTTTTTAGGTTTCAGAACTCAAATCCTCTACCAAAAACTGTTTCTGATCTACTTTGTAATAAAGTATTAGTAACACTAAAATAAAAAAAATGTTGGTAAGCTCAAATGCATTATTTTAGTTATATCTATATTTTTCATTTGTGGAACAGACGCAGATATGCATTATTGTTCTCAAGTCGTTGTTGAATTTCATGCTCGTTTGAGAAATGTGATAGAGGTCATAGAGGTCAATATCAGTTATGACACAAACTTCTGGATCCAACTAAATGCATCAATAAACTTACTATTTCCAGTGCTACAATCTGATCTCTTAAATGTATAGAAAATAAAATTAACCTTTTGAGTGTATTTTTTGTATAAGTATTTCCCTTTCTAACAAGTCTAGTATGATAAACAATACTCATTTGAGAGGGCTTTGCACTTCTGCCCATGATTTCCATAAATTTGGAGTGTTGGGGAATGTATGACTTTTTGACAGACTTTTTCTGTAGATCACACTGTATAAGGGCACCCTGCAAATGTACACTGTACTTTTCCTTGTCACTCAGATGGTTCTGTCTACATTTTTGTTACTTTAGCATTTATTATTCTTAGTGTGCTTTTTTTATTTAGAAGAAGCAATGTGGAAATTTGTAATTGGTAAAGGCCCATTTTGTAAAGTTCAAATAATGTGGTAACAATTGAACGTGAAGTGTGTATATGTAAAATGTAATGTACATTTCATAGAAAGTCAAGCTAGGTATAACATTTATATCAGACATTGAATATGTCTTGGCATCAATGTCAGATAAACTTTCATTATATTTTACATTATATTGTAAGGATCTCTCTCTAATTTTGGTTTCGTGCTACTGAAGCGCCAGCTGCTAAAAAATAAGTAAAGCCTTTACTCAAGTTTCTTTTTTTTGTAAACTGTAATTATCTTTGTTGGTTTGCTGTTATGATTTTGTAACAAATCATATAACTGTTACAGTTATCGCTGACAATGTACCCCATCCACATGTTCCACATGTTCCCATCCAGTGTAAATCACTGTCAAATATTTAATCATGTTATCTTTTGTTTTATGGAACATTTGGAAACCATTTTCAAAAAGCGCTTGTATATTTCAACATCCTCTTTCAGTGTCAGTAAAAGATGCAGCAAAGTAGAAACATTTTGCAGTTAGTACTGAACCTTTACAGGCAAAGAAAGGCAGCCCAACAAAAGAGCATGAATACAGGTAATATTCCAATTATACAGTAGCATAAACATATTCAGCCTTGAGCAACATCACTAAATCTGTAGAAAACTGGAATACCTTTAGCATTTGCTGATTGTCAAGGTGGTCTATGGTGAGCCTACACTGCCCTCTACTGTCCAAGAGTCGAGCTGGACAGAATTCCTACATTAGCTCTTCATATAGTACTTATATCTTCCGGCATCTGAAAGCCAAGAAATGCAGGGAGATGCAATAATAAATTAATAAATATGAAAAAGAGAAAAATGTTTCTTAAGAGCTTTTACAAGAAAGAAGTCTATGCATGAATTAATATGTCATTTAAAAGAAATCAACTATAACAGAACACTTAAAAAGTAGTTTTATCTATCATTTGAATTAACTAGAATTTATATATTCAAAGTCAGCTATATAAAAGCATTTTATGTACATCATGAATATATCTGGTAGTTTCATTACTAAAAAAAAAACAATACAGCAGGATAATCTTAATCTTAAAAGCTTCATTATGAACAACTAGACTGGGATCTTCCATTTGATTTTTCAAGATTGCCCAAAACAAGTCAAGTTTGTTATCACAGGTCATACACCATCTGATATTCCATACCAGTTATATACAAAGTATATAAAAGAATTACAGATATTAGAAAAAGTAAAATGTCCAATATTGATAATATTGGAATACTGAATGTATGTGAAATAATACAAGCATATGAGCAAAAGTGATGCTCCAAAAAAACTTTAAAGGCTATTAAGTAGGACTGTAAATGCAGACCACAGGACACAATACCGGTTTCTGGGTTTGAATGTGATAGAGGTGCAGTTGTTCATTCCAGATTAGGCTCTTAGAAGATCACTGGTCATCGTCTTCTGGTTTCCTAAAAATTGTTGAGAGTTCATGTAACAGCAGCTCTTCTGAAGGACTACAGGACTTGCGCTCTAGAGAGACATGTGATTCCTCGCGCATCAGCATGTCCAGAGACCCATCTCCACCACTTGAACGGGTTAGTTTTGGGACAACTGTGCGTTCTAGCGACTTGCTTTTGCCCTGGCCGAGACTCTCGATACGCGGAGGCACTTCCAAACTCCTGGAATGGCCACTGGATAGAAAGCTGCTCTCCAGGGACTTCAGAACCTGCAGGCCAAAGTCACCAACCTCCTCATAGAGTGGCTCTGGGCTTTCATCTCGTTCCTCCAATGAGTCATGCTGGACCTTCATTGGCTGAATAAAAGATGTAAAGTATTTGTGTAAATTACAGTTATAGTCATTTTTGGCTTGTATTTTAATAATAAATAAGTGAAGAACATGATAATGAAATTATGATTGGTTATCACCTTACTGTAGGTCACAATGTTTTTACACATTATTTCTATAGCAGTAGGTGGATTCAGACATGCTTTACACCTATCACAGTATAATCTTAAACAGGAAAGATATCCGAGACTACACCCTAGATTAACAACACACCTAGGTAAATTCTTAAAAGGGAATGGCTAATCTAAAAGATTATCTTCAATTATCTGATTCTGTTTGTTGTCAGTGGTTATTGGGACATTCTCTGGACTTCACTGGCATGCAAAGTGATTTCATGAGACTTCCTTCACTGATTTTTAACCATTGTTTTAGTATCACAGTGACAACCACAAGATAATTGCTGAATACACTGAGGACAAAAGAGAAAACCCAGAAAACAATTTGCTTGCAAATGCTTTAGGCTCAGGAATCACCAGAAGCTACCAGAGGCTACACGAATCCCTCCTACCCATCCACCCCATTTCTAAAACACAAGAGTTTTGGACATAGGCCCCAGCCTGCCCTAAAGGCTTCGGTCACATAACAATGCAGTGGAACTATTCTTCCACCCTGCACATCCTGTTATCTTCACTGAGTCAGCTCAACATCCTGATCATATTATATCAGGAAACCTCAGGTCCCAACAGGAATGGGAGGGCTGAGGAAATCTGAGGAAATTCCTCAATTAGGGAAGGACTGTTTTGCGAACGCAAAAAAAGTCTGTACCAACGACAATGACTTCTGTACTAATGACATTTGAGAAGGGTAACTACTTTCAAGAAAATTAGATTTAAGAATAAAGGCTAAGCCTTAAAAAACGGTCAAACTGAAGTGCTGCATGTGTGCCATAAATGAAGAAATGAACAAACTGAATGCATACAGAATAATAAAATGAAAGGCATACTCACAAAATACATCGATAGTGTTCTCCTATCGTGAAGCTTCCTCTACAGACACATAACAAAACCAATGGTCACAATCAAATCAGTTTAGAGCAGAGCAGTTTAAAAGCAGAAAGACTGCAATTCTGAGTAATGCTTGCATTACCAGCGTCTGATTTGCAGAAAGCATGGTGGAGTTGGTGTTGCTCTCTTCTCCACGGATTGGAACTAAGGGCATGGTGCCAAACTTCTGCTTGCAGATGTCAGATGAGGAGTGGCGTCTCATCACCGGAGGCCGCAAGTCATCATTCTAGAACACGGATAAAATACTATAATACAAGTGCTGATAGTTTCAAATTACCAATGTGCAATTACAAAATGATATCCAATGAACTCTACCTAACAACTGATATCCAAGTACCTAAGAAACAATACCCATGTAAAGGTTGATACCTGTGCTTTCAGGAGACTGGTCATCCAGTCCCAAAGCTCCGTTTCACTGGAACAACTGAGATACCTGTCAAGGTAAGGAAACTGATTACTACTCATTATGCAAGCATAACCATACGAGCCGTAATTTGTGCTGATGCAATTAAATAAATGATCATTGCCCCGAGTCAATCAATAGAAACTACTTACATCTGATGTTTGTCTATCATCACAGTGAAACCCCATCTGCAATTTTTGAGAGAATTGTATAAGTTTTTTGTATGTGTGTATGTATGGGATATATATATATATATATATATATATATATATATATATATATATATATATATATATATATATATATAATAAATAGAATCACAAAAATTTTAAAAGACATAACAAGAGCAGATCTTACTTTGTTGGTGGTTTCAACTTCTTTTTTATTCCAATGTAAATTTTCATTGTTTTTAATGACCACTCCTTTTCCGGTTTGTTTGTCTAAATAAATAAATAAATAAATAGATAGATAGATAAATAGTCAGTCTCCTATTCCTATTTCTCTATTAATTAATTTTTTTAATTGAATGTGGAAAAGCTGCAAATGATAAACAGGCATACTTTCTTATCTTTCATTAAAAGTAATTTGTGATCCTGGATCTGGAACAGATGCTCCTGGAACTTGGTCCCTTGCAGAAGTTTGGGTGTCTCCTCTCGGCACTTCAGGACTCCAAACTTTATAATTTCACTCTTGTACGCTTTAAACCAAACAAGTGGAACAAGAAAATTACATACAGAATAGATTACTTACAATAATGTTAAAGTGTCAGTGAATTAATGTGGTTTATCATGTTTAGGATATGTTTTTTTCTGTTTTTTTGTTTGAAAATATAGCTATTAAATCACCTGTAAAGATGTCAATCACCTCTCCTCTGGGCACCTTCTTTACCAACAAATATGCAGAACTAGGATCAGCCATGGTACACCACTGTAGTGCTTGTTCCAGAACCTTTTCTTTTGGGTGTAGAGGCCGTTCTACATTAAAAACACAACAAATATGCGAAAAAGAATTATCATAATTAATTTTGTTATAATTTATTGTAAAACAGCATAACGTAAATTCATAATTTGAATGTTTCATTATGACTGGTTTAAGGTGGAAGTGCCCTTTAAATGAGCAGCCTCTTATGATTCATATATTTACCAAGCTCCCCATCCTCAATAGTTTCAAAGGTCATCCAGACATCTTTTTCACTTGCAGGGACATTCCTCATATACAGCACCTGGTTAGTTAGTTCCTCAGCACACATTGTGGGAGAAACCTATAGACAAACAAATGAAAAAACAAAGACTAAAGTATTTTCTGCTTGACGTGTATAGTGACCTTGTGCCACCATGTGGTCGGGGCTTGAAACTGCATCTTTTCCAAAAAAACAATTTTAACAGGAAAACTGTACAATGTTTTTATCTTTGTAAATTAATACTTACTTTTAGAGTGATGCAACAGTCTGGTGTTTTTTCCTCTAGATAAACCTCAATAATCAGGTCTCCTGCTTGAGAGAGCTGGATGCAAAAAAATATATGACATTTTAGGTCAAGAATACTATTTTCCTTCTTTTTCCATGTTAATTTCTGTTGTTTAGTGACCAAAATATTATTGGACCTGTGTGTCTTTCCAGGTTGTGATGAGACTGATTTCCAGTTCGATCTGAGTTTTGTGTTCTTCATCAATCTTTAATAGAAAATGAAATGCGCATAAATAAATATGAATCAATCTGTCTTAAATAACACTGCAAAGACATTACATCACTATATATATATATATATATATATATATATATACACACACACACACACACACACACACACACACATATATATGAATATATACATATAACATTAAAAAGAAACACTGTTTGGATTGGTGATATTTGGTCACATTTTGTTTGTGCAATTTTTTTTTGACCAGCTACAGCTTCTATTACATCAGGCCTTTCAGTTCTCCAGACCTCTTGATCAGACTTTTTCTACTCACATCAAAGACATAGAGATAGTTGTCAATGAGGTCCTCTACAATCTTCACTTCATGCTCTCCTTTACCATCCGTCTGAAATAGGCTTGGGGCAAACAGCAGGGACAGGTTCTTTGTGCACATCTGGTTCAAGTTGGCACATTTTTGCACCCTGAAAGATGGCAGCATAAAAAACGTCAAGATAGAGAAATTCACAAATCATCCATATTACTGATACGGGATAGTTTGACAGCCAACCTGTATAGGTGACTGATGAGAGCAGCCAAAGTGGTGCGGTTGACTCGCGGCAAACCGCGAATGAGCTCTTTATATCTATCCAATCTCTGCATCTTATTAGATATCTCTGGAAATAAAGAGAAATCAGTAAAAAGCTCGACATCCAGAGAAACATTACATCCCTAATATTAAGGGGAAAAAATTAAATAAATAAATACATAAAGTACTAGTAGTAAATGATAAAGTACTGACTGGCAGCCTCCTTCCAGTATGGATGCAGATCAGCCATGAATATGGGATCATCAATCTCACGGAAAAACCTCTTTAGCACATCTGTGACATCCTCGATGAAATTATCTCCAATGCGGAGTTTCACATTGCGAGCATCCTTCCGGAACTCTTCCATCAGAAGCTTGATTCTGGACTTGGCACCATTTTTCCTATATATCCCTTCATGACCCAGTCCTAGAAATATAAGTAAATTATCATCAGAGAACACAGTAAGCTTTCCGATTCTTTATAAATTAAGGAAAATACTGCAAGATTATATTATCTCTGGCATAACAACTGGTCACAGCTACACCAGGACTAATAAAAATCTGTATAGCATGTTGTTTTTGTATTCCAAAATAAGTCTTAACAGATAGTGGCAATGAGAAATTGGACCTTGGGGAAATTTTGGAGTTTGTTTGGGCTTGGGGAATCCAATAATGCAAATGATAACAGAATAAATTGCATCTGTATCTGTAATAAATATAATAATAAGCAGCAATTCAGTTATGCACTTAAAGAAAGAACAGATTCATATCTACATGTGTTCTTACCATACTGTGTAATAAAAGCAATGCAGCTGTCTACAATAATGGGGATGTCGTTTCTACTCAGCTGTTGGTCCTTTAGCGTGTTAGCTTTGCCTCCTGCTGCTTTCTGGATGTCAGTGTACCACAGAGAAAAGTCTGTACGCCCCATGCCCTGCAGGTGTAGGGTCCTGAATACACAAACACACACCATTTTGATCATAATGTTTTTTACTTGAAATCTTGCCTTGATTCGTCACAAATAACCACAAAGTTTAAGCTCACCTTCCTTTTTCCACTAGAACCAAAATATCTTTCTTTTCATGGTTGTCAGTCTCTGATGCAATACCTTTAATATTTAAAAAATACTACAAATTAGCTCCTGGTAGCAACATTAAACAAAATAAACAGAACCAGCTAATACAGAGCGCTCTTGAGAGACTCACTGAGCTCCTGCAGGCGTTTCAGGTTAATAATGTCCTCAGCAGCTCCATCATTTCCAGGGCAAATGAAGAGGTTAGACTTTTGCAGAACAAAGAAGCCCTCTTTCCACTGCCGTGGGTCCAGCATGGCTTTATAGCGCAACATTCCTACACGCTCAAATTCCCTTGTCAGTAAGCAGTGGCAGCTCAGAGGCGTGGTGGCCTGAACAGATAAGAGCGCTTCAGAACCCCTCAGATGACATGCTTAAGGTCATATGCAATGTGTACACTTTGATGTTAATTCATGTTTACCTTTCCAATAGCTTTCGCCCAATTGTGCAGTGCATCCGGAGTTTCTAAGCCAAACTGGACAACTTTTTCAGTTGTAAGGTAGAGTTCGAAAGTGTATCGAAACCTGAAACAAAGGAAATAACAAGTCACTATAAAAATGGCCCGTGCGACAGCTTGCAACAACTGTTAAACTAACCTGCAAATGAATGAAAAGGGAAGTGTACACACAGGTTATTTCCCATTAAAATGTGAGTTTAAGATAGTTGGCCTATGCACAATGTTATGAAAGGCAAATTCAATCAAATACATATAATCAAAATGTGTATGTAACACAACCTCAGGTAGTAAACATTTTATACAGCATTTAATTCAATTCACTTTAATAAAGAATTCAGTTCAGAACCACATTTTAATAAGGAACTAACCTGTGTGTAAACTTCCTTTCTTATTTACTGGAAGTAAGGATTTCAGTGACCAACTGTTACATTTTGAGTAAATGACAAATAAACTTGAAACTATTCATTTATAGATTTAATGTTTTCTGAATAAATACCTGTCAATGAATCCATTGTTGTTGGTGCATGAGTCAGGCCTGCTAACTCCTAAACAGATGATATCTTTTATCTCTATCTTCATGCTGGGTTCATGGCACCTATCAGACTCATAAAATAGAAGAGACTTCTCCACTGAACACCAAAACTTTTGAAAATCTAAATGGAAAAAAAAGAGATGATAATTATAATAATAATAACAACATTAAAGTGCCTGCTATATGAATACACAGACATACACTGTGCATATGACAACTCCTTTTACTCCCTCACCACATTTAAATCATATGCATGTCAGTGAAGTAAGCTCTGAAAGATCATTTTTTCTGCTCCTAAACTTCTGCTGCTTTGTTTGCCACATTGTCGCCTACCTTCTCTGGTTCTGCGGGATAAAGTGCCTTTGTTCATAGAGCCTGACTTGTAGAGGTAGCCAGAATGCAGCACTGGCTGCATGATCTCATCATACACACTGGAATCTGCAATAAAATAAAATAAATAAATATAGTACAGATTACACCACTGAGGAATGTGCATACTGAAATAAATGACATGCTGAGAACGAACAGTGACCAGTTAAATATATAAAGTTACAGCTGTGGTGATATTGATGATACCGAGTTGGTCATTAAGGGGCTGCAGAAGTAGATATGTATCTGTGTGTGTTTCTGTGTAAGTAAATCCTTAGAACCTGAGGCCTGTGTGTAAGAGTAATGCAGGGACAGGTGCTTCTCGTGTCCATTCGAGTCGGAGAGTCGGGCGGCCTCTGCTTCTGCAAATAACTGAGTGACTGTCTTCAAGAGGTTCTGTTCAGTCACAGCTGTGCACAGTGCCTGCATAACCAGACACCAAAATGTTTCAATAAAACACTTGGTCACTCACAGGTTATTACAGTTTCGTGTCCAAATACTATTTCTATTTACTAGTCAAACTATTTTCTAAATTCAATACATATTCATACAGAGTACAAATAAAATTCGAATTTTATAAAAAAAAAAAAAAACTCTAGTTCCAAATTATTCTGTTTTATTCCATATAGATAGCAGTGCAATATTTCATGTGGACAATTGAGTAATGGCTAAGCATAATTAAAGTCAGGAATACTGGTACTGACACTACATTATGGGTGGCCAGGCAATTTTAAATAAAACATCCTCAATGCTTCACTGTGAAATGAGGAAGAACACAACTAGGGCAACATAATAACTCAGAGCAGAAACAGTATATTTACAGATTTTAAACTTAATTGTCTTCCTGTAGTGGGTGTGTAAAGATAAGTAAGAAGTTGTTAAGGCAGCTGGGATGGTTGAAAAAAAAAATTATAATAAATTTACAGTATTTCAAAGTTATTTATTTTCACGGATATATAATTGTAATATTTAAAGTTTTGGAATGTTTTCTTTCAGAAAATGTTATGCTATGCAACTTAACTTGTTCAGAGAAATTCCAAAAGCAAGCTCACATTGAATGAGTGATTAAAATAGGCTACATTATATGTTTAACAACATTTGTACTGCATTGAATGACTGGGTTACATTTAACACAATTAGGTAATAATTTGTCTCTTTCTTTTTTAAGGTGTAATGAGTTTTATGAAGTATCATATCGCATATCACATAATATTCAGTGAGGAAACAGCAACTTCCTTTAGTGGTGAACTTAGTGTCAATGACGCATTTGTCAGTTGTGTTTGTGCTGTTGTGGTGAATTGAGAAACATAATGTATGTATACATATAAAGCTTTACTAGTTATTCTATTCTACTTATTTTGTTTATTTTTTAATCAGATCTAACAAAGTTATCTGAATGAGGGACGTAATAGCTGGGTTAAAACAGACATAATATTAAAAGCTATTTAATTTGACTTTTTTGAGTTTTACTTTACTCACCTTCAGTAACTCTTCCTGTGTATTAAAGCTGGGGTGAGGGTGGCGGAAGCGCCCTTCTTTGTATTTATGGATTATAAAATCCCTTCTCTGCTCTGGAGACGCATCACAGTCCATTTCATCAGCTACCGGCAACCTGGCAGCCCAGAACTCATTGGCTCTGTCGTTACCCAGCATTATGAAGAGCTAAAACATGCATATGTGCAAACCCAGATTCTCAGGTTTGAATGTTCAGAATATATTACACTACATGTCAATCAATTAACTAATATAATCTCTAGTAGGACCACTCTTCAACTGATAAGAAAGCATAAATGTTTGTTTGGTTAATTTTTGGAAACATTTTTTTAATTCATATTTCTGAAATTCACATTTCAAAATGTTTTCTACAGAGGAAACGTGGTAATAACTTCAAAAGTAAAGGCCAGTGTCATGACCCATGTCCTCTGCCTGCAACCCCCACCTGAACGATCTCATTGCTCCAAACACTGGTGTCCAGTTTCAGACTCTGCACTTTGGACACCATTGTGCCTAGTCCTCTGTGCTGGCCTGCAGGCAGACACAACAAAAGAGTCACCACACCATTCGCCATGCTCTATTTACTCTGTTTGCCTGCAGTGACTTCCCAATATGCGGCCTCCAAGCCAACGCTTATCTTTAGTGTTTGACACAAAGACACCCACTGGGATAAACAATCAAGAGCTCTCGAAATCGATGTCAATTTTCCAAGCCACTACACTGGCTAAGCTAACCACTGTGTTACATGACGCTACATCAATAAGTCAAAAATGAATAGTAATTTCACATTTGCACACCACTATTGCCTGCACAGATAAATGCATATGCAAAGATATATTTAGTGAATACTAATACAATAAGGCAATGTCAGTCAATCCGTTAAGTTGATAGGACACCTGGGATTTGGGAGCATGCCATCAGCTTCACATACCTGCGCAGTTCTTGCAAATGACCACACAGAGATTGATGGAGGCCCAGTCAGGATTGATGGCTTTGCAGTCTGCGCATATCCTGTTGGAGCGGTTAGACCAGATTTTCTCAGCAACCTCATAATCGGAGAGCGTCTCTGCAATTGACTCTTGCAGAGCTTCCATCCACTCCCGTTTCTCCCGCTCCGACTCAGCCGTGAAGCTGCAGGGACAAGAAGGTCAACTATATAACGTGTATATAATATATATACTATATATATATATATATATATATATATATATATATATATATATATATATATATATATATATATACACACACACACATTTACATTTTCGGAATTTCGCAGACACCCTTATCCAGAGCGACTTACAACTGAGGGCCTTGCTCAAGGGCCCACTAGTGGCAGCTTTGTGGTGGTAGGGTTTGAACCAATGACCTTCCGGTCCAGAGTCCAACAACTTAACCCCTGGGCTACCACCTCACCTATCTATATATATATATATATATATATATATATATATATATATATACAGTTTATTGGATAAATGCATGCCTCAATCTATAATATTTCTATAAAACTTCTATAAAAAGTGTAAAGGTTAACAGTTACCTGAAGACCTTATAAGGAGTTATGAGGTCAAAGCTTCTGTTCTTTCCATCTCGGATTGTAGCGCCTCTGGCCTCAATTACAGTGATTGCAATGCCATTCTTAAAACACTGAAAAGGGTCAATCAAAAGAGAAGGCTACTGAAGATTACATCAAACTTGGAAAAGAAAGCCTCTTTCAACAGCTTTCGAGCAACTGTTACAGGAAGGAAACACAGTAGAACAAAATGTGCCTTCATTGTGCTCAAAGTTGAACTTAAAAAATGTGAGGAACTACAAATCACCTGCTCATTTTTATAAAGCCAAATCTGCTCAGTTATAATTGCAGCATAGATCTTTGACTTTATCCCTTTAAGCTCTAAGAAACCATTCTTCTGGCAGTGGCTCCCTGGGCCAAAACGTGGCCGGCCAAACACCATCTGTTCCTTCACCCACTCCTGCAGCAAACTGCACCACTTACTCCTCTGCACTGTGGAAAGTACACAGACAGATCCCTGTTAAAATATTTTTAAACACAGTAGAAAAAACAAGTGTGTTTCTGCTTCATACATGTAGGTTTGCTGTGGTAGTGTAAAAGGTGCTACATGCCCCAAACAGTGTGAAGGAGGGGCATTCTGAATTGTGTACACTGTGTATTAGAGGAAAAGGACGATAGCCTGGAGGATGATGTGTTTACCTTCATTGTCTGCACGGAAAACAAATGTCCTGTGATTCGTCACAACTTCAAATTTGTTGTCTTTGGCTGCTCTGGCCATTTGTATAGCGCCAAGAGGAATCACACCTTTTGGGTATGTGTCCTGGGAAAAATATAAAGGAAAACCATTTGTGCAGGGAATGACAACAGTCAAACCTTAAAAAAAGGGAGAAAAAAAAACAAACAAAAAAAAACAGTTTCCCAGTGAATGAGGGGCGTCCCAGGTTAGTTAAGTGTCAGATACTTGTAGTTTGTCATTTAAGAACATTATTCAAACAGAGATAAGTTCCAACAAGTTATGTAACTTAATGTTGCACAACACTATCATCCATCAATAAAATATTAATTTATACACAACATTGTTCATTGTGACAAAACCATCACTTTGGTATGCGACATACCTTTTCGCTGCCATAATACATCAGATTTTTTCCATCGAATTTTACATAGCGCTTTTGGAACACGTAATTCCTAAAACAAATTGATAAAGATTTCAGCTGTGTCCAGGCAAAAAGAAATACCAAAAATGGAACCAGAGAATAAATGAAAGTATTTCTACAAATGCTCCAATAGCACATGCAAAGGAAAGGAGGAAATAAAGGCTAGAAAGGTTAATAAGGTCTAGACAAACCGGCAGGAAAGGATGGACAGGAGACAGAGACAGCCCTCAAGAAGGGAGGAAATGCAGAAACACGAGGAGAGCAGGATCCCAGACAGGGCATACCCTTGGGGGGAAAGTTTGTCCAACCAGCCATTGAGGATGGGTGCAGGCCTCTCAGACAGTGAAGTGAAACTAGCATATGGGGAGATAAATTGGTCCTCATCAAGTTCAGTGGGGTAAAGGCTATGTGGAGGCAAAGAAAAGGAGTGTGAGGCCGAGGATGACTCGCCAACTGTGCTATAGCCTGGGGAGTTACCAGGACTGCCACGTGACTGCTTTTTAAGACTGGACTGGCTCTGATTCCTGGGGAAAAAAAACATTATGTGGTCATGTGTAAATAATCTAAATGTAATTCACTATTGAGCAAAATATGAAACAGTCTGGAACACAAAATCCTAAATACATTTTTTATGAATTTGCTAATACTGATTAGTATTAATCACTGAACAGTAAACACTAAACTGATTAATAATTTATGTGACCTGGAGCCTCATGAAACATGATTTCATGATGTTGGATGTTAATATTGGAGCATCTTTTGTGAGTGCATGTAAAATCAACATAAATAAATCATTATTCACATTATGGACTATCTGGGAAGGCTTTAAAAACCAATTTAGCTTATGGCAGCTTGTATAAATGCTTATAAACTGTCAGTCTTATTTGATAAATACATTCTAGCTCTATCAGGAAGTGTACAATAAACGTCTGTACCTATGATCATTTTCTGGTTTATCATCTTTGGTTCTAGCCTTATCCCCACTTTTGGAATTCTTTTCATCCTATTAGACAGACAGACAGACAAATATGTAATACCGAGAAATAGAAAAATTAATAAATATACAAATACATTTACTTTATTATCTACTTCTCTACACACACCTCAGTATGCTGATTTTGCCACTTGCCATGAAAAACAGTTTCACAGTATGGACTGATCATGTCTTCTTGATCCTCAGAAGCGGAAGCAGAAGCTGTGTTCAACAAAACTGCTAGCTAATGAGTAATATGTTGCATGGACAGAGAGAGAACAATGCATCATATTTAACTAAAGTAGGAAATGGAAAAAACCCACCATGTTTACGTTTAGACAGTTCTGATGAGGCCTCATTTAAAGTGCTGTAGACATACACGTACATGGGTTAA
The DNA here is from genome assembly GCA_030449085.1 of Kryptopterus vitreolus. Taxonomy (NCBI): domain Eukaryota; kingdom Metazoa; phylum Chordata; class Actinopteri; order Siluriformes; family Siluridae; genus Kryptopterus; species Kryptopterus vitreolus. Next base: position 21,115,568 of record JACRUU010000027.1, on the reverse strand, counting down.
CCCTTGAAATGTGAATAATTTAGAATGAGAATAAAATAAGGACATTGATGCTGATTAGCCTACCTATTGCTGGCAGTAGATGCGTTGAGCTCTTGGCGTGGTGGGGGGACAGGAATAGAGCGGCTCCAGATTGTAGGTGAAATACCAGGTAACGTGCCACTGTAAATTTCATTGGAGACCATCTCTAGGCTAGAGCATGGAGGGCTAGGAGGTAAACCTGGTACACTAGTGAAAGGAGAACACTGATAACTGGAAGGAGAGTCAGGAAACGGAGGCAGTGGAGGAGTGCTCTGCTGGCCCTGGTTTGACATGCCCCTGACTGTAGATGGGGGAACCCCACGGTTGACCCTTGGGGGTACTGGAGGTAGTGGTCCACTAATGTCTTGGGATGCGATACTTTTATTCAAGTTCTCTTCACTTAAGCTTTGCTTCAGGCTTATTGAGGTTAAATTAGGTACTTCTGCAGAATAACCTTCCAGAATAGCCAAACAGGAAGAATCTTGGGAGGACCTTCCGTAGAACAGCACTTCCTGTGGCACAGGTTTAGAAGACTGCTTCACCTTACTTTTGTTAAAAACAGTTCTAGGTTTCGGGATCGGCTTTGCAATAACAGCACTGCAAGCTGAGTGGGAGCGTTTCACAACTGCAGACAAATTTGGTGCTGAGCTGTTGTGCTGAAGTTCAAAAGATGTGTCTACAGTTCCTTGAGGTGAAAGATGCCCATCAGTAGTCACTTCATTGATGGCTGAGTCTGAGTTACAGCGATCCAGTGCACTATCCTTCTTATGCTGGCAGATCAGCTGAATGTACTCAACCAGTTTCAAAATCCTCTTCCTGTGGCCAGTGGCGGTCACTCCAAGTCTGTTAAGAGCAGAATTGTCCACATGACAGAAGTCCCGGGCCAGCAGAAATCCTGCCTGTCTGAAATGGTTCAGATATCTCTCAAGGTGAATGGAAGCCAACAGGTCTTGTGCATCTGAGGCCGCATCGATTGTTGCCATAGTGTACATGGGCTATGTGATTAGCCTGCATGCAATGCAGCTAAAACACTGGCCAAGAGGAGATGAGGATGCCAGTTCCTCATCTAAGAATAAAAGCAAAAACATCCCATTAATGTGTGTGCATTTACTGTACACTACCATAGTTAATCTGTAGTACTGTGAGAACTGATACACAAACAGTATTCCTCTATTTGCTTGAAGTATATTTTTGAAAAAAAATTTTAATGACCAGTGGAAAAATGGCAATATGTCTGACATGACACCAAGACATGAGATCATGCATCACTATGGCATTTATTTGAGGTCCATCTTGAAGACTTATTTATATTGCTACATAAGAATAAAGACTGATGTCATTGCTCAAACAAAGGAGCATCTTGTAAATGGCTAGTCTGAACGGCGCATGTGAAAATAACTCCGAAATTACCGAATTACAGTTAAACCACAAATGGCAATTGCTGTATTGTCCTGTTTTCAGGGCAGTCATTTTGTGCTGTTAGGGCATTTAAAAACAAACAAAAAAAATCATGATTATAACTTGCTCACAATTTACCAATTCAAAAATTATAATAAAACAAGTTTCTTATCCAGAACAAAAATAAAGCCAAGGAATAAAAACATTTTTTTACAATTTCACAGTATTGGGGGGCATTTAAGAGATTTTTGAGAATTCCAATGTTACATAATAAATGATATTCTAAGGACCAGAAAAAAGAAAGTGTATTTTATTAACTTTTAAATGATTATCACCACAAACATTTTTTGTAAACTGACTGTGTCAAAAAAAATCTTTCTGTTTCTTACAATTTTCATTCAAAAATGTCATTGCTGGTCAAGAAGTTAACTATCTGTCTACTGTCAAACATACTTTGATGGATTGTACTTCACATTAGTGAACTCTATATTCCTCTACTTGCTTTGACAAAATCAAGCTCGCCCCATGAGTCTAAGTCAAGGGCATGTGGAAATGAGTGGTAGAGGTGGAGTTTCCAAGCAGTACCTGTTATGCTCAGCGAGTTTGAAATCCTCTCAAATCATTCCACATTAATGAGTCAGCTGGCCGAACCACCTTTTTTGATGCTGCTCTTTGGCACATTTTGAATGATAACTCGAAATAAGATACTCAAATAGCAACTTGCCTCTACGCAAAATGTGTAAAGCTTGGCAGGTCTGGTAATGTAATACATTGCAATGTAATATAAGTATAAATTAAAATAAGTATAAAGTATTACTCGGAGTGTAATATCATACATGGGTGATTACATTTTGATTTTGTCCAAGCCTGATCATGATACAACATTGCATTTCAGAAAAAAAGAAAAGCATTATCTCTATCAGGGCTATTCAGGAAGAGAGTTTGAAATGGGTGGGAAAAGTCTAAGTGATGAAGAGGGCAGGACTCCAAAAGGGCCCTTTTGCAAACACTTCCTACAAACAATCTGAATGAGCTCGGTCATATGGAGAGATATTCCAAGGTTGTTGTTGCTTGAGAACACAACACAAAAAGAATCCCAAGGTTGGATAGGGGGCGTAATGCCAACAATTAGAAAGGGGAAAAAAACAGAATATGTGCAATGCATTTAAGCCTAAAGTTGGTGGATGTAATAGTCAACAAGTTCTTAGAAATGCAAGAGTGTAGACCTTAGACTTAGTGTCATACTACAAAAAAAGGATGTGCATAATACTCTTGAATGAGAGGCCTATATTCAAGAAAAAAGTAAGGGGAGAGTTTCCCAATTACACTTCTCTCAATACAAAGGGTAAGTTGCTAAAGCACATTTTATGTGAGAGATTTTATTCTGTGCTACTGGACAACACTGTGTGAGTGAGAAAGCAGACGGTGGGAGGCTGTTGAAAAGGGCCATGAGTCATATCCTAGGTTTCCTTTGTCTGTACTCTGGCCGCTAACCTTTGGCTCAGGAATACAGATACACCGGATCCTGTGCAGAGCAAGCAGGGCGGAAACTCATGAAGCAGGCAGATAAAGCCTGACCTGGGAAAAGCTACTGGCAAGGTGATGTCTCATTTCTGTCTTACTAGCAATGCACAAGTTTCCCTTCTGCAAGCCTATTATATAAATCATACATGTGGCACCTTTTCATGTAAAGAGCACATCAAACTGAAAGATATGGTCCAGGATTGAAGTGAAAATCGATACCTCTCAGATAACGACTGCTGAAAGGAATTTATCAAGATCAAAAGTGGTTAGGTGCAAAGAGTCTAGTTCCTGAGCAGAACTGATGACTTTCACTCACTAGAGCATGAAGCAGACAGTCACAGAGTTTACTGCTTTGTCCTTTCTCCAAACCTTTGCCACATCAAACAGATTAATTGGTGCTAGTTACTGTTAGTTTTAGGCCACATGTTGTGTCCATTCATCAACAGAAATATCAGGGATACATGCTGGGCCAGCTCTTTGAATGCACAAATACGTAAGAAAATGTCTTTTAGGTGCAAACCACCAGTGTATTGTAAAAAGGAAGTGCTTCACATTGCTTAAAAACCAAAAACCAAAACCTACTGATTAATGCCAACACTAGCCAAATACACTTTCAATATATTTAGTTTATATCAACAAACATCTTTGATGATACAGTTAGGCACATTTGCATTTGAATAGTCATGAAAAATATTGTCAATAGATGTTGAAAATAATTGCAACAGTCAAATTTTATCTTGTATACAAACTAAGGCTTAGGCAAAATTTGCATTAGTGTTGTTATGGGTCTTATGGATCTTATGTGACACTCTAAGACCTGGTTAATACAGAGCATAATTATAAAAAGACAGATTTAACATGCTTCAAAGAAGGACATAGCAAACAAACATTTGACCATGCTTGAATAATATATCCTTTCCTTAGATAGTTTATTTAATACTATTATCAAGGCTACCTGTAAAGAAAAAGGGAGACTCATCTAGAACAAAAATGATGGAATTTTCAGACTTACTCTTCAAAGTAAAGATAACTATAGATATTCGAGTATTCGATATTCGATATATATATATATATATATTCAAACAGTATTAACCTTATTTTTGGCATCCTACCCCACCATCTTCACACCACCCACCAAGACCGTTCAGTATAAACAACAAATACCACTTGATATTTTGATTTACTAGGGATAAACACTTAAATTGGATCCTGATGAAACATTCTCCTCTTGGCCCACCCATATTTATCTTAATAGGCAATCTGGCTTTTCTCAGCATTGCGGAAAACACAGGATACAGCTGTCCCTCAAAGAGTTCAAGCCCGTCCTCTCCCACTACAGAAAAAAAAGAGAGATAACGCCCTGATGGGTTGCTACGCTGGGAATAAACACATCCTAACACTAAAGAGGGCATGACACCTTAAAATGTATTACTGCATACAAACAGAAGATTCCATTCCAAAAACAAATTGATGATAGCCTTAAAAATACATGAAAAACTTGGACATTGTGGAAAGTGACTATAAACATTATTGCCAGTATTTTTTAGTGAGCAAAAGCTGTTCATATAGCATCTTAATAGCAGGGCACATGAAGAGGAAAATCATTCATATATAAGTAATAACACTGGCTTCAACTGCTTTAATGAAAAAACTGGGAACAATTACTAATTCTAAATCTGAAACCTTTTATTCTTCACGAAAATGAACACTGATTTTACCTGGTCTCATACTTCCTCAAAGACTATGAAAAAAATATGCACAGTGCCACTGTCTGTGTAATGGTTTGCCTTATCAAAATGGTAGCAGAATTTACTCTATGCCAAGGTGTATTAAATCTGGTGAATCATAGTGGCCTAAAACATTACTAAGACACATTGGGTAGTTCTCTTTTTCTTACTATGCCGAAACTTCTTCAAGTAATCTGTTAATTACTTAAGAATTAGTCATTGACATATTTATTAATTAATATTCCAATTATTAGTGTTCATGTGAAATTTGAAAAGAGCATTTATTGGAGTTAGTAAATGGACATTGTGTTCAAAATAAAGCAAGTCAATGTTTAACTATAGCACATCAAGGGTTTACTAAGTGCTGTTAATATATTACAGGGCATAACAGTGCAACACAGTTTTTTTTCAGAAGTATAATATTGTATTTGTCTTTTAAAATGTCCTATTGAAACAATAATACATAAACAGTATAAAATATTCATTCTTTATTCTGTTTTTTTCATTTATTATCAGTTGGGTTGGACCATAGTGGAACAGATTTGAAAATTAATATAACTGTAATATAACATTATAAGTTTATATTATAAGATAACAGCATGTCAAAATATTATTTGTTAATACATTTTCATAAAATGATCAATACTAATGATGTTACATCCATAATTGCAGGTTTACTTAAAGACCAGAGAAGCATGGATAGAAGACTTAAAGCATGTCCAAGTAGCCATATGACACATATTTTTCAGTCCTAATGTGAGACAGCCTTGAGCACATATTCTGAGTGATGATACTGAACACTTAGTAAAGCCATATTCTCTCATCTTAAAAGAGGTACAGTACTGTATTCTATTCCTTTATATTAACAATGAGTCAAGCTCACATGCATCACACAACATTCCCTATATAACCTGAAGCTGCTGCCTTGTCAGTGCAAAAGCAACCAAAAGAAGAAAAACATCCATAAACATCTTCCTTTTGCATATCCTATTCAAACATCGCAGGGTTTCCAGTGGGAACAATTAGTGGAAGCTGTAGAGTCCAAAGCTGCCGCTGAAATAGAGGACTGGAGGAGGCGTTTGGGATGCAGGGTGCTGGGGGTGTGTATAAATAACAGTGAAGCACTATTGTGTGGCACAATATGTCATTGTTCGGATCCGGCCAAAACAGCGTTGCTGAGATGACAGAACACACTTGTGTGTGGTAATATGCTAGCCTTTTGCTCAGCCATGTCACTCTGAGCATTACACTGAAATGAATAAACTCTGCTTTCACTCTTACAGAAGCCTGCCAGTATTCAGATAAATAGGAAGAGATGTGTGTAAAATGTTCCACAAAAACCCAATGTCTGATGTTCACACAAGGTCATACATCAATATTTTCCACACAGACTCAAACCATGGAAATAATTTCACTATCAAAAAAGGCTTTACAGCATGCGTCTTGTTTTTAGTGACTGCAATAGAAATGCTTTTAGAATACCTTCATACCTCAGTACTACTTAATGTTTTCAAGAATCATGAAGCCTTTAATAAATATATTATTTGACAAAGAACTCTCAATAAATATTCATGAGCTATCGTGAATATTTGTTACATTTTGAGACTTCAGATTTAAGTTTTAAAGCCACAAACAGAATACATGAATCGGACTACTACTAACGTGAATTTTCCCAGACCGCACCCTTTTAAAAAAAATTTTAATCATTTCATTAATTCATGTTAATAGTCATTGTAGTTCTAGTATTTTAATTGCACATTATGTGGACAAAGGATGTCACAATAAAAAGAAAAATTAAAAGCCACGGTAACATCTCATGTGATTATGTAATGTTGTTTAAACAGTACAGTGTTGACAGGAAGTGAAAGAAAACGGATACTAAAAATAGTGGCTTGGGAAGACTTTCAGTACACTTCAAACCAAGAGTGTCCCGCCACTACGGTTTCATGGTTTTTGTGGGTCAAAGATGTCACTAAATGTCTTGAACTAGAATATCTTTTAAAATGGTCTTATTGTAATTTAGAAAAGCCAACACAGATTGACTACATGACTTTGAATATGCAACAAACTGGCATTTACATTTTGGGTAACATAATAGAAGTCATCGTATTTATCAATTAACAAGCTAGCACACATCTTTCACACAAATAGCATGCTAGCTTACTGACCACCAACTTCAAAGCTATGCAAAGCTATTTCGCTGGATCACATTCCATTGACAATAAATTTTTCTCTGCTTAGGTGGTGTTTTTTTTTTTTTTTAGACCAGTCCCAGTCTCATCCTGTCCCTTAGAGTACAAATAAAGAAAAAAAACAGTCAAAAGGAACAATATAATCAGCATATGGTTAAGGTGTCAGCTAGGTTTAAAATAAAGTGTGCATGTTAAATGAGTTTAAAATGTTGTTTCAAAATGTAAACTTCAGTAATACATTTTGAAAGTCCCTACTTATGTTTACTTATGTAAATATTTGTGTTTGCTTTTAGAAGTTAAATTTATATGCATTGACAAGCTCGTTTGACATTTTATCACATTTTGCATATTGGTAGATCCCATTTTGTAAAGATATAAGTTTACAAATGTCCTTGAATCACTATAATGCATTAGAAATACTAAATAATTCACTATTCTTCAAATTGATGTCATAACTGGTCTTAAGTACACATTTAATAAGTGACACCAAATTGTTTGTTTGCATTGTCTATATTGGTACAATACAAATACTCTCTGTCTGCCTTAATATGTTTTCAGCTAGTTTGTCACTTGAATCCTACCCTGGAAAAGTAGCTTGCAAAATAATTTTACAGAACAGGTTGTCAAACAGGAATTGATTGAAGCCACCAGCACCCCATATGAAAAGATAGCACATAACTTGTCAAAGCTCACAGTTAAATGCATAGTATGAATGCACATTGTACACATACTACCAAACCCTACATTAAAGAAATGCATGTACTACTGCATTGCTGATGGCTTCCATTTGACTACCTTAAAGTTCTATTGAATAACCAGCATTTGGAAGTAACTATGAAAGATAAGGAAATGCTTCAACTGCGTACACGTAATGGCAAAACTTTCCTTGTTCCAAGAACGCACCCAGACACAAACACTTGTTGTGACATGTCGCAAATAAGGCATTCATCAAGTCAAGATGACAGAAATGATTATGGGGGGGGGGGATGTAATGTTGCAGTGATCCATTGTGAGAGTCGTATCGCAGCAGGATCTGAAAACATTCCTCAGCCCCTCAATTCCCACTCAGCTTTTAGGAGAATTGCATGCTAAACTGTACACCAAGAGACAGCTCATTCAACTGTATGTAAACTGCTTTTGTAATGAACACCATGCTTGTTTTTCTATTTTAAAATGCAAACAAACCTTAACATGCATCTCAAAATGCACTTGTTTAACAATCATGATAATCACAGTGTTTATCATGAACAGTGGCGTGGAAAAAAATACATAATAATAATTGTGAATTTTCACTACTTCAATGCAATACTTTCAATACAAAAAAAGAGGAAAAGACCAAAACCTCTGCAAATAGATTATAACCTGCTGTCCACTCGGAGTCCGTTTGTGCGTTTATATACTGTTTTAGTGGATTAACTTAGAGCAACAGAACAGAAGGCATCTCAACTAAGTAAACAAGTGTCTAAAGCATTTCTAAACATTTATACAACTAATATTAATGAGGGGAAAATGACAGCTACACTCCAATTCTGATGTTACTACCGTGAGAAAATCTCAGATATCGAATGAAGAAAGCACGACAGACACGGAGGCTCTCAGCCCCCAACTGTTTGTCAGTTTAAATGCGACTTTCATAGAATTCCTTCCTCTTCCTTACCTTATTTTCTTTAGCCGGGTTACATTTTCAGAGTTTGGGCTTGTGTAGAGAGTGTCAAAATCCAGTCAGTAAAGTCGCTTTGCAGAAAGAAACATCGCATAAAGTCGCCTGCTGTTCCTCAATCTCTGTCACTGAATGCTGGGGACAAGCCGCTGTACACTAGCGCGCCCGAGTCAGAAGTGCGCATGCGCCATCTAGGTAACCGCTACAACTAGCACAATGAATGGATCTGGTATTCAGCTGCCCTGAATGATCCCACATGTTCAATGCCTATTTTATCATCTGGAGTTCCCAACACTGATGTATTTGTGTTTAAAACATTTGGGTTTGTCCAGTTTTCTGGCCAGGCCTGTAAGGAAATATGCAACATGGAAGATTAAATGTTTTTAAATACTTATGTCTTGCATGTTTGTTCTTCTAACAGGGAGTCAGTAGATGATCACTAGGCTGATGTCAAAGTTTCAGGATTGCAATGATAAAACAGGAAAATATTTCAACTCAAACATCAGGATCTGATGCTATAAACAAAAGAAGAGCTACTCTTCTGACCGTTTACAGTGATATTCAGTATCACAGAAATGTAGAATAGCTGCAATGTAAACAAAGTTGTAGAGCTCATTAACAAAGCACAAGATTTTCAGGGAAATCTGATTGCTGGTACTTAACACTGTTTGAGCAAAGAACATAAGTGAGAAGATAAACAAGCTAAAGGACTAAGAGTCTAAAAATTAGCAAGGGCTAAATCCCAGTTGTACCACTATCATCATATTTACGTGAAAATAGACCAACAAAGAAGCCAACAAAGCAAGTTTAAACTGAAAACTCAATTTCATTACAAAATATAGAGCATAAACTTGCATGCCAGTTTTAGTCTTAAACAAATATTTAAATAAATATACTGTTAATATTAACATAGCAAAAAGTTTGTATTGTACATATTTAGAACCAACTTTATATTATTGCACATTATTATCAATTACTAGCATTTACATTTACATCAAATTGTGAATTCTGGCCACTTGGAGCTTATGTATACATATTCTTAACAAAAAAAACACTACTGCATGCTTGTACTGACCGGGTATCATATATTCTCACCATCCAGTTGAATAGTACAATAGTTCAATCTTGAAACATACTGTAATTTAATTTCAGTACGTTTACAGGACGTAATTTCAAACATACTGTAATTTAATTTCATGAAGAAATGTGTCTAAACACCAAAAATTCAACTGGACGAAAAACATTGCATTGCATTACAGTCATAGGAAGTACAATTTATTTATGAAAATATATCGTTTTAAAATTGGATGAAGAAATCTATACATGCTGTAAAAGAATAGAGAGACTGCTATGAGAAATCAGAGCCCTGACTTGTGCAGTTTCCTTCCCTGCAGAACAATCTGACTGATGCAGGCAGGAACTGCTCCAAATGGGAAGCAGGAAGTGTTGGAGACAATGGAGAGTTTGAGGAGTGGTAGCCAGCTGTAAGTCTTTGGATGGAAAAGAGTGGAGGCAAGCACAGACCTTGCTTTCTTGCCAAGTAGAGGAGAAAAGAAAATCAAATTCTCTTTGGGTTAACAGTTCACACTCTATTTAAACAGTCTCCACATTCCTTGTCATACTGAAAAAAAAGATCGAGGCTATCAGTCTGGATCAGACTGCAATATTACCTCAAAACATCACAACTTCTCCAAGGCCTAAACTATAGATGTAAATCAGATTTAATTTAAGCATGCTTGACCCATGCTATGTGAGCCTTATAGAAAGCGTGTACACTCCAGTGTGAACTGAGAACATGAAGCCTTTACATGGACACATAAAAGTCATTTCCAAAGTACAAGATAAAGATGTTTATTAATATATGAATAGGGAATAGTGACAATGAAGATAAACACACCTGACGTACATTTGAGAAAACTAGACAGCACTGCTTATTTATTTCATGTTTTTACAACTCCTGAGATCTTAATGATGCATAGGTAATGATATTGAAGTGAAAATCCCTGCAGCAGGCCACAGAGTTCTGGAGAACTCTCACTTCCTGCAGGTTGAGTGTAAATGCCCAGTTGAAACCTGTACTGGAAATGTAACATTTCACAGTCATTTATGGAGCCATAAAACACTATACAAAACCGATGCTTACATAAGAAAACGGCTGGGGGGGGGGGGGGGGGGGGGGGGTGGGGGGGGGGGGTGGGTTTTGTTGGGGGGGGGGGGGGGGGGAGGGGGGGGGGGGGGGGGGGGGGTGCACTGCAATTGTAGCCTACAGATTTGAAGCATTATTGCACTTTTACCTGCAATAATGTACCAATTTGGTTTGTGTTCATGTATAAATTTGCAAGAGAGCACATTTTTATGACGTGCTCTAATAAAGTGGGACAGGTAGTGCAAACGGTCAAACATTAATATGTCAAAAAACCTTGAAAGGAGCACCATGATGGTCATCAGGAATGCATAGCAAAGCATGCAAAAGATGCAGCTGAAAATTAATTCATAATCAAGTCATACTCTGAAGAACACTTACTCACACGCTCACACATACATGCACGCTCAAGTAAAAGCAGAGTCTAGCGGTTTAGGTCTCCTCATCTTCGCTGTGCTGCTGGATCTTTTCCTCATTTAGACCACTTTCGTCGATGTTCTCCAGCGAATCAGCTCTCTGCACAGTGAGCTCAGAAACACTCATGCACGGCAGCGTGTTTTGCTCCGGGTACATCCACGGCTTCAGGTTAGGGTCATGCTTCCGTTTCCACTCGGGGTACTTCAGACATGCTTTGTAGATCTTCCTCATGGCCTAGGGGGCACCAAAGATAATAGTTACAAAATGGAAATCTGGCAAATTTTTCTGATTCTCTGGAATTGTTAAAAGGTCATAAACACTATAAAACAAAAAAAAAAAGAAAAAATATCAACCGAAGTCACTAATAGTGAATTTGGGCATTACTGAAAATACACTTTAGAATGGATCACACAAATAATAAGACCAACTGTATTGTCACTTGTTAATATTATGAACAATGGGCTGAAAACCTCATACATATTTTTCTAAGTACAATATCTAATTTCTTATCTATTATTTTTTGTACTCATCCAAGTATACTTCAAACTATGTACTTCTGTATACTTCAAAAGTTTATTAATATATATATATATATATATATATATATATATATATATATATAGAGGATTAATAGAAATAACATTATTAATTTGTATTTCTAAAGTTTTTTCCTAAAAACACAATTACACAACTTCTCTATGCTTTCAAACATAAATAATAATAAATTTTTATTGCAAACATGTATAAGTGTACAGGCAGTATTAACAAGTGCTACTGAAGATTAAGCAAAATTTCTAATATTTGTAACAGAGCTATATTACAGATTTTACAAATATGGTATCGGGCTAACATACATTTATTATAATTGAGTGGATCATTTGGTGAAAATTTTAACGCGGTTACGGGTTATGACCACCAGAGGGGAGCAAAGGAAAACATCCAGCAATTAAAAATTTACTGTTTATTTGTTTCTGCACATTTACTAGATCTTGCACTACTAAATGAAGGCTCGTGTACCTTCATATTTTTACACTGCATTTCATTTGTTGTGATAATTTGTTGTAATTAAAAAAAAATTAATGCTTGCTTTGTTAGCATGTGTAATGAATTATTTTTTAAAAAAAATCTATATTCTATAATCCTCTAAGAATAAAGTCACAGATGTGTGTTAAATACTTTACCTTTGGTCCCACAAACTGAGACACTCTGTTTACTACCCATTTAGGTAAAGAACCTGTAACGGTAAACAAAAATACACCTCTGTTGAGATATATACCAGAGCATGTCAGTTAATACAGTTCAACTAACCCAACATATTCTAGTATATACAGTCCCCTCAAAAAGTATTTGTTGTTAAAGAGTGTCATCTCACAGTGAGTGATGGAAAAACACAAGGGATTCTGAAGATGCGAATGGAGGGAAAAGTGATCATAGCCTTTGCAAAAGCATTAGGCATAGCCAATACAACAAACCACTGGTGTACTAACTCTAAGATATTCAACAAGTCAGCCAAGGACAAGAAGAGCAGTTGATGACAAGAACACTGTGCTAGCTTGAAGAATAACCCAAAAACAACAGTCGCTAACATCAATAATAACAGAAAGGGTGGAGGCATCAAAATTTACCATTCAAAGAAAACTTTGAGAACAGAAATATAGAGACCATATGGCAAGATGCAAATGTCTTATCAGCAGGAAGTCAGAAAAGAAATAAAGAGATGTGCCAATAAAGCCTGTGAAAAGAACTATCACCAAAGTAATGGAAAGTCATGACTGTATAAATTCAGAAGAAATATTTTGCCTGCCAAATTAACAGAGAAAAGCACTCATCATCGTTGGGAGTAAATTTAACATGCTCGATCACCAGACCTTAATGAAACGAAGCATGAATTTGACCTCGAAGTGCCATGTCTGAAATGTTAAATATCAGGAAATGAAAGCTAAATTATGCTCTATTCCTCTTTTGATCCAAAACGGTCTTCACTGTAAAGCAAAAACAAGAGAATTTCCAACACTATCAGAGGAGACGGAATATGCTTTTGGGCTATGACACAACACTACTTGTACAATCTTTGTTCTGTAATTCAAACTGTAAAAGTCCAAGTGAAAAGTGAAACACAAGGCCAGATCATGTAACGTGTTGTGTATTCAAAATGTTTAATGTTTAAACTATTAAAGGTTATGCGAACAGTTAAGCATATTCTACTTCAAAATACCAAGTACGATGTTTCATATACAATTTAAAGCACATGGAAAAAAACAAAACAAACAAGAAAAACTCACCTCTTGGATCTACTTGCGTTAAGTAGTAAAGAGTACAGCAGTTTGCACCATTAGACTGGATCAAGTATCCTGTTAGTAAAGACACAGCTCGGACGTAGTCTTTCTTTGGTGGGTATTGCTAAAATAAAAAACAAATTAAAAATAAGGCCTTTTCCCACCACTTTATAAATGTCTTTAAAATAACTAAATATTAATTGTTAATATCAAAGCAACAATTACACCAACAGATTTTTAATGACTGCATGTTTAATTTAACCTGTATGCATGATTCAATCGCGTGACAATTTTGTCCAGGGACAAACACACCCAAAAAAGGAAAGATAAAAAGCATTCACCGTACATGAGACAGGTTATTTATTAATTAAGATACAGGGATCGGATCACCCAACTATTTACTCAATAGCTCAGACTTTTCCCACTGGCCAGGTCGTCTTCTATTTCAGTCTACTCTAGGCTTAGACAGCTGTTCTATAGAGCATGCCAGTTTGCACAATACACAATACTGTAATTCTCACTGTGACAGTCCCATTTGTAAAGAGAGAACATCTGCACTGCTTCCAAACTGGAGAACATGATGACATACCGGGTGTTTGACCGAATAGTTGATTATCAAGTAGTCTTTGCCGAGAGGAAGCCACGAACGCATGGTGACAAAATCCCTGTTCTTCAGTGGGCTCGGGCATTTCCCTTTGAACAGAACAGACATTTTAAAATATTTTATAGATCATCTATAGAACCAGAATTAGGCATTAATATAAATTAGATAGACATTTAATTTCGACATGAGAAAGAAATATCGACATGAGACACTAAACCAACCTTATATCTAGAATATCTGATCTGTACAACAATAGTAAATAAAAACAGCCATTTTATTTATTCTTACACAATTTAATATTCAACAACGATTTGAATTTGTAGTTTACTAAAGTCAGACAAAGCACCATTGAGTTATAGTGAGAAGATTTCAGCCATTAAACTGTCCATTGCTACCATTTACTACCGAATTACACAACTTGCGAGTCACTACAAACCCTGCAACGTGTTCCAAGTTCACTATTTGTATTCCTTCGCTTTGCATCAAAGCCAGGATAATAGGTTAAACAAATTTATGAATGTTTTAGTGAGTCACTGAGCAGGCAAATATAGAACAGGAGTACACAGAAGAGTTAAAAAGGAAAGTAAATACTGTGGTGACTCACAGGAGTAATATCCTACATCTGCATTGACTGTCAGTCTTGCAATATCAAATGTGTCGATCATGTTGGTGTCCCATTTCTTCCGGTAGCTTGTGTCATGCAAGACATCATACAGTGTTTCGGCTTGGACATCCTTGCACACAATTCTCATCTGGAAAAAAGGAAAGATTCACAGAGAAAGCTCTGTATGTGCTTTTTATGTTACTTTTGCAGTGTATGGTGCAGGTCATGTATTTCAACCATACATCCGTGATGCTTTAGCAAATCATTCCTATACATTTCCAAAGACCTGCGCTACAGTATGAACCAATAACGGCAAGGGACAAGACCTTATGTTAAAGCAGGCTTGGTTCGAGAGCGTTCATGTCCAATTTGTCCCGAATGAAACCTGTCCATTCTAAACTCGCCTCTATTATTCCTTACCTCGGTCTGAAGGGCCGTCAGTCATGTAAGACTTTGAGAGTGTTGAGTGCAATGTGATCAGATATTTTATGGGCTTGGAAAGCAAGCAACCATGTAACCCAATCGACTCTACCCCTAACATCAGTTAAATAATTCATTTCACACACCCCCCTCGAACCCTAGTGTGAGCAGGCCCTCCCCATTTCCACTGGCTTCCACAACAAGCTCTGTTTGCTCTCTATGAATGAAATGTCGTCAAAGCCTTCAGCACGTCAATTATTCATAGTGAGGAGCACTCCAGTGCTCCGGAAAGACGAATGAATTATTAAGATGGATCTATCATCTTTTAATTTTTTCCCTTATTTCTTTGGTTGTACTGTCACTTTAGTCACGAGTTGTGGACACAGTGGACTGCGAACAGAAGGTCAGCTAGTGTGCATGTCCAAAAAAAAAAAAAATAGATTCGGAGACGTGTAAACCAGCAGGAGGGAATCAGGTTTCCTCATTCGAGCCTGCCGTTACCACGGTTTTCCGCTCTTAATTTTTCAACGTGTCTCACGGGTACAGATGAGCCCTTCATCTGTGATAATGTGGCAAGCGCTGAATCAGTCAAGCACGACCTGTTTGCATATGCATGTTCTGAACTTTGTTTTGCCCTTGTTAATGGACCATGAGGCATACCCGTGTTTGTTACTTTCAGCAAAAAAACATTTTGGATCACTGCTGAGGAAATACAAAGTCCCAAAGCTGAACGTGAGAACATAGGAAAAAAAGGATAATCATAGTGTGTCTGACAATCCCATTATCTCACCTGACAATCTCATTAACTTTCCATCTCATGATTCTGACACAGGATACAGTTCTTAACCTAGAGTCCCAAACACAGCCTTTTTACCTGTATCGGTTGAACTGCAAAGGTTTTATACACACAGGATAAACGATTTTTATTGTTTTTATACTGCATTACATTTCTCTAACATTCTAGAGGAAACTAAACACACTGACAAGTTTAAGTTATATTTATTTTATATTATTGGCAGCCATCTCTTCATTGGCACCCCAAGCAAAGTGTTTAATCAGTTCAATGCTTACCTATAAAAAGGTGTTCTTATTAAGTCAATGTCTTGACGCCTAGCAAACCAGAAAACAGACATGCCCTTTTATAGTCACTGGATTGTTTTAACCATGTTCTCAGATATCTTATGCGGACTTTGTCTGTCTTGGAACTCCTACGAACAAAAGTGTTAACAAAATGGGCTCCAATCTGATTTAGATTAGCTGGCCTGCAAAACAATGTTTATAGGTTAGCTACAGGCAGGGGAACTATGATTGTTCCTTTTTCTCAGTACATACCATGCTGCTTATTAAAAAAAAATAGGGAAATTAACTGTAAATTGAAAGTTGTTTACTGGAATCAGGTGGCGCATGATGTTGGATGCACTGGGAATGATACAGTAAAAGGTGGGACAGTGCTTGGGGAAGCTCATTTAGTAAAGCGCAAGCCAGTCCTATGGTTGAAATTCCAATAATTCTATGGTTAAATTTTCACCAAAGCAAGAACTACATATTTTATAGGCTTTCCTGAGTCCTTGCTGATGAAAACACCATGTGTAATCATTAAATATACCTTTATTAAAGATATAGTTGAATGAGTTTGATATGCTGTAGCCTCGTACACTTTGATGCACTTGATAACCAAGCGTCTTGTATAATGTCTCATGGCAAAGAGTGTTAGATACGTACTAATTAACATGTCTAACTAAATAATAACAAAACATGC
Source organism: Kryptopterus vitreolus (assembly GCA_030449085.1). Classification (NCBI taxonomy): domain Eukaryota; kingdom Metazoa; phylum Chordata; class Actinopteri; order Siluriformes; family Siluridae; genus Kryptopterus; species Kryptopterus vitreolus. Next base: position 21,098,826 of record JACRUU010000027.1, on the reverse strand, counting down.
GGTATGTGAGGCAGTATTTTTATGCATTATAAGAAAAGGAAATATGCACAGGCTAGAGACTCCGCAATGCAGGGTTACCCAGAAGCCCCTGCGCTCTTCAAGCACTTGCCTTAAGTTTTTGCACCGTCTTGGTGTCTTCGTCTCGGCACCACACCGTCACTCCGGATTTGTTGTATCTCTGGATCCATCCCTCGTCGCTTTCACACTGGTCTTTGAAAGACGTGAAATCCGCGTCGTCCGGAATTTGCACCGGCATCCTGCCTACCAGCACTACCGCGTCCCCAGCCGTGCGACGAAGTCAACCGGAAACTGCACTTTCATAAAGCCCCGTCTGTTAGCACGCCTGCAGCAGGTTAGGCCAATCAATAAGCCCCTTGGTTAATTCCTTGCAGCTTCGGCACGAGTAGAAAACGGATGCGAATGGCCGCTTTCAGGCTGCTTCATTTAAATGGCGAGAATGTGTCGAGAGACGGCGTGCGGAAGCCCCGGCAGGTGTGTTAACACGGAGCAGGTGCACTCAAAGCATCCGCGCTCTTCCCGGTGCGAGCGAGCGAGCGGGCGGCGTTTTTAAAGGCGCGGCATCGCGTTACTCCGCAGCCCCGGTCTTTTCACGTGGGACAGACAGGCTTTATGGACTGGTTTGTTCAAACCTAGTATCGGATGTCACGATTGTCAATTCAAAAGCCGTTTCTCTTCCGTGAATGTTTTTGTTTTGCTTCAGCGCGGATCTGGCCGTTTAAAAGTCTGGCGAGTTCGTTGAGCCAGATCTGCGTGTGATGGATTTCTCTCCCCCATACTGCCTCTCTTTTTTAATTACTGGATTTCTACCTTATTCCTTTTAAACAATAAAAAAACCTTAATCCTATAGAGTAAAGGATGGAACCTTGTTATGTTTTGCATTGTGTTTGAATTACAATAAAATTTAAAAAGCTTTTGTTTTCCCACGATGTCTTTTTTTTTTTTTGCACAGGTTTTTGCACAGGTTTTTGGGGCTGGGGTTCACAATAAAAATGTTTCAATATTTTCAGTATCAGACAAATGTTTGTCCCCATCTTTTAAGTGTTCTTTCCTCCCTTATTCCAGCATTAATAAAGCGGACATCCAAGCTGTGAAGGAACACATGGAACCATGTACTAAACCAGGGGTGGCCAACTAGTAGGAGGCTAACAGCCACTTTTTGTCTGTGTTACTGCAAAGAGCCACATCATACACATGGGTACACATGAACATCATCCCATTCCCATTGACGCATGTTATGTGAAAGCTCCTGAAGAGCTGCATGATGCTCGTGAGCCGCGGGTTGGCCACCCCTGTACTAAACAGTCATTTTGCTCTGATGAAAGCTTTGCACACTCTTGCAGCCTCATGAGGTCATCAATGTGTGCTGCACACCAGTGGTGGATGAGGAGATTCCCTCTCATACTGTAAAAGCTCTTTATAAATTTAATGAATTGTTATTATTATCACCTGGAATGGCTTTTCAACAATCCCAACAACAAAATCCCAATTAAGTATTTGCTGGACATTTTTCCTAAATTTTTCCGGACCAATTAATTTCAAACCTTGTGGGTGTGGTTTTCCTTTGAGCATTCGGGTTCCTTTCCCTTGTTAGACACATGATATTGGCAAATGTATATCACACCTGACCATCTCATTCAGCTTGGTAGACTCCCATTGACATTCATATAGACTTGCTTTGGCACCACTCCTACTTGGAATCGCTGTTCTTATTCACCTCAATAGTGTTTAATGTAGTTGTGGTCAGAGTTTTGGGCAGGCCCCTGGAGGTTTTCAAACCATGTGTTTATGGAGCTTGCTTTATGTTCAAGGGTACAGTTGTGCTAGAACAGGAAAGGGCCACAGATAAATGAACGCCACAGAGTTGGATGCATGCGACAGTCTAAAATGCCTGATGGATGTTGATTCATTAGCATTGTCTTACACTGCAGCTAGGGGGCCCAACCTCAAATCCTTTAAAAATAACCCTAGACTATTATCCTCTGTACTATACTCTTGCGCTAAACTGTGCATTCCTATAGGTCTTTCTCAGATTTGTCCCTCCGATTGCAAGATATTGAACTGTGATTCATGATTCTAGAGAACAAATTTCAACTGCTCCAGAATCCGGAGGCTCTAGTTCTTGTTGCTTCCAGAAGCAGTTTGGCAGACTATATTGACTGATCCAACAGAGAATAAGCGATGTTTCAGCTTTACCTGTTTCAGCACGCAGTGGCTTCACTCAATTGCACTGTGAAGCACTTCATTATGGAGCTGTTATTCCTCCCAGATGCATCCATTTTACAATAATGGCGCTTAATTACTGACAAGTTAAAACTTTCAAGGACTTGATTTTTTGATTATCTGTATCTCTTAGAAAAGGATGTTGCTGATACTTTTAGGAGCTTTTAGGATATTTAGGAAAGATACTGATGTGTTTTTGCTAAAAAAAAAAAAAAAAAAAAAGGAAAATCTCTCAAGAATAAAAAATGGTGCCTAGATATCAGTTAATGAACAAATAATTATAGAGGAATCCAGGAAGTTGCTGTGATGATCTTTAGTAAGAATAATGGAATAGAAACTAATATATTAGAAGGTTCATGAAAACAAGTCATTTTTGCTGTCAAAGTAGATCACTGTTGAGCCTGTAATAGATTGTATCCTTGTTCATTTTTTTATGAGACATTTGATTACAATGACAAAATATTTGTGCAATATGCTGTAAATGTTGACCATCATCAGATTCATGTTCAGTCTATACTTCAGATAACTTAGTATTTTTAATCACATCTAAATTGTAAGTGTCATATACACTCACTATAATAAGTAATGGGGTCGTCAGACACTATTCCAAAAGTTTATTTTATTCCACTAACAGCACAACATGAAGTGTTTTATTCCTCTTATAACAATTCTACCATTTCATGATCCTCCGGAAAGGAGGATGGAACAAGTTCCTGTTACTGTGTTGGAACAGACATAAACAATTGTTCCCTCACCAAGCTTTTCAACAACTTGGTACCAAAAAACCAGAAAGCACTCTGTCATGAAAATACATCTTTATCTCTGATTGTGCTGGAGACTCCTCGCAACGATTCCAAATACATGTCAACACTGTCAACACCATTTCAATGATTATTGATGGTGTGCAACTTAAGTATAGCATTTCATATACTGTACTATAAGTCTAGAAAGATAATGTAAATGAAATAGTTTATAATTTGTTGCTACTTATTTTTCTTCAGTTTTGAAGAACAATTTATGTATAATATATTTGGGTACTTAACTCGAACCAAATGGCCAACACCCTTATCCAGAGCAATATAGATTTTTTGCTGTGTCTAGGTATCTTTGATGTCAAATACCTTGTTCATGGGCCCAGCTTGAGGTGTGTGGGTTTTGAACTCACAACCATCCAATACAAAGTCCAAAGCCTAATCTACTGATATAAAACACACCCAATGTGCAATACTACACCTAGAAAATTTACACAATCGCAACCAAACCAGGCCCAATAAGATCTCAACACTCTGATGATGCAAAATTGTGGAGGGAATTTTAATATCTTAGCCGTGGTGAGGCCTTAAAGATATGGCAAATAAAATGAAAAAGGGAGGAGTTAATAACTTCTGTGTACATTAAGCAAACTACATGAAACCATAGGATTATACTAAGACCCACCAGCTGATCACAATAATATGACATACGTATATGAGTGTCAGTTGTAGTGCCACCAAATGGTAGGAGGAAGTGTGTCACTTTTTGAAGTCACCAAAATTGCTACCTTGAAGCCTGTTGACATGGTGATCATTTAAACACAACATAATAGAACAAAAATAATGTTTTCATATCGTATGTGTAAAAACGCCTGGTGTATCAATATTATGCCCATTGACAGTGCAAGTGGTTCTGAGCAAGGCCAGAATGTGTGTACCCTGGGCGGTGTACAGGGAAGTCGGAGCTTTTAAATGGATGTATGTATGTATGCAGATGGGAACTGGGAATGTATGTATGTATGCAGATGGGACCTGGGAACTTGTAAATGGATGTATTTGTACATGTATGTTACAAGTTCCCAGTTACGAGTTCCCAAAATTATTGGGCCACCCTACGGGTTACACGCGAAAAAGTATTGGGACGCCCTACGGGTTACACGAGCAAAGGTATTGGGATGCCGTACGCAGCAAGGAATACAAAAACACATCTGTGAGCAGCGATGACGGGCCCAAGCCCAAGTGACATGGCTGCCTGGGTTTTTCTTTTTTTGGATGGATGGATGCCAGCTTCAACTCCTATCGCTCAGATTCTCTCCCTTGCCGGAGGTGCTCATCGGTTAAATTACAGTTACTTATGGAAATTAAGAAAAATTACAAATAGGGTTACATCTGGTTCAGTATTACTTGAAAATAAAACACAAATAGGGAACCGGTGGTGGCCGATGTATTGTCCCATTTGTGGTAATGTTTATTTGTTTTATTTTTTATTTATTTATTTTTTATGTTACTACAGTATAAATTTGTCGACATTTTTGGGGGGGGTTATGTTACATGCAGCAAGTACGTAGATTGTATGCAGTTCGCCCTCTGTCTCTGCCCTCGTCTTTCTACGGTTCTACGATTGGAGCGGTTGGAGATCTGTCACGCCCTCACGGAAGATGACGTCACCAATAGGCTTCGAGAATTTAGACACCAATGCAGAGGAAGTGCAAGGAGGAGGATAGCGGAAGTGGGAGTCAGATGGTTTGTCCCTTGATTTAAATATCGCCACCCTGTTCATTGTGATGAGTTCCGGTGACCACTAAGAATGTTGGTATATGCCCCAACATATAAATATATAGATTTTCTGTATTATACACCCAACAGTAGATCACAACAACTTAAACTCAGACTCACGTTTGTTCCTTCTTCAATCGCCCATCACAAAATAACCCCATAGCAACCCCTTGAGTAAAAATTCACAGAAGTAACAGTACTTTTATGTGAGTACAGCGATTTTACAAAATTTTATTACTCTTTCCACCTCTTTGTGTGTATGTATATACAGTATATATATATATATATATATATATATATATATATATATATATATACATATATTTATATATGTATAATGTATGTGGATGTATGTATGTATATATAAATGTGCAGTGATGGCACACGGCTTGGTCCTGTCATCGCTGCTCGCAACTATATTTATAATCTTGTGAAATCTTCTATATCACATCTGCCTCAGAACAGTTAGTTGCGGCTTCACAAAATTCTACCTGCACAATGTCAAACCAGCTATTGTGACAGAGATGTTTAAGGGCTTTGCTCTTTGCTATGATTCTGTAGCTGTTTCCACTCAAGAGTTGTTTAATAATTCTAAGAGCCTGAGGAAGATCCTTTATATTACAGTGAGAACTTCCCATGTGAACTCATTGGGAAGGCAACATCAGCAGTGTTTGTCTTGAACTTGATGTATCTAACCTTTATATTTGTATGTTTTTGTGTCCAAATGTTTTTTTTCTCCTTATGAAATTCAAATTGTATTTTTTCCCACATATTTTTGTTGCTGCATGACAACATACTTTTCTGCTTTTGTAAGTACAAAAAAACTCAGGAAGAAAATTACTGCGCCATATTAGAAGGTGCACGTTAATAGAGCTGGACCCATGCATGGGTCATGCTGTTATATATAATTAATCATGATGTAATCACAGGAATTTAATAGTGTTGTGGCATAGGAATTGCTCACCAGTATGGAAGACAGTTAGAGCTTCAATCAACCAGAAATAAAGACTGGATTCTCCAAATATTTTAGTTAGATCACATTAGAAATTGACTGTTAAATCTATTTAACAGATACTAGCTTAGATTACCTTTGCAGCTGTGATACTGGCAAAGGCAACAGCTAATCAACAAACAGTCAGAATTATGTGATGACTCTGAAAAATTTATTTTAATGAAACAAATCAAGTTGAGGATATTCTATACTGCACATATAGACAAAAAATGTAACTCTATTTTTTTTTTTAAAGAAAAAAGAATGGAAACATTTCAAATTGAAAACTGGATGTGTTCATGTAAATACTTTTTCAAAAAGAAATTATACCAGAATAATGAGCACCAAGTCAAATATTTACACTTATTCAGATGCCTTTGTCTAAAGAGACCTACTGTTGAGGAATGCACAAGCGGTTTATCATAATATGGCAATAAACATAAAAAGAAGTCCAAAGTATTGCCATCTTATGATATACCATCATTAGATAGGCATAACGTTTCTTTACAGCCGATCTTCAAATTTGTTGTTGAACAACAGAATCTTTGACAGAATTATAATTATATAATTGCAAAATGATTGGTGGGTTGTAATCATATGATATCACAAATAGGTCTTGTCTGTCCTTTTAGGATTTACTGTGTTTTGATATCTTGGACAACCTTGCTAAATCCATGTCTGCATCTTCTGTCGTAAAGACTACTGCCACCTTCTGGTGTTGTGATTTATTTTCCTTCATGCTGGCACAGAACCTACAGATGTGCTAGCCATTACCTCTCATTTACGAGGTCAAAGAAAACATGAAGCAATTGAAGGTGATCCTCAGTCTCCTTTCTTCATTGTTAAAATGGTATGTTAAGAAAAATATGTAAAACTTTTCCCTTCTTATCTAGAATACCTTTAATTCAAGGCCTGCTTATAAGAAAATAACATTTGCATCCATTTGTTTTCATGTTGACCTCTCACCTCAAAAGTCATATACACTGGTAACCTGATCCCATGTCAGCCACAAAGTCCACTATTTACCCCTTTTTTTACGCAGCACTATTTACGCTGCTTCGTACACCTGTTTAAAGAAGACATACCACAGCTTCCAGTTGCTTGGGATTCACACAGCCACATTTTGAAACCCACTACCAAGTAACAACTGCCTTCCAGACTCTGTCATCTGCAGTCCAGAACCATTGTTCCAAGTGATGAGCTCATGTTAGCAACATAAAAAAACGCCATTTGAGTGACCATGTGTTGTACCGCTGTAAAACTGTATCCCTTTACTCACCTACAAAATTGTCTGTGTATGCATAACATCTTATAATGGATTGTATTAAAAGGTACTTCTTGACTGCCAGATGCAATGGCTCAGATAAACACAGACAAAATTTGGGGTGGCGTTTTCCATGAAAAATGAGCACATCTCATGATGTCTAGTCAAAGAATTTATCTTATATACAAATTTTTGGCTTTGCATAATTTCCAGTCAATGCTGACTGATTTTTGATTAATGAACATACTGTACCCTTTAAGCACACGTTTTTCAAGTGCTGTGATGGGTTTATTTCATCTTGTGTTAGTGACGCAGTTTAGTAAATAGGTTTTTTGGCTCAAGTTTACATATTATTGGATGCAGGAATTGTGGATACCAGTTTTGTGATGCATATGGCTCCAAGAAAGAGAAAAGCCAGTATTCAGCACATAGGGAATGTTGCACCATTTTTAGTGTGGTTTCTAGTAGATGACAGGTGGGGTTCAAAAATCAGTAGAGGAAATGGCCATACCCTTCTTGTGCTTGAAAGATGAACAAAAATAAATAAATAAATAAATTGAATTAAATAAATAAAAGGAATGTGGACTTCCGTGGCCGGAGCTCAGTTTAAACATTAAACATAGGGCCCCATGGTAACGTCTGTTGGACATGGCTGTAAAAACTAATAGGAGAACCAGACCTTAACAGGGTAACATCATATTTCATCTCTGACCTGGAAAAACAAATAGGAAATCTATGAGGCAGATTGTCAGTTTACTATTTACTAGACAAAAGGTTGATTCATGAGTTTTGAACTTTATGCAATAGAATAATATATTTGGGGGTGGAAATAGGAAAATCTTGGGGTTGTTTCTTTGATTATAGATTTTCCTTTTTAATGTTTGAAAAGGCAAATACTATTAGGGACACTAATAGAGACAAGGTAAGCCTTTAAGGTTTTGCAAGAGAAATATGTATATATCAGGAGACAATGTGGCATCACTACTGTCTGAAATTCCGAAGACTGTAAATGTCTGTAATTGGTTTAGATTGCAATTCTTTATTTCTATTGGGTAAGGAGGAGAGACTACTGTTTTCTATGAAGATAAATTGTCAACGTGGCAGACATGTGCATCCCATGAGTTAGCATAATGCATAATCTTGGCATCATTCCAGGGTTTTCATCTTTCTGAAGTCATTCATAAGGGGACTTAATTATAATGTTTCAATGGACCAGTTATTATGAATTCCATTACAGAAATGGAAAATCCTTTGATGTTAAGGAATATTTACTGGACCTCACATTTTTGGATATGATTTGAATTTCAGGTTTGAGGAAGGAGAACCCCAGAAAAGAATTCCATACAGTTAATAGACCATTATGAAGGTACAGAGGGAGAAAAAGAGAGGCCTTTTGTTACAGACTTATATGTTAAGCCTTGCATTTCTAGAAATTTTATTTGAAAGGAACAAAAACAAATAATCCAAAACCTGGCATGTGTATATGTATACAATTTCATGTTCAATTTAAATCCACCCCCTTTTCAAGGTATGTTCTGATTTCTTTGGCAGGCTTTCCTTAACAGATAAATACTTTGAGGCTGACTGAAGCAACATTCATTTAATTATAAGTTTCTAAGTAAGCCTCTTGAGTGTATGTATTGGGTTACAGTGGGGGATTTGTGGGCTGTTTTGGGGCATGCACAAGGTGAAAGCTTTAATGTTATACCATGTGGTATTTAAAATTGTTGGCATGCCTGAAAAAAACTGAAGGAAAAAAATACATTCAGTTTCCTTTAATGTGATCCAACTGCTTATGAAGTCAATCACAGTGTATGTGGAATACTTGCTCGAAATTGGGGAAATATTCATGTAAAAAAAACAGATAGTATAGACTTTTTTTACCAGAAGGAGCTGACCTAAGATATTGGAGTAATGTATTTATAATACTAATTAACTTTGTTCATCTAATATAAATAAACATTTCTTTAACCTATATGAATAAGTAAATCTTGTTGTCATTTTTGGTGAATTCTGAAAGAAATGGAAAAAGTGTAACTGGCTTTGTTTATTTTAGCAAAAATACATTCAAACCATTACCCCTAACCCATGTAGCTTCTCCAAAATATACAAAATTGCATATGTTCAGTGCAATATAACATGATATGGACAAATCATCTTTATATGCATTTGTTTTATATTTATACTGTAGCCCATTAAACTGGAATTCCAAAATGTGCTTTTTATTTTAACACAAAGAGCTCTTTATATTGCCTCTGTGAACGATGGAGGAGGAGAGATTACAGAGGTTATGAATCTGCAAAAATAATCTAAAATCCCAGCTGGTGACATAAAAAAAGACAATATGTGCTTTGAAAGTGGGAGTGTACATTTCTCAGAGTCATGTCTAACGGTACACACATACCAGCACAAACCTGACATTAGATAACTATTTTATTACAACTGAAACTAAGAACGGTGGTGTCTGAGATTTTTTCACAGTATGCTGCATGATGGGATTTTTTTTTATATATTGAAGGAGATTTTTCCTGAGGTTTATTAGGGAAAATGAATGTTTTTAAATGTCCATGGCCAAGTCTGTGTACTGAAATGAACTGTTAAGAAAAATTTGCTGATGCCATCATCATTTCAATATAGAACCCCACATCTGTTTCCTGTTGTCCTATCTTTACATTCAAAGGGGAGGTGTTAGAGATAGATAGATAGATAGATAGATAGATAGATAGATAGATAGATAGATAGATAGATAGATAGATAGATAGATAGATAGATAGATAGATAGATAGATAGATAGATAGATAGATAGATAGATGGATGGATATTTTGTGCATATTTAAAATGCACAAAATATACATAATATGCTCACAGATTATGTCTGAAAATGTTTCATGGTGCATAACTGGTTAAAAAAATGTGATATTAAATTAATTACAAATTAATGATATTGGAAAACAATCAAAAGGGACTGTTAACCCTTTCCCCCGAGACTGTACGATGCACACCCGTTTGAGAACGCCGTCTCAAGTTGCCCTTGCTGTTTAAGCTCCACCCACAACCCGGACGCCCGGGTCGGTATTTATACGTGCGCTTGCGCTGCGAACGCAGTGTGGCGGAGATCGCGGCATCATGAAGCGGCTGACTCTGTGCGCGCTGGCTGTCGCTCTAATCGCCGCGGTGCTCGCCGCAAAATCACCCTATCAGTCTGTTCTTCAGCACAGCCGGATCAGAGGAAGGCAGCATGGGTAAGACCGCAAAATAACAAAAATTTTCTGCCTTTTAAGACTGCTTTTGTGCAACTGTGTGTCAATTTATCAGTTTTCATACATACCACTATCGAATTAGAGTTTTACACAAATATTTTTTTTTATCATTTTTTTACCTGCAGAAGTTTGTATTGTTAGGATATGATGCTGATGCATTTATTGATGCGACTAACGTTATTATTGCAGCCCGAACGTTTGCGCTATGCAGAAGATCCAAGGAACCGACAAGAAATATTTCACCAACTGCAAACAGTGGTATCGACGCAAAATTTGCGGGAAACCAACGTGAGTATAACTCTGAAGTATTTTTATTTGTTAAATGCAATTTAGGCATTTTATGACTTGAACGTGTAAACAACTTTTAAGATGTAAAGTAATACATAAGTGTTTTATGCCCATTCTGTTTGCACTTTGCTTAGGATTGCAAATTCAGGAATCTATACCAATATTAACGTTTATTTCAGAGGCAGACAGTATGATCACACAGTTCATAGAGTGCAGGATGTTTTATATCTTATTCACATTAAGGATTTAATATGAAAATATATCCAAGTGCTGTATCCTGGTTTGTGTTGAGTTATTTATCCTGGTGTGAATTATACAGCTCTGTAAATTGTAGCTTGTGTTCTAACTATTGTGTTTTAACTCATTTCTTTGCACCTGGGAAAAATCAACCCCTTTCTTAATGGTGTTGAAAGATGCATTTTTGATTAGCTGTGATTTGTGTCTCCAATCAGAGATGAAGGAAGTTCAGGAATGGCATTAGTCATTTTTTCCAGGATCTTGCTAAATTCCTATGCAGCATTCAGCTTTTAGATTAATTTTGTGATATTGGGTCTGGTTTCTATTAGCAGGACCCATTACGGTTATGTCAACATACTCAACAGTTTAGTCACCTACAAAAATTTAAAGGTCATAAAATGTGTATTCATTACCCCGTGGGATCACTCAGGGACAGCTCAATATGGGTTAGGTATTTTTTTGGTTTTAGCAGTGGATAGGATTGTACTGATCCATTTTTGATGCAATATTTTGCAAATAAAAACAAATAAACAGTATTTTATTTAAAATGTATTTACAAAATTAAATGAGTGGCATATTGTGATGTAATTTCTTTTGCACTAGGTGTGCATTTTCACTCTCTTTTAAAAATCTTATTTTGAATTATAAACACTCAGCTTCAGGTTAGTACTGTGTGAGGTCCTATGAATTTTTCCTCATCACTGTACAAAGAACAATGGTGATAAATGCTAGCAGACACCATAGCCTCAAGAAAATTAAGTTCTTGTCTCTGTTTAAGTCTGCGGCTTTTATGTTTCTAAAGGACCAAGTGATTCATAAGGCTTTGCGCTATACAGTGTGCACACCCTCTTCATTATTGATGCCCAAAAAAGAATGCACAGTTTTGTCTGTTCACAGCTGATATCTACTATAGAATAGTATTTTCAACATGTCACAGCTTGTTAGGAAGTTAGGGTCAGATACATCCCCTTTTAATGGCCATGCTCATAGACCCAACAGTGGCACTCTTTGCTTTGATGCAGTTTGAACTTTCAGCCTTCATATCAGTATACCACATCTTAAATTGCCTTGGGACAATGTCTTATTATACAGGATGTTTCAAAAATCTCCATACATAGGGGAAATTAGGATTAGGAAATATATCTTTAAGCACAAACATATCCTCTTTTTAAAAACAATCTCTTCCTTAAATGATGAACGTGTTAACACATCTTGTGTTATGTATGTAATTGCACAAAAGCAATTTAGTTGATACATTTCCGTTTCCATTTACAGACATAATTGCTATCCTCAGAGAAAAGCTTGCCATATACACTATGTATGAAATATTTTGGAAGAAATTCCCCGGTGGGACACAGTTTGATCATGCCTTATTGATGGTGCATTGCAAATCTTGAAGATTTAATATATTACTGAATTTGCGTACATGTCAACCAACCCTTTTTTAAATGGACGTTTCCTAATTTCGTAACATTTCAGGGTATTAATCCTGAGTGTTTGGGGAAAAAAAGCGTGAAAATATTTATGAACAGTTACGTTTGTAATTTTGAAGCAAGCTGACTCATATGTATTAGTATTGTCAAGGGAACTTTTCTATTCCCTCTCAACTCCAAGTCCATTGTTCAGGCCAAACATCACAGTGAAGGGGCGTAACAAGTACATATTAGAATCCAAAGTCAATATTTAGCAATGACAACTCGAATTCAAAGCCTTTAACTAATAACAGTGAGGATGACTTTTGGGGGAATCATACCACCACCATTCTTCCCGCCAAAAAGCACTGTTGTTGTGTTGGGGATTGTGTTACAAGGAACTATGCACAGAATCTGTACATATCTGCCAAGAATTTCTCTTAGATTAGGCTCTCAGGTAGAGCCCCCAAAGGCACTTTTGGACTGCATAGGTGTCACATTCAGAAAGGTGAAAAGTAGAGGCTATTTTCAGACAACAGTGCCACTACTACTATTACAAATAGTGTTAATCAATACTAATTTACTTCACAAACAACAAAATATCAGATATTGTTGTTGGAATCTATACAATGTAATTTATACGATTATACCTTAAATGTCATAGTGGGAAAAAAACATGACAAGATACTTGCATACTGAATATTTTTTCCTATTCCATTTATTGAATTGAATTGTGTCAATCATATTGTTAGGATGTGTGGTTACTGATATTGGATTAGCATCCGTGGAGATTTGATTATAGAAAATCTTTGTCCATTTCTGTCAAATTGTTCACACAATGTGAAGAGAAATTAAAAGGTATAAAAAGGTGTACAAATTGTGTTTTGAAATTACTTATGACCCTAAAAATAGATCATATATGTGTGTGATTTGTAGACGCTTTGTTTATGCAGTCAGTATGTCTTTACAAAAATTTGCTGCGTGAAGTTCGGATGGAGATTTCAGTTTGAGGACTGCTGCTAATAATGGCTTCCATGTGTCCCTATTTCCATACACTTTGAGTCTTTGTGAGGCTGAATTGTTCACAGTTTTGATCGCTATTCTGTGGTCTCCACTGTGCCATGGGGATTGAGTCCGGCTCCGAAACTCCACAGAAGCACTCTTTGATTGACGTCCAGTTTAATGTTCCCACAGGGGGGAAAGGTGTTATTGGTTACTGGTCTGAACATTCCATAGACTTGCATTTGTGGGTCGAAGGGAAACCACATGTGCACAGTGTTATGTTCGCAGACATATACCTATATGTATACATAGATATATATATGTGTGTGTGTGTGTGTGTGTGTGTGTGTGTATGCCCACTTTTATCACAGCAGTATATCATTCTTGAAGCCTAACCTTGTAAACTAAGAGTAAAATGACTTTGAGACAGAGGAAGACTTGTTTTATTCATCTTCTACTTTCTAAACAGTGTCTCTTTCATTGCATATTCTCATGAACGCCAGAGAGGAAGTGAGAGCTGCTGTTGGTCCTCAGATGTCTTTAGGAAATGACTGCTTGCACTGACTACAGTCAAGGACTCCAATATACCCCAAGCACACACAAATCATTCACATCTAGCAATGAAGTCGAGTCAAGCTGTGAAAGGACACAATTTGAATTAAGGCTATCAGTTTGAACCCAATTCAACTCTCTGGGGGTGTGGAAACCTATGGTCGCTTGCATTGCGAAGAAACAATCTCTTTCTTTGTGTATCTAGGTTTATAAGAAACAAGAGAAATACATATTAAGAAATACATTTTTATATAGTATTACTAGGGGCTTGAGATGCAAAACCTTGACTTTTATATCAAACTTTCAGTTTTCAATGTTACATAGCTACTAGAACTTTTCTTTATTAGACATATCTGTGTCACGTTCTTGAAGTTCACTGGTAAATTACTTGTAAATGCTTCTTACAGTGGCATTCATATGATGACAGCTTTCTTTTGAATTTTTAATATTTTACGCAAGTGCCTAACATTTATAATTACAGCATTTAACAAGTGTCCTAATCCAAGCGCAATTTACATTTATCTAATTTATACAATTCAGCATCTTTGGGATTATGGTGATTATTGCTGACCACCCTGACTGCCCTACCACTTAATGCAACATAAAACATATAATACAATAGTAAAATAAAACACACATTATTAGTATTTAATTTGTAATGGTTTTGTTTTACTTTTATTGACACTGTGTGGGTTTATCTATTTTTATCATCTTTTCTGGCACTAATCAAAACAGTTAGGCCCTAATTGACCCACACTGACTTGTTAAAGACAACCTTAGTGGCCATTTAATTCAGTGTGTGTGTGTGTGTGTGTGTGTGTGTGTGTGTGTGTGTGTGTGTGTGTGTGTGTGTGTGTGTGTGTGTGTGTGTGTGTGTGTGTGTGTGTGTGTGTGTGTGTGTGGTGTGTGTTTGTTGTGTGGAGGGGGTGTTTATACACTCTATATTTTCTTTGCTACAGCATTTCTTAATGTTGCTCAGATGACATTTAAAAGTGAAAGAAACTTGTCAGACATTTTCATTATAAAAGGGCAGTCAATAATTTTAGATTGTTGCCAAGGGGTTTGTTTGTTTTGACATCCATGACATTTTAGGAACTGAAATTTTTAGGAAGACCAAGACAAAAGTACTGACTCGGTGGGCTGTGATGGTAAGGCAAAAATAAATATAGCAAATATTTCCTATGTAGTGTTACCACATTAAAACTTTCATAACTCTTCTGGGGAAAAAAGAACAGAAAAAGAATTAACTAAGTATTTAGAAATTTAATATGCAGTGTGCCTGAATTATCCAGCCATGCTGTTTATTTGTCTGCAGTCCATGACTACCACTGTTGTTTTGCTGGCAGAGAACAAATAAGAGTTGAGTTACCATCTGTTATGATAATCGGTTCAGTCTGTTTTGTCCTTTTAAAAGTGCACCCCATTCCTTAATCTCAAATTTCTTCTTTATCTAACTAAAGATTATTTAACAGAGATTTTATGTCAAATTGGTACATTATTTAAAAGAATTAAATAATTAATTGTTATGTATTTTAATGATTTTAATGAAACAGTGAATAGCACTACACTTTGTGATAATGTGATAATTTGCCACTTAACATGTCACATGTATATGAAGGATATGAATGAGGATTGTGTGACTTAAGTGACGTATGCACTAAGAAGGACAGAGGTGGGATTGCATCAAGGATCGGCTCCGATCGGCTTTCCTGTTTGCAGTGTTGATGGACAGGTTGGCAGATGAGTCCAGACAGGAGTCTCCTATGATGTTTACTGATGTGATTTGTTGTGAGAGTACGGAGCAGGTTGGGTGGAGTGGTTGGAGAAGAGTTGCAGGAGGGATTTGTGATAGAATGGTATCTGAAAGAGTGAAAGGGAAAGTTTATAGGACTGTGGTGAAACCTGAGATGTACTGTTTATACACAGTGACATTGTCTAAAAAGCTGGAGGTGGAGGAGATGAAGATTTGACGTTTGGGTTGGTTGAGGTTTTCATTGGGAGTGATGACGATGGACAGTATTAGAAATGAGTTTATAAGAGGGACAGTGCATGTAGAATGTTTTGGAGACAAACTGAGGGAGACTAGATTAAGATGGTTTGCAGAGTTGAAATATGAGGTACATAGATGAAGATGGAGGTGCCAGGCAGGAGGAAAAGAGGGGGGTTATGGATGTGCTGAGGGAAGACATGCAGGACGTTGGGGTGAAAGAGTCAGAGGTAGAGGACAGGGTAGGGTGGAGAAGGATGATCCTCAGTAGCGACCTGTACTGGGAGCAGCTGAAAGTGGAAGATGACTTTTAAATTCGTTATATTTTATTTAAGTTTTACATCCAGTGAAATTTTACACAGTTGATATTTAGCGGTTTATAATTTTATTAGATTTCTTTACCATAAAATACAAGAACAACCTAATGTAGGAACATTAGGATGTTCTTGTATTTTATGGTAAAGAAATTTCTTCTTTATCTAACTAAAGATTATTTAACAGAGATTTTATGTCAAATTGGTACATTATTTAAAAGAATTAAATAATTAATTGTTATGTATTTTAATGATTTTAATGAAACAGTGAATAGCACTAGAGGGCCACGGTGGCGTAGTGGTTAGCACGTTCACCTCACACCTCCAGGATCCGAGTTCGATTCCCGTCTCGGTCATGTGTTGTCTTGCCTTGCATTGCATTTTATTGAAAGTTATGTGAAACGCACTTTTTTTCTGTTCATGAAATCTATGAATACAAATGTTAATTAGGTTGAACTAAATAATTGTTTAAGTAGGTAAAAACCATGATTACTCCCTTGACCTTTGTCTTACAGTGTGGTTACCTATGAATGCTGCCCTGGTTACGAAAAGTTGCCAGGAGAGAAGGGCTGTCCTGCAGGTTTGAGTTTATAATGTTTTAATTTTTTACAATGTTAATCATATTGTATGCTGTTATTTGTATTGATATGAATTTTCCTGGTTTCCAGCAATTCCTTTGGTGAATATCTATGAAACCCTGGGGGTGGTTGGAGCTACTACTACTAAGATGTACTCTGACCGAGCTAAATTGAGAGAGGAAATTGAGGGACCTGGCAGTTTTACATTCTTTGCCCCAAGTAATGAAGCCTGGGCTGCTCTTCCCGTTGTAAGTGCACACTATAGTACACATGGTAGTGTATTTAATGGCTGTGTACCCGAAGCCAAGTTCACTCCACATATTGCACATTTTATGCATCAGTAAATGTGTTTGATGTCTTTTGGGACAAGTAAAAATGATATGCCACTATTACTTTAGGAAATCCTGGATGCCTTGGTGAGCAATGTAAACATTGAACTTCTCAATGCATTGCACTACCACATGGTTAAAAAACGCTTGACTTCAGATGACCTCAAGCATGGCTCTTCCTTCGCTTCAATGTACCAGGATTTTGATGTTCACATCCAGCATTATTCGAATGGAGTAGGTGATTTTTCATTTAACAGCTATGACTAAACCAAGGAGAATACCAGCATTCATGTTTACAGTAGTGCCTCCAGTGCTATGCTTGTTTACTTTATCTCCACTTTGCTCAAGCTATTTAACATTGCGCTGTGGAGTCAGTCTGTGCCAAACTGTTTAGTTTTACACTAATTTTTCCACTGGTGTTTGAACTGGAATATTTACCATACACTGTACACATATATGCATGTTGTAAAAGGTACATAAAATCACTGGTTTTAGTTTGGTAGTCAGTACTAAATTTCGAGTAGATGAGTAAATATGATTAACATTACTGATCTCACTATGAAAATGCTTTCTTTAGATTGTGACTGTAAACTGTGCAAGGCTGGTGAAGACGGATCAGCACGCCACTAATGGAATAGTGCACGTTGTCGACAGAGTAATCACAGCCGTTACCAATAATGTACAGTCATTTCTGGATACTGAGGATGATCTGACGACACTCCAAGTATGATGTCATGTTTTCTCACTTTATTTCCTACTTATTGTTGGCTCAAGATTTTAGATTAAATGTCAGTAACTGTGAATTTCGTTATATAAATGTCAAATATTTAGATGTTCCTATTTGGGCCCAAAAATTTAGCATTAATATTGTTTGCACAGGACTGATATTTTATTCTTTATTTTAGAAAGCTGTCAGTGATGCCGGTCTTACTGAAATGTTGGAGAATCAAGGTTCCTATACACTATTTGCTCCAACCAATGAAGCATTTGAGAAGATTCCTGAGGAAATGCTGAGCAGAATCTTAAACGATCCAGTTGCTCTTAAAGGTAAGATTAAATATCAGTACTTTATATTTTTAAGCATAGAAGACATTTTAGGCAACTGTTTTTTAGGGTTTTTTTTTGTTTTTTTTTTAACTTTATTTTCAGTAATACAGTTTACAGATTTTTTTTGCTTATTTCCTTTAAGACAGAAAAACGATAGGCTAGTGCATAACTGTTTATAGCTTCTACAACATAAGTGATCATGTCTCATGTGAAAACTAGGAGTCCCCAGGAAAGAACTGTAAAAGATGTTCATTTGCAGAACATATGACACGATTTTATTATTGAAATTATCAGTTCATATTCAAATTGTATTTACATTTAGAGTTGTGTCCATACTTTTTATTTCCTAGATTTGCTGAATTACCACATACTGAAGACCATGCACTGTGCTGAGTCCATCGTGTCTGGGACTCCACTGGAAACACTTCAGGGCACAGTGCTTGAGGTGGGCTGTGATGGAGAAGAGATGACCCTTAATGGCAAGGCCATTGTCACAGACAAGGACAAGCTGGGCATCAACGGAGTGGTCCACTACATTACTGAGCTTCTCATTCCTGATTCAGGTACCATCATAAATGCTCACAATCATGTTCATCTTTTCAGCCTTGTGTTAGATTTACAGAAGAGTTTTGTTTTTTTCTATACAGTTAAGACTCTGAAGGAACTTGCTGAAGGTGTTCCACAAGTTTCCACAGCTACTAAGCTTTTCACCGATGCTGGTCTGAATCACCAGCTTTCGGGCTCAGAAGAATTAACAGTGATAGCACCTCAGAACGATGCTTTTAAAGGTTGGGGTTTACTAGCATCTGTTTGTTTATTAGCTATATTGATACGTGTTCTAAGCCTAATTATATTTTCAACTGTTATACTTCTGAACAGGGAGTTTTTCAATGACATCTGAAACGAGAAACCTGATGAGGAACCATATTCTTAAGGGTAAACTCTCCTCCAAGGGTCTGTACCATGGACAGGAGCTGGAAACCATTGACGGAATCAAACTTAGAGTGTTTGTGTATAGAAATGTAAGTTATTTCAAGTTAAAATGAGGCAGAGATTATATCATGCTGGCTACTATGCTGTGGTTTAAATTGGGATGGAATGTCACATTTTATAAACTGTTGGGGAAAGGGGTGGGGGAAATTGCATGTTTTTTGGGGTTTTTTTTTCCATCACATACATTCGAAATCATCCATGTCATCCCTCCTTCACTATGACACATTACATAAGCATTGCAATATGGAATTTATGAGACATTGTTTTGTCTCTGTGGCTCTTCCTAGATCATTTATTCATTTGATCGTTTATTATGATTTTGACTTGCCTCCAGTATTTCCTCTAGGTCTAAGGATAAGACAAAATTTCAGACAACCCAATAATCATCACATTGGTTTCAAATCCTTTATTTCCACTTGTGATCTTTGTACTGGTGATGTATCTTAAGCTTTTAAAGTCTCACGTTACTTCTGTGTAATGAAGTTTGCAGACCACCGGAAACTTATCCTCTGGATCGTTCTAAGGTTTTCCACAGTTGACTCGCACACCATCGGTCATCCAAGAAACACAAAAGCAGCATCCCTAATGGGTAAAGCAAACCACTATGAACTTACGGCTGCTCTGTCCTTTTGCAGAACCTTTGCATCGAGAACGCCTGTATTGCTGCCCATGACAAAAATGGCCGCCATGGCACAATGTTCATTGTGGATAAGATTCTTGCTCCCCCCATGGGCACTGTTATGGATGTTCTAAAAGCAGACAATCGTTTCAGGTGAGCAAAAAGCACAACAAAAATGCAAACATCTGATTTTGACTGAGGAAGGGAATTCAAGAAAAAAAAATCACAAAGCCTATTATGTCAGAGGTGCTGCCTGGATATGTGAGGATAGTTTGTGTTTTCAGTAGTCCACTTTGAAGTTATAAACCTCCATAAATTCTCAGGCAGTGAGAAAAAATCCCCTGGAAAGGGGTGTAATGGATTTACCAGAGTCATAGGATTGAAAGAGTATATACAGCTGCTTCCTGTCTCCCATATAGTACATCTAAAGATGTCAGTGTCAATCCATGCAACAACGTTGTAACCTTAGTACTATAAAGAATGTATTCATATTCAGCATTCAAATTTTGATTGTCATTATGGATTTTTTTTTTTACATTTTTGGAATCTTCATTTACAGATCAACAACGACTAATTTTTAAAGTTATTTGTACGTAAATATATGCATATACACATATTTGAACAGCAGTTCAAAACAGATAGCTGTTTCTTCATAAGCAGTCTCTCATAAAATAATTAATAAATATAATAAACCCAGCAGAGTAAGATATTTTCAACTTAATAACCAAGTTTGTAATCATAATAGATTTGCATATGTTTAATTTTTCTGCATGTATACTCTCATTCCCCAAAACCACAGGTGGTTCTTTAAAATTTTAAATCTTTTACAAATCTGCTAATTGGCAGTTTAACCACCTAAAGCTAAAGTTTTTCTGACTTGTCATATGGAAGCTTCAAGTGGTTTTTTTTCTCTGCTTTCATTCAGATTGTAACTATTATGTGGCTATTGTTTTGTGTGTTTGACCATTGTGTCTTTATCCTGGTTGATGTTGACCCACACCTCACTATTATATATATATATATATATATATATATATATATATATATATATATATATATATATATATATATATATATATATATATATATATGATATATATATATATATATATATGATTGCATATGTTAATATATCAGGTCACCCCATTCCTGATTTACCTCCATTTTATAATGATTTCCACTTTTTTGGAACATGGCTCTAAAGATTTGTTCTAAAGAGCTGAGGGAGTTCTTCCACTCCAGCGTGGGCAAATCAGGTCTTCATGGGCTTTGCTTTTCACATCCACATTGTCATGATGGATGTTTGGTCTATGCTCAATAGTCATACAGTAAACCATACAAAGACATACTATACATTTGTTTGCTTCCTTTATTGTGGCAGCATTTTGGGGAAGAAGCAAAAAAAATTATTTTTTTAGTTCAATAATGGTCCTATTAATGAGGTGCTTTTCTGCTAGAACACTTGTAATACTATGACCATTACTTAATGAGTATTATACAATTTACTACCTCGTAGTACCTTGGTTGGCAACATACAGAGGGCGGGCATGACTGAGCTGCTGAACAAGAAAGGGACCTACACCATCTTTGCCCCCACCAGCGAGGCTTTTCGTGCTATGCCACCCAGCTGATCTCAACAAAATTCAAAGTAGTGTGTTTGCCTTTGTTCTATTTCGTTATATATTTAAAACACACAATAAGTGCTGTTCATCTCCTTGAAAGTACTTCCACATGCCTGTTGTTTCTCAGATTACTCATAGCTGTGTGTAATGGTCTATGCAGGGGATTCCAGAGAACTTGCCAACCTTCTGAAGTATCACATTGGTGAGGAGTTTCTTATTAGTGGCGGCGTGACCTCTCATACCAGAATGAAGCCGATGTCGGGAGAAAGGCTTGAGCTGGGCATGGTGAGAACACAGCAAGTCTTTTTCCCCATGTTTATTTCCGATAACTTGTTGAAATTGTGTAAATGTTTATTTTGGCGATAACCAACTCATTCATAATCTTTGCCAAGGAATTTTCTAAGCAGTGTTTCTTTTTTTTCCAGAGGAACTTTACTTTGTATGTCAACAGGGTGGAGGTCGTTGACTCTGACATGATGGCCACTAACGGAGTCGTCCACGCCATAAATTCAATCATAAAACCACTGCGTAAGTTCCTGTTCTTCTAAAGGACAAGCTTAATTAAAGATCACGCACAGTCCCATGATTTGATACAGTTGAAGATATTTTAATTTTTTTTGTGTAGCGCCTAAAGTTGTGAGTGACCAAGCTGAGGACTCTTCAGTAAAGCGTACATCTGCAGCGAGGGTGAGAAAGAAAAAGAATTACTGCTTAAAGTCGTTGAATGAATTTTATGTTAGCAAACTATAACTGCGTTTATTTTCCCTCACAGCGTGGCACACAAGTTCTGAAAAATGGTAAATATTCTTTCAATGACTTGGAAATACAATTCATTTAATTTGATTCATTTGTTTTAATTAATGAGAAAAGTAAAAGAGGTTTGTAACTGACTGTTTGCATTACTGTATTTTCAGATGAACTTTTCCAGAAGGTTTTGAACAGTCGCTCCAGCAGAACAATGACCCGGGTCCCATAAACTAAGCGACGTTTTGAAAAAGTTAATCCCAACCTCTACTGCTTTTGGAAGACTGACATGCACAACCAATTATCTTTCTGTGAGCAGGGAAGAGGTAATTAACTGATTTACAGCAAAACAAACTTCAGCAAACCAGGGAAAATGAATGGGTTCAAATGTTCACTATTGTGTGTGAATGCCAAAGACCGCATTGATGGTAATGACTTATATGTGTTTAACTGGCTTGTATCTCAATTAAAGCCAAATTTAGTCTTCTAGAGCTGATTTTGAGAAATCCTAATGGTTTTGATGGTTTTCTACTTTTGTTTTTTGTTTTTTTTTTATACATGTAGCATGTTTGCATGGTTTAAGTTTAAACAAAATCGCTATTCATGCACAAGCAGTGCAGGTCACGTTTACGTTTCGTTATGGTGCAAAAACTGTTCCTATGCAAAACGGACCCAGAATTTACTATTCACGTGTGGCAAAAGTGTGTCATTCGTGTGCACCCACTCAATAGACTCCTTAGCCAAGATCTGACAGACAAAACGCCTCCGTAACTCCCTAGTGGGAACAAAAGACTAAACCTATAAGCACATATTAAAGTTTTTGTAGGCTGGCATTTCATTCAAAACCAAGGTTATTTTGCACATATTGACAAATTTAGTTTCCAAGAGGCTGGGAAAAGCAATCCTATAGCTCAGTGAGATCACTGTAGTGTGTGTTTTGTCTTCTTAATCTTGGGGAGCAGTTTAACGTGTGCCACAATGAGCAGGAATAGACACTGCACACTGTACTGTAAAAAAAATTTGTGTAGAACCAAAGAACAATATTTACACATTTCACAATAAAATGTCCATTTTTAAACCAGAGTTGTGCCTTAGATTATTACTTACTAATTACTGGGTTGTTGTACTGAAATGTTATATAAAAATCATCCTCCTTGTTCCATCATTCTCGTTCCAAAATATGCAGATGATAGAGAAGTGCTTGAATATCAGACTTCCTCGGAAAGCACTGTTCATAACAGACACTCTGTAATGGAAAAATGGTGGGTCCAAAAGCTGCTTACAAGTGAACAAAGGGTAATTAAAGTAGGTTAACAGGATGCAGACACCCAGCCTTCAAAGTAACACCAAGGAACATTCGGGCATTTTGAACAAGTTTTATATCTTTTATCTCCATCATTCTGGAATTTAGTGTCCCACAGTAGCCCTAGGGATGGCATGCCTAATGGAATCAGGAGGAAAACATGTGTGCACGGTAGCTCTCTCTCTCTCAGCTGGCAGTCGTTCTATGGCTCTGAATGAAGCATTTCAGCAGGCTTTTAGTCTCAGAGCCAGACAACGTTCGGCTGTTTTGAGATGGAAGAGAGCAGTGGGCTCGCAGGAGGCTGCCAGACACACTTACTGAAAGGTCACTGTTAAGAGAGGAGCATGAGGATAGACCATCTCGTGTGGTCTGTATGTGTTTATCTGACATGCTCTTATAGAACGCTATTAAAATCCAACATACTCTATTTAAAGGCATTTAAAGATGTGATCATATTTAAATCTGTGGGTCATTTTTTTCCGAAATGAAGCATTAAAAAGATATAAATATGCCTTTGAACTAAAATCTTTAGGCTTGTAACAATCACCTGTAGGCCCCTTGTGGAAATGTGGAGAATTATGGACTCTAAATGGGTGAGGTAGTGTATCTGTAATATAAAACATACGTACAGTTGTTTAACATTCACTGAATGATTTTGACACATGTCAAACCCCCATTGCTGTTGCAGGATGATTACAGGGGCAAAGGTTACAAAGTGAGCACACAGCCGTAATCACAGAAATCTGTCATTAATAAAACATCATAAACTTACTGCTCAGAATTACACAAAACAATCTCATGCAAGATATACATTTCCTCTGAAATGCTCTCTTTCATTTGTTGTTAAGCCATTCTTCTTAGCCAGACTGTCTGGAGAATAAAACAGTTTACACTAAGTGTGACTGGGCTGTGTTTCGCTTTCCTTTAAGTAAACTGTGACAAAAATGATGGTGATAGACGGATACTGTTGAGCATCAAAGAACACAAGCCTCTCCTCAGTCCGTATAGTCCTCGAGCAGCAATGTTACGGACAGAGACAGATGTTTTGGTTCATGGCCCGAGAACTTCTCTAGAATGCATGACCTATGCAACAGCTGTTGCCCTCTGCCCCAGACTTTTACTGCGTGGGTTCCCCCCCCAACAATAGCTCCCTTATTTTACACAAAGGACACCCAGAATACACAATTGAACCACATCACCCATGTTTCCAACCCTGGCACTTTTTGACTATCAACACATTCTGTTTGAGTGAAAGAAAACAGCATGTTTTTAGAATGGTGGGCCTTGATTGTGTGCACTCATGTCATTTAAAGTTCATTCCAGTCCGCTGTCTGTTTCGTTGTTAACTGACATGTTTGGTAAAAACTTATAGAATCGCCTTTATAATAGCATGACCTATTACATTATAATAGACTAATAGACCTATTATATATATATATATATATATATATATATATATATATATATATATATATATATAATATATATTTACATATAAATCACGCAATGTCCTAAACAAAACAAGCACAAACTAATAATGGTCTACTGAAAGTTCGGAGAGCTGTGGCAGCATTTGGATTGTTCAAAGTCTACGGTCAGCATAATAGACAAATATCGCCCCCTGTTGGCCACATTTGAATATCACAGCATATCCCATTCACCTCTGCCAAGCATTTGAGACAGACAGACAGACAGACAGACAGACAGACAGACAGACAGAATAGATAGATAGATAGATAGATAGATAGATAGATAGATAGATAGATAGATAGATAGATAGATAGATAGATAGATAGATAGATAGATAGATAGATAGATAGATAGATAGATAGATAGATAGATAGATAGATAGATAGATAGATAGATAGATAGATAGATAGATGTACTTTATTAATCTCAAAGGGGAAAAGGGAAATCTCACAGCCGGTTCAAAAGTCATGTCAAGTAGGATTTATTATCATTTTAACAATATACAGTGCAGTACACAGTGAAATGAAACAAAACAATGTTCCCACAGAACCAAGGTGCTACATCAAACAACATAAATTAACAAATGGAACACAGAACTACACATAACCCTAAACTGAAAAACTAAAAGCATAACAAACATTCTAGACAAGGAACAGTGAGACATTAGTGTTGTTCAGTACACTACAGAAAGCAGCTGTCCAAAAAAAATGGTCCATACGTGTATCAAAAATAAATACTTAACATGTAAACACTGGTATTAGGGGAGACATGTTCAACAGCAGTTTTGCATAAAAGTTTTTTGTTTGTTTGTTTTAAAATTAATTGGTTAACCACAATGCTGGAGAGTAACTAATGAACAGTGCAGTTCCCAAACCAGTCAGTAATGCAGCTGCTAAGGATACTCTTGATGGTTTCTCTGTAAAAAGTTTTTAGGATGTGTGGTGGAAACTGTGCCTTCCTCAGCTTTCTAAGGAAGTAAAGACGCCTTCCTAGTTATGTAAATGTTGAAGGTCCAGGTGAGGTTCTCTGCCAGGTGAGAGTAGTACTTGCTGCTCTCCACGATCTCCATGGAGGAGCCGTCAATGACCTGCAGGGAGCGGTCAAGGTGTGTCCTCCTGAAGTCAACATCCATCTATTTAGTTTTGTTCAGAGACCGATTGTTGGTCTTACACCAGTCTTCACCAACACCTATGCTGATTCATCAATCTTGCTGATGAGACTGATCAGCGAACATACTGATGTGGTTCTACGTGTGTATTGCTACACACGAATGGGTCAGCAGGTGCACAGCAGGGGACAGAGCACAGAGCCCTGAGGGGGGCTATTGCTCAGTGTGATGGTTTTGGAGGTACTGTTAGCGAACTGGACTGCCTGTCTTCCTGTCAAAAAGTCCAGGATCCAGTTACAGAGGGAAGTGTTCAGGCCCAACAGGTTTAGCTTCCCCATCAGATGCTGAGGAATGATAGCGATGAATGCTGAAATAAAGTCTATAAACACCATTTGAGTCCTTGTTTCCAGGTGGTTTTTGTTGGTGGAGAAGTTGGGTCGATGTGCAAACTGCAGTGGATCCAGTGTCACAGTCAGCAGGGTCTTTATGTACCTCATGTCGAGCACTTCATGATGATAGGAGTGAGTAGAAGGTTCATTGAGGCAGGACAGATAGTTCCTTTGGCATAGTGAAAATGGTTGTCGTCTTGAAGTACTTTGAGACAACATTGGTGCTCAGAGAGATATTGAAGATGCTGGTGAGAACATCTGGCAGTTGGTCTGAACTTCCTATGCCAACTCTTTCCGAGGGTTGACTCTGCTTAGAGATTTCTTCACATCAGCAGTGGAGAGACGAAGTACCTGTATGTGGACGGGGTGGTCTTAAGTGGTCGTTCTGTGCTTCAAAACAGGCATAGAAGCTGTTCAGCAATTCTGGAAGGGATCCATCAATGTCGCAGGCGGGTGATGGTGTTCGCTAGTTAGTGATGACTTCTCTAGTTAGTATGCCCTGCCTCAGGCGAAGTGTTTCGCCGATGCCCGTGAAGTGTTAGTGGGTGTTCTGGGCTTGTGCACACTTTGCCTCTCTGATGGCCCTGGACAGTTTGGCCCTCACTGTAATCAGGGCTGCATTGTTGCCTGCCCTGAATGCAGAATCTCAAGTCTTCAGGAGTGCAAGCACCTATCCAGCTATCCACATATATACAAGGTGCATTAATAATAATAATATAGTATTTTGTGTACATGATAATTATATAAACAGATGGGAACATATATAACTGTACATAAAATTCACCAGCATTATCACTATAAAAAAATAATAAATGCATATTTAAATTGTAACTAATAAACTGGATTCTTGTACAAATCTGAAACACGTGTAATTCTGTCATTTAAAGCAACCATTTGCAAAGCAATCTGAGGTGGGGGAATCTAGATTTTCATTTTCTGTATTTTTGTTTTAAGTTAATACACATATAAAAATATTTAACAGAAGACTCACGTTGGAGGTCTGCGGCTATTAAAAAGCAATCTATAATAAAGTTGCTTATAAATTAAAGAAACATTCAATATACAAGAAAGGTGTTTCTTTATTTTCTAGACTGTTTTATATGAAATGTTTTCTGAAGCGTTACGTGTGAAAAAAAGTTGCTTGTGATTTAGTTGCAAATGAAGTTAGCTGGTATTTGTGAAAGTGTGTGTTATAGAACGCACGGATTTGAAAACTGAATTCATTTGGATACAAACAGAAAGATAACACAAACATATATCATCACTCAAGTATTTATCACTGCCTTCAAAATCTGGATATATATAAATCAATCGATGAAAATGAACAGTGAGCCTGTGTGTGTGTGTGTGTGTGTGTGTGTGCATGTGTGTGTAGTCCGGAACTCCTCGCCATTGGTCTACTGCTTGTTGAGTTTTCAAAGCCAGACAGAGTGGAGCCAAAGCCCGTGACGTCACCCAGCTGCAGAACACCTCATGCAGTCTATAGGAAAGAGTGGAGCACAAAAATGTGTCCTTCCGCCAAAGTGCTTCGCGACTCTGCTATTGTTGTACCGACCTGCACCGTTGAATATGAGCCAGCAGTCTACAGCACAATTATTCTGATATACCTAAATTCTGCAATTTCTTTAAATAAACGTTCAGTAAAATACACATTATAGCATGGTGATTATGCATAACAAACAATGCCAAAAGACTTAAAACATAATAATAATAATGATATTAAATGTAGGGGAAATTTAAATGTTAGTCACCTCTTTTTGTAGTTTTTTTTTGTAATTTGGGGTTTATTGCAACTAGATCGCCTCACAAACAGCTGATCCGTGAGGCGCTGTAAAATCTCAGTCCAAATCTCTCATTTACCGAAATTAATATTTTTAATTATTTAATTTTTCCTTACGCGTTTCGAGATTTGTTTATTCTTTTCATCCTGGAGTTTTGAAACTTTCCTCTTTCCCCGGAACTTACACCAAATAAAAATGATGAGTGGCATAGGATGACTGTCATATAGGCGGAGGGATACGGCCTAGAGTTGTGTGGCTCCAGCCTCTTTGACGCCAGGAGAGGAGCGAAAAAAAGGGCAAAAAAAAATCCTGCTTCATGTCGGCTCGGGAAAACAGAGGAAAGCTTGAGGGACGCTGTGATATTACTCAAAGGTATGTGTTTGACCATAATGTAACAAAAGAAAGAGCTGTATTCGAGCATTGTATTTTATTTTTTAATTTGAATTCGGTTGGATCATTCTAGTGGTTTCCACAGGGGGTGGGGTGAAATGAGAAAAGTTTTCCCTGGATGTTTTTTGCTAATTTTCTTGCTAGCTATCCTATCCTGTAGTTCAGAGTCCATACAGACGGGGTAAAGTTATAAAAAAAATTGGAAACAAAAAATTTTCTTTCACATAATGTGTATTTTTGGACACATTGGTGAGTTTGTAAATACTTGAGTATTGTGCAGCGTGTTTACCGGGTTACTTAGCCAACTAACTTTTTTTGGACAACAAACGTAGCCTGGCCACGGCTAGTTAGCTTGGAGACCTAGCATTAATGGTACTGGTCGGACAGCGCGAGTTGGTTAACAGACCAGTTTAACTGCAGGATGTAAGGGATGCGCAGGAAGAGTTCGGGTTTATTTGAATGATTTACATGGTGTGTACTGAACGGCGTGCTGTAGGGAAATGCTGTGGCTTTACTGTTAGGCTGCAGCTAACACCGGTTAAAGACAGTTAGCTCCGCTGCGTGTCGTGGCGCGTCCCGTCTCGTGCTGGCTACCGCGGATTTGATGGAAAGCTTTAGTTTATTTCAGAAACTGTTTCACTGTTCGCATTAGAGTGGTGCAAATTCTTTAGTTCAGAACTTTTTGTTTGTTTTTGAGAAGTTGCTGAATCTCAGCAATAAATGACTGTTTTTGGTACCATTTTTATCCAGACAAAATGTATAGGTCTATTCATTTGCTCTTTTTATGGCTTCGGTATTTTCGTTTCAGAAAGTAATTCTTTATTCGTCTCAGTGATGTCAAACGCTTATTTGTATTTATCGTTTGGTCGGGATAATTCTTTTGTTTTAAATTTATTTCGTTTCCGTGCATTTTTCTGAATCTCAGCAATTCAATGCTATTTATGGTACAATCTTTGCCCAGGGGGAAAAAAACAAGGATCTTAGTGTTCATTTGCAAACAAATAAAACACAATTTACCCTTCTCATGGCTTACTAGTGACCTTTTCAATGAATGAAACTTGAAAAAAATCAGTTTGTGTTTGGTTTAATTTGAGCACATTAAATCAATATAGACATGTGGGAGATCATAATGGAAAAAATCTTCTCACCCAGTCCTGAACATGAATATCAATGTGCCATTGAACACCTTTGTGTGAAGTGATTCATGGTAGGTCTTGATGATGCAAGATAGTGAATAAGGGCGCCCAGGTGTGACATTGCAGATGTGGTTGGAAAGGATTCTCTTGATCGGATATTCGGGTTTGTCACAAAGCTTGCGTTCATCTTAAGAGCAAAGTGCACTGTGGTCGACATCATTTTATATAGAATTTCATGTTGTGCACAATCTTGACTTTTGGCCTAGATAATCATTAGCTCAGGGTTCCTCAGATCATCTGTCTGTATTTATACACACTTGCATATTTTGTTTGCAGTGTTAATATTTTAATTGTAAAACCAGGATGTATCTGTCCTGGACATGTGGTTTGCCATCTGTTCTGTGCAGTGCAGTCAATGAAAAAGACAGTCACTAAATGAGGTGTAACCAAAGAGCTATGTACAGGTTCACATTGCTCAAATGTTTGCTTTTGCAAACAAATATTAATGTTGTTTGTAGCAAACCGTATCAGTGCTCTAGTGAAACTCTTTGTGAGACATGACTTGTGGTATTTCATGATGATGCATGACTTAAATCCTGACTCTCACTTGGCACATCACAAGTGTGAACCCTATTGATGGGAGGTCGCACGTTCTAATCTCTACAATGCCACAGCTGTTCTCAGCTGGGAGTCTACAGAACAAAACTGGCACTGCTGTCTGTGTGGGTGGGATGGCAGACTCTCTCCTGTCAATCATAGCCATATACACACACTCTCTCTCTCACACACACTTTATATATATATTGCAACTTGCAATTTTCATTAGTTATTTGCATCATGATAACTCAACAGCCTGTCTTTGTCCTTTACTGTTACATAGCATAGACAGTTTGTTTGGTTATGATTTAATGTGAACCATTCCAGCAATTTAATTCACTGTGTGTATATATAAATACAAATACACAGTGTAGTAGTAAGCTACTCGAGACAAATGAGCTCTTTTGTTTCTCCTTCAGTCAAAAACAGTAGCTGGACTGTAATGATTGTTTTTTTTTTTGAAATATATTGTTGTAATTTATTATTCACCCATTCATTTTAATGTAAAGATTTGCAAGTGCATGTCAGTAGTTATAGTTATATGTCTTGGAAATGCATAGCCTCTATAATCAGTTCATTTTTAGGTAATGGTGATTATGGAGTGTTCAGCTGAAAGCATTATTTTTCTTACCTCATTAAGGTTTCATTAAGGCCTACACATGCCGGATGGGGGATCCTGTATGAAGACTGGGAAAATCAATAGAGGTAAATGCTT
This sequence comes from Kryptopterus vitreolus, assembly GCA_030449085.1. Lineage (NCBI taxonomy): Eukaryota > Metazoa > Chordata > Actinopteri > Siluriformes > Siluridae > Kryptopterus > Kryptopterus vitreolus. Next base: position 21,067,929 of record JACRUU010000027.1, on the reverse strand, counting down.
TCGATTAGTGTGCATTAAGCAGCTGCAACAACAAAAGTTCCTTGGCTCTTGTAGCCTGAAACAAGGATTTCTCAAATATAACAGTTGGCATAGGTTTCTAGACAAATGGTAAGATGGGAATATTTTATGCATTTAATTTGTACATTTGAATTTAATTTCCATATTTTATTCAACTTGGTCACATGCCAGTTCTTACACTGAAAAAAAAATCACCCAAAATAAAAATTGGTCTATTCTACTCCTATCATTTTGAGTTCAGGTGTCAAATTAAAAAGGCTGCACACAGAATTATCTGTAAACAAGATTGTGTTTACGTATTTGCTTTAGAATTACTGTTTATGCCTCATAACAGATTCTCTTAAAGCAAAAATATGCAAACTGCTTTTGCATTTTTGCAGATACTTATGAATCACTAGTGTTACATTAACTGACAGGGAGAGTAGGGTATAACACAACCCAACCTAGTCCCCTATTTAATAATTATTGTGACCTTGTTGGCTTTTGAACTCATTATCTTCTGATTATTGGTCTTTTTTTTTAAACACCTTTCTAGTGGTGCATATGGACAGCTTTGGATCATTGAATGAAACTGTTCCTCATGTAAGGTTTATATTGTTATTACTGTTCTAGTATCTTCACATATTCTCAGAATAGTAACAGTTTCTTCTGATGGGTTGGGGCTGATGTTTGGCAGTCTAAGAGGGAAGGTCAAGGGGAAGGGATGTGGCTATAGGAAGTGGCTCACAGTGGCCTGGTATCCTTTTTGTCCTGACTCCGCTTTGACTTTTCCCAGCAGCTGTGTTCTGTCTGTCCTGCTGACTCGCTTGGAGAGCTCCATGGGTGGGGCACGAGCAGCCTGTTGCTTACAAGTGCAACACAATGGTGCTCTGTTACACTGCGCCATAGTACATGGCAAATGGATACATCTCCGCAACACTTTTTTAAATGGGACTGTATTCAGTGATGCTTTTTAGTATATTTTATAACGACAAATAAAATACTGCATTGTTTGCAAATATTTACAGGTGTGAAGTAGAACATGTATCCGACAATCCTAAAAAGAGCTTGGCATTTTTCACAAACAGAAATCTGACTGAAATAGTTTGGTTCATAGCAAAGGTGCCTGTTAATGCTGAATATCTATTGGCTTATGGGACATCCTGCTTAATAGCTGTAGTCTCATCTTATAAAAAGGAACACGACTGAAAATGCATATGTTAATCAATCAAATATAAAATTTGTGGTGGCTGCTGTGTAGTGCTCAAGCCCTCTTTTAAAATCAATTCAGATTGGTATTAGAAAGGGCCAGAACATTTGCTGTAACAGTGATAAACTTCTAAGTCGCTTTCTTATCCCCAGTGAGCAGTGTTTTACAAATGACTTTTATAGGTTGGCGTACAGTTTGGATTTGTACTAAAATGTAATCTTTTCATTGTCTTGCAGGTGCAGACTGAGAATTTTACATTTCCTTGGATCTATCTTGTCTAACATGGATTAAACCATTCCTCTTGATTAACAGTTCTCCACTGGTTTAAGAGCATTTTAAAGTGTTATTTCCCAACTTGCATTTGCCCCTAGCAATGGTTCCCAAGTGGTTGTGACCTCCTTACACCCCCTAAAAAAAACCCACCCCACCCCCTCTAGTGCTGGCCTTCCTGATCATCAGCAGCTGCGTCCTGCCTCCGTTTCCTGTCCTTGGCTGTGCAAGGCTAAAGTCTTCCACTCTCTAAATACCTCCCTACTGCATACACGCAAACGAAAACAGGCATCCTCCTGGCCGGGTGCAGCCCGACTAGCAGTCCAGTTCCCTCTTCCTGGTGCAGCGTGGCACGATGACATCCATGTCCAGCTTGTTTTCCTTCACCAGTCCAGCAGTGAAGCGACTCCTTGGTTGGAAACAGGGAGATGAAGAGGAGAAATGGGCTGAAAAGGCTGTGGATGCACTTGTGAAGAAGCTGAAGAAAAAGAAGGGCGCTATGGAGGACCTAGAGAAGGCCTTAAGCAGCCCGGGGCAGCCCAGCAAATGCGTGACCATCCCTCGTTCACTTGATGGTCGTCTGCAGGTGTCCCACAGGAAGGGCCTTCCACATGTTATCTACTGTCGTGTGTGGCGTTGGCCTGACCTGCAGTCGCACCATGAGCTCAAGCCACTGGAGGTGTGTGAATACCCATTTGGCTCAAAACAGAAGGAGGTTTGCATCAACCCTTATCACTACAAAAGGGTTGAAAGTCCTGGTAAGCACATCACTTCACATGATTTCTTTATATTCGATAAAAAGTAACGGTCAGAAACAGATTGTTATGAATTAGCATTCCAGAATTGTGCTTCTTGTTACTGTATTAGCGTTACTGTAGACTTTTGGAAATTTCAAATAACTTTAGGCTTTTAAAGGCCTCTTGATCCATGTAGCACATGTTTTGCTCTTCTCTGAAAATCTGTGTTCAGAAAGTATTACATTGAATGTTATAAGGGTAACTATTACATGTCGTGGGGGAGGGGGGTTACTGAACCTGGGAAACTTGTTTATTTAAATTTTTATTGAGAAGTAATGCAGTACTATTTTAATCAATTAATTCCAGATTGATTTATTTGTATTTTTTTAATGCAAAATGTTTGATTTTTCCTGTTCAGTCCTCCCACCTGTGTTGGTGCCGAGACACAGCGAGTTTAACCCCCAACACAGCCTTTTGGTGCAATTCCGCAACCTGAGCCACAATGAGCCACACATGCCTGTGAACGCCACCTATCCCGAGTCTTTCCAGCAGCACAGCGGTGGAAGTTCCTTTCCCATATCTCCAAATTCACCATATCCACCTTCTCCTGCAAGTAGTGGCACATACCCTAACTCTCCTGCCAGCTCGGGTCCATCCAGCCCTTTTCAGCTCCCAGGTATGTGAAAAGCCTGGATTTTCTTGACTATGTATATAGATAACTATTGTGTGTGTTACAGATTTTAGAGTGGTAGTATAAACCTATCCTGGTGCAGTGATAAGTTTTATTTCTTTGGTAGTTCGGAGTGCATACTCAGCCATAATAGAATTTCTCGAAGATTAATGTATAGAGGACTTGCTCGAGGGATGCTCAGTAGACTAATAATTAACCATTGAGACTAGACTGCTCAAAAGTATAATTAAAAAGAAAAAAAAACTGTATGTATGATTAACAAATAAAATGCAATCTCAGCAAATCACAAAGCTCAGTATGTTAATTGTAGTGCAAATGCCTGTCTTCCATCGTGGCTCTGGAGGATTTGCTGATGCTTGCAACCCCAATCAAGCTGTGTGTGTACTCATGCATATGGGATGTGGATACTTTTCAAAGCTCAAAGAGAGGGATTAAAGCTGCCTTTTATACATTTGAATTGTATCTTTAATAATTTGCTTTTGTTGCTGAATGGTCTTTCTGTTTTGTCAATTTATGGAGAGGCCTAGATGTGAGGAGAAATTATACAGATCCAGTGGTCAGAAGCTGATTTTCACTACTTAGTTATCTCTACTAAGATCAGAACTCTTTATAGACGTTGAGAGGACTTGTAAAAAAGTTTTTTATTTACTTAAATTATGATTTTTATGTATGGGCTAGTTTTTAGATTTATTATTATTGACTAGGGCTGCTACTAATTATTATTTTTATAATCGATTAATTTGATGACACCCCCCCTGCCAAATAACACTAATTCAGGGAATTTAAGTATAAAAGCATGTTTTAAAGTTTTAAACCACATACTTAGTTTAGCAGTCTTTTTATTTAGAAGCTTATAGTGGCTGCTTGTTGAGGGAATTCTTCTTTTGAACAAATTCACTCATACTAGCTTACTTCTTTCTGGCTTTTAAATATGCAAGGTGAAGAATTTGTGTAAATCAACATATGTATTGTATTTAACGATAATTGCAGGTGACTATCATGCTAACTCTTTAAGAGAAACACGGCAAGTGAACAGGCTTAATTTATTTAAGTGTAATTGTATAAAAAGTGTATAAAAGAGTAATTGTTTACTGCTGCTGTAATTTGCTGCTTTATGATTTAGTTTGTTTGCGCCTTTTAAATTGAATCACTCACTGTTGTGCAACCTTGTGCTCACAAGTCACAACAGAACGGATATAGTGTGACTGTCCCAAAATTAACAAACAACCAGTTTACACAACACTTTCATTAAACGGAAAGGATTTAGGAAATTGTATTTTGGGAACCAGTTTTTGTCTACCATGCTGTTACCGTGACACCAGCATTACGGTGACACCAGCATTTGTTAATCTCGTGTGGTACCTTCATGCCACCCAAGCTCATCTTGGCCTAACTTGCCGATTTACAGTGTTTTGTTGCATTGAGTTTAATATCCTGATGCCATCTCAAGGCTATTGTCTGAAAGTTTGCTTTGACGTTGATTTTATTGATCAATTGTTGCAGCTCCATTATTAATGGTTATGAGCCATAAATACACCACACATCTGTATAATGTAAGATTTTTTTTCTCTACGGTTGTGATGTTAATTCATATTTATTTGCGGTCTCTAGTCAAAGCTGTAGTAGAGCTGAAGTTGCAATGTGTGATCCTTTAAATCTGCTAAAATTGCCTCCCAGATTGAAATTTCAATGCATACCTTGCAGTATTCTTCTCAACTACTAGTTCTTTCCCTATTTTTGAACTGTCTTCTAAGCAAATAATCTTAAGTGTAACAGTGACGTTTATAGCCATCTTGGCTTTAGATCACTTCACATGTTGATGCTTCAGATATAATTAATATTAATCATATATGGTTAATATTCATTAATAAACCAACACAGAAGATTAACACTTCACATTTATTTACATTTAGCTGCTCCTTGTGTTTGGTAATTATTTCATCCAACACTTTTATCAGTGCTGTAGGCACACTATAATGTGGTAATTCATAGTTCACTTTTTTTAAGTGGCTCTTTGTCCTTGTAATATTTTGTAGTTTGAAGCATCCTTGTAATATCTTTGCTGCTGTAACAAAATTTCTCTCAGGAATCAATAGACTATCATAAATATAACAATTTCTCTTCTTGTTATGTATACTTTAAGTTGTGACTGATGATTTGGTTGAATAATAATTTGGATATTGATCATTTTTAATTAGGGCTCATTTTCTTAGAAAAAATTTTCTTTTGGGACCTCCCCAAACAGCTGTGGGAATAGCAGGGCAGTTTTCTGAAATTCATCAGAAGACAATCTGTAATTCCTTATAACACTTGTATAATCTAAAAAAACAACAGCTTTTTGTTTGTGAAGTCCTCCTTTTTCATGCTTTATAGAACCAGATATGCTAGTGGGAAGTGTGCTGTTTGATGGGCTGGTTTGAAATGTGCATTTCATGTCAGGGACTTGTGAAATCAGACACTAAAAGCTGTCCATAAGATGTAGGAGGAAGGGGCCTTTCAGTGCAGATCCATTGAAACATTGACTCGGGGGTATTGACTCTCCACTTCTAATAGCTCTCTTTGTGGTGTCTTATTTTTCCCAGCCGACACCCCTCCCCCTGCCTACATGCCTCCAGAAGAGTCGATGGGACAGGATGGCTCTAATCCCATGGACACTGGCAACAGCATTGTGCCAAGAGGAGGTAAGATTGGCACAGCGAATCAGATAAAACCAGGTGCTTGTTCCCAAAATCCCAATGATTGTTTGTGATTGCTGTTTTTACTTTTCTTGATACGGAGCGTTTACTTTTTTCCTAACAGATGTGCAGCCTGTAGAGTATGAAGAGCCAAGTCACTGGTGCTCTATTGTGTACTATGAGCTGAACAATCGTGTCGGTGAGGCTTACCATGCCTCCTCTACTAGTGTGCTGGTGGACGGCTTCACTGATCCATCCAACAACAAAAATCGCTTTTGTCTAGGTCTCCTGTCAAACGTTAACCGCAACTCCACGATTGAGAACACTCGGCGTCATATTGGCAAAGGTATGTGCAAAGTAATGGTACTCTGTGACAGCAGTTTTTATTTTGATGTTTTACTCCATGGCCTTCTAGTTTTATTCACTTTTGTACTTGTCTTCAAATAAATGTAAGTTTGAATCTATACCTTGTATCTAAATGTTGTATCTTTTTTCTCGCCCCGGTCACATTTCAGGAGTTCACTTGTATTATGTTGGAGGAGAGGTATACGCAGAGTGTTTGAGTGACACCAGCATTTTCGTGCAGAGCCGGAACTGCAACTTCCACCACGGTTTCCATCCCACTACTGTCTGCAAAATCCCCAGTGGCTGCAGCCTGAAGATCTTCAACAATCAAGAGTTTGCTCAGCTGCTTGCCCAATCTGTCAATCATGGGTTCGAGGCTGTCTATGAGCTCACAAAGATGTGCACTATTCGCATGAGTTTTGTAAAGGTATTACTTTTGCACACACACACACACACACACACACACACACACAGACCTGCTTCCAGTCTCTATTTATGTTTTGAACAAATATTTGATATTGGTCCCTTCTCCTTAGGGTTGGGGAGCTGAATATCATCGACAGGACGTGACCAGCACCCCCTGCTGGATAGAAGTGCATCTGCATGGTCCTCTTCAGTGGTTGGACAAAGTACTAACTCAAATGGGTTCACCTGTGAACCCCATTTCTTCAGTTTCCTAATGATGGGCTGTCCATGAGCAGGGAGGATCTTTTTATCTGGATTTTTTTTCTCTCCTTTCTCCATATTTGAACAAAAAGGAGTTTTTAAGGGCTGTACTGTTTACACTATCTGCAAAAGGGTCATGAAACTCTGAAGCAGTCAGAACGATGAGGAAAAACTGAGACATCCATCAGAAGAAAATTCTAGGCGATGGCATACAACGGACTAACTACTGCTTTAGCATTTGCCTTTCATGCCTGTTTTAAAAATGATGATTGTATGTGATTTTTTTTCTCTACCTGTAGGCAACCATGTAGTTGAATTAAATTTAAAACAATTTCACATATCTTTACTTCATCGTACACCAGTCCAAATGGCAATCTTTTGATTCTCTAAGAATCTTTGTACTTTTTATGTTGTCTAATTTCAGTTACTCTCAACTAAGACATAGTCTGTCATGTTTACTATTAGATTCTGCTCACTTTTATTTTTTTTTTTATAGCTTTCATTGCCTTAAGGCAAATCAAAGTTACTGCTTTTAAATAAATTCTATTTGATAATATTCAGGTGTAGTGTTTTAGCTAATGTTGGAAAGGTGTTTGACATGAACATTTACTTTTCAGTTTTTACTGTAGGATACATTGGTAATTAGAGGTTAAGTAGCACTATTTGTTCTACTTCACCTGCTATTGTATTCTTGAAATTCAACATGGGTTCAGATTAAACCAGGTATGAAATAAAAGCATGTGTGTTTATTGAATGAGAATCCTTGAGACTCGAGTTTGATCTGTCATTTGGTGCCCTCCACTGGGGATGTGTGTGTGTGTTTTTTTTTTTTTCTCCCCCCTCTCTCTTCTCTTCCCACCTCTTCTTCCCCATTTACTCTTGTCCCCCCACTTTCAGGTAATTCTGGGGTCGCTACAGCAGTGCATGTTTTTATTCTGCAACCCTCCCCATCCATCCAGGTTTTGGACTGACACCAGGAATACAATGCTTGTTCAACCCTAACGGCTGGGGCAGACTTAGCATTTGGTGGTTAAGGGACTTGCTCAAGGGCCTACTAATGGCAGCTCGGCTGATACTCAAGCCTGCAATGTTTTGGTCAAGAGCCCAATGCCTTTGTGTGTGTGTGTGTGTGTGTGTGTAACTTGATGGATGGATGAATAAGTGCTACAGGATTGGTAATTATCAAAACTTTCTAAATGTATTTCAACTTTAACATAGTAAGTGATCAGAAGAATCTTTGGAGGAGTAATTACAGTTTAACAGAGTAAGTTCATATGAACCTAAATACATCTTGATCACTTTCTTTTAGGTTTTACACCCGATGGCACAGATGTGATCATGTACATTTCTTTTCATGAATTACTATTAAAATAATATAGGTATTATGTTCAGTTACAGTTGCACATAAAAACGATATATTAATTGACCTAGTCAATGCACCACAATAAACATTTCTCAGATTCTCACCTGACTGTAATTGGAATCATAGGAGTCTTTAAAATAACAGTTGTACCCAGATTCACAGTGTGATCTATGGTTTTAAAGTAGCCTCAATCATCATCTAGCCTAAATATTCTTCTGCATTTTGTAGCTTCTACATTGTATGTCTCTGAACTTTAACTTTTATTTTTCTAAATTGTATTGCATCATATTTTACTTTTTTACTTACCTAAAACATGACCTTTCAAGCTCCATTGGAGTAAATTAAAAAAATTACGTTCAGTGGTAATTGCAGCGAGATCCCCTGCGTCTGCAAAGATAGAAATAATCCAGTATGACAAGTGCATACTTCACTACATATATATAAGCAAGTACATTTACTCAAATAGAAAAACGTTTACATGTAAGTATTTTTAATTGTTTAGTTGTTTGTTTATTTATTTATTTACAATGATACAGTACAGAATTTGTCCACCACTGATTGAGAATAAATAGTCCAATAATTCATGTTCACTCTTACAACTACATATATACATGCACTTTTTTCTAATTCATTTCCCGTATTTAATAAACAATAACGCAAGGTATGACCTCGTTATTGCGGTTATGATCTGATACCTTTGTGCATTTATATTAGCAGTATAAGAACATACAGTATTTGGACAAACGTTTCGAAATGTGACCTAAACGTTACCACTCGTGAAATGCTTACCTGGACCAATCAGAGGCCGTGTTTAAATCCGGGAATTCAGAGCTGTTCGGGTAAGGCAAATCCCTATTCCCACAATTACATATATAATGTTATTTTTAAGTACTATATATATATGATATATAGATATATATATATATATATATATATATATATATATATATATATATATATATATATATATATATATATATATATCTATATATATATATATTAGATATGAGAAAAGGTACAAAAAGCGATTTTCTTAATTATTTAACATTAATTTAAGTATTAAAATTATAATAATGCTCTAATCCTCTGCACGTTATATTTTTTGGGTGTGCAAATTTACATTTTATGTACACAAAAGCATTATATATCATATATATATATATATATATATATATATATATATATATATATATCGATATATATATATATATATATATATATATATATATATATATATATATAGTACAGAATTTGTCCACCACTGATTGAGAATAAATAGTCCAATAATTCATGTTCACTCTTACAACTACATACATACATGCACTTTTTTCTAATTAATTTTCCGTATTTAATAAACAATAACGGAAGGTATGACCTCGTTATTTCCGTATTTAATAAACAATAACGGAAGGTATGACCTCGTTTTTGGAGCGTAGCGACCATATATATATATATATATATATATATATATATATATATATATATATATATATATATATATATATATAAATGTATATATACTGGATATATAGAATACATTAATTTAACATTAATTTAAGTATTAAAATTAAAATAATGCTCTAATCCTCTGCACGTTATATATATATATATATATCCAAATTTTCATAATTTTCGTTTAGTTGTCTATTACAATAATAGTTGAAAATACATCCCAACTAATCTCGAGTACATACAGTAAAAATAAATGCGGCGCTTTTCTAATACTTACGGTTCCATGCGACGTCACGAAGGAGCGGCGGAAGTGAGGTGGCCTTTTGTAAGAGCAAGCGAAAAATAAACACGTAATCGTCCGACTGTTAGCGAGAGCCTTATATGTGTCGGATGGGGAGACTGGGTCGGGTGTAGTTGATGTGGCAGCTCCGGGCCTAAGCTCTTCGCTGTGGTTCCTGCAGGACTGTTCGTGCTTGTGTGTGTAAGAGTGTGTGACGCGGTAAGAAGCGCTTCAAACCGTCTCCGGTGGTCGCGAGCTGTGCTACGATTAGCTTTGGGTTAGCTGCTCTGCTAAGTCCCGCTGAGGTAGAAATAACCCCGGTTCGCCTTGAGCAGGAAGACTCGTTTATTTGTGGCTCATGATTATATTGAATTCTCTTTAAAAAAAAATTAAAAAACAATAAATTAAGTATTTTGCAGCAGTCAAGCTTCCTACTCTCCACCTGCTAGCTAGCATAGTTAATGTGAAAGCAGCTGGAGCGTAGCGACCAGTCTACAGCTCAGTGGCATACCTGAAATCCTTCAATAATAATAATAACAATAATAATAATTATTATTATTTAAACGCTGTTCAAGTCTGTTCCGACTACACAATTCCAACTAAAATACTCATTCATAGAACGGCCAAAGCGTACATTTCTTTCGAGCTGCATAGTGGGTGTGGATTTACTCAAGGAGAGACTGAATATTTACATATCACGCAGATAGCACTTAATCTTTTTACTGATTTTCCTATCAAATATATGATTTTTATTTGTTAGTGCAGATAAAATGCATGTACACGTGCATACTGCATACCCATAATTTACAAAAAAAAATAATGTCTTACTGTCAAGGTGCTCTCAGGAAATTGACTTTTACAATCCCCCCTCCCCGCTCCCACATACATAATTATTTTTGATTGATATAAAAGCATATATATTCTTTTTTGTTATTAAGTCTAAAATTAGTAGTAGAGAAAGAGTATTTGTGATGAGCTTTCTTTAATATGTACAATAATGATGTAGAATATCATGAATGTGGGTAACCCTAAACCCGGATCTTAATATGAAAATGAAATAATTTGATCACATCAAATACACATTGTCATTTATGGTGCCACTACTCGAGTATAGGAGTTTTTGCAATGAAATTTGCACGTGATCATAATACTGTGCCACATATGTTTTATAAAAGGTAGGTCTCAGGCATGACTTTATATATTATAGATTATATATATATATATATATATATATATATATATATATATATATATATATATATATATATACACACACACACACACACAACACACCCCACATATATATATATATATATATATACACACATATATATATATAAGTCATATATTTCATGACTTTAATATTCTGTAATATAATATATTTAAATGTTATTTATTTTAAAACCAAACATTGGATTATATGCATGTAGTATACCAAATTTTTACTTTTGCTTCCTTGTGATTTTAAGTGCAAGTGATGGTTTTTGATAGCTTGACCTTTAGAATTGAATTCTTGAATTGATGCTTAGTGGTGAGGTATACTGTGAGGTATAAATGAGCACACCGTTTCTAAATCACATTCGGTTAAAGCTATAGCTTGTTTCCTTTTACTGACATCTGTTTTTTTATTTGTTTTGTTTCATTATTTTTACAGTGCAAACATGGTGCGAGCAGCTTTGGTAACGGTGACTAGTCTGGCGTTGACCGGAGCCGTGGTGGCTCATGCCTATTTCCTCAAACACCAGTTCTATCCGACAGTGGTATACCTCACCAAAAGCAGTCCAAGCATGGCAGTAAGTGCATTTCAATCCTTTGCTTACGTTTGCTTCATTACACAAGTCGTGGTGAGAGTGCGAGTCAGGCAGTAATACTTATTTACTTGCACTGTTTCATCACACACTAGTGCTACTTATTTTCATAAGCAGGGCAGATGCAGTGTGAGCACATGGAAAACAGCCTGGTTATTAACTCGATTAAGATGGATTCTGTTTTCTGTCACAGGCAAAGCTTGGATATCATTTAAAAAGCTGAGTTCAGTGGTCTAATTGCGCTTAATATGTGACGTGCACAAATACACCAGTTAGACGTCTGTATTTCTAATAACATTTTTATAAATTGCGCATCTTGTCTAGAGCAATAACCACAGCTGCAACAGTCTCATGGACTGAAAGGGATTTGTTTCTTACCTCATTTTTTATGCAAGCCCTAATCATGCCTCGATGCTGCCATAATTGCAGTATATTTATTTTATTTTATTTTTTATCTTTTGCATCATTATTAGGAGGTCTAATTAAAAAAAATTATCACGTAGATCTGTTATCGAATTAAGCAAAGAGTTTATTGGGATCTTGTATAATGTGGCAAGAAATAATGATAAAATACTGGCTTTAAACCTGCTGTTTAAAATGGATTAGAACGGAATTAGATAGCTACAGCTGTGGTTATGCAGAATAATGAGCTTGTTTGTATCTGCTTTAAAATCTGAGTGGTAATTAGTCAGAGCAGTTCAAATTTCTTGAAATAACAGAAACTTGCAGAGTGCATCTTGTTGCCTCTGTACTCACTGATAATAAAACAGCGTGGTCTCTTTGGCAGGTTTTGTATATCCAGGCTTTTGTGTTGGTTTTTCTGCTGGGAAAGTTCATGCGCAAGGTCTTCTTTGGCCAACTGAGAGCTGCAGAGATGGAGGTACGCATGTGCGCATCTCTGTAAAGTTGTAAAGTTTAGCTTTAAATTGTAAAGTTTAAATTGTGTTTTCTCATTGCGCCACTCTGTCCACCAGCACCTGATCGAGCGTTCCTGGTATGCTGTGACAGAGACCTGCTTAGCCTTCACAGTCTTCAGGGACGATTTTTCACCCCGCTTTGTGGCCCTTTTCACTTTGCTGCTCTTCCTCAAGTGCTTCCATTGGCTGGCTGAAGACAGAGTGGACTTTGTATGTAATGACTAGTCATCCTTTATTCGTGGATGATGCTTTTGTTATATCAGCCTAATATTCTGGAATAGTGTTTAAGGCCCCGAAGGATTTAGTTTTTATCTTATTTTGTAATTCATTGTTTCCATGAAAATCTTTATTATAATACAGTTTCTTGTATTATTTGTCTTATTTGCCTTATTATTGTCTTATTATTATTATTATTATTATGTAGATGGAAAGAAGTCCAAATATCTCATGGGTCTTCCACTTCAGAGTGCTCTGTAAGTATATATATTATTAAAAGCAACTTTGTGATATTGTGTGTAGCTGGTCTTGTGCTCGTTCATATAAAAAATGACGCTTTATCTTTAAATCCAGTTTTACTTTTAAGATTTCTTGAATGTAAAAACATTTTTAACGAATTATACCAGAATCAATTCTGTAAAACCTAGTTAAACGGTTCAACATTGGTTAAGCAGCGTCACTCGCTTCAGTAATCACTCAAACTGAAACTGTAAAGAAAAAAGGAGAACATGTCTGTTTTCAGCATTATGCAAAATTTGAGTTCGCACCTGTTCATAGAGTTGGGGGCAATGCTTTTTTTTTACCTAATTTGGTAATGGTATCTTATTGCATCATGTTTTCATGGCGGTTGACTCTTTTGTTTATAATCCCACATAGCTCTAATGGCATTACTGGGAGTACTGGATTTCTTATTCGTCCATCACGCCTGCCACAGCATCATCACCAGAGGAGCCTCGGTACAGCTGGTCTTTGGATTTGAGGTGATCATTGTTTTCAATTTGAGGTTACTATGAGCTTGTGTATTTTTATCTGAAGGAACTTTCTTTAAAAAAAGTGGCACGAGTTTAAAATCTATTGAAAAACTATGTATATGTATTTGTTACTGTACTTAAAATGTAAAATTCACTACATTTCAAATTCCAAATACTTTTTTTTTTTAACTCGGCTACATTTTGCATTCTTTTTATTATTTATGAGTGGATAAAAACGTAACTGGTCAAACACACAGCAAGCCACCAATCAGGGTAAAGCGTGTGCTGGTGTGAACTTATCGACTCATCATGAACATACAGCATAGCATCAGTTCTATATCAAGCAGAAATTATGAGAGTAAACAATGTATCAAGAAATTTAATTGTATCAAGAATCTCCTGACTCTACCTTGTCACCACATTCATGGTCAAATCTTTTTGAAGTTAAATTTTTACAAATATCAGTTAGTGTTAGAAATATGATTCTTTTAAGAGATTGGTGTGCAAAGAGTAACATTAGAATCTTTCACATAAACTGAGTTGATTAAGCAAGAATCTTGTGATCCAAATCAAATAATAATAGGAACATTTTAGCCATAAATCATAATACTTTGGGTACACAAGTACATTTGAAGGCAAATACTTTTTTACTTTTAAGTCAAAGTTTAAAGGGAGCATTTGTACCGGAGTAATATTTTACCAAGTGTATCTTTACTTTAACTGGTTCAGGGGGTTCCTGATCTTCTTGTGCAAACAGATACATGAATTGTCTGCCGTTCCAGATTTCTTAAAGCTTCACTACATTTTCCTGATTTCCAAGATATTCTTTTAACTTTTGATCATTTTGTTATGCTTGTGTATTACTGTTTATGTTTGTCAAGAATGAGGAATAGGGAAAATTCTTTACACTGAATAAGTCACATGGCAGTGTCGTGCTGTTGTAGGAAGTCATACCAGGGTTCTGTGATACAATTCAGCGACAAGCAGCCTAATTTACTACTGTGTGTGTGTGTGTGTGTGTGTGTGTGTGGGTGTGTGTGTGTGTGTGTGTGTGTGGTGTGTGTGTATGTGTGTATATGTGTGTGTATGTGTATATATATATATATATATATATATATATATAGATATATATATATATATATATATATATATATAGAGAGAGAGAGGAGAGAGATAGAGAGAGAGAGAGAGAGAGAGAGAGAGAGAGAGAGAGAGAGAGAGAGAGAGAGAGAGAGAGAGAGAGAGATATATGTGTGTGTGTGTGTGCATGCAGAAGAGAGAGCAGCGCTAAGACTTGGGGTGCATGCGAGAGATATGATAGGCTTTATGCAGAAGCTGGTCATGTAGGCTTTATTGTATGTACTTTGTACCTCTTATTCACATCTGCTCGATTTAAAATCAACACTTCCTAGATGGCATTCCAAAGTGCTCTAGTTTAACAGGTTTTCAAACCTGTCTGTATAATGTTTACAGATTTCAAGTACAGTGAGCTCTGTCTCGGATACAAATCTTTGCTATTGTTAGGATAGTCTTTTAGAGCTAGAACACATTACTATGATATGGTAAATGGTAATTGTTAATACCAACAGTATTCTATAATAGTACATAAGTATGCAATTGGAGTAGTGTGTATGGTAGTAGTTAGTATGTTATATAGACTAATATATTCATTTTATAATAAATTATATTTCCTTCATATATTCCCCCAATTGTAAATCAAACATGGAGTTAGAATATCTTGCAAGGGGAATTCCAGTCCAAGTGCGTCATTGCACAGTTCAAGCCAGAAAAATATGCCTTGTTCCTTATTTTCTTTTTCATTTTCTTTTTCTCCAAAACTCTGATGCCTTTCAGTATGCAATACTGATGACCATGGTTCTCACCACCTTCATTAAATACACCCTGCACACCATTGACCTCCAGAGTGAGAACCCGTGGGAAAATAAAGCTGTCTACATGCTTTATACTGAGCTTTTTACAGGTAAGACCGGTGTCTTTATACAGTGACGCGTGTTGAAATTTAGGGAAGGATTAAATACATTCACACATTATCTTATTTCATAGGCTTTATCAAGGTGCTGCTCTACATGGCCTTCATGACCATAATGATCAAAGTGCACACCTTCCCCCTGTTTGCCATTCGACCCATGTATCTTGCAATGAGGTGAGGCGATATGAAAGCTTATTCTGGATTTTCAATTTTTATATGGTTGGGTTGCTGGATGGGAATTGACACTCTTTAAAGATGGTACGCTGACGTGATGCTTGGGTTTTATATATAAATTATATAACAAATCACAATTCAGAGGAAAAAAGTTTGTGATGAGGAAAAAGACATTTTGTCATTTGATAAACATTTCCCAGCGCAAAAGGCAAAGAAGGGACTGCATGATTTTACTTCAGTTTAAATATACAGTTTAATGAGTATGTTTTAATACCTTTACTTGCATATTCATAATATTTCTTTCCCTATTAGACAATTTAAGAAAGCTGTAACCGATGCCATAATGTCTCGACGAGCCATTCGCAACATGAATACACTGTAAGCAATTTTCCAAAACATTCTAAACCTATATTCTAGACTACATGCATTTGAGTATTTTGTATTGGTATTGATTGTATCTAACACTACTTCGTCTTTTGCAGCTACCCAGATGCAACTCCTGAGGACTTGCAAGCCTCTGACAATGTGTGCATTATCTGTCGAGAGGAGATGGTAACTGGAGCTAAGAAACTGCCCTGCAACCACATATTTCATTCAAGGTTGTGTTTTATAGCATTTTTTGTTTGCTGTTTATTTTTTGTATACATATTGCAGCAGTTTATGTTCATGCTGCATGTGGTTGTATAACTTTATATCTTTATATATAAATATATATATATATATATATGTATATTTGTCACAGTTGCCTTCGGTCATGGTTCCAGAGACAACAGACGTGTCCAACATGTCGCATGGACGTTCTGCGAGCATCACAGCCTAACGCCGCTCCTGCTCCTGCTGCCCCAGCGCCCCCAGCAGCTCCAGCTAATGCTCCAGCCAATGCTCCTGCTCCTCCAGCTGCTAATGGTAAACACTATAACATAATTCTTTGACATAAACCGCAGTCTCTTTTATTTACTGTGGGAACTCTGTACAGTTGCTCCAGGTGTGATGCCCCAATTCCCTCCGGGACTTTTTCCTTTCTGGGCTCCCTTCCCGGGTGCAGTGCCTCCTGCTGCTCCTCCTGCTCCAGCTGCCCCTAGCATGCCACAGACCAGTGCAGATGCAACCCAGACATCAGGGGCAGGTGACCACTTTATCCTTTTATTTTACTGCACTTTATAACAGGAACTAAACAACTTCCTTTGAGAACCAAGTCCATTATCAGCTCTTTCTTTCCAGTATACTCGGAGAAATAGCGTGATGGAAAGTATTGCATGTTAGGCAAGAGACAATGGGATTTTAAGTGCAACTGCTACTTAATCTGTTTATTTCAATGTTGGCAAAAAATCTTTTATATCCTGCTTTTGATAAACCAAGTCGAATTCTGTTTTTAATCTAGTTTGTTGTAACTGTAAAATAAAAATGTTTTCCCTCCATTGCATTGATTATACAGACTCAGGGGCAAGTAGTTCAAGCCAGACTGGTACAGATGGTGCTGCAGCAGCAGCAGCTCCTGTGGCTGGATTCCCCTTCCCCATGCCACCACCATTCTCATCAGCACCATGGCTGCCCATGCCTCCTCCTCCACCATTCAGTGAGTATGAATCAGCTGCAGTGCAGTCATTCCCACAGCTACAGTACAAGTATATCAAAACCTGAGAGATTGGTGGTGCTGCTGGGTTTTTCCTGTTGAAAATGTGTGCTCATAATGCTCTGAGATGGACCGGCATCACGTCACTGGTTCAGTCATTTATTCCTGCCTTATGGCCAATGTTCTTGACTGGCATCAGATCCACAACAGCGTTTGCTAAGAAATTTTTTAAAATCAATAGTGAATGCTGATTCTCGTTCAAAGCTTGATCGCCCTTCTATTTGACCATTAGTGTCATCCATGCCTCCTCCTCCACCAACTCTATCCTCAATGTCCGAGGAAGAATTGAGGGAGTTGGAGCAGGAAGGCCGCCGTGGTCTTGAGGCTCGACTACAGTGCCTTCAGAACATCCACACCCTACTGGATGCTGCCATGCTGAACATTCACCACTACCTCACCACTGTCGCAACACTCAGGTATACTATGAGCTTTTGCTGGAATTTAAAACACGCAGTGCACTTTAAAAAAAAATTAAAAACATTCACATTACCATTTCCCCCCCCATTCATTTTGCTCTTCGCCAGTCCTCCTCGAACAGAGAGCAGCACCGGTGAAGGAAGTACAAACAAGGCAGATGCTTCTAGCCAGGAAAATGGAACACCATTCGGTGAGTGTAGTTTATTAGTAAACATATTGTTTGCTTTTTTTAAAATCAGTAACAAAATCCTTTGTGATCCGTGTTTCTTTCTCTCTTTCTTTTCTCTTGTTAGCTGGTCTGGTCAGTGGAGCGACAGGTTTTTCCCAACCCGATTCTACCACAGGAGTCGAGAAGGAGGAGAAGAAGGAGGAAGAGGAGGCAGAGGTGGACGGTGAGCCAAGTGCTGCTGAACTGAGGCGACGACGCCTACGCAAGCTAGACACCACACCGCCTCTGGACCACTGATTGTTTATCTAGTCAAGACGATTTGAAAAGGGACTTAATACAGTAGAAATTTACTGATGTACCCCACCTTGCCCTGGCACTCTGGGTGCTTGAGATGTCAGGTTTCTCCTCATGGGCTCTTGCGTTGGTCATCGGCGTGGCATGTAAAGACACTTCCAAAAGGATGACTTACAATATACATGTTATGGAGATATACAAATAGAAGACTGGATTCTATGTTAAAATGCGAACAATTAAAAATAAGAATACATCCAAGTCAAAGGTTTTGAACATGCACACTTAATCTTTTTTTTTTTATGTAGTCTGTCTTTTTTCTTTAAGCCTACAAACTGAGCATTGCAATAGTAAGAATACCTTGTAAAAGATGGATTTTTTTTTGCATTGTTTTGCTTTGATTCTAGCTCTTTGACTTTTCTTCAGATCTGATATTTGCCATCAAGCGCAGCATAAATTAACAAAATGTACATACTGTATAAAGTATTTTAATAGCAAGATCTGTAAATAATGCAGAATAAATCATTCAAGTCATTTTTTTATATTTCTTAATATAAAAATACTTAGAAATAATTAGCCTTCATTGCAGAGAAATCTTAAGTTATAATGCAAATAAATTAGGAATATTTTCAAATTCAGCCAAAAAAAAACTTTTGTTCATATTAAAGACATTTAAAATGGAAATCTCAGTCTTAAAATCCACCTGTACATCAAGTATTATACTCAACTTTGCCAATGTGGTTTCTCTTACATTTTTTATAAAAACACATACAAAATGTTATACAGGTTAAGGAAAAAATATATTAGTGGCCCTTATTTATGTAAACAGGATAACGCTAGTCATCCTAGCTATATATATGCTGCTATAGTTAATTCATTAGAAGCATGAAGATGGAATGTGTAAGCATGTACACCAGATTTTCAGTGCAAATATCACACAGGCTCCACAGGCTGAGGTAACCAATGCATTATTGCCTGTGAAGAGTCCATGTCAAATCCCTAAACCCCTCATGCTGCTGTGAAGTGCTCAGGTCTGTGGGGTGGAGTAGAGGGTGTGATGCTGGTTTCCCGGATCTGTCCTGTTGAACAGCAGTGGAGCGGTCTCGCTGGAGCCGAACCAGCTGTTAGGAAAATTATATATATATATTTTTTTTTATTTAAATTTCTGTTCATGTAGAGTACATAAAGCACTGAGAGCACTGTGTAAACATTAGAGGTGTTATACCTGCTATTAGGGCGTATGCTGTGTGACCAAGTGGCACTTGTGTCACCCTCCATCAATCGTGGATCATCAAAGAAATATGCACGTGGTGCCCTCGTATTGATGATGGGACTGCAGTTCTGAAAATAAATAAATAGAACTGAGAAATAAAACATCAAATGTGGATTAGAGCAGTGCTTCTGGGAAGTATCAAAATCCTTCCCTGACTTCTATATAATGGAGAAATTTGAAGTGTCCTTTAAATATAAAAATGATTAACTATGTGAAAATGGCAGACTGAACTGTAATTACAGTTACAAGAAGAAGCACTAACCATTTCTGTCTGAGGATGTGGAACCCGGAAGATGAGAATGAGCAGGCTTGTGGGGAGGAGCTCCCATATGAAAAGTATGGCGCAGAAAATGACGTAGCCCATGTCTCCGAGATCATTCCGAAGATCGGCCTTGGGAGAAACAGAGGTCAACGTGACTCCATAATAATTGAGTACATTTTTATAATGACTGAGCTTCATACATTCATCAGGTTTCCTGACCTGATCCGAGATGTTGTACCAGTCAAATCCAAAGGATTCCACCTTGTAATTTTGGGACAGGATGAGTACAGTAAGGTTATAGCACGCTCTGCTTAAGAACAGAAGAATCACTCCTGCTCCTAACACAGCTGTCCGGCAAAGACTGGTTCCCTGCAATACAAGAGAAAGATGGACGGACTGAAATTATGGAAAACATACCGTCAAAAGATGCGAAAATGGCTCCCAGGTCACCCCTGTTAGTCTAATAGCATATGTCTGAGCATTTAGTACAAAGTGATAATTATAAAGCAGATTATGTACCTTGCTGTGTAAATAAGGGCTGGTGGTGGGAGAGAATCGGGTCAGGAGCAGCAGTGAAGTGGCCAGGCAGACAGCCTCGATGATGAAAAGGAAATCATTTACCAAGACGCGGACTAGAACCAGCGTCCATGTTTTGTTCCTGACCCCACCTGTGTTTCCTCGCTCCCCAAGGCTGGCACAAACTATGTTGACGCATAAAAAAAACACACTCATGGCTGCATACACAAAGCGTGCCAGGCACCTGGGAATATAAAATAAAGACACATTTAAGGATAAGATTAATTTAAAAAGTGACTCGTCTTTGATACGGTTGGGAATCAAAAATTGATTCTGGAATCATATACTTGCTGTAAAATTACAATTTTGATTCCTCTTAGCAATTCCTGGGTGCATTTTTTTTCACCTGGCAATCTGCCAGGACCTTTGTGGTATCCAATCTGCCAAGGACCTTATGTGGTAATCTAAACATAAGTTTACAAGATGGACGGTGGAAAGCACTCGAAAGTGTGGCTAAACTTTGTAAAAACTGAAGACAAATCAAAATATAATAATTGTAATAAACGAATATGTTGGAAGCAAGGTGTCACAACCAACACGTCTAAGCATCTGCAGTTGGTTCACAGCTTGGAATCGGAACTGGGAATCGATAATCAGCATCGATAACATTAAAATGATACCATACCCAAGTCTTGGATACAGCCAGTCTTAAAGTTGATACTCACAATCCTTTCCTTGGTTCGATTGAGAATAAGTCTCTCACTTTGAGCAGGACCTGATAACATACAAGACCACAAACAAAAAGTGAAACTGGTTTCAAAACATTAGCACATGATCGTTTTGAATTTCCTCATATGCCTTACCTGGGTGAAATAAAGATTGATGAGGCTCAGTGTAAAGAACTGGAGGCATACAGGGCAACAGTAGAGAAGCCAGTAGATCGGAGTGGGCAGGTGGTTGGCGGCAACCGCGTCGCCGAAGTAAAAGGAAAACAAAGTAGTCCGGAGGGCTGCCCAAAACAGGCAAAGGAAAAGAAAAACGCTCTGGTAGCTCCATCTCTTATGGCGATAGAACAACAACAACCAGAGCTGGAAGTAAACGATACAGAACAGAGCTCCATACAGGCACGTGTAAAGTATGGTGACTCCGAGCTGTACAGATGGAGCCATGGCTGGCCGTATTGGGAAAGGGGTTGGAATGGATGAGTTAGGATTCATCTGTGTGACCTCCATGGCGTAAAAGAGAATGGGAGTCTAATGGGAATTATATATGTACCAAAAGAATAAGAGAAAATCTGATTTCAAAACCCAAACAAGAACAGAAATGCAGAGCAAATATTTGATTCTGATCTGAGTAGCTGTCTGTACTTTCTTTTGCTTTCTATCTCAACTCTTTTCTTTTAGATATAAAAGGAATAGGGATCGACTCCCTAATAGAATTCGTAATTACATCGCTGGCTGTAGCACAAACAAGTTCCAGAAACGTATTATAAGTACATATGAAACTTTCACACACGGGCAGTTTTAGATCGAAGTCAGGTTGTTGTCCAAACCTGTGAAAGAAAGACAAAATGCTCAATCGTGACTTCACAACACTTCCAGCTTTCTCTGGTTACATTCGGCGCGCAAATTCCGAAAAAAACAACGATAATTAAAAAGAACAACAATAACAAACGATGTACGCGGCGGTTACCACAAATGTGAACCAAACATTATATACAATGTCTCCGTTGTCCGAGGTTGTTTTTGTTTTGTTTGTTTTTAAAGATTTTCTATCGATCTCTAGAACATCTGATGTATACAAAACATTACAGTAAACACTGATAGCTGACGTGCTAAAACTAGTAAGCTAACCTTGCTACAAAAAAGCCCAAACTGTTCGCTAGCCGATGTAGGAGGTTTTATTCCTAACCTGTAAAATAAACACTCTGAGGTAAATCGGTTATTGACAAATATGTTTGATACAAAAACAAGCTCACCGTGCCTTAGCTACAGGTTTGGTGAAACTGTCACACTGTAGTCCAGTTACTTCCTGTGTGTTTACACGTCTCTGCTTCAACTTCAAATCTACAGCAGAGATTTCGATGGGTTGTACTTCCGCCATCTAGCGGTAGATTCAGATACAACAGGAATTTCAGTTGCAACCTTTTAAACTCTACGGCCAAAAGCTGGCCCTGACCATGTGACCATGTGGGTGCGATATGGGCCTCAAACTTCTGCAACTATTACCACACGAAAATGGAAGCAGACACGTACGGCATATGGCCTTGTCATCTGTGGCTTTATAATGTATATTTAAATGTATGGTAATATTAGAGACATTTTCATACAGAACCACTTACATCAGAGAAGTCGAGGGTTAAGGGACGTGCTTAAAGACGTGTTTTGAGCACATGATCTTCCTAGCTCTAATGACTTTGGGCATTGATTTACCACCTGATACTATTTTCATTGCAAAGGAACTAAAAGGACCAAACATGTTTCAGCATGTTCCAGAATTATGTTTATCTCCTCTCTCATGTTGAATATTGACTCTCTCTCTCTCTCTCTCTCTCTCTCTCTCTCTCTCTCTCTCTCTCTCTCTCTCTCTCTCTCTCTCTCTCTCCTCTCTCCTCTCTCTCTCTCTCCTCTGATCTCTTGTCTCTCTCTCTCTGTTCATTTGTGTCCTCTTTTATGTACATTTTGTTTTTGCATCTGTCTTTTCGCTCACGTGAGATCCCTTGTGACTTCCTGCTCAACACTAAAGGGGAAATCACGCTATTTACAAATGTGTGAACCTACTGATTTCCTGTTTCAGAATTCAAACTTCTGAATTTTATTTTAATGCATTGATCATTTCTACATTTTATGTGGTGAGGCCTGAAGTTTGTTTTAATATTTGTCAATTCTAATGATAAATACATCCAATCTGCCATGTAGAAATTACCCAATTCTTTATAATGAAATTAATAAATTTTGTAGGACTGTCTTAAATACAGGATGAACATATATGGTTTACCTATTTTTGTGGATCATAGTATATTTAGAATGTATGTTTTCCTTAGATTCAGACTGAGCACAGGATCATTTGGTTTATTTCAAATTTTATATCAACCCTTATAAGAGAAATTGAGTTAAAAAGCACATATATGTAGTTCATTAAGACATTTTGTTTATTTAACTAATATTACTGTATACGTTTATACAGTAATAAATAATATTATTTAATATATGTGACCATCTATTCATAAATATCTTCCCAATTAAAACATGATAAACCTTCAAGTGAAAGTGACAGATAAAAAAAATATATAATTATATATATATTATATATATAATATATAAATATATATTTAAAAAATACTAAATAAAAATGAGTAAAAAGCTTACTTACAGTGTCACACAGAAAACTCAAAGAATTCCCATAATTCTGGATAAAACCTGTTGGTTTTCAGCAATGCCATAATTCTTCCAGGCAAAGTTAATAATTAAAAAGTAGGCCATCATTCTCATGTAGAAGAGGAAGTGTATGATGTGTCTCTGAAAAACTACAGAGTGTTTTTTAAATAACATTTGATTCTTGTTTCTTGTAATTAACAGAAAGGTTTTTTTAGACCCTGTGTATTTCTTGCACGAATGACGAGACTGACATTGTAAGAAATAATTTAGTATTCTTATAATCTCAACATTCTGATGTCACAATTCACAGAATTCAACTGACTAAAGTGTCAAATTAGTGAAAAGAAAAGGTTTCTGTTAGTCTGCAAAGCTATAAACCTGTATACTAATGTATTCTAGTAAGGTAATAATGTAATGATATGTCATGTTTTAAAATTCACTTATTATACAGCACATCTGTAATTCTTTACAACCAGCCAAGATTTGGCCCTCAGTGTGCAGCCTTAAGGATTTGAGCAGACTGTTAAAACACCCATAGTAATCAATGCATTCTCTGTTGTTTTATTTTTCAAGATCTCACCCTTCCAAAGACTTGAATGAAAGTCTAACAGAAATGCAGTAAACTGTTAATGTGAAACCTGGCAGGAAAAGAAAAAAGCAAAGTGTCTGCTCAGCTAGTGCTGATAAACCATGCTGCAAGCTTATTACGGTAAAACGCCAGGCTCTGAAAGACATACATTACCATTAGTTAATGAAATTCACTCTCAAACAATGGATAGAAGTTAACTGTTGCCTCCCTGTTCATATATAACCAAAGGTCATGTGACATATTTAGGGATGATACATAATTTATGACAGGGGTCACCAACCTTTTTGAAAATGAGAGCTACTTCATGGACACTGCATCATACAAAGGGTTACCAGTTTGACATACTCCTCTGAAATAATAAATTTGCTTTTAGTTTGGTGTTATTATAAATGATTAATGATAATAAATCATTTATCTATATTTATCTATTTATCTAAGACACTGTTCTCTCAATAAAATTCCTCGATTTAGTGGCATCAAAATGACGTTATTAAGTGTTGGGTGGATTTAGGCAGGAAACTACTGAAAGCCTACGTGTGAAATGCATTGCCCTTCACTTCACTTTTTATGCACAACTGAGCATAACGTAGATAAATAAATATTAAGGCACACAAATCATGAAATGCAATGAAAAACATATATAAATGTTATGTGTTATTTTTTCTATAATTTATTCACTGTCATGTTAAACCAAACCATTGTGTGGCAATTATTTTTAATTAGTTAAATAAGCAAATAGATACAAACAAACATTTTGACTTGGAAGGGGTTCATGTCAGCACTGCAACCACAATCAGTATCTATTTCACACCAATTGTTCATAGTTTTTCCCCTTCTTCTCATATCCTTTTTTGCTAATGTTTCTGTCACTACATCTCTTACTAACGCTGCTTTCCTGCCTTTGTCTTTGGCCACAATGTCGTGTATGTTTGTGTGTGTGTGTGTGTGTGTGTGTGTGTGTGTGTGTGTGTGTGTGTGTGTGTGTGTGTGTGTGTGTGTGTGTGTGTGTGTGTGTGTGTGTGTGTGTGTCGGTGTGCGTGTTTGTGTCTCCCTCTAGAGGAGAATAAGTTTTCAGTCCCACACTCACATCACCAATAAAGAGATAGAACCCCGGAAACCGCGGTTGCTTCAATTTGACTCATCAACTGCTTACATTCGGTTTGTGTCTTGTTTCCATCAAAACGTTCAAGAATAAACACAATCTCCTGGGTGGTTATTGTTGCGACTAAAAGGTATAGGCGTGTAAATATATGTATTTTAAAAGATCCTAAGTGTGCTTAGTTCGCTATTAATAGCGAGCTTGGTTGATTATTTGTGTGTGGCATACAGCTGTTGCACTGCGGCTCTCAAGATACACATATTCCGGGGCTTTGTAGTGAGCTTGGGGAAAAGTAGGCGAGGTTCTCTCTCTCTCTCTCTCTCTCTCTCTCTCTCTCTCTCTCTCTCTCTCTCTCTCTCTCTCTCTCTCTCTCTCTCTCTCTCTCTTCTCTCCTTTCTCTCTCTCTCTCTCTCTCGCCGTATTGAACCGCAGCCACGTAGCAGAAACGAAGGGAAAAAAGAGTCGAAGGTTCCTATTATATATTTCTTGCTAGCTACTTTAGCTGTCGGTATCCAACATATCTTGCAGGCGCTTCATCTACAACCCGGAACTTTTATTAAACCTCTAATAATGGTAAGTTAGCATGATTTTTCTGTACAAGTAGCTCATTTCAGTTACAGCAGCACTTAAAATTAAGTCTTTCCTTTGTAAATCATTCGGTTTCATTGCCTATAAGTTACCTACCTAGTTATCCTGACCACATCCTAAGCATCTAACTGTATTTTTGGAGTGAAGTATCTCGTTTCCCCATTGTTATGCTTATGTAGGTTATTTAGCTTTAATGTTAATAATGTACTGTCTTGATGCTGGCAGTAATTCATTTGACAAATGAACATCTTACAAAATGAACTGAACCAGACATATAAATGGATTGTCTTTGGTATATAAATACAGGATACTGAAGATATGGCTGTAGAAACATCTGAACATCGGGTTATGGAGGAGGATGATAAGGGCACGGCTGAAAAGAAGACGGACGGAGAGGAATTCCGGAAAGCTGGAAAGCCTTCTTCTCGTATCCCCACTTTCCAAAGCTCGCTGGCACGCAAGCCACGAACCACCACCCAAACTGCAGAGTCACAGCTGGCATCGAAGCCAGAAGGATCCATTCGAGAAAGCCAAATGAAAGAGAAAGGGATAGGCTCAGGCGAGACGCTGCGGACAAAATTGCCTGTGTTTGGTGACCGAGAAACAGCCTTGCCTGTTCTGTCAACCCGCGTGCACTCACACAGCACGGATGATCTCTCTGCTGCCTGTATGGGAGACCCTGTCTTATCTGAAACTCCAGAGACTACATCAGTTCCATCTCAAGGAGACCCCTCTCCTGAAGGAAGTGACTCTGAGAGTCTTATAGAACCACTTCACCGACCATGTCTTAGAATCGAGTCTCATGACACTCATCCAGCTGCAGAAATATCTGTAGAGTCTCAGGACGCAATTAGAGAGAGTCAGTCAAACGACAAGCAAGAAAAATATACTTCTACTCAAGAGCTTATAAAAGAACAATTAATTGACGTCATACAGGATATCGGCGATAAATTGGAGGAGAAGCTTGTAAAAGAAATGCCGTCTGCATCAATCATTAAGGATACCCAGAAGCAGTGTCTGGCATTAAAAGAGGCTAAAAAGCTTCCAGTGAAAGTCTCGCCTGAAACAGTTTTGAACCAAAATGAAGTAGACACCCATTCAAGACAGGCAGAACAAAAAAACAACACATCCTCAAGGGTATGATATAAAACTATCATAAACTAGTTATTAAACTGTGGATTGTAATTCACCAACTATAAATTCAAACTATACAATTTTTTACAGTATTTCTTTAAGAAGGATTTTTAGTTTATAAATAATTTTATTTAAAAAAATCATAATTTGGAATGGGTTTAAGAAGCTTGTTTCTGATATCACTTACATTGTACAGCTATAAACAGTTGTTAATAGACAATAAGAAGTCTTTTCTTTTTCTTTATATCTTCAAGTCTCTCCCATTACAGAAAATGTTCTGACTGTAACAAGGTATACACTATATGTATGCACTATCATACACTATTTTAGCAAAAGTATTTGGACACCGGACTTTTACAGTCATATGTAGTTCTTCTCCAAACTGTTAACAAGGTTGGAGGTTGGAGGCACATAATTCTATAGGATGATGATGAATCCGTTCACAATTCCAAAAACCTGTTTAAGCATGAACGTGCCCTTGTGCACCAAGCGCCATATGGTTTGCATGGGTATTGATTAGTCTGCTATAGAACTCTGACATCAAACATATGTAGACCTGGGGTGCATTGTAAATCTTCTGAAATGCTGAATATGTCCCAGGCCTTCTCACGCTACATCACTACTGACATGACTAATACTTTGTGGCTGAATGATCACAAATCTCGCAAGCAAACTGAAATCTAGTAGAACACCTTTCTAGAAGAGTGATGGGTATAACAGCAGATGGAGACTCAGTGTGGAATACGATGTTCACAAAGCACATATAAATCTTGTGGTCAGGTGTCAGACAAACATTTGCCTATATAATTATATTTTTGTAAACAACAGTGCTTAAAATATGTTTGTATATTGAATAAGTACCTTTAAATAGGTTTTGCTGTGTATTAGTGTATTAGTAATCCTAGTGTATTAAATCTGTTGTATTCACATCAGATTTCAATAGTTCAATAACATGTATTCAATGCTATGGTATAAATGTTAATTATTGTAATGAATGAATGAATACTTTTTGAACCGAAGATAATGCTTAATGCTTTAATGATTTCTGTAATGTAATTTGTGCTTGTGTTTGGTAGACAAGAGGAAGGAGCTTTGCTCTCTACTGTTTTTTCCCATCTCTCTTTTTGCTTCTGGGGGGATTTGGTCAACACATTTGGCTCTATGGGGTCCCTAGATCTGTGTCCCACCTAATGACACAGCTAGAACTGCATTGGCTTGAAGGTTTCTGGTTGCCCCATGAACAATGCAGTTTTAACTGTAGGTGAGAAATGTTTTGTCTATATCTATCTATCTATCTATCTATCTATCTATCTATCTATCTATCTATCTATCTATCTCTCTATCTCTCTCTCTCTCTCTCTCTCTCTCTCTCTCTCTCTTCTCCTCTCTCTCTCTCTCTCTCTCTCTCTCTCTCTCTCTATCTCTCTATATATATATATATATATATATATATATATATATATATATATATATAGATATACACACACCACACACACACACACACACACACACACATATACATAAAAGATGTAAATATTAAAAAATATCTTTTGAATCCAACCCACCAGGTTGACTCTTACTGAGAGTGTACCTGAAGGAATGCTCTACCCCTCTGGTTCCCCACACCTGCAGAGCATCACGCATACCTGGATGAACCTGCTGAACCGAGCTAACAGCTCAGTCAGCATTGCTGCCTTCTACCTCACACTCAGAGACTCCGAAATGGGCCTGTCAGATCCCAGTGCAGTAAAGGTAAATCGGCTTCATTTTGTGTTGGTTGCATGCAACAACCAATATTTTTCTCCTGATTATTTTTCAAGACTTGGAAGGTCATTGTGTTCATACAAAGCACTTTATTTCTCGCCTTTCATACTATCGCAAATGCTAAACTATTTTTTTTCTGACCAGTTGGCATATATGTTCATTTTCAGGGTAAAGTACTGTTAGATCTCCTGAAGCAGCTTGCATCTAGAGGTGTGAATTTAAAAATTGCAGTTAATGCACCTCAGACGTACAAATCAGACACAGAAGAGCTCATAGGAACAGGTAGAATTGACAGCTTTCCCGTATTTTAGAGTTTACACACAAGGAAAGTGTCTCATCCATTGCTTTTTGTGTGTTCAGGTGCAGAAGTCAGAGAAGTTTACCTAAAACACATCACTGGAGGGATTGTCCACACAAAGCTCTGGGTTGTGGACAACAAGCACATGTATGTAGGAAGTGCAAACATGGACTGGCGATCACTAACCCAGGTATCTCTTAAAATGTCTGCCATTTGAATGTCAGAGTGTTTTGTTAATCAAGAATGACATCATGCTGTGTAGAAACTCCTCTGATCAAACATGCATTTTATTGAATATTCTTATACAATATTCATAGAATATGAATATTTCACAATAAATAACAATTTGTGCATGATTTATAATATTACAAAAACAGCAGTGAAACAAATTTTAGACAAATTTTACAGCAAACTTTGGCTGTTGAACGTCTGAATTTGCAAAAGCAAAGCATTTCCAAATAACTGATGGAAACAAGCTCTTCGGATCCGGCCGAGAACACTGCCATGTTGTATTTGGTGATTCTCAAGTACGGGGCAGGAGGCTGAGAACTACCGTAGGTCTCTGTGCCAAACCAAGGTGAAATCATAAAATCGATTTGCGTATTTTCAAAATCAGCATAAACAACATCATCATAAAGTCGAATTAATAATAATGACGATTAATCTCCACGCTCTACATACACGTCTACCTCTGACAAACACAAATGTTTAGTAACAGCTATCTCATTTTGATGTATTGTACAAATGTACTTAAATGTCTGCATTCTGAGTAATTAAAAGCATGTGCTTTTGGTCCCAGGAAAACATGAGGCGTTTATGTCCTAAGTATGATCCTACTTAAATCATACTTATGAATGAATGCCATACAGTACAATACAGTTCAATTTTATTTCTTCCACTGAAATGCTTTGCAGGTAAAGGAGGTTGGTGTTTCTGTGGAGGACTGTAGCTGTTTGGCGCAGGACGCTTCACGGATATTCAGAGTCTACTGGGAACTCGGAGCTCAGAAAAATAGTACCTTACCTCCCTACTGGCCTGGCCGATTCTCCGCCCTCTCCAGCATTAAGTACCCATTAACTGTTAAATTCAACGGTGTCCCTGCACGTGTCTATATGTCTGTGAGTTCTTTGGCCTTGCTCTCACAAGTCTATCAATGAATGCCATACACAGTATAACATGTGTCCTTTTTCTCTATTTCAAATTGTGGTCTGGAGTCACTTCCTTATTTCAAAACACTATTACACTACTACTCAAAAGATTTCATACATTTCACTCTCATTCTTTTGTCTTCACTGACATACATGTTTGTCTCAGTCTGTGATATCTAACGGTATACAGGCGCTTCAAAGGTTTATCTTTGAAGTGAATGTAGTGCATGAACTTGTTGACTGTAAACATGGAACAAATCTATGACCAGTTGGTGATAGCCTTTATACCACAGTGCTAATAAATAATTAATTATAACTGATTATGTGGAATAATTATCACTGACAGGACTTATATTATATTCTGATAATACAGAATGAATAATGGAGTACATACAAGTGTTAGTATTGAATAAAGATAGACATATAATGGCATAATGGTACACAAGTATTCAACCTTTAGAAAGATATCTGTCTAAAGCCACGTCGGTGTGGAAGTAATTGTTTATAACTTCCGTAATATCAATGATTCAATGATAACAGATGGCCTGTGGAGGTTGTATAACCTCAAAATGTAATTATAGACAGTTAGAAAGCACCACTTCTTTTCTTTAAATTAACAGACCATGCTGTGGTAAGAGGAATAAAAAAATTTGGTATATGTTGTTATAGGACCCTCCTTGCCATTTGATTATTTTCCTATAACTGCACTCCCTGTCATATTTCGTTCATTACTTTTTATTTTATACGTTAGGTAGTATGGAAATGAGAAAATCTTTCCTTGTTTTTTTTTTCCCTTAAGAGTGCCCCACCTCAATTATCTGCATACGGAAGGACAGATGATCTCTCAGCCATTCTCTCTGTAATTACCGATGCCAAAGAATTTGTCTACGTGTCTGTGATGGACTACTTTCCCATGTCTCAGTTCACTCCTGAAATAAGGTATCTTTTTTGTAGATGATCAATGTTAATTAAATAACGATTCTGTGTTATTGGTGCCAAATTTTTAACTAGTGTACAACTTTTCTAACAATACATTTATCTCTTTATTCTTTCCACTTCAATGGATTAGGTACTGGCCTGCCATCGATTCAGCGCTGCGGGACGCTGCATGTGCCCGGAATGTGGAGGTGAATCTGCTGGTCAGCTGCTGGAGTCATTCTTTGGAAGCCATGTTCATCTTCCTGCAGTCTTTATCAGTACTTAACAAGCCACCACTGGGATGCAACATTCATGTTGTAGGGGAAAAAAGATGTTATCCTTTTACTTAATTACTACAAAAGCTTTTTTTAGCAAGATGTGGACCTCATTTATGTTTGTCTGTGTATTTTTTCAGAAAATTTTTGAGGTTCCTTCTACACAAGCGCAACATCAGATCCCCTTCGCTCGCGTCAACCATGCCAAGTATATGGTAACAGATCGCGTTGTATACATCGGTGAGCTTCCTTGCTGTGCTGTCTTTGTGTTGGTTTAATTGGAAACTCATGGTTTACTGGCAGTGCATCTGACTCTTTTTTTTGCAAAAAGGTAAACTAATCTGCTTCTGTGATTCTGTTGTGTTTGCAGGGACTTCGAATTGGTCTGAAAATTACTTCTCCCAAACAGCTGGAGTTGGGCTTGTGGTGAATCAGACAGGCTCTGTGGTGGAAAAGGGCCAACAAACAGTGCAGAATCAACTACAGAAGATTTTCCAGAGAGACTGGAATTCTGACTTTGCTCAAGATATGTCGGACGATCACACGGAATATTGCACCAGGAGGAAAAAAGCATTGTAAAGCAGTTGTATAACAGACTTCACCATTAATGCACTATTTCTGTTCTGCCTTGTCACTTGCTTTAATTTGGAATGTACCTAATCATGATTTATTCTGACCAATATTCAGTCATGACAGTATCTTTTATGTTGTGTATTTATTTTATTAGCCTGGTGTAAATGTATGTATTTTCTATGATATGATATGATGTTTGCATATACTTAAAATCAAATGTATGCAGGACATTAAACAGCATGCATTGTACAAAAGCGCCCATTGTTTCTTTTAGAGAGGAAAAAAATCCGATTCATAGCATTTTTGTTCCTGAGCTGATGTCGTGTTACCGCATTCTAAACCGCATTTGAAATAGATTCATATTACAGATGTGTTTAGTGTTGATTAGAGTAGTGAGAGGATTATGACGCGCCCGTTGTGTTGTACTGCAGTGATTGGCTACACCCGGGTCTTTGTCGGAAACCGGAAGTTGCGTTTACACGGAAGGGAATCGCTCGTGAAAATGGCTACACACAGTCAACTGTCATCTCGCTTCAGCTTCTCTCACCGAGGACTTTGCAAAATCTTTCTCATTTTTTCCTTGCTGCATTTTCCCGCCGTGCTCTCAGATATAACAGACGGCAACGCTGAGCACTTAAAGCGGGAGCATTCACTTATAAAGCCCTATCAGGGTGAGTTAGCTGGCTAGTCGCGAAACTTCTGGAAGGGCTAAAGCTATCGGTTAACTATATACCTTAGATGTAAGTTGTTACATGTTGGTTTGAGGTTAATTTGTAGTATTTTATAAATACTATATGTCTAACTTGTCTACACGGAGTTGGCATTGATGCACTAACTGATATTTCACTTCGCTTTTTTTTCTTTATTACACGTCCTTTGTAGCGTTTTCCTCAGAAAGTTCATGCACGGTGTTGTAAATCTTTAAATTGCTTTGGTTATGTATTTTTCCCAACAAATTATTGTTCTTATGGCTCACATACAATAAAGGCTTTATTACGACTAGAACTATGTTTGTCGAAACATGGTGTTTTGAATCTGTTACTGAAACTGCCCATTAAACCTGTACGCTGTTTCATAGTATTTACCCTCCTACAAATATTGTTTCAATTAATAAAGCAGGAAAAGGTTTAACACACTGCCGTTTTAAGGGGAAGTATTTAGGTTAGAAATCTCCAGATAACATCAGTGATATATTTTGTATAATCATTGAAGCGCCATGATCGTTTGAATATCACCTTAATTCGTGCTTGGCGAATATTTTCTTAAGATATGTAATATGATAAAGAATAATATACAAAGGGTTAATGTAAATAGTGTAAAATGCTAAAATGTTTAATGTTCAACACAGAGATTAAGTTATTTTTATTCCTTTATTTTAAATTAAACTCTAACCCTCTCATCTCGGATAACTGCAGCGTTGGTGCGAGCCAAAGACCTGTATCAAGTATAGGACAGGCACAGTGTCTGCCCAGGGTAGTCAATTAATTGCTTTTTTCATGATTATTAGACAACAGAAATACGTACATGACTTATACAACCACTTCAAACGGATGGGTGAAAACCAGTCAACTAGTCATGACCTCAGTTTTTCTTTTTCAAAGTTTAATTGATCACAATGTAAATATGATGAAACTTTTTAAAGACACTGTTTTTTTTTTATTTAGGTGTCGGAACAAGTGCTTCAAGTCAATGGGATTTTATGGGGAGTACTTTGGTGACAAGCCAGTATGTACGCCTGACGCCTGACGAACGTAGCAGGCACGGCTCCATCTGGAACACAGTGGTGAGTGACGTCCATGTAAAAATTCCTACATGATCGTGATTAATTTTAACAGAAGATTTAACTCTGGATTTAGCTACAAAACAGTGTTGGAGAAAATATAAATATATACAGTTGCAGTGGGTGGAATGTAATGATGAGTACGCCAGAGGGGTGTGTAGTGAGACATTATCTTCTGACACTTCACACCCCTAAGAATGTGTGATTACTCTTTCACAAGCACAGTGCTATTGAAATGCTATTCAGTAAATTTTACTTTAAAGCAATAGTACCAAAGTGAAACTATCCATGAAATTATTCTTCTTGTTATCCAAGTGAAAATATTTGTAGCACCCTCATAACAGCAGTAATTCTTACTCTAGGTAGATGAGTTATTAGGATGAGCCAGAATAGTAGAAGCACCTGATCTTCAGTAGTCAAAAAGATTTGGATTTGTTTGAGGAATTTGAACGGTGCACAGAGCTTTACTCTGTCATGTTGTCACACCATTTATTTAAAACATCCAAGATGTAAATTTTTTGTTAATATCATTGTCAAAACCGTCATGAGTTTCATTTTGTAGATCAAGTGAGTCGAGTTTTAGTGTGTAACTCATCGTAACAAAAACTGGATTTCGCTTTAGATTAACAGTGTTTTGAAGAAATTAATTTTTCTTGAAACTGCCCTCCAACTGTTTCTCTGGGACGCCAAAATGACAAAAACTAGCACCTTGCTGGAATATTGAAAACACAGCACCAGCCAACAAATAAGGACTTCCTCATTATTATTATTATTATCATTATCATATATATATATATATATATATATATATATATATATATATATATATATATATATATATATATATATATATATATATATATAATATATAATATATAATATAATAAATAATGTAATATTTTTTATATATATATATATATCATTTTTTTCTTCTCTCTCTCTCTCTTGCAGCCATGCTACTTGAAAGACTGGGAGATGCATGTTCAGTTCAAAGTTCACGGATCCGGGAAGAAGAACTTGCACGGGGATGGCTTTGCTATTTGGTACACTAAAGAGCGATTACATCCTGGTGGGTGTATAAATAACTTGGCGGTGAGGTTGTCGTAAAGCACAAAGGCTTCTTTTATTTCCACTTGTTTGTTTAATGTATAATCTATATGTTTTCCTTTTTGTTTAGTGTTTAAACTATTCTAATATAGCTAAAACAGTGTAATGATTATTTTCTGTTAACAGACCAGTTTATTCACCCGCAAATCATTTTTGTTTGCAAGACTTTTGCTCCAGTTGACTGTGTGTCATATTTTTACCTTCATTCAGGAACAGTCTTTGGAAACCAGAACCATTTTGTAGGCCTGGCTGTTTTTGTGGATACTTTCCGCAATGACCTTCACGGCATGGATGTAAGTGTGCTTTACTCACAGTTGATTTTTTCCCAGCAGGCCCTGGCGGCAATGACAACTTCCATGGCTTGGCCGTATTTATAGACACATACCCAAACGATGAGGCTTCCTATGTGAGTTAAAAGAACAAACAGTAAATATGTGTACGCCGCTTGTATTTTTTTCCCCTTTGCTTGGTCATTGTTAGTGGAACAGTTTGTGAAAATTTTTAACTGACCATGAAATTCCATCCCTTGTTTTTTCTTCAATTAAATGGATTGTTTGGGAGAATAGTTTGTCTTTGGTTTGGATCAGTTCATGTAATTTTTAGTTCTATTTATAGGTTGAAAATGTGCACTGCAATTCCACTATTAGTAAAATACTAGCAGTGATACAAGTATGACTGCAAAAGTATTTGAGCGCTTGTGTTACTTAAATGTTAGCTTATTAAATGGAAACTTCATGGGTTTTCGAATATACAATGTGCATTTAGAGTTTAAAACTTGGAGGAAAAAATTGTTGACAAAGCTGGTGTGAGCCACTACATGTTTATTCTTAACTGTTAAAAAAACAACATGTGAACTTTGTCTTTCCTGGAAACTGTACAGTTGACTAATTCAACGTCTTAAATCCTAAACTGTCCTTTTAATATATGCCATTTGTTGAAATTCATGTGTGTCTGGCTATGCTAAGTATTTTTCATATAAACAATTGTAATTTCATGAGGGTCATTTTTGTGAACGTCATCGCATGATTGAATTTCTTGTGGCTTTGTTGTGGATTTGCACAAATGATACAAATGATCAGTTATGTTAAATTGATTAAGCTGTTTCTTATTAATGACATTTGTATCATTTTTACAAATATTTGCATTCTTTTCAGTTTAATGTTTGGCTAAGTGACTTCATTCCAGTGCTGTTTATGAATGCCAACCTTTATTTCGTGTCTTTCCAATCAATAATGTGTATAATTGATGACCAATGTTTGCTATGAACTGACTCCAAAACTGCATAGCATCCATTATCTGGTGTGACCACTTGTCCTGTGATTTCCCAGCGCTCCTTTCCGTACATTTCTGCAATGGTGAGTAATGGCTCGCTGTCATACGATCATGGGAATGACGGCCGCTCTACAGAACTTGGGGGCTGCTCCGCTGAAATCAGAAATAAAGATCACGACACATATCTTGCTATTCGGTACTCCAAAGGCAGACTTACAGTAAGAAACAAGATTATACACTTTTCAAAACCTAATAATCTTTGAATTAAAAAAACAAAACATTTTGGTACACAGCAAAACATGATACAAAGTGCACATCCTGTCAGTCATTTTCATAGACACAATTACAAGATACTGTAGATTCTGCGGAAAGGTTACCAGAGGCAGGAACTGTTCATATTCCATATAAACCTAATTTAAAGAAAAAAGACTGGCTTAATGCATGAAAAATCTGAATATGAGGGAGTCCATTTATATGTAATTGAATTCAGCTTCAGAGTGTAATTACTAAACTCAGGGTTTTCTTTATGTCCTTTATGGCTTTGCTTTTCTCTACAGATTATGGTCGATGTCGATGACAAGAACGAGTGGAAAGAGTGTATTGATATTGGGGGCGTCCGCCTCCCTACCGGTTACTATTTTGGAGCATCTGCAGCAACGGGCGATCTCTCAGGTAATCTTCGTGATACATTATCTTGCCCAAGATATGTGGACTGGAGACATGACTCATCACGCCCAAATCAACAGGAATCATTCCAGATTTTGGCTATAAGGATTTATTTGCATTCACCCACAAGAGCAGTAATGAGGTCAGGGGCTAAGGTTAGACAAGGAAGACTAGGGTGTCAACATTTCAGTACATTGTATTGTTCAGTAGGGTTGAGGTAGGGGCTCTGTGCAGGCAATTTTTTTTATTTCTCGCCAGGTTTGTCATTCATCTTTTCATACACCTTGCTTTGTGCAAGTGGGCAATGTCTTCCTGGAAGAGAATTTAACACTTTCACTTTAGTTGAAATTGAAATGTTACAAAATATAAAATCATGCTTTTAAATTGTGTGTTCAACTTTGTGGCAGTGGTTTGGTTAAGAACCAGGCATGGTTTGATTGACATGTCTCCAAATACTTGATAGTTTTCGTGGTGTATTAGTAAATTATTCTTAATACTGTATGTCTGTCTGTGACTGTGCAGACAACCATGATATCATCTCTATGAAAATGTACCAGTTGATGGTAGAACACACTGCTGAAGAGGAAAGCCAGGACTGGACTAAGATTGAGCCTAGTGTCAGTCTACTCAAGTCCCCTAAAGGTACAGAAGTTGATATACATGTTTAAAGAATATGCGCTTTAATACTATCTTATTACTGAGATCATGTAAAGCACAAAGCTTTAAAGTCTTTCTAGTGGTGGAGCAGCTTTTGTTAGAAAGTGCTAACAATAAAACGCACCACCTTACAATAATGGGAGCAGATGGATTTTAAAATGGGAAAATGAAATTAACAATTAAAAAAAACAAATATAATGCAAAAGTGTTATTATAACCATAATTGAAGTATGTATTTAAAATGAAAGCCTCTACATAGCATCTTATATAGGTTTATGTCAAACTTTGTCAATTTTCTTTTGTTACTTTTTGATACAGACAATATTGACGATCCAACTGGAAATTTCCGGAGTACGCCTCTTACCGGCTGGAAGGTCTTCCTGCTTCTCCTGTGCGCTCTCCTTGGGATTGTCGTTTGTGCTGTTGTGGGAGCCGTGGTCTTTCAGAAACAACAAGAGCGCAACAGGAGGTTTTACTAGACGTTAGTCAAAATGGGACAATTTCTATGAACTCAAAAGAATGTTGCTGGATGGAAAAGGTTAATGTGAATTTTTTTTAGCAGTTGAATGTTGAAACATGGAAGTGAACAAATACAAATGAAAGAGGCGGGTGATGGGTAGCAGCAGTGGATTCGGTTCACATCACAATGTACACCAGATCATGCATTTCGAAAAACCAATAAAATGTTGGGGAGGCCATGTGATGTACCTTTTTTTTTTTTTTTTTTTTTTTACATTTTTACAAATCTACATATAACACTTTGGATTGCTTACTTGTTTGAGCTGTTATGAATATGTTTATATCATATACATGATTGTTGTGCTTTTAGACGTGAGAAACACGTTTCCAGGACAGTCAGGGTGTGTGTTGATCAGGTGATTACCGTTTGTTTTGGGGAATTGGGTTTAGATTTAGGAAAATTATGGATTGGGTCCTGCTACATCTTTTTGTTAAAAATTATATATCTTTTTTGTTTGTTTGTTTGTTTGTTTTGTAAAGAGTATGGAATGAGAAAAAATTTTGACGTCTAGTTAAGCTGATTTCTGTCCAGTTTACGATCCTGTGTCATGACTATAGGGTATCCAACAGTGTTGTCATTTTTCTTGCAATTGCAAATGCTAAAAAATCAAGTGTTATTGGCTGCATGAATCTATTACTTGCATTCGTTTTTATATTTAAGAAAAACATTTGAAAACGCACTTTAGGACAGTGCAGTTAGATGCACACACACAGGCTTAATTGTCAACTTGAAATCATTTAACCTGTATAATGAGTATCTTTGAAATATCACACCATACATGTTGCGGATTGGTTCAAATGCACTGATAAGCCCATTTAGCTGTTCTCTGCAGTTTCTGTGAAATGGAAAGGGCCGGAAATGTACAAGAACTAGATGGTAAATAAAGAAGTTCTTCCAGTTGTGGCGGCGTTTTATTACATTGTCACGTGGATAAAGTTTTTAGGGTAACTAGAAAACAACAATTCCAGAGGTTTAATAAAGTATCTAGAGTTACAGATAAACGAATGATACACTGAAACAAGTTTAAGTGCGTTGGTGTTGTTGAGGTAGTAAGAGTATCCTGGTACGGAATTCCTCAACTGCCAGTTCTCCTGTTCGTTAGCGACGGTGAGGAGCGGAAACTGCCGCTATTGGTTAGAAGAATGCTGACCGCTGCCGGTGATTGGTCCACATCATGAGAGCGTTTACGTGGCACTGGTGGCTCTGCGCAAACTCAGTGCACTCTTCCTTAGCAGTGGCTACATGATGGTGGTGGTGAAAATGCAGTTCATGCAAAACGCGTTTTTGCTCCTCAGTGCGTGTCTCAATATCGTATCTGCGCTCTACTTTCACATCGGAGAAACGGAAAAGAAATGCTTTATTGAAGAAATCCCGGATGAAACTATGATCATCGGTCAGTATGGCTCGTTTTCCGGGTTACACAGACGGCTGGCTAAATGCTACAGTGTTAGCTGGTATCTCTTAAGGTTAGCTGAAGGTGCTACTAGATACATAACGCAGCATTTAAGCAGCTCGCGCTTTGTATTATATTTGTGTTAGGTTTCGATACAAGTTTGTATTATGTGGACTTTTGAATCCCTACAGCGCCAAAACACCACCGCGTTAGCCGGCTCGCTGTGAGAGCGGTGCTAAGATAGCTGTGTGAAGAGACTGGCAGGTTCTCTGTAACAGTATGTTAATGGACACCTGCAGCTCTGAATAAGTGAGTGATTGGGAGCTTGTCTTTAGTTTGTATTGGAAGGAACAAGCTAAAATTAAATTTTAAATTAAGTGTTCTAAAGACATGGTAATTTTTGGAAATCCCAGCTGTCAAGAAGCTGGAGTCTGAAGGAAGGCATGGGGAACCAATTATACATCACCTCTGAAATAGAGAGCTCAAAGGTCCAAAAGTGGCAGTTTCGTGATATTTGAGCTTGATTCTGGGGCCCCAATCAGTGGCAGCTAAGTCATACTGGGGTCCAATGCTGGCAAGCTGGTGCATGCTGGAGCCCAATAGTGGTATCTTGGCAAAAAACAGAGTTTGATACTGGTGCCCAGTAATGGCATCTGGATGCTGAACACTTGACCTTATGATCAGTAGAACAGAGCCTTAACCACTGAACCGCCACTTTCTCCACCTCCATTTGTGTAAAAGAGCAATTTTGTTTAAAGAGTTATTGAGTATGTTGTTTTGTGTGCTACACAAAATGTGTCGGTTCATGTCAGTCTAATCCCTTTTATCACCTAGCCAAATTACTTGCCGAAAGACACATTCATATAGTTTGGATATGAGGGCTGAATGCTTTGGTGTCTTGAAGAACTCGGTGCTTTAAGCCTGAATCGGACAAATTTTTGTACTTTAGTTTCAGATAAGTTGTTTCACCTTGAGAGATGCCGCTACATGATGTAACCAGAATTGTTATTATACTTTGCAGGAAAGACTTTTTGTGTGTAAAAACTGTGTGTAAAAAATATAACCTCCAGTTAAGTCCAAATGCGCTTGTCTTGGAATTTGTATATAAGGCTTTGAATCCGACTTGACATTTTTTCGTTTTTGTTTTATTTGTGCACACTCCCAAATGTAAACATGCTACGTACATAACTCTTTTTCAATCCCAATTCTGGAGAATGTTACTCCACCCTCAGTCTAGGACCCTGTTCAGGACTTACTTTGCAGAGCCATTGATTAACAGGTTAGAAGCTTTTAGACATGAAAGAATAAAACATGAAAAAATTCGACTTTTCAGTCGGCTGTTTGTCCAGTATGTGCACGTGGGGTGGAATTCACTTTGTCTCTTTTGGATAAGAGATTCAAATCATCGACTGTTATACATGCTTATTGTATGAACAGTGGAATACCATGGCCTGGTGGTAGAATAGTAGAAAAATGCTTTTGAAATGTAAATTCTATGAATATAACACACACACTTTTAGTAGGACACAATATAATTTGTATACTAATGTAATCTAATATATAGATTTTTTTTTTGTTGGACACATAAAGGCGTGTTTTATTTTCATCTAAAAATGCAAACCTGGTATAGGTAGATCAACAACAATTACAGATGTATAAATAATTTTCACCTGGTAATTTTCTTGCAAGTTTTCTATTAAATTGCTTTTATTGTTAAACCGCATCCCATCACTGCAAATCTTTTTTGCATCATTGTTGCTCTTCACACAAGCAAGTTTCATCCTTCTGAACATTTTCCCATCTTGGAAATTACAATTACTTCAGGAAACTACCGAACGCAGTTGTATGACAAGCAGTCGGAATCGTACCTGCCTGCCACGCCAGGGCTCGGGATGTTTGTGGAAGTCAAAGATCCTGATGAGAAGGTCAGTTCAGGAATGTGAACTTCTCAATACGTTAGAAAGCACACATTTTAGATGTGTTATTTTTATTTTTATTGTCATATGATTTAGGTGATCCTGTCTCGTCAATATGGGTCAGAGGGCCGGTTTACCTTCACTTCCCACACACCTGGAGAGCACCAGATCTGTTTGCACTCCAACTCCTCCAAATTTTCTCTGTTTGCCGGTGGAATGCTCGTGAGTCAAACCACACCTTCATAAATTGGCCAACGTTGCTATCAGCGTTTGTTAGGGCTGCTTTTCTGTACTTATTACGCATCACATATTTCTTCTTTAAAGCGAGTTCATCTGGACATCCAAGTGGGCGAGCACGCCAACAACTATGCAGAGATCGCTGCGAAAGACAAGCTGACCGAGCTGCAGCTGAGAGTGCGGCAGCTGGTGGAGCAGGTCGATCAGATCCAGAAGGAGCAGAACTATCAGAGAGTAAGTCTAATCTTACTTTCATTTGTGTGGACAGAATCATTTGATTGCATGTGACCTGATTCCTATTGCATATTTTCCTCATTAAGGAAATGCAATAAATCAATAGGTTTGCCCGAGAAATCTCCGATTGTTTATATCAGTCATTCGTTGGTCAAATTCACTAAAATGTCATGTAAACTGTGTGAAAGACCATTGTTAATTTTTAATGGACCAGTTTCTCTTAAGCCATGAAGACTGAGTGAAAGAGCTTTTATCTCTGGGTGACAAAAGATTACAAAATAAAGTGTGCAAAAAATGAACTTCTGGTAGCAGTTAGTTTGGCAACAAACTAAATATAGTTGAAATTCATAAATCTTATATACACCAACCAGGAATAACATTATGACCCCCTGCATAATTTTATATTCGTCCCCCTTTTGCTCACAAAACAATCCTGATCCTTTGAGCATTACCAGCATTAAGTTAATCAACTTGAGGTATAGTAGCTAGTAAACACTGTTTCCCTATAGGACCACTTTTGATAGATACTGACCACTATAAGACTCTATGCTCTGATCCAGTTGTCAATCTCATTTTTTCCTTCCTATAACACATCATCTATGAGAACAAAATTTTCACTTGCTTAAAATATCCCATCCACTAATAGGTGCCTTGATGAACACATAATCAGTCTTTGTACTTTGTCATTCATTGTTATGCCTGGTCGGTTTGTCAGTTAGTAGTTTTCAGTTTGTCATGTGCATATATACAACGCATTCCTTGGACTGTAGTGCACTCCTACACAAGCCCAAATGGTAAATAAAGTCTTGTCATCGGCAAGCATAGACATAGACAAACAGCTGTACAAACTTGTTAACATGTACTAGGGAATTAACAATGACCGGACTGTGAGCAGTTGATTCATTGTGTGCAAAAAAGGTATAGTGTAAGATACTACACGTAAAACATGGACATTTAAAGTCTGGAGTAAGTCTATCCATCAGTCGAAGTTCAGTGTAAATGTAGACTGATGTGTGTTTTGTGGTGTTTTAGATTTTATAGGGCTTTTTGTACCAACAGTAAAAGGTCATGAAAGCAGGAGGTTTTTGCTTTCATGTGGGCAGGTATAATTTGCCATATTAAGCTCTTAGGCCAAATATATTTGACATTAGTCTACTAGTTTAATTTTTATATTGTAGGAAGCTCAAACAACTAGTATTAAATAAAATATACATTTATGCGGCTTAGTGATTAAGAGATGCTAAAACCAATTGTGCATGATCTTTAAAACGTGTAAAAAAAATCTTATCTTTAAAATCTTTAAAAAATATTGATTATTAAAAGCAATGAACTGAAATAACATAATCTGTCTGTAGGTGTCACTAATATACCACATAGGGGAATATTTAGTATTAATTTTTGGTTGGTGTGTGTTTGTGTGCAACAGTCCAATCATGTCCTCTTCTCCTTTTTCAGTACCGTGAAGAACGCTTTAGACAGACCAGCGAGAGCACCAACCAAAGAGTCCTGTGGTGGTCTATCGTCCAGACGCTGATCCTGGTGGCTATCGGTTTCTGGCAGATGAGGCATCTTAAGAGCTTCTTTGAAGCCAAGAAATTAGTGTAAAGTGTATGTGTCTGTGTATGTATGTGCGAGTGTGTGTCGGTGTTTTTGATTTAACATGCAGTATACAGCTGATTGAAAAGTCAAGTCCAGACTGCTGAAGTTGAACCTTTCTCAAACAGAAAATTCTCCCAGACTTGCATTGAGATTATTACTTTTTTTTTTTTTTTTTTAATGCCACTTCCTTATCAGCTGTATTTCAGCTGAATCCCTAAGGCCAAAACCACGTTACATTTATTTTGATATTTTTTTGGGGTCTACCATGATGGAGTTACACACACAAAAAAAGTCTGAATAAGATTAGTTTTTTTAAGCATGGTATGAGGAGTTTTGTGTACATTTGTCCTACACTGAAGATGCACACATTCTAGACCTAAAATCAACTGTTCAAATCTGTGTATTCATGATTAGAACAGATGATCAGACACCACACTCTTTGTTGGTTAAGCATTAGTGGCTTATGTAAGGTTGTTCATTATTTCAGAGTGAATGTATGTCTGTACTTTTATTTAATATTCACTTTGTTTAATTCGTATAAACTGCTAATCAGCCGCAGTGTCCAGCCAAATGGGGTTAAAAAGGTTGTTTACAGCTCTAGTAGTTTTTCTGCAGGCAACAGCACAGACACCAGATCTACTGCAACAACAATGACCTTATGCGTTCCCTCCACAGCACTGAAGAGGGGAAAAATACAATTTGTGTTTTGATATTGTTTGGGGTTTGAACTGAAATCTGGGAGGGGGAGAAGCAGAATCCTAATGTACTATTAACTGTGTGGTTTTTTTGCAGCTATATTTGGCTTATTATCTGGCAAGGGTCATATAATTTAATAAACCAATCTAATGAGGTTTATTTAAAACTGTATCTACTTTTGATTTTAATATCCTGCAACCATCTTGTCCATTTATTTTCCTGTGTGCTCAGAGACTCCGGTATTTCTCGATTTGATAGAAACAACCGTCACCTACTTTACTCACCTGACCCACAGTATCGATCCTGCGAACGAACCTGATCATCCTCAGTGCTTTTTAAGGCTGAACTTCATATTTCAGTTCAATTTTATTACTTGAAGTTTTCTTTGTCCCAGATAAATTATTTTCGACTTATTCCTTTGATAGTGTATTTCACAACACTTTTGAATCATGTAGGATGTGACCATGTACTTCTTTTAATTCGGGTTTCTTCCTAGACATTTGTGTACACATTGTTGGCTGAGGGGTTTAAGCGTTTTAAATGACTAGAGGAGAAGACTGTCATGTGTTCATGATTGCACTCAAATAAAGCTTTCATCTCCCTCCAGTT
This sequence comes from Kryptopterus vitreolus, assembly GCA_030449085.1. Classification (NCBI taxonomy): domain Eukaryota; kingdom Metazoa; phylum Chordata; class Actinopteri; order Siluriformes; family Siluridae; genus Kryptopterus; species Kryptopterus vitreolus. The sequence continues at coordinate 21,023,376 of JACRUU010000027.1, read as the reverse complement.
TACTAGTAACATGTTTTGCATTATGTGGCTGTACATCCCCCCCATGTATATGTGCCAAACCTATATGCACTAAATATTTTACACTTACTCCGTGTTGACGCACCGATGAACGTGTTCAAATCCACTATACTGACAAAACTATTGGGGCGCCTGACTTCCAGGTGGGTGTTGATCCGTCGTTATAGCCAGTGACTCGTCTGTTTAGAGGGAAGTTCATCCCTCCACGTTGGTGCTAGAAAAAAAGCGAAGGGTCTAGAATGCATACCTGCTTGAAAGAAAATGGGACCAGTCGAGAAGCGCTTGATGAACTCCGGCAGCGTGGTGCAGTGCGAGGACTGATAAGATCTTTGAGGTAAGAAGGTGCTAGTCCATTTTTGGCTTTAGAGGCAAGCATCAGTGTTTTGAATCTGATGCCTGGAAGCTACCGGAAGCCAGTAGAAGGAACGTAGCAGTGGGGTGATGTGCTCATTTTCAGTGGACGAATAGCGTTCAGCTCCCGTCTCAGCCATGTGTGTGGAGTTTGCATGTTCCCCGTGCCTCAGTGTTTTTTCTCCGGGTTCTCCGGTTTCCTCCCGGTCCAAAAACATGCACGGTAGGTTGATTGGCACCTTGGAGAATTGTCCCTAGTGTGTGAATGTGTGTGTGTCCTGCGATGGCTTGGCATTCCATCCAGGGTGTATCCTGCCTTAATGTCCATAGACGCCTGAGATAGGCACAGGCTCCCCGTGACCCGAGGGAAGATCGGATATAGCGGTAGAAGATGAATGAATAGCGTTCAGCATTGGAAGGCAATTGTAGCTTACACTACATTAGAACCTGACTTTTCAAAAGCATTTGGCTGAATGAGCAAAAAATCATCTTCACAATAGAATCTAAAATAAAAATTTTCAAAATGCACCAAAGAATCTAATGGTGACGAGTCCACAGTTTTTGTTCTCTGAATTCTGAATGAGAGAGATTCTTGTCTATTTCATTCTCCGCAGAGGTTTGTGTGAATCTACAGTTTGTGAATGTATACATATTTTTAAACTACATTTGGAAATAAACCCTAAAGCTTCCGATACGATCACTTTTTTGCGTTAGGAGCCAAGTTGTTTGAGAAACAGCCAGATACAAGACATCCCCAATTGAGCCGCGCTTTGGGAGAACAATAATACATATTACATATTTTTATAATAAACATTTTCAAGAGCTCAGTTATATTTATTTGGTTCCTCTCAAGGTTTCTTCCTGTTCTCAGGGAGTTTTTTCCTTGCCACCGTCGCTTCGGCTTGCTCAACAAGAAACAATTAGGGCTAACTGATTTTCATTTTAGCTGCTTTGAGACGATGACAAATTGTAAAATAAATAAAATAAAATTGAATTGAGTTATAGCAGATACCTTCTTGAAGTGGTTATCAGTAATTTAATCAGCACCTCAGATTAGCAGCACACCAACCACATCCTGTTTAAACAAAAGTAAACCTCCATAATTCACGTTGGTGTCTTCTCATTTCTCAAAATTTGTATTGTAAGCCAATGTTCTACAAACGATCCACCTATGATGCACTACATAGACCAGCTACATATACCTCTGCTATCTTCATCATTCTTTTTTTAAATAGCATTTTACTTATAGGCTAGATAACTATTTTTAATTTGTCAATGGTTACATCAGTTTACTTTTTATTTGTCAATTGTTCCATCTCCTGTCACCATTATCTTCAAAGTTGTTATAAAACTGCACTTTCTAATGAGCTAATGCTGGAAAGTCCATTTCATCTTTAAAAAAAAAAGATGTTTGCATGTGGCAGAAATAACTAGCACACAACGGGATGAACAGGAAGAAGGAATAAGGCTCTAATCTAAAAAAAAAAAAAAAAACAGCATGTTTTCCTCTCAGTTTCTGGCTGTTGTTCATATTTTAACACTGCAACATTAACTCACAGTGTTTGGCATAAAAATAAAACAGCCACCTGGTTGTTAACTGCTGAGTCCCAACTTTCATTTACAGCATAAAGAATGAGTTCTGGTTGGGGAAAATGGGAGCCATAGTCTGGACACAAACACACTATGAATTAAAACATTAAATCCACCTGCACAATGAGATTAATTTGCAAAGATTTTCCTCATGAAGATTGTACTGCTTCAACCTGAAAGCAGTAATCTCTCTGTTTAAAAGCTGGTATCTTAGAAACAATAGGTGTACATGCTTAGTGTATGTTAATTATATGTGACACGATTAAACAGTGATAAGGGCTGTCTTTAGTAAAAGACTTTTTTGTCTCCTGCAATGAATCATTCAAACTCAGTGATCAGATTTAATAGGTAGCTCAGTGATTAAGACATTTCACTCTGGCCCAGAAGGTTGCAGGTTCAAATCTAACACTATCAAGCTGCAACTAGTGGGTCCTTGATCAATGGCCATAACCCTCAAATACTCAAAAACTCAACTGTAAGTCGCTCTGGATAAGGGCATCTGCCAAATGCCATTATATTTAAATGTAAATGTACCAGCCTCCCACTCAAAGGAACACATGTAAATACACATCACGCTAACATGTCGAATATTCAGGTTTTTTCCTTACATGAACAAATCCAATTGTGTAAAATGTGAATAAAACCAAAATGCAATGCTTTGCAAAAATCAATATTTAATGCCTGTGATCTCTGGGCTCTTGAGTGGCACTGGATTGAAAACAGTCACGATACTGTAATGGAAATCGCTGCATGGCCTCATTAACACCTCAGGAATTCACTGTGGAAATCAACTGTGAACACAGTTTGCCATGGCATCCATAAATGCAGGTTAAATCTCTGTCATGCAAAGAAGAAGGCATGAATGAGCATGACCCCTAAAACATCACCATCCTCTCAGGGTCAAAGTAATGTGGAAAACTGTTTTGTGGTAAAACGAATTGAATTTTTTTTTTGGAACCATGGACATGTTTGGCTAAAGAAGAGAGAAACCATCTGGCTTCGAAACAGCACTCAGTTTAAAAAAGATGCATATCTTATGGGGGTGCATTAGTGTTTGTGGAACAGGCAGTTTGTATATTTAGAAAGGCTCCATCACTGTTGAATGGTACACGTTTTAGAGCAACAAATACTTTCATCAAGAAAATGTCTTTTTCAGGAAAAGCCTTTGGATATTTAAGCAAACTAATGCTAACTGCACAAACTAATGCTAATAGCATTATAGTAGTAGAAAAGTTGAGGTGCTAAACAGGTCTAGACCTTTCACTTTGGTGAATCATGAAATTAAAAAAATGCAACCAATGACACACACAAATAATTATGTTCGAGAGTCATATTCCCAGCAACACAATGTCATGAGAAATTTGATTTCTTGATTTCACCGATCTTTCTTAATTTCAATGATCATTTGAACCCATAATCCTTGTCATCCTGTACCAGTGTTGGACCAAAAAAATGCATAGACTGCATATAAACGTAAAGAATACAAGGCTTTCTTTCTGATATCTTACTATTCTTCATATAGCTGTTAGTCCTATTGAAAACCTTAAAACGTGTTTCAATTTATGAAATATATAAAATCATTGATACCGTTGCAAATCAGCTGTAAAGTTTGAAAAGTCTGTTCTGCTTCAAACAAGCGTGGGAACTTTATTTCTGTTCACGTTGTTTCCTTCCAGGTTCTTTAGCGGTTGAACTCAGTGAAAATAGCCAGCGTGTGATTTTTTTTCTTTTTTTGCCGCACGGTGTCAGTTTGCGCGTTTGTACACGGATGTGACGAGATACAAAACCGACTGCGATGTCTCTTATTAGGTGACTAATATAGTAAGAGGTGACACTTTGTCACAGTACGTTTTTCGTAAAGAACGCAGTTTAGTTGATGGTTACGACTTTATGGCGGGTTAGCGGTGCGGCTACTCGTTTGCTGGTTTCAGTCAGTCTTACATCCATGCGACTTAGTGGCTAAAGAGAGAGAGAGAACGAGTCGATAAATATTGTACGTTATTATTAGAAACACCGACAAATATGAAGAAGAGCAAACGTGAGGATGTTTTGTCGTTTAGCCGGTAACCGCGGAGTCGGAGTGGAGGAACCGGTGGATGTGGGAGAGAACTGTGGTTAGAATGTAGCCAGTTGTTTAGCTCGAGATCGCAACAGTGAAATAATTATAAATAATAATTTCTGCATCTGATTACTGCGTGTGAAAAAGAACTATTGCCAGCTACGCGTTCGTCAAAAACCAAGATGATGTATTCTTCCCGGAGAAAACCGGTGCTCTACTTTAAAGAGGACAGAAGGTAAGGACAGTTCATTTGGCCAGATGTGGGTAGTTTTCATCTGGAGTTTATTTAAAAGGCATTAGAGGTTAAATCTAAAACTACACACAGCCAGCCAGCTAAAAAGTAGCTGTGTGTTTTGTTTCTTTCTTCATTTTCGAACCTCCAAGAAATGAAAAGCAAAAGCCTGATCATCACGATGTTGTTCTGTGAGTAGTATCTCTGTATAGTACCCGTGTGTGCTTGCTCAAGACTTCGTAAAGGAAGATGATTGCTTGATTGCATTTTTCAAATGCAAGTGTTTGAAATCAAAGATAAAATAAAATATTTGCATGCACAGCAAGTCAGTGATGCATTAACCCAACATTGCTCATTGTAGTTATGTTATGACAAGTTACACTGTAGTCAGGGCATTTTGCGCTGCATAATATCATCTGACCAGTTTAAGCAAATACACATTTTTAATTGTGATCAGTCATGACATGAATATATTGGTGGTTTTTCCCTGCCTTGTTTATTGCTCTTGGCGGATCATTTTTTTAAAGAAGTGCAAAATGATTTATATTGTACATCTTGGGGAACTTGATCTGGATGCTAATTGCATGCCATCAGGTTTGTTTCTTTAACAGAAGGATGAATTTGCTTGCACACAAACACATTTTCTGCATTAATGGTCACGCAAAGATAAATGTTATGAACCTAATGAGCAAATATATTGCATAACCATTATTAGGTGTAAATCTAAACCACATTTTGCAACACAAATGCTTTTATACTATATTTAAAAAATACTTTACAGTTTTCTAATTCAATATTGATTACATGTTAAGTTTCATCTGATTCTCTTGAGTGTTTTGTGTATTTAATGTCTTGGTGGCTTAACAGCAATCAGTTGGATCAACATCAGACGCATTACAGTGGATGAATCAGACAGTGTTATATACTTATACTATACTATACGCTATACTTAAATTGTGTGTCGGAATCAGTGCATTGCTACAACTCGTTCCATTTTGCATAGTCTTCTTGCTGATTTGATCTTCAAAGGGAAGAGTTTTGTTTTGTTTTCACAGTCTCTTTTCTTCTGCTTCAGATTTCTATGGAAAAAGTGCACGGTGGTGAAGCTGTTCGGCCTCGGTATGGTGCTGGCACTCGGCTCTCTTCTCTGGCTGCAGCTGAGCTGTTCAGCCGATCTGAACCAGGACATGCTGGCCAATCGTCCACTCCATCAACCGTGTCCTTTAGAGAGACAGTCCGCATCTGCTGATGACACCTCATGGGGGCCACACAAAATGGCTGTCATTGTGCCCTTCAGGGAGCGTTTCGAAGAACTTCTCGTTTTTGTGCCGTACATGCACACGTTTCTTAACAAGAAGAAAATACGACACAAGATTATTGTCATTAACCAGGTGGATCATTTACGGTGAGTTTTGACGTGATTCGTTGAAATGGCGCATATGAAATTGTTTGTTGGAGTACTAAAATGTGTATCCAAATTCGGTACCATTTTATTAGGTACACCTACCTTCTAATAGACCATGTCATTGTTTAAGCTTCACAGTAGCACATTTGCTTGGGTGAATAGTAAAAAAAAAATCCCTGTCCAGCCCTAATATCTATTGTATAGCTGTCACATTCACAGTTTGTAGAAAATACAAGAACACTATGCTCTTCTCTTTTCTTGGCCAGAGTAGTAGGCAGATCCCTCTTCTCAGAAAAGCCAGTTTACTGATGGAGGAAGTGAAAATTTCACATTCGCATTTGGTTTTGGACTCTTAATATTAGTGGCAGTTTTGTAAGCACGTAAATTTCAACATGAAAATTCACAAACCTGATGTTTGGGACGATAGTGAAGTGTAAATTCCTCTTCAACAAGGTGAAACATTATGGTGAATACATTTAGAACGGAACTTGTAATTTTCATATCCTGTGTATCAGCTTTAACAGAGCTTCTCTCATCAACGTTGGCTACATGGAGAGTGGAAATGATACGGACTACATAGCCATGCATGATGTAGACTTGCTCCCTCAGAATGAAGCTCTAGACTATGGATTCCCAGAGGAGGGACCGTTCCATGTAGCATCGCCAGAGCTTCATCCACTGTATCACTATAAAACATATGTAGGAGGGATTCTGTTGCTTACCAAGAAACATTATCATATGGTAAGAAATTGCTATCACTTTTTAATCACTCACTTTTGTTATATAATAATATAATAATAATTATTATTATAATTATTATTATTGTGTTTAAGACAGAGCAGTCTCTAAATCAACACTATGGTAATTTTACTCTAGTGCAATGGAATGTCCAATCGGTTCTGGGGTTGGGGAAGAGAAGACGACGAGTTCTTCAGAAGACTTCGATCAGCTGAGTTGCAGGTTGCTAAGCGCAACACATTGATAAAACGTTGTCTGACACATTACATGTGCAGTCATTTGTTGTCTAATGTTCACACAGCTGTTCAGGCCAAAAGGAATCACTACAGGGTACAAAACGTTCAGGCACATTCACGACCCCGCCTGGAGGAAGAGAGACCAGAAGAGGATAGCTGCACAAAAACAGGTAAAAAAGAAATTAATATCGGTGTTGTAATTAACTAAATCAAAGTCAAGCCAAGGTTGAGAACTCCTTCATGTTTATGCAATTTGCATATGGGACGGCTGACATCACGTGCACCTATATTCACCACCTGTTGAACCAAACCAGGAGGTGGCAGCAGCCGTCCAAGGAAAGACCAGCACCGTCAATACTTGAAATCCCACATACCACTACTATTATAAGCAGTATGTTATAGTAGTTCAGCGCTACTCCATTCCCCTGTCTACAATTAAATATACTACTGTAGATAAATCATGAAGCACAAATATTTAGAATTTGTTTTCTGTGCTGGCAAAACACAGCAATAAAGAAATGTCTTGCATACATGTTCAGTATCTGCAGTTTAGAGAAGCTAGTAGGCATACAGGTTTATTTTTTGGGTGATTTGTGTAACCCCACATAGTCATGGAGCCCTGTAGTGTTAGGTTTATGTTACACCAATGGGCAAAATTATATTATTAGAAGAAAAGTGATTGTAACAAGGATTAAGCTCTAAATACAGAGGTTTTTTGTTAGTTAAACATTGCTCTTAATTTTCCACTGCGGTTACAATTATTCTTCAGTCACAGACTTCATTTTATTACTGCCAAAACATTTTTATCCTATTAGGCCCTGCTGAATATAATCGTTTATTTTATTTTTATATTATTTTATTAATATTCTGTTTAGTTTTGTATCTATTATTGATTATTTTGTGTGTGTGTGGGGGGGGTTGTTTCATGGAAGGAGCAATTCAAAATTGACCCAGAGGGTGGTCTGACCAACCTGCGCTACAAAGTGGAATCCAGACAGGAGGTGATGATCAGTGGCGCCCCCTGCACCGTCATCAGCACCTTGCTGGAGTGTGACGTCAACCAAACACCCTGGTGCCAGTTCAGCTAACACGCCAGGCCTGCTGATACTCTGTGCCATTACTATGACATTTCTCTATCAATATGCCCACTGGTGTGGACAATTTTTTTTTTGTAAATGACCTAGTCATTACACCAGAAGCACCAACAACAAGATATAAATCGCCAAAAGGAATTTATTGCTACTGGACAGTATTACGGTAATCTTTTATGAAGCTGCCTCTGTTTTACTTGGACAGAACTGGACTGTCAAACATTTCAGGCACTGAGGACATAACCAATTTAACTACTATTATGAGCTTTTGAGTTTGTCTTTGGACAGTTTTATGGTGCAGTAACTAATATTTTATTTGTGAATGAAAATATTTGAATGCTGAATTCTGAAATGACTGACTGGACCATGGAATACTTTAAATGGTTTAAGGGTACTTTGAAGGACATTTGCACACACTTCATATTTATATTAAATGTCCAGTCATCTTAGTTTTTATACCAGGTTTTATCCCATGTCTATAAGTTAGATGGTTTGGGCTAGGTTAAGTCATGAATGATCTCCACTAGTGAAAGGTACAATATTAGGAAACATGAGCATGCCTGCAATCTCTTTACCAAAGACGTCTAAAAGTTCATGACCTCTTGAGTAAAGATAAAGATGCCACATGCTGTGATATAAACGGGACAGTAAGGGGTGAGATATCAATTTGAACTTCAAAGAAGTGTTGGATGCCTGAATTTTGACAAGAGCAAGTTTGAATCGCTTTCAAAAATGCATTAAATGGTATTATTACAAGAGACATGTTTGTTTGTTTATTTATTTATTTTACTCCTCAAAATGTGTGACTTGCCAAGTTCCACCTAACACCCAAGCCTTTTCTGTCAGATGATGGTTAACAAATAGAAATGGTGACGTTTTGCTAGACAAAACCTTTTTGCACCTTTTTAAGTTGCTACAACCAGTGAACTCCCCTGTTATAATGCCATGTTATGTTAATTATTCATTCTTATTAACCATAAATTGTGAATTGATCTTCTTCTACTGAAGAAGTGTTGGTAAACACAGACAGCAGACCAACACATTGCTTCAAAATCAATCATATCAGTTGGGCAGAGATCTGAAAACTAAAAAATACAATACTCAAAAACATTATTGTATTTGTATACAGTACAAATACGATAATGAGTTTCAAGTGTGTGTATCCTTTTAGTGAGCCCTACAGGGAACAGAATGGAATTATCTGACCCCTGTTCCCCCAAAACTTCTCCAGACTATACGAACAAAAATCCACCCTGAGATGTGCGCTTATTGAGATATAGAACGAAATTTCTGACAATACAATTATTCCTCTAAACTGTAAAATCTGTCTTAAATTGGGGGTTTATTCTCCTACATCTTTCTGCAAAGATCATTTCTGCACTTAACTGAAGAACAGGTGCTTCTCTTTTTTTTGTTACATGCCACGATAATACACAAGCGCATGTGTTTTTGGCAAAATATTCGTAGTTATCTAAATGTAGGTCTGCACACAGGGTGACAATCACCTGAAAAACCTGGCAGATGAACAGGATTTTCTGTCTAATATCAGTCACTTATGTCCTTTGCTCTGTTATCCCATCCAGAATGCAGATAAATATATATTTTAAGTGGATTGCATAAATGTGCAATTAAGCACAGCCCTGCATGGCGGTGTAGCGAATAGAATTCATCCATAGATTCATCACATCTTCCGGGTTTATGTAGAGTTTCTGTGCATGTTCTCTTTGTAATCGCACAGGTTATGTGTTTACTCCATTTTCTCGAGTGGCCAAACATCCCCAAACCTTGCTGATATTCCTAGAGTCTGAAAGTATCTGGAGCCCTTCAATGGAGTACAGTGTTGATTTTGATAAAGAGAGCATTTCAAATAAATGGGTAATTTCTCACCGTGCGCTTTATTCAGGAAGGAAAATTCAGGAGGAAATCGAGCCTACCCTTGTTTTAAGATTTTTAAGATTAGGTTAATCACGGAGTTACTTTTGACAGTTCAAGTCCATGGAGGAGTAAGATACTAGCTATAATCTGTAGGTAATCATTTCAGATAGAATGCACGAAAGATGGAAGGATGTGTCTATTAAAGACAAAAAAAGAGGAATCAAGTGACCTGGAATGTAAATACTTAGAGCAGACACTCCACTTGAAAAGTATAATGGGACGTGTAAATGTTATAAAGATTGCTATATCAATTAATGCAAACTGACTGGGAATTTTATTTCAATCACTGAACCTTCTTAACTTTTCACACAGACGGTAAGAATGATAACTCAGGTGGGTTTGTCGCTCTGAATGACTGGCGCTTCGCAGTGTATATTAAAGTATGGGATTCCCACATCTTTATAAATCCACACAATTTTTGAAACATATATAGGTCGTAATCGGATGTGTTGGCATTTTACTTAAAAAAAACATTAGTTTTAATAAAAAAACAAAAAACAAATCAGTCTTAATCCCTTTAAAACGCCGGCTCGCTGAATGGAAGCGAAACTCGGCGATGTTCGCGTTTATAAGCGCTAGCGCTTTTCCGCCCTTCCTTCATTCCACGCTGAGCTCGTCGAGGCGCAACATGGACACGACGTGTTGCAGAGGAGCGCCACGTTTTCCGACAAGAGCGCCAGCGAACACCTTCAGCATCGATTACATCCTCTCTTCGGGACACCGCAAGCCGGCAGCTGACAGTCCCGTGGCTTACACACAACCGAAAGTAATCATGCGTGGAGCTTTATTTCCAGCGTTCACGGCCAGGCCTTTTGTCGGTGCCTTCGAATCGGCGTGCGTTTACGCTCCGCACTTATACCATCGGCAGAATGCTGCGTGCAGACACACTGAGACGCGGCTTCCTGATGGTAAGAACAACACCATTCTGATTTATCACATATACGATGTACTCGAGGTCCAATTGCATTCATGTAGCACAGAGATTTGATCGATTATCCCCCGAAGTGATATAATGACGTTGGGGTCTGTGTGTTTAGGACACCGGTCAGCTGGTTTAACATACGCTGGAGATTTTGGCCTGAAGTCGTGCCGGCGGATCCGCACGGTGTTCAGCGCTGAGCAGTTGCAGAAGCTGGAGGAGGTTTTCGCAAAGCAGCGCTACATGACAGGCTCAGAGAAAGTGCTGCTCGCGTCGGCGCTGCGTCTCACCGAAACGCAGGTGAAAGTATGGTTTCAGAACAGGAGGACCAAATGGAGGAAGAGTAGAGAGCTCGGGGAACACCAACATGATGCGTGCACTGATTTAAAACACGAGACAGCCACGAGAGGAGATGGGAAGCTCAAATCTGTGGACAGCGATGAAGCTTCTGAAACATGAGCACGGAAACCCGTCTTTTATTCTATTCATTCTTGTTAAACAAGATATCAAGGCATAATGTCACTGTGTGGCTATACACACACACACACATATATATATATATATATATATATATATATATATATATATATATATATATATATATATATATATATATATATATATATATAGTGTATATATATATACTATATATATATATATATATATATATGATATATATGCGATTGTTTTTCTTTTAGAATTCTAAAAATCACTCTGTAGAGAGCTTTTTTTTTTTTCAATGAATTGTGTTATACTGTGGGGACTTTTTTCATTTTCTTTCTTTGATTTTTTGGAAAAAAGTTTTTCATCCATTGTTGAATTTTGTGTTTTCTTATTATAATTTTAGTGATATTCTTTCGAATGTTTTTTAGCCTGTTTTTGTGTTTTTCTTGATATTAAATAAATAATGTGTTGCAAACATTATTATTATTATTATTATTATTATTATTATTATTATTATTATTATTATTATTATTGTTGTTGTTGTTGTTGTTGTTGTTGACAACTCCATAAATTATATGCTTTTGGATAAAATTTTGAACTTTTTTAATAGTAGTTTTTATACAGATTATAAAACACAATTATTAAATTTGTTAAGATGGCTATCATATAAAATAAAGGGGTCCACAAGATACATGCATTCATTATAAGTGAACAGGTGCTACTTGTGCGTTTGTGTTGTGTTCTGTTATAGCGCAACCAACAACGCACAGTGGTGACTTCAGGTCTCCTGGTAATTTGAAGGAGTTTCCGATTAAATAAAAACTAGCTAAGAAACTGCCCCGACGCCTTTATCCTGCGCATCCACTAGAGGGCACTGTGTATGAGGGAGAATCAGCTTTCAGCCTCAGCACCCAGATTCACACAATCAAATCCGATTAACTGTGATGAAAGAATGTGATAATTTATATAAGGTTTACAAGATGTTCAACGACGCTTCATAGGAATGTGTTTTTTATCAAATGAACCAACAACACGGACCCAACAATTACCACAGAAATTAGCAGTATACGCACGTTAGCATGCATGCTTCTTAATATATTTTTACAGTCGGGAAAAAATAAAACAAAACTATAAATAGATCCCCATAATCAGTACATCTTCCAAGTGTTTATATCAAGAATAAAAAGGACAATGTTTCATAGACAGTATTCCACATTTGGTCTGAGAACCGTCATCACCAAGAATAAATTCTATTCGTTATTCATTAAAAAAAACATCCATGATGCATTATAATTTTATTAAGATACATGTAACAATTGTAGTGAGTATTTTTAATTGCAGAACTAAACAATAAAACGAATTATGTACATGGTTGAGATGTAGAATTGTTATATTATAAACACGCTAGTTTTCCGCTTAGATTGCTAAATGCAGATTTTGTGTTTCTTCTTCTTCTTCTTCTTCTTATTATTATTATTAGTATCATTATTATTATTATTATTATTATTATTATTATTATTATTATAAATCGGAATGCATTCACGGTGCATTGAAGTTCAGAAATTCACTGCACAATTCAGTGATCTGCTCTCAAGAAACTGTTTTTAATTGCCTAATTCAGCAGTCTAAATTCAGATTCTCTCTATAATACTTTGAGAAATTGCTTCAGTCTCGGATTTTTCCCACTTTCAGAGTTTTTTAAACGTTGTAAAGTTCATAAGAATAGATGGCGCTTCATCTCCTCTTAAGTCGGAGACCAGTAAAAGAGCCAACACTGGCTTCGGGATTTTCAAAGGAGGCTTAACTTCAGTTAGTAGCAGGCAGGGGAACAATAATCACATTTCGCCTTCACACCCGGAGAGCTTACAAAAACTCCAACTGTTATAGCCTTTCAGCGGCGCCCAATCTGTAATCAATGGCCAGAGGCAAAATTAATAGATGTTAATGACCATTTGAGTCGGAGGCAAAAGGGGCCAAAATTGGCCAGAGAAATCTATTAATTATATGCAGCAGGACTGAGCGGGCAAGGAGGAGAGGAGGATTTTCAGGGTTTTTTCGGAGCTATAGCGGAAGGGTCTGTGGCCTGCGTGCTTCACACGGCTTTCCCGAGCAGGGGGCTTTTGTGCGTCGCATAAGCCGCGATTGTTCGTCCTGAAAGGGGTGACATCTGTCCGGGGATTCCGGGACTCTGATCTAGCCCATTAGCCTCCGTCCTCCCTCAACAACTCTGAACGATTGTAACTGACAAATGAGACAAGGAGAGGCACTTGAGACACGCTGAGCTGAGAGATCAATGGCCCTGTTCCCCTTGATCTGGAACCGCTTCATTAAGACGCGTTCATAAACTCCGTATGCTGAACTTCCTAATTCCGCCCATCCGTTATAACCTCACTATGACTACAGGCCAGTGCAGGCTCGCAACCAGCACACGGACCAATACAATTCAGATATTAAACACCACTCTTTATGTGGACATGAAACATTTTTTTAGGCAAATGGTTTGAGTTGCTAGGCCATCGTTTAAATAAATTAATCTGATATATGCTAAATCACAGATCTGGTTTTGTTTATATATTTTTATTTGTTATACTGACTTACTATATCCTAAATTTCATATTAAATAGAAATACAGGGTTATTTTCTAATGTAAAAATGTATGATTTTGATTTTCAAATATTTCAAATGTTAAATATAAACATAAATATATATAAATAAATATATAAAAATGAATAAATAAATCAATAAATAAATATAATAATAATATGTGTAGTTGGTTAGTAATTTGTTTATATATATATATATATATATATATATATATATATATATATATATATATATATATATATATATAATAATATAAATAATAATCATATATATATATATATATAATTATTTGTATTTTAACTCTGATGAATGAGATATTATTTCCATTATTAGACATGTTAACAAAAATTAAAAACTAGTAATTTAGCAATAAGGAAGCGGGAGGTGTGTGTACATTCTAAAAAGTCTAAAAATTAAATGGCATTTGGAGGAAAAAAAAAATGCTTGCTTGGATTTAATTTTAAAAAACCGTAATAAAAATATTATAGAAATACGTACATGCGATTTCTATTTCTATTATATATATATATTATATATATATTATATATATATATATATATATATATATATATATATATATATATATATATATAAATAAAAGAAATGTTTCACCAAAAGCCGTGTGAAGTGCATTTATAATGAAAGACATGTTTTTGAATTTAGTTTTGCAACTTAATTTTTTGTCATTCCTTAATAAACTTTAATTAAGGATGCGATAGACCATAACAGATTATACCCCCCCCCCTCACACACGCGCACATACACACACGCACGCACCTTCCCTACCACCCCCAGCGACACATACTGCACATACTGCTCAAAAAACTGTCTCCTTAAACAACAGGTGAATTTTTTTTTATTTCTACGGATATGGAACGAATAATTTGAAACATGAACATTTCATTCTGTTTATTTTCTGTTATATGACACGAAAAGATTTCACGTGAACAAAATGGCTGTGCGTTAAACGTTCCCTTGGCTGCCTATGCGCATGCGCACCACACCTCGGCGCTCTGTGCGGGGAGCAGGTATTGAGGTTAGTGAGTGACTGAGTGACAGGCTGAAGCTCAAAAGCTGTCTGATCATCGATCATATTAGTGCACCAAAGGTGTTCCGCGCTCTTGGAGTTCAATCTCGATCTGTCAGACGAAGCAGCCAGGCGGCGTGGCCAATATACTTGAAGCGGTTGCTGTCGCGGCATCCTAAGGCTGAGTTTTTTTGAATGAACATTAGGTGAAATTGTCAGGTCCATATCAGAAAACTGTCCGGATTTGGACTTTGAGAAGGCAGAACGCAGCTGCATCACGATCTCGGACCCGCGGTTGCACATTCCCAGCCGAGAGGAATGTCTCGCACATGAAGTTATGGATTGCAGACAGACTCTGATGATTTTCAGAAACCATTTTTTGGAAATTTGATAGAGGATTTTTAATTTTTTTTTCTCCCAAAACTGGTTTGTGCTTATTGAAAACGCGCTTGGGGAAATATTTTTATTTATTATAATCAGAATATTAATAATAATAATTATTATTATTTATTATTATTGCTATTATTATTATTACAATTATTGTTATTTGTTTGCATTAAACCGTAAATCTCTGAAGTACCAATAGCACAATAATGTTCCAGCATAAAAAGTGTTTCACGATTGAATCTCTGGTTGGAAAAGACTCAAACTCCTCCAGCGCTGGAGATGAACCGATTCGGCCCACGGCTCTGCGCTACACCGAATCCGTTCATCCGGCTCCGTTCGGCAGCTGCTTCCAGAACTCAGCTCGGACTCTGTACGGGAACGTAAACGCGGACATGATGTTTCCGGACCCGGGCTCCCACTCAGCCAACTCTGCGCTGGCACTGCGGCACCTGCCGATTCCCACTCAGCCCTTCTTCACTCCACACCAGCGGGACAGCCTGCACTTCTACCCCTGGGTGCTCAGAAACCGATACCTTGGACACCGCTTTCAAGGTGAGTTTTAAACGGGCTAAACGACGAACTCTGGAACACAAGCGCATTTTCGTTTTGGTTTAACTGCGCGCACCTGTCCTGTGGGAAAACGAATACGAGCCTGATATTGAAAACACGAAACTCGTATTTCTAAACCTTTTTGCATCTTTTAGCATCCGCAGTTCAGGTGTGTTATTTCAGGCTTCGGCTCTACAGGCCACAAAACCGCACGCAAAATGTTACACACAGTCCAGCCAAGGTCCTGTCTCCAAAACATCCTAATATCGGAATTAACTTGAACATATTTAAACACACTTGCATAATATATATAAAAATGATGTTCAACAAATTATTTTTTTTAATTTATATTAAAATGACCAGGCTGTGGTATTAAAAAAGTTTCGACCACGTGTCATCCAATGAGGAGAATAAAACACTCTTCTGTACGTGAATTATGAGTGTGTGTGTGTGTGTGTGTGTGTGTGTGTGTGGCTCGCGCACGCGTGCATGTAAAGGATTGCACGCCCTGGAAATGGGCTATAGAAAAATCTGATACATTTTAAATGAAATGAAATCACATACTCTGACAAACATTCTGACATAAATTACAAAATGTAATATATATATATATATATATATATATATATATATATATATATATATATATATATATATATATATATATATATATATATATCTATATATGTGTGTGTGTGTGTGTGTGTGTGTGTGTGTGTAATATACATGATTTTGATCGAGATTTATTGACTTACAAATAACATCACTATTAATCAAGATAAAAACTTTTGTAAAATAGTGTTAATAGTTCACAAAGGACATTTTAGTGAATAACACAACACAAAAAAAATCATAAAAATGAATTATAATCTAAATAAAGACCCTTATACGGTTTAATCCTAACAATGACTAACTAAAGAAGCAAATGTTTAGGATATTATTTGTTTATAAATATATTAAATATCATATATATTTCCAGGTGAAAATGAGTACTTTGCTATTTAGTAATTATTATTATTATTATTATTATTATTATTATTATTATTATTATTATTATTATTGTTGTTGTTGTTGTTGTTGTTGTTGTTTGTTATTATTAATTAATATTTGACACTGCTAGTCTCCAGATGTGTATAATAGGCAGAAGAAAGATTTTAAAGTGAGTTCACTAACAAGATTACTTACAGGATGCAAACATTCACTGATGTAAAGCTCTTCGTATGTGAAATAGACCAAACATGAAAAACAGAACACTTTCCTTTATTGTGGCGTTTGCCAGAGGACTTATGCCTGTTTGATCTATATATCATCATCCTAGCTAATAAGATTATAAGTTATTGTCAGTAAATAGATAATCCTTTTGAAAAAAGATACACATATATATATATATATATATATATATATATATATATATATATGTGTGTGTGTGTGTGTGTTTGTGTGTAGATATATATTACAAATATATAGAAAACACATATAAAACATTATTTAGTAAAATAATATTTTTAATAAGGAAACAGTCACAGCTGAATTGTGATGTATAATGAATAATTCAGTGGAAGAAGGTGAGAGTAATATTTTGCATAAAAAGCCTGATGTTAACAGGATTCTCTAAAACATGAGATCATGATGTCCACAAATGTAACAGAAATTGCAGAGACATATCTGATCCAATTTGTTGAGTATTCAGATGATTTTACTGTGTTTTTTACAATGTTTAGTGACTGTAACTGATTGTGGGTGGTCTTGCTTACTAGTCAATTTGTTAAAGCAATAGGCTCGGTTGCGTCTGGCATGGCTGTCCATGCTGCAAGGCAAAGTGAGAAAGCTCAGTCACATCAGGTGTGCCGGGTGACGCACTCGGCTCAGCCAAAGGCCCTGGGGCATAGGACTCAGGTAATTGGTGGAAGTCTGAGGTTGTTGTCGCTGTTACTCAGATCCGGGGACTCAGATAGAGTCTCTTTGTTTATGGATAGGGATGATCCACTCACTGATGGTGTCCAATAACCTAGAAAACCACTGTTTGGACAAGGCTAAATATAGCCAAGGGGATTGAGTGGGAAAGGATTACCTATCTTGAGTGTCACTTTTTTTTGTCAGCACTAATGTGTATATAGGATTTTAACTTAGCCACTTCCTGAACGAGCAAAAACTATGTGTCTGTTTTCTTAGATCTTTCATGCAGCACAATGTAAACAGGATCCCTGTCTAGCCTGCTGTTGTACATATGTGAGGTTTTGTGTTATGGTGCATTTAACAGTCTGCTGTGTTGCTTTAACCTGGAGAAACAGACAGATATCTTGTTACAATTATTCGCTTTTTTTGTTGTATCATTTTACTTGAAAATACAAGGGAAGTTAATGTCTGTGTGAAACAGTTACTTCATAGATTCCTACATTTGAAGAAGCTTAGCTTAATGTTAGTATGTATTGATAAACATCCCAAACTTTTTTGGATTTTTTTTTTGTTAGACCATATATTTATGAATAAAATGAAACACAACTATTTAGTTTTTTCCTATGAATACTGGCAACAAAAGTGTTGAATTTAATTCATGCTTAGATTTCATTTTATTAACTTTACAAAAAAAAGGCAGCACAGACTAACATTTTTATTTGAAGAAAAATTTAGAATCTAAAAATGTAGTAGTACGGTTTAGTCTCATGTAGCATTTACTTTATGCAAAATAGTTAGACAATAGGTTTGTTCCTTTCCTTTTCCATTTTTACTATAATGTACAATCAGACTGTATTTTAAGTTTAGTTCAGATGTAATCTGCATTCAAACTGGAGGGACGTCTGAATTGGCGGCTGTTGCACTCTAGTTGCAGAGCAAATGATCCAGTGTGTCTTTCTTTCCCACTGTATGCCACCAGTCTCCCTGCCTTTAATGAGAGCAGTACTGACAAGACCAAGCTTGTTTGTGCCAAGGGACTGCTAGTAAAGCTGATCTGGGTGCCATCTGGTTCCCTTTTCCTCATGGCGGGGGCATCCTTGCCATGGATAGGCCAGGGACTGTTTGAGCCCAAACCCCCGGAGGGGCTGCCGGCTCTTCAGGAGTCCTGAATCTCCATCACTACCCGCCACTATGTTCCATCAGCTCTCTCGAAGGAGACCGTAAGGTGATGCCACACATGGAGACGATGCCAGTCTGAATACTATAGAGAACAATCATAGCCATTAACCAATTTATTAATCTAAGTTATGTATAGAGGCGTCAGGGTATGGTTTTAATTTCCGTAAATCGCTGTGTTTATTTCTAGCCTGTCTCTTAGTGTAGTTGCAGGATAGCTTTTCAACACCTTCTGACCTCATGAGACTACTTACATTTCCCCTCCCGCTGCCAGGCCCTGGCTACTTGCTCTTTAGCACCAATGTTCAAAAGCTTTTCCCTGCACTGCAGCTGAAAACTACGTTAAAGTGCATATCTTATTGGGATCTCCGCAGGCTTTGGTGATTGAGAGCGTTCCGCAAGATTAAATAAGACTTTTTTTTTTAACTAAGACTCTTTAAACAAACTAATCTCTGTATGGATCTAAACCAGCTCTTTATTTGCAAGGCTTTCTAACTCACATTTGCTGAGCATATATCATTAAGCTCTTTGAAATGAAATCGCTTCCCTCTGATGGCTTAATGCTTGTCTGAAAGAGTCAAATTAGATCTATTGTCATCAGATTTAGATGGTCCTGGTCTGTGCAGCTTAATGGTAATCCACTTTTCACCCACTGTGGATGTCATTAAGACACTTTTGTACTGAGAACTGGTACATATTTTATTTTACTGATGGCTATTGAAATGCATGCGCACAGTAAAACTATCCACACAAAATATGTGCAGGTAAATGAAAGATAATTGAAGCTATGATTAATAATGAATCTACTTTATGTAGATATTGATCTTATCAATCAAAACTTGCATAAATGCATCTCTCTCTCTCTCTCTCTCTCTCTCTGTCTCTCTCTCTCTCTTTCTTTATAATCTTAATTAAAACAATAGAACACAAACTCTTAAAGTGGACAGGTCAAGGCATCATGAAATTTAAATACACACTAACCTTATTTGTATGCCTAACTAATTTCCAACAATGTGGTTGAAAGTTAACAACATCTATTCATATGGCGTGTATGCTGATTATGTGTTATCTGTTGGTGCACACCTGCACGCTGATACATTTTGGTTAGTTTTTCATTAACAATAGCTCATCATGAGCCACCTCGCTGGCCTGCACTGTCCAAAGCTTCAACCGCTCCGAGGGGGCAAACTTTGTTTGTGCGTGCCTGCGGTCGCGTTGTTGCTGAATATTCTTTTCAAGGCCGACACATCCCATCACTGAGATATAGATCCATTTGTTTATGAAAAATGCTTCGCCTCTTCAGTGTGTTTTTTAATAAACGGCATATAGACTCGGTCTGCCAGATGCAGCCTGCGGTGGGATGAAGGTCACACACCCCACGGAACTGATAATGACCGCATTTTACTATAGCCTTATGTTGAAAGAAATCAGACAAAATGTGGGGGTTTTACATTTGCTTAACTGCCTATCAAAATTCATAGCAATTGTTTTTGCATCTTTTCATGCTAAGATATTTACTTAGGATGCGACATTGAGACGTTACAGCCGTGCATTTGTATGAAAATCAGGGTGACGGTGTGTGATGGAAAAATACATCTGAATGCCGCCACTTCAGTAAAGCAAAATCGCTTAACCATGGGCTACCCGAGTCGACCTGGTTAGCACCGGCCACCGATATTAGCCATTCACCTTGATTTCACATATCTAATTTAAACATAGGTGTAAAAATATTATGACATGATGATAATGTTATAATTAATTTTAATAATGTTAATATTTCTTTTGTAAAAATCAGCATTATTAATGACAATAGAATTGTTTATAAAATCACAATTATAATCTGATTATGCGTGCTGACAAAAAGGCAGACAAATAGTTGACAGTATAATAACAGTTATTCACAAACCACAAAACCTGGGAGTAATTTCAGTACTTTGCAAAACATCTCTCATCCCCGTACATCTCTCGTGCTCTTTTGCGCAGGTGAGGACAGCAGCCCGGAAAACCTGCTGCTGCACGGACCATTCTCGCGCAAGCCCAAGCGCATTCGCACAGCCTTCTCTCCCTCACAGCTGCTGCGACTGGAGCGTGCTTTTGAAAAGAACCACTACGTAGTGGGTGCTGAACGCAAGCAGCTGGCCAACGGCCTCTGTCTTACTGAGACCCAGGTAAGAGAGATGGAATGGGAATGCATCAACAGCTTCTAAACACACACACACACACACACACACACACACACACACACACACACACACACAATTCAATTTACTGAGCCAGCAGGATGTGGCAAACACATTTTTATCCACGCACTTTCTTCAGGCCTACATCATGTCATCACAGGACGGAAGTCAGTCGTCCTACACTACCCCTCTTAGGGTTGGGCCTAAAGAATGCCAAGACATGTATTCGACATGTATTTACTGTTGGATTTCACAATCAGCATTACACACTCACACACACACACACACACACACACACACACACACACACACACACACACACACACACACACACATGCTTGTTGATGCAAGCGCTGCCGACGATCTGCAACAGCTCAGTGTTTTCAGTTGAGTCAGCTTGGCTTAAGGGTATTTTATCATGTAATACATTATAAAAGAACTATTTTCACCGAACAACTGACTTTATTTGACACCGTCACACAGATAACGGAATACGTATCATTTTACAGGCCGCCGTGATGCTCATTTAAATGCGTGAACAGGATCAGGCATGACCTCATCAGTCGGGGACATTCTTTACATGCATTTGTAACGTCAGGAATCAATTAAAGGAATGTGGCGTTAAGGGAAGAAGCGACTGTGAGGAAATGCTTGAAGAAAATACAGTCTGTTTACTGTTTATATGCTTAGAATTTTTTTGCACCTCTCCAGATTATTACACAATATGTGGTACCTGAAGAAATGATTCACGTCGGTGCCGTACCGATAATTTAAGATGGCATATTGAACGAAAAGTAACGGATAAATCAAAACACAAATAAATAACCCAAAGAGATGTTTATCTGAAATGCTACCTACATTTGATGCTCTCTTTTCTGTCTTTTAAAGGTAAAGGTATGGTTTCAGAACCGGAGAACCAAGCACAAGAGGCAGAAACTGGAAGAGGAATCGCCCGAGCTGCAGCAGAAGAGAAAGGGCAATCAGCATGTGAACCGCTGGAGAGTAGCTACTCAGCAGGGCAGTGCGGACGACATAGACGTCATCTCCGAGGATTAATTTCTCGAACGCACATTTACTAACTCTCTGCAGCTCAGCCATAATTAGTGGAGAAAAAAAATTCATGAAAAGAAATAATAAACAAACTAAGCTAATACCATTCAAGTTCGAGACCTAGTCATGAATCGACTTGGCTGTTAAAACTAAGGAACGGAAATCTGTGCTGTCAGCTGAAAGATTATGTGTGAGCGGGCACAGCGAGGATGCCACATCTCAGACCGCTCCAAAAGATTTGATTCCAAGACTTCTCGTATGCAATACAAACAGACCTCTACAGTTTGGGACTCTGTCACAGAGCATCAAAGAGCGTCTAATTTTTTTCACTCCAGCGCTCCCTCCCTCTATCGTCCACCTGAACATTTCCATTTAAATGTATTATGTTTGCTCTGGTTAAGACAGACTTCTGATGGACGGATTGTTTGTTCCGTACTGTTGAATTGTCAAACTGTTCAACCACGTTGTTTAATTCTTTACCGAAGTCGAACTCAGCCTTAGATGTACCTTGAGCTATTTTGTGGATTTCCGTGTTATGCAATGTTTCCAAAAATTACCTTTAAAAAAATTAATTTTCTTTTCCCCCCGTATCACTGAACAGCAGGTTTTTAATGAACATATGGCATTGAAGCATTTGACAGATTTCACAGTCTCTTGTAATGTGCATTAGGGCAGTCAAACACGTCAAATATTTTATTTTGTTCAGAACGAGCAAACTTTTCTATGCATTTGAGTGCCAAGTTTCACTGACGTCAGGGTTTAAGCAAGAAACCGTATTTGTTGTTTAAATGTCTTACTATGTAAAATAGTTTAGTTTTGTTTTTGTTTTCATTATGACTCAAATTTTAAAATCAACAGAATGAATATAATTAACTAATTGAGACGAAAAAAAAAAGCAATCATGTACTTCATACTGAAAATGAGAACTTTCCTAGTATATCATTCAAGGTCCAGAAACAGTTTGTAGCACTTCATGACAGATTTTTTATTTTTTTGGTTTAATGAGGACAAGAAATTGCACTGTAGCTCTACCAATTCATATTTTTCTGTTGTCTTGTAATTCTTGTTTTGTACTTGTTTCTTGTTTCCTGCAGATGATTAGATAATAATAACAACAACAACAACAACAACAATAATAATAATAATAATAAAAAGATCTGACAAAAATATTATTCAACCATTTTCCACACCAGGTACTAAATAAATTGTTGGCATTTTTTATAGTATAGCTTTTTATAATCATCCAAAAATATTATTTTGGTCGCCGATCTTTTTCTTTCATTTTCTTTAAATGACACTTGTTTGCCTTAATTATTATGTAAATTATTAGGCAACAATAGAAACAACATAGTCAAAAGAAAAATCAAACTAACATAGATACATATATTATATATATCATAATCATCTATATATATATATATATATATTATTAATTTGTTTTTTTGGCTATATATATATATATATATATATATATATATATATATATATATATGATATATTAGAATGTATATAATGCTAAGTGCAGATATACATTTTATTTTGTTTGTTTTTCGGTTGTTATTTGACTTAGCCATGTCGAATCTGTAGTGATTTCCTTGCCTACCCATTAAAGCTGTCCTCATTAAATCTGTCCTCCATGTAGGGCCTAATTATTTTCATCTGTTGTGTGATTCTCACCTCCGATCCATCTTTTTTTTCACGTCTGGGTGTGTTTGCAAGGTTGGAAAACAGATGAGATCCAGCTCTCATGAGTTAAAGGCTTTGGGCTTCAAATTCTACCAGCTGAAAGATTAATCCATGTCACCTTTATGCATTGTGATTTACACCTGTTAATTCTTCAGGCCCCGAGCAAACCGAGACATGTGAGATCTGCATCTTTCTCACCACCTCTTCACAATAGACAGCCTCATTATCGTCATATATGCATATAAACTGTGAAAGACAATCCAAGAACAAATTATTCATATTCTCCATAATTGGTGACAATATAGCACCATTTAGACCCAAAGCATGAATAATGCACAGACCTAATGCAAGATGGTTCAATGTATTTCTGGTTAAATTCTAGTAATGCCAACAGAGAGAGAGAGAGAGGGGGGAGAAATGAGCAGGCAATAGAGACTATTGTTTGATGTGAGATAAAGCTATTACTGAATTTTGTGAACTTTCACACTCTCCACAAAAAACATATGACTGGCTATCACAAGTTCCAACCACAACACCCACTGAATGTGTGCTTCTATTTTCAGTTCTTGACTTAGAATAAAAATTGCGCATTCTCTCTAAGTTCATTATAAAGAAGTGTTCAGTAATGGAGTGTAGCCATGTAGTCGAACTATTTCCCACTTATACCTGCCTCCTGTCGTTGCTGTGGAAACGGCGAGGTGTAAACAAAGGAACAGATGGTAGCAAATCTTGGAGGTGTAGAGACAAGTCTGTGTTCTTTCGCCAGCTCCATTAAGTCAAGTAGTTCCGCTAAAACACGCTAATTTGATCCGTTGCTGCCGAGCTGATTCGTGCTCTGCGATTCATTAGCAGACAATAACTGCTATTGTCAGGGATTCCTTTTTTTTGCTATAAGTATTACTTATTAATGGCTTCAAAAACAGCTTTTATTCTCATGTCATGCGGTGCAAGAAATCCCATGAAGTTCCAATTGTCCTCATGAAGTTGCATGGAAGCATCGCATTTGGCTCAACAAGAGTTGATTCTTCAGATTAATTGTTGTAAATAACTATCAACGAGAGCCAGGGCTTTTTATAAATATTTTTTATCGATGACTTGTGGATTTCGTGAGGTTTTTGTTGGTGCACGTTTGATGCTGTTTATATATAAAAAGAGGACAGATGGCAACATATCGTCGGAATCATTCAATCAGTAATGCTTTTGCACATTTAAGCTGTTAAAGTCTGTTTAACATTCAAACATATTTGCCAGCTAAATGAATACTATGAATTAAAAAAAAAAACAACCCAAAACCAGTCGGAAGATATGCAGTTACAGGAGTGAGAACAGTAAATCTGGACCTACAGGCCAATTTATAAAGGGTTTAAAGGTTCACAAGGGCATAAATATTGATCTCCTACAAGCATCGTCCATAGCTATTCACCTCAAACCAGTCAATATTACACTCTATTTACAATTCTTTTTGGCTGTGCTCATGCTAATTCCACAACTTCAAAAGAAGCCATACTTACTGTCAAATAAATGTTTTAATGAGAGTTATTCACATAATTACCTAAATAATTGACCCAATTATTGCGTGACCATCATCAGCAACCATCCATCTTTATATAACCTTTCACTATTGCCAGCTAAATGTTGGGAATAATGCACTTCCACATTAATTTAGCATGTACATGTGAGCTAAAGACATGATACAAATATGTGAAATGTGTGCTGCATATGATTTTAGATTAAATAAGAATACAATACACACACACAGACATAAATATATATTTAAGGTACTGTCACTGTCTGTATATATATATATATATATATATATATATATATATATATATTTAGATATATATATATATATATATATATATATATATATATATATATATATACCAACAGCGTTGGTGTTGAATCTTTAAATCTGATCAGGAGGTAGGTCAGAAGGTTACAGTAGTTCCAGAGGGAAGCCAAATCATGTATTATAATCTTAGGTTCTAATATATTACTGTATTTGTGTTCATTTCTGGGGATATTTATTTTACATAAAGATTTTAAAACATGAATAATTCATGATATGATGTTCATATAATGCATATCATATATCTTTAGCATTTTTGAAGACTTATCCAACATCTATAGAAAACTGCATTTTGTCACAGCTGAAAGAACAGCTTTACCTATTACCTACTTCCACTAGCATGGAGAAGTCTTTTCTTTTTTTTTACTACTACAAGTTATATTAATAACAGCCTTACATAATTTGGCTTGATATAATTGTTAATTATTTTACATTTTTTACTTACTTTCTACAATTGTCGTTTAAACATGAGTGCTGGCAAAATGACACTTGGAAATCACTGAATCACCGTTTTCATGCATGTTATTGGTCTGTAATGTAGCTGACGGAAAAAGTAGGCCATTTTGTTTATGACTGCCAATTATAATCATAAAAGCTGAGCACATTGCTGTTAATATGAAGTCTGTTGCTGACAGGAGATCTAAAGCATTTCCCAGAGATGTTCATGAACAGGAATTAAGAGTGTCTGGACCTGAGGAAGGGAAAGTCCATCCTAGTTAAATTATATATGCCTCTGCACCAACCCCAAAGTACGCCCCCCCCCACTTCCCCCCACACACCCAATACGTTCCTCGGGATATTATACAAATACTTGTATTTGAGATATGATAATAGACATTAGAAATAGAAATTTTTTGAATTCAGGAGTCTTTTTGTGATTGCTGTTCACAATGTTATTATTGGCGTTAAATTAATATCTGTCAAATGTCACACAAAACAGCGAAATAATTATTGTTGCGATATCCTAACACTTCCATGATCATCTTTCACAATCATACCATTGTCAGAGCCATGGGAGCTTCACAAAATAATCTTTTTTCCCCTCTCTGTCTATTTTTTTGTTGAATTGCCTGTGTTGATTTGCAGCGTAAAATTGCCGTACGTCTGATGATACCATGACAAGAAGCACTGTGATTTACAACACAAATGATATGATAATTACAGGCTGGCAAGTTTCAAGAGCTAGTTAGCCAGTTTTATGGACTGGAAGAGCTTGTTTCCTTTGCTGCCACCTGTTTGGTCTGTAAGGATTGGCTGTGGGCTACTTGAGAAAAGGAAAGCAGCCACCCAATTATAGGGTGCTGCCAGTCAAGTCTAGATGTGTAATTGATTGGTTTTTGTGAATCAGCATTGAGGTTCTAATTAATGCACTATGAGACTTACCAATTAAGAGACAATGTCTGTGAGAGCCAACAAAACAGAGCACATTCTTTTTTGTTTTCTTCAAAAGCCATGTCTCATGTCAAAATGTATTGCATCAGACATTATCAATCAATGTGCGTACCCAAAATAAACAGAGCACGTTCTGTGTTTAGATAGCAATTACTTTGACTGTCTGAACTAAATCCACTTCTGCTTTTTTACAAAGCACCCTTCTGTCTGTATCATATGTTTGTAAAACACACACAGTGGTCATAACTGCTGCTGTGATAAAAAAAGAAAAAACAACAACAACAAAGAAAACAATTAACAGTATGCATCAGTTGGAAAACTCGGGATGGGAGTGTTCAGGGCTCGTGCGAATGGCCACTCGAAACTGCGTCATGACACTTGCTTAAATAAACACATCTGACAGTTCGCACTGCTTGTGTACATGATATCACCTATAGGCCTACATGCATTTGCTGACCATACAAATAATAATAAAAATGGAACATAAAATCGTTATTGTCCCTATCAAACATTTTGCGTACATGTGCACATTTATTTATGTGTGTGCACGTGAGGATGTGCTCTGAAGAGATTTCTGTGTATAATTTGTTTGCATTAATTCCAGAAACACGTTTGTAGAGTTGAACCAACAATGACAAAAAAAAATATGCAGAAAATAATCAGAGACTTCTTAAGCAGACTGGTAACTCATTAAGTCTTCTTGTAGCCAAAGCTACTTTGTGTGTGCTGGGTGAGTGTAAAAATACCGCAGATATTACAGTATCATATCATTCCGGTGATTAATAAACACTGATGAGAAGGCTTTCTTTGCCTGCCAACGCCTCTCCTCCAGGCTCGGCTATAAAACTGACGCGCGTCCCCATCGGCAATTGCCAGACAGCGCGAATCAACACTCGACAGCAGGCTTTCTCCGACGTGATCACACATCCGCTGTTTGTGTGCTGGTGCTTTACTATTTAAAGGGGCACAGGCCAGTTTTAGGACAGGCCTAAACTGATTTGTGATTAACTGCTAATCTCATATTAAAAAGGTTGTTCAGATAAATGCCTGAATCTAACACTGTGGGCCTCAGGGCCTTTACAGCAGGACTACACTGATTTTTATGACTTGAAGTGGACCTGGGTTTCCAAACGGTGAATCTCAAATTGTACCGGTAAAACGTCTTGTACAGGTTCTTGAAAACCATAGAAGACCCTGACTTACACGTATGTTAACCGGTTCTAAATTCTAAAGCCCTTTGAATCTTGGCTAAACCTTTTAGCAAAGTAGACGTAAATTCCTAAGTAGACGTAATTCCTAAGTCCTCTCCTAAAACGCGTGGTTTTGACTGCATGCTCATGTCATTTGCCAATCCTTACTCACTCATATTGTTTGTACTTTATATCGTACTGTTTGTCTTTAAAGATGACAATTTAACTTAGTCATCTTCTCAGTTGACAGCAGCTATTCACCTGAATTACATGTTTGTACAGCACTGGCATATTCCAGTCAAAACCCTTCCCTTGTACGCATCATAGAAGCATGACTAGTAGTTCATGCATGTAGTATAAAGGTTTTTCGCACATCAGTAATGAAAGGTGCGTTCCACTCATCATACATTTACAAATGTGTAACACTAAACATTAAAAGCTTTCAAAATTGTCTAATCGAAATGAATTGAACACTTGAAACATGCTTTTCCCCCTGAGTTGTATATAATTATTATGTTATGTAAGAAATGTACAATTAATTACACATCATTTACTCAACACAATTAACTGGGTAAATGTAAGAAATGATCAATAATAAATCATTACAAAAATCTTTGATCTAATCATGCCTTAGGAATGGACACTGGTTAAAAAACATTAGCGTATTTGGTAAATCTATTGTAGATGCCTGAGATGGTTTAAAAGTTTTAAATTAATAAACGGTGCTTTATTTGTATACATTTAATACATTTGTATACATTAATCATTTAATATACTTGTTTCTATTATAAAACCCTGGTTACAATTAAGTTATCAAGTTATTTTAGATTCTGCACTCTGTATTATGTCTGCATTGATAGTTGAATGCTATATGACTTATGTATACATGAACCATCCATCGTTGTTTAGGATATCAAGTAGTGACTTGCATGTCCACACATAACAGAAGTGACATTATAGATCATAAAACTTTAACAAACCACTGCAGAGAAATGTTTGCTTTTAGCAAACGAGCACAAAAACAGCCACACAAAAAGTCTATTTAGCAGCAATGCTGAGAAATCCCAGCCAGCTGGTGGAGAAAAAAAAATCACACAGCTTAATTGTAATTACTAAATTTGGTTTGTTAAAGCACAAGATAAACAATAAAAAAAGGAATCCGTTTAACTGATGCTAATGCCTCTCCCTTGGTAATATCTTCAATATATTCACAAATCACTGTTCTATTGTCATCGCATCACTGTGGTAGATGTGATTTCTAACCCCCCCACCCCCTCGTTCATACAGTGTATGTGTTGTAATGGATAAGAGATCATTTGAATAAGTGTTACACCAGTGAAAATACATGCGCTTTCGGCTTTAATGGACACCTGTTAATTTACCTTGCTATTATATCGAGCCTTGCTCTGAATCACTGTGCTGTGTTTTGATACCTGAATTGAACATGCCACAAAACAAGAGAGCCTTTTTCCTCAGGTGAAAGCTCAGACAATATGTGGTTTAATTTTATGAGTGACTTTATTCGGGAGTCTGTATGTGGTTAGCTAAACAGTTGGCTACATGTGGTTACAGTTTGGGCTCCTGTTTACTATTGTACCCTCCCTCTAGCTTGTTTTGTAGCCTCCATAAACTTTAGCGAGACTGGTTTGTGGATTTGTGGATTTTGTGGAGTACCACTTTTTAGGTATGTTTGTCAGGATGTTCTTTTCATACCCCTGATTAGCTTTTAGATTAGATTTGCGTATTTGAACATCTGATTCTATCTAATCTCATCTCATATTATACTGTAGTATAAAATTCTTATCAATTCAGCTACAGAAAGACTCACAAGGTTTATTTATTTTTTAACTATTGTATATTGATTCCAAACTGTACATGTAGAGACAAAATACATGGCAAACGACCCCCCCCCCCTCACACACACACACACACACACACACACACACACACACACACACACACACACACACACACACACACACACTCACCCAAATACAGCATTAAGAGCCTCACCTCAAATTTAAGGCCCTTAATGAGTGTTTGCTCTTAAAGAATGTGTAAAATAAATGAGAAACGATTCATAATGAATGCACAATCATTCACATAATGCATATTTTCTATTGTTATAACAGATCTAGAAAGGTATTAAGAGGTCTTATTAAAAGAAGAGAAGAATTTGTCTCACTGCTTTCCAGCAATTAAACTCAATAAAAGCTCAGCATGTACTGCAAATTCACATCGCAATAGGTAAAGAATAAAGCAATATGAAGAATATAATGAAAGTGATTTACTTTCCCATAATTGCACCTCATAAAATTACAACATATATAATTGTTCTTATACCACAGCAAGATTGAAATAATTGAAGTTGTATTTTATTATTGAAAAACATATCAATTAATAAGTACATTCTGCATGAAATTGTGATAGACACGTTACCGTTTAAGTGACTCTTTAAAACCCACCACCTTCTCTTCTTATTTAAATAATAACCAACATATACTGATATAAAACAACATTCGACACTTCTTTAAGAATGAAATTCAAGAATTCACCCCCAGGGTGTCACAGTGTCACAAGCAGAAATATATGACACCTTTATCAAGTGAAAGTAAACTTTATCTGATTCTCCAAACTGCAATGAAATACTGCAATGCATTAAATCACTATACTTGTTTAAGTGAAACTTAATGAAATAACAACATAATGAAAACCCACACTTCAGTAGAATGTGAACTATATATCTGTTCAGGAAAAAAAGGCAACATATTCTAATTATGCAGCTTGTAGCTGCCAAGCAATGAGTTCTTATGTTAATCAGTCTCATTACACCTGTAAAAGGAAACCGGAATAATCAGAGATATGCAGTTTGTTCAGTTTCATGTCAAGTTTTGAGTGAAATATGATATAATTACCCCTGCTCTGACATTGCCTGTGTGTGCTATTGTTACAGTTGTATGTTTAGGTCTTACTTTTACAGATGAAATTGAAACATGCCAGTGGCACAAGCAGACACTTACAATATGCAGATGTATTGCTCATACTGTTTTGCTCGGTGGTACTTCTTTCAAAGGATTGTGACCAGTAGACTCTAACCAGTCTAAACATATTATAAATTCCATTGAAAGTGGAGAATGATTTAAAATATATAACCTGTTTCACTTTGCCTGTAGTAAAGTCACTAGTGGACTGCCTCACTACTAAGAAAGAAAGCGTCTCTGTCATCAGTCTGTCAAACACACCACACAGGATGTTAACGTGGCTTTTGGCTTTAGGCAAACATTTTCTAGAATGACAAATATGGGCTAAGTACATGCTTCGGCATTGCCAGGTAAAGCAGGCCTAGTAAATGTGTGCTTCCTAGGAGACGGAGAGGATATTGCCTGGGATACTTGAAATGAAAAGTGTTTGAAGATCAGATAGAGGTTTGCCCTCAAGTGGGTATTCAAAGAGCTGATCTGTGAGTTATCGTGTGAGACACTTTTTTAGTATTTAACACTTACTTTACAAAGATCCTTAATTGCTGCTCTAAGGAGCACATTATAATAATATGCGCTATAATATCAGGCCTAAGGTTAAGAGCACATTCCGCTGTGTTCCAGGAGAACCCATCTCGGTTTTTCCCCCTTTTCTTGTCTGCACCTTGGTGATTGTTGCTGTAAAATTCCAAATCATATGCTGTAATTAGGTGCAGTTAGTGTCCTTTTTTCAGGTGGAAACCAGTGCTGAAAAACGGTAAGCTCGCAGGCAAACCTAAAAAAGAAGGAAAGCAAACTCACATTCTAAAACACATGAGCAACACAAGGCAGGAATGTACATGAAATGGGACTCCCTGCATAAAGAAGGTTCCATTTCAGTGCTACAGTTATTATTCTCTTGAGAACCTAAATCTGTCTAATATTTTAATAGTGCAATGATTAAGAAGTTGATTAACAAAGTCAAAGAGGGCATTATAAGCTTGTAACAATTGTTAGCGAAGAGAAACAATGTAGTAGAATTTCGAACCTGTGTATAAACGACATCTTTTTTCCCCCCTCCCTGCTGTTGTTAATTAATTTTCCCCCTAAACAGCATTGTCTTATTCAAATGAGGCGGTTTCTTCATTAGCACACCTGTGCTCTGCTGTCTCATTAAAATTGGAATCCTGTAAATTTTTACATCCGCAGACAGTGGCTCTGTAACCAAATATTGCGCAAGGTAGCACTCCGTTAATTAATGTTATAACAAGTCTGGGAGTCATTGAGGGCTGATTTGCATAACCTGTGCAAAAACACAAAACACAGATGAGTGTTCATCGTCTCCTCAAGGCAGGTCTCTCCATAGTGTAGGTTGTGTTGTGTTGCTTTCTCCCCTCCAGTGCTCTAACAGATTTAATGGCATCCAACAGTGGAACTTAAAGGAAGCAAGAAACAATGGCTGATTAAAATGCAATTAAAATGCACAAATTACAGCTATCAAGTATGTATATATACTATATAATATATATATATATATATATATATATATATCTATATATATATATATATATATATATATATATATAACAGACAATATATACTACCTTTGTATTTATTGCATTCATTTGCATATTGCATTCACATTATGTTCATAATGTCCTATTTAGAAACAATAAAGGTCTATCTATCTATCTATCTATCTATCTATCTATCTATCTATCTATCTATCTATCTTTCTAATCATTTGATCAAATCATAAAAGAAAATTAACTTAATAAAGCTAGTAGGCTACTAGTAGACCACCTGAGGGAGGTGGGTAGGTGGTACACAAGTTCAGCGGTTTGCAGGTTCAAATCCCAGCACCACAGAGCTACCACTAGTGGGTCATTGAGCAAGGCCCTTAACCGTCAACTGCTCAGTCAGTTGCGTAAGTCGCTCTGGGTGAGGGCGTCTGCCAAATGCTGTAAATGTATATGTGCTGACATAGTGACAGAGCACCATCAGTAACATTAGCATTTAGTAAACAAAAAGGCATGGGCACCTCGGGATAGAAATCATAATTAAGTGTGACAACAACAAACATTTATATTGACACCAGCATGACCGTGGCCTTGCAGTGTCGAATAACATGTTGTGAGTCATCCCTCAAAGTCCATAGATTGTGATATGGCAAATTCAATTATCAAAATGAGAGCTCCTGTCTCATTTGTTATGTACAATAAGGTTAACACTAATCTCCTTGTGGTGAATACTTTCTAAATTAGCTATTTGGACATGGGTTATTTAGGTACTATTTGTTTAAAATGAATTGTGGGCTTAGTCCAGGTTTCTTCCTACCCCTAAATTGACTTTTGTGCAAAAACTCCTGGGTCTCATCTGCACTCATGCATGTTAAGTAGGAGGTGGGTCCCACATCCTGCAAATTAGCAGACCAATTTCCATCCAAAAGTTTATACAGCAACAGGCTGAGCGGAACACAGAGGCCTAAAGTGGAGGGCCGTGCCTGCTGTGGCTGCGCCTGAAGCTCCTCTCCCAATTCAAAACAGCTGACTGAGTTATTACAGTCAGGGATTACCCAAATCATTTTACCATGCTCTGTTAAGTTTGGCCCACTGCACTTCAGCATGGGATGGGCTCTGAGCACACTTGTTTATTTAATGCACACATTTGGCTGGTTGTAACTTCAAGATTGTTTTCACACTGCAAACTGGAGCATGACAGGTGAGAATTTCACTGGCAAAGTAATCAAATTTCGGATGGCGTTCGATTAGGAAAGAGAAAAGGACCAGACCAACTCATTCACAGCGATTTAGAGTTCAAAGGATTTATTGGGTTAATCACGAATGAGTCATTAAATGTTTTTTTCCGCTAATGAGAAAAAAAATGAAGTCTGTGAGGCTCTTTGCCCAATAGGTTGCTTTTCAAAGAACCTTGGCACAAAACTGCCAGCATGTGAGAGAGTTAAATAAATGCATTTAAAGTTGTAATCATAAGCATATGCACCACAGTCTGTTGTGTTATTTTGAAGCACACTAATCATCAAGAAAAACAAATTTAGTTGTCCTGCCTGTTAAAATTCTGGAAAGACTTCACAGTTAATAATTCATAAGCACTTGCTAATCTCACTGTAGGAGTCTAATTAACGCATCATTAAAAGCATAATTCTGATAATTATAATTTCTCACGTTTTAAATGGGAGTGCCACAGAGCTGTGCGGAGAGAAGAAGGGTGTCTGTGCAGCCAATTTACCGAGTGAACCAGATTTGACAAACAGAAATTGGAGGGCTGTACGAACGATTTTTGGTAAATACAGCTCCGCTTGAGAGTAACACCGTTTGAAAACACATTTATTTCATTTAGTGAGAACATATCCGATGCAGTCACTGATTTGTAAGGGTCTGTAGGTTAAACTATCATTTGTAACCTGATCATTTGATGTTAATCAGTAAGAGTCAAACACATAGAATGCAAATGCCGATCCCAGCTGTGCCATGTGCTGCTCATGGATACCAGTCTATGGGGAATGGGATGAGATTGGCCTTGTTCCCGCTGTAGAACGAATGAAATTCACTGGTCAAATTCTCTCTCTTGGGAAGAGATGGACCAATTTATTAAGTATAACTCACAGATAAGTAATTGCATACAAGCGTTTTGGGAAATGGCCTTTTGTCTTTTGAACTGGTAACATTGAAGAAGAGATGAAGAAAAAGGAATAGAGAGAGAAACTGAAATTTGAATAAATTACAATGTTGTAAGAATAAGTGAAAAATACATTTCAAAAACCTACATACATACATTTCATTGTATAGAAATACACAAGATTTATTTGATCTGCTACATTTTCCACTAGCAATGGTGGTTGAAATGGTATGAAGAAGGCTTTGTAAATGATTCCAAAATGTCATTTCAAAAGACTATGAATCAGCATATCTCTACAAAAGAATATCAGCATGATCATGAATGCTGGGAGGAACATAAGACTGCCTTTATGATAATTGAACAAGTTCTGCCGTACAAATCTGCAGTATCAAGGTGAGACATGATAAGCAGACAACAATCATCTTTTCCTAATTTGTGGAAAGTAGATGTATTTACAGGGTAATTCGCATGTAATTGGCAGCCGCTCTGTGTCTTCACTTATTACATGACAAGGTGAGCTGTTGAGCCCAGATGTTCCCAACATGGCAGCCGTCCAAATCAATTATTCCACTCTCAGCACAAATTCAAATCTCCTGCTCTCATCAGAGGTGTGAATAGGTAAACATCACTCTCTTCTGCTTTTCCCTTAAGACGGAGCACTGTATAAAGTGAGACACGAAAAAGTGGTGAGTGAAACGAGAGTGTTTGATTGAGATTGTGGTGTTGCTGCCCTCCCAAAAGGCAAAATGGGGTTAAATACAGTGCAGATTTCCCTGGTGGAGTGACAAGTGTTCACAAGCACATCACAGATGCGTACCCCTGTTGACTCATTCTAAAAGTGAACAGTTATTTTGTTTGTGCTGCTGTTTGATAGACATTGAGCATAAATAGTACCTGCTTTGGTCTAAGCATGATTGTTTGTTTGTTGAACCCGGACATGTTGGGTGGGGTTCAGTACTGACAGGGCTTCACGTGAGGCAGACCTAGAAGAGTCTTTTGGAATAAAGACCTATTGTTTTTGCTTTCACACCTGGTTGTGTTCAGGAGGTGAGAGCTTTGTCACCTCAGGTGTGGAGAGGATGTCGTCTTTCTTTCAAATGTGTGCATATATGTGTGTGTGTGTGTGTGTGTGTTTGTGTGTGAGAGAGAGAGAGAGAGAGAGAGAGAGAGAGAGTGAGAGAGAAAGAGAGAGAGAGAGAGAGGGAGGGAGGGAGAAAGACTTTCTTTCCTCTTTGAGTCAACTCTAGCCACAAAAGACAAACTTTAAAAAGACAAAGAAAACCACTGACTATTATTCATATTATACATTAAAAATATAGAATACGTGGCAATTTTTGTGGGTAAGAACTAAATATAGCTATAAGAGACAGGTGTCCAATACTTTTGTCCATGGCTGTCCACACACACAAAATTATATATATATATATATATATATAAGATATATATATATATATATATATATATATATATATATATATATATATATACGTATATATATATATATATATATATATATATATATACCATTTTGAATACCAGTTGCAGACATATTTAGTTTTTACCCACACTGTTTAAACAGAAATGGAGCACAATAGTATAGGATGTCTTTGGATTTTGCATAAAATTTTCCCTTCACATAGAGCACTTGGAGACCCAAAT
This sequence comes from Kryptopterus vitreolus, assembly GCA_030449085.1. Classification (NCBI taxonomy): domain Eukaryota; kingdom Metazoa; phylum Chordata; class Actinopteri; order Siluriformes; family Siluridae; genus Kryptopterus; species Kryptopterus vitreolus. The sequence goes on along the minus strand of JACRUU010000027.1, from coordinate 20,987,114 downwards.
CTGTTCCAGCATGACAATGCACCTGTGCTCATAGCCAAAACTATGTATGTAAACTTATGAGCACAACTGTATATACATACCTGCGTACATATATAAATTGTGGATGAGGCTCTTTATCTCCTCAGATGGTAAAGTTGCCCATTATTTTTGGCAAAAATTCTCCAGTTCCTGTAAATTCTTTGGCTGTCTTGCATGTTTGAGATCTCCCCAGAGTGGTGCAATGATATTGCGGTCAGGAGATGGACACTTAATAGAACCTGCACTTTATTCTGCTGTAGCCAATGACATGTTGACCTGCCCTTGTGTTTTGGATCATTGTTATGTTGGAATGTCCAAGTATGTCCCATGGGCTGATGAGTGCAAGTTTTACGCCTGTATTTTTTGATAACATACTGCATTCATCTTGCCATCAATTTTGACCAAAATTCCTGTACCTTTGTAGCTCACAAATCCCCAAAACATCAGTGATCCACCTCCATGACTTTGTGCCAGAAGGGTTGATGCTTGTCTCTGTGCTGTTTGGCGGATTGTAAGTGTGATACTTTGTCGCATTTGCATAGTAATGCTTTCTTCTGGCAACTCAACCATGCAGCTCATCTTTTTTTCAAGTGCCTCCTTATTGTGTTTCTTAAAACAGTCACACCATATGAGAATCCTGTATTTCACCTGAAGTTATTTGTGGGTTTTTCTTTGCATCCCGTACAATTTCCCTGGAAGTTATGGCTGAAATTTTGGTTGGTCTACCTGACCATGGTTTCGTTTCACCAGACCCTCATTTTCCACTTCTCTATTAGAGTTTGAACACTGCTGATTGGCATTGTCAATTTCTTGGATATCTTTTTTATATCCCTGTTATATTTTCTGTCATATACAGTAAACTACCTTTTCCCACAGATCCTTTAACAATTCTTTTGCTTTCCCCTTGATAGCACTGGATGAAAGATACAAGGGTCTGTCAGGAGGCCAGAAACCTATTGACCTTTTAGACACACACACTAATTAAACACAAACAGAACACAGGTGAGGATGGTTACTTTTAATAGCCATTCAAACCCATTTGTGTCAACTTGTGTGAATTTTATCAGGCCAAAATCACCCCTATGTGTGTATGTATATAGACTGTCTCCCATTTGTCTGAAACTTATATATTTTCACCAAACTGTAAATAACAATACTTTCAAAACTGGCAGTTTTCTTAGCCATCATTATCGAGATAAATATCCCTCTCCCAGTTTAACTATAGCAGTTAATGATCAATCATTTGCCTGTAAAAGATCCTGATTTAACTGTCCTCAGCAGCTGACCCCACTTCCTCCACTACCACCCACAACACTCTGTCCACCGAGCATGAAGAGGACATTTAACACTGGCTAAAAGGAAGCTTTCATTGCCAGCGCGGTCTGAAGCAGTAAGGCTGAGTAGCAGGGCTGCTGCTGACGCAGTGTGGGCTGGCTAAAGGCTCATCGCTGGCCGCCTCTACAGATGGCAGGCATTCACTCAGCCCTGGATCCGCAGTACAAGATGGCTGGATTGGCTCACATCTCCGAACCACCGTCTGCACACATTAAAGATAGCCAGCCACGCAGGACATCTCAGCACGTACAAAAAAATCTTAAAGACCCTCGTTTACATATTCCTAAGATTTTCCAACACAAGTCCAGTCTTGAGTTAAATTGCACTTTTGATGGACAGTCTACATTTAATAATCATTCCACAATTTAGGACAAGGTTCACACTGTGTCTAGAGTCTAGTCTTTCAAAAGAACTTGAATGATCGCTCTTGAATGATCCTCTTTCTTCTATATTATGTAGATGGTTGTCTTTTGTCAGTCATGGTTGAACTCTCAATATCAGTGGCCCAGATTCTGTGAGTGACAGGCAGAGCTGATGTCAGTGTGGGAGAGAGACTCTGACCTGAACAGAAGGAGGCTGGGGCTCGCAGCACTCCCAGCTGAGGTGCCTGCTGGTGCAGATGGACCGGGGCTGGGACTTGGGCTCCGTGTGGGAGAGAGATGAGCTGGGATCTGCACTGAGCTGGAGGGCCACTTCAATCCTCCCTCGCCTCTTCAGTTTCTTCGGTGGCTCTGAGTATAGCAAAAACCACCTACAGTAAAAAAAAACAACAAAACAAAATGAAAAACAAAAACATTACAACATAAAGAAGGAAAAATTATTAATGTGAAGGCGGGTTATTTTACAAGTGAAAAAGGAAACAGCATATATACTGTGTTTATACATATCTTTAACCACTTCCTGGAACAGCCCATAGAAAAGTCACACAAAGTTAAACCAAGGTGGAACACAATCCATCAAATGTGCAATATAAAGAATCTATACCAGCAGAGGGAGCACAAAGGCTCCATGCACACTATAGTGTGCACTATAGTTTATCTTAGATAAATGAGGCCGAAAACTTGCTTGCACGCTTTGCTCATCATTTCATCATTTGTGCTCATATTAAAGCGTGATTATGATGAACATGAATTTAGATGTTTACATCCTCTCACTTCTTTAATAGCACGACTGATATTGAGCCCCCTATTCAGAAGGGCATCTCAGGATCATGGACACTGACGTAGAGGAGCTACATCAGGAGCTAAGTGTTTGACTTAAGTGTTATGCCATTGCGGTGTCTAGGGCAATAAGAATGTTGCACTGAGGGAATGTTAACTGGTGTATATAATAAGCAAAGTATTGCAGCCAAGTATTGGTGAACTGGACTGTAAAGATGATAATGATAAAAATACCTGCTGTCAGCTTGGGTGACATACTGCAGCTATTTATTATTATTAGCATTTTTAACTCACAGCTGTTAATTTGTTTTATTATTTAATATATTATATATATATATATATATATATATATATATATATATATATATATATATATATATATATATATATAATGGGGGCACGGTGGCTTAGTGGTTAGCACGTTCGTCTCACACACCTACCAGGATCCGGGTTCGATTCCCGTCTCGGGTCATATGTGTGTGTGTGGAGTTTGCATGTTCTCCCCGTGCCTCAGGGAGTTTTTCTCCGGGTTCTCCGGTTTCCCCCCCCACTGGTCCAAAAACATGCACGGCAGGTTGATTGGCACCTTGGAAAATTGTCCCTAGTGTATGAATGTGTGTGTGAATATGTGTGTGTGTGTGTGCCCTGCGATGGGTTGGCATTCCATCCAGGGTGTATTCCTGCCTTAATGCCCATAGACGCCTGAGATAGGCACAGGCTCCCCGTGACCCGAGAAAAGATCGGATATAGCGGTAGAAGATGAATGAATGAATGAATATATCTTATAGATATATACGATATATATATATATATATATATATATATATATATATATATATATATACATACACACATTATATATATATATTTCATAACTTCATAACTTCACATGCATATGCTCAAATCTTTACACTTGCCAATTTATACTTTTAACACATCAAATATGAGGACAACATTTTCACTTGCTGCCTAATATATCCCACTCACTAAAGATGAAGATATAATCAGTTTTATTCGCCATCATACAGGGGTGTAAAAGAGGGGCAGATTTGGGGAAGTGAAAATATGTGGAGAGCAACTATTCAGCCTGACATTCTTTGAGTCATTAAATTAAATGCAATTTTTTATTTCAAATGGAATACTTTTTATTTCCTCATATAGAACACAAATAAATCTAAACAATTTAATACAAAAATAAATTTGACATTCACATTTGTAGACCATATAATATGAAGAAAAAGTCTGTTTGGAAAATTTTAAACTATTAAACGCTCAATGTAAACTTCTAAATCCAAAACCTGTGAACATAACTGTTGTGTTTTTCATTATTTCAATTTTAGACAAAAATAAGAAATGGAAAACTGAGTGTCCGGCAGCTCATTTGTGTGTCGGTTGAAAAACAAAAAAAAAACAAATGCTATATGTATTGAAAAGACTCATATTACTCAATACATGTATTGATAAGACTCATAAAACTATGGTTTTAATCATTACAAAAAATATCAATTGACTGAGATTTTAGAATTCATTTACCTCGGAAGAATAAAGAAATAACTTCAGTTAGGAAAAAAGCGCTGCAGTGCAGACCCCCAAGTAAGGCAACCTAGATGTCGAGTAGAATCTGTTGATACTGCTGGTGGCACAGAGCTTTGGAGTGAATATAAATAATAGCTTTTATCTCCTTTTTCATAACATGAACATAATTCAGATGTTTGGTAGAGAGAACTTGTTGGTGAAGAATACAATGGGGTTTTATAGCTTTGCCTCCTTCTTCAGTGACTTTGTCTACTGCCATTTTCTGGAGAAATATAAAATAGTCTTTTTGTAAAAAGCTGTAGATTAGATTAGATTAGATTAAACTTTATTATCACTGTACATGTGGATACAAGGCAAAGGAATACAGTTAGCATCCAACCAGAAGTGTATTTCATGGTGCAATAATTAGCAAACAATAACAATAAATTCCCCTACATGATTTCTGTATATGAACCTAAATGCATTCAATATTTTATGTAGATAATAATCACAGGGATAATGATTAACATCGATAAGATGTCATGGATTCATCAGTCTGGTAGGTCTTATCTCTTATATACCACACAGCTGTCTGATGTAATCTAACAATTCTGCATTATCTTAGAGAGATACGATCTGAAAGATTGATTCCATGGTGACAGCGAAGCTGTTTGATATTTTATGACCCATGATCATTATGGTGATTGGGGATACGGGGCATAATGAATAATAAGGATCGCTAACTCTTAGCATGTCACCATTTTAGTTTGATCATCTAAAATTGTTGCCTTCGAACTACAATTACCTCTTTTAAATTACTTTTGAGGTTTTAACAATCAATATTAGCTTTCTCTTGACCCTGTGCTAAAGAGAGATAGATCCACATTAGCAACAAATACACATAAATATAATGGCCCTAAACAACAGCAAATTGCTATTATACCATTATTAGATAACGATTATTATCAGAAGACTAGCTTACACAATAAGGTTGCTATTTTAAATTCTACATGTTCCGTCCTTCACCGTGTGCTGTAGTGGCCTGCTGGACTCCTTTGTGGCCCTTCCTTTCCATCTTGGAGAAAAGTCCTGACACGGGAACAACGTTGTTGTGGTGGATGATGCACAAATTTCAGACAGAAAGAAAAGCAAAATGAGCGTTTAGCTGTGAGTGTGAATTGCCTTTCGCACCAGACAGATTTTCTGATCCCATTATGGCTCCAGCTAGCGTTTTTAGTGCAAATTTCTCAGCGCTTGTGTAGATTGCACATGCTCCCGGTGCCTAATGAGGGAGCATTAGCCAAGGGAGAAGCAGTAATTAGACCAAGCGTCAGAGAGGAGGACAGATGGCATGCAAAGACAAGTCTTTTTCCTTCAGACTTATTGTCCCACTCCTTCAAGGGATGTCAAGACATACAGCTTTTATTCTAGCTCATCATACTTTTTATGCGCTAATTACAAAACAGTTTACTTTGTGAGGCTAAATAGGTTTGAAGTATCGCCTTAAATGCAATTTGCTTCAAATCAAGGAGTGACTAATGTATCATTAAATTGTTTCTGACCTCAGGCTGAGTGAGGCCAGCTGCACATGCTCACCTCAGTGGTGCAATTAAATTAATATTATGTGGTTGGATTTGACAGGATTCCCATAAGATCTCGGTAAAGGCTAGATTTACGACATGTAACCTCCAATCTGGATGTATAGTCTCTTCACGTAAGGAAAATATATAGCCACCGAGATGTTTCCAAACATAGCTAATCTTCCTAATTTATAGTTCGCGACTCAAGATATTGGCGGGAGGCTCCTGAAAAATAATTCAAATGAAAAATAATTCATGCCTCTGTATTCACACAAAATGTGATAGTTTAGTTTTGACTGTACATAATTAGCTTGGGACTATGTCATAATGTAATGTGTTTTATTAGTGTATTGTTTATGGTAATTTATTGTTCGTGTAGTCAAATATTGCGATGTGTTCTGCATTTGTCGATGGCACATTTGAGTCTCTAATTAGGCTGTACAAAGTCGCGACGAAAATTATGGGAACTCGATGACAGCCCCATCAACATCTTGCTGTGGTTTCAGGCTAAGTCACAGCATGTAAATGAGCCTTGTATGACAAACACTAAAGTGATGCGCCCTATGTGTGTGTGTGTGTGTGTGTTTAGGGATTAGGAACATGCACGCAGACTCAACTTAATTACATGCGAGTGCAATACATGCACCTACAAATATCCGAAGATGTGAAAATGTAACTGCTGTGAGATTTCAGCTGGTGTCATGCATGAAAGAGTCGTCTCTTTTAACTGACACTAAACATTGCGTTTCTCCACACAGCTGCACACCTGGTCCTGATGGAGGCCCTTTCTCTCTGCTATTGCTGTCAGCTCAAATTTGGAATGGGAAAGGTGTTGCATAGGCTCAGCAAAACGAGGCGCATTAAAGAGTGAAGGCCAGCTGTGCGTTGGATTTTGAGGGTTTTTGAGGATTCTCCCTTTTTTTTCTCAAGTAGCTTTATAATACAACTCCTTCATTTCGCACTCAGTGCACACTGCCTGGATCAGCACAATGGGTGCTTAAGGGGTCCTTGTTTCTCAAAGCAGGTCGGACGGCCTTGGCTTTTTAATGTCACATTCCTGCCTAGCATTTTGTTTATTTTTTTTTTTCTTCATGCCGGTACTGCCCCAGCTCTGTCTGCCTTTCTCACACACACCTGCAGTGCCCGAGGGGGAAGGCCGTGGCCCAGACCTTGCAACCCCACATACTGTTGCTCTCGACTCAGAGGAAATGAGGAACACTTAGACTTGAACGGCTTAGCTGAAAGTCACAAAGTGTTGAGTTGTTAGCCAACCAAAACAAAACTCTGTCACCTGGAGAAGGTGGATCCACCGCTATCCAGGAAGGATTTGTGCAAAGTGATTTTTCCAGTGCAGTCCAAGAATAAAAAGAGAAATATTTTTTGTCTCTTTGCCATAAAGTGTTTGGTTCACACGTTATGTTTCTGCATAAACAATTTTGAGGCTTCGGCGGCCCGTCCCGCAAGCACACCTCAAAGTCTATAATAAAAATAAGCTACACGGTGAACTATAACCACAAGCATGTGTTTGTGTGACTTAGGTGCTTTTTGTGAAAGTGTGATTGTGTGTGTACATGAGTGATCAGTAGCACCTGGGACAGCAGGGACCGTGGGGCGAGTACCAGCTTCCAGAGTGCTTTGTGGCAGCGCCCGCCTGGCTTTGGCACCTCAGCTGTCAGCCCATGCTGCTGATGACGCCAAGGTGTGGGGCGAGAGAGCCGATAATGAAGGAACCCATCTTGTTTTCACGACAGATTGTTTGCTCTGGGCCTTCCGAGGTGGGTTCGAGCTCCACGCAACTCCACGCCCCCTTCTGCCTTAGGGCTTGGCACCTCTGCCAGGAAGAGGAAGGTATTTTTACCCTGCATGCATCCATCAAGGCTGCTGTCGAGATCCACCATGTTGAGTGCAAATGATAATATTTTGCCTGACGACTGACTCTATTTGGTGTGTTTGTGCGGTTGTGTTTTTTGTCTTCTTCTCCACTTTAAATCATAAACAGTAAACAAGATGCATCAAACAACAAGCAGGTTAACTTTCACCTGCATTTAAGTTCCCTAACTTCTGGGAAAGAAAAAAAAAACTTTTTGTATGCAAAACATCCAAGGACATAAAGGACACACGGTTTTATTTCTGGATTTGGAATTTAAGGAGTCATTATGCAAGTAAAAAAAAGAGCTCCATAGTGTTTCTCTGTCTTTCTCAAGAGCAGCAGAACTTGAGAGCCTGAATAGCAGGATACTTGCTCTCAGCAAGCCAAGACTACAAAAGGTTGCTTTGTGAAATCTGTCACAGACTGGCCCCTAATGAGTGTTCGGCAGCGAGGAGAGACACCCACTTCCCGCTCACTAATTGCTTTATTAATGGCCTGCCTGTTTTTGATATCGTCATCCGCTTAAGCACTAGTTGTCCTCCACACTTTCTGGCTCTCCAAATCAAAGATACCTGACCCTATCACCCCGTATCACAGGCTGGGAGCCTCGTAGGAGGCTGGGATGAAGGCAAGCAGCGAGAGACAGAGAAAGGAAAAAAACTTTTAAGGCTTTCAACCCACTGATGAAGAGGATCATTTGAAGAAAACCATATGCACAGGCATCTGCTTCTCTTGACTCTTAGCTTACTGACAACTATCTCTAGAGTCTCTCGAAGCACACCAAACACTGTTTTTAAAAGGAAGGGCCATCTGTCTTCCACTCTTCCCTTGCGAGGGCTTTTCTTGGCATGCCGAGATGCCTTACCTCTTCCGCCGACACTCTGAAAGAAGTGTGTCTCCCTAGATAAGTCAGTGGCAAGCATTCATCCAACTCCCAAAAGAAGAGAGAGAGAGAGAGAGAGAGAGAGAGCAAGTGAGGGAGAGAGAGGGAAAGAGATGGGCTGTGTAATCATCCGAGGTTCTTATGTGTGTGAATCTGTTACAAGTGCTAAGAAGAGAAGAGCGGATCTCACACTAAATGTCACACAAAGTGAACTGCCAACATATGACATAAAGTAAATATTTTCTTAGCCATAATTCCTGCGACCAATTAACTTCCAATCTGTTTTAACTTTGAAACAGAAGTTCTAATGCAACCTTTTTAAAGAATATTTACACTTCCTCATTCCCCAACCTGTTATCAAACAAAGTATCTTTACGACGCACTTGAAAAATGAATCACACAATTCAGTTGCGATGTTCTCGTGTTTAAGTAATCAAAGGTAATTCAAGGTAATACGTGGTTGCCATGGTAATCCAACTAGCAATAGGTAATTACATACAAGAGGAATTTGGGCACTCATATCAATTGAAAACTAAATATACTATACATGAGATGTTGATGCTGGCCTGTTCCATTAAACTAAATGTAACTGTATTCCAGCCTTACATTATTATAGATGCTTTTCAGGCTACTGTATTCCTTAACTGTGACGGACAAGTAAAAGAAAAAAAAAACGCTATTGAGGCTGGAATGCATACACTGAGTGAAGAGGAAGTCATCAGCATGTGCTGGACTAATTACTGCTACTAATACAGTGAGGCCCAGCACTGGCGTTCATAATGAGGCAGTTGTTTTGGGAACCTGGTCAGACAGAGATGCCTGCAGGTGTCTATTGTACTCGCTCCACATGAGGGGTTTAGGAGTAGGAGGAGTGGCGGCTAGTTTGAAAACGGCTGCTCGAAAAGGGCCCGGCTTGGATTAGCATGTTCCCAGCAGTATGGGGCTATTCTGAGGGTAACGTCATTAGATGGTATTAAAGCGATTCACTTTTCCCCCATTCTTCTAGAGATGCTCCACAGCGAGCACAGGATTAGGGGCTAAAAAGCAGCTTTAATTGACAGGGACTACATCATGTTTGATTTACCCCCCCTCTTGCATTAAAAATAATGTTTTCCCTTACTTTGAAATTGGATTGTACCTGATTAGGGATACCTCATATTGTTGTATGGGGATCTAATTGTTAATAAACATTTAAATGTAACAGAAGAAAACTTTTACCTGCTCCAGTTTGTTATAGTTTTTCTGTTAAAGTGTGCTCGGTAACAAGCATGTTTGAATAACCGGGCCAACGTCATTTTGCAATTTGAAAGCATTATTAAAAAAAAAAAAGACTCTAGTGCCTAATTGCACATAATTACAAGTATATTGCCAGCATGAACATTAAGCTCTTTAAATTAAGACCTTAAAATTAGGCTTATTTTTGTCTCAGTTCTTTCTCGCCATCTCCCTCCTTCATTTAACTTCTGCTGTTCTCTCTGTAGCAGGGACCAAGAGGCCCAGCACTAATGCAGCCTTCCATCCCTCTAGTTCCGTGGTGTAATTAAAGCATGATTAAGAGGCAGGGCCTGATGAATGTGTTTCTAAATGCCCCATGCTGTGCTGTTGTCGAGCCCAGCATGGTGGTTTTAATTGATTCGGGCTAATCAGCAAGTGGAATTAAAACAGTCACAGTTGTTTGGGAGAACAAGAGTGCAGGCCTGGGCACCGCGGACGGCTCCAGGCAGCATAAGGCCCGAGCCTTGTTGGATCAGTTATCAGCCTTGAAGACACACCATGTGTCCAGCAGGTTGGTAAAGACAAAACGCTAGCTGCTATTGTTTATTCTTCAGAAAGAAATGCTTGTTAAAATAGGGAGCTTGATTTCTGGTTCGTGTTTTCTGCCATTTTGTGCACTTGCACCTGCTTACTGAGCTGCAAATATGACTAATGAAGCATAAACATGATGAAAGTAAATGATGCATTTGAGTGCCAGTCTATGGCTATGAATCACACTTTGCTGTATTTTGGCACTTGGAGTAATAAGTAATAGGAAAGAACATGTCTGCTCTCCAGGCAAACATCTTTGCATGTATAGCTTAAATCTGACTTGTCAGGAGAGTCATTTGTTGGTCTCACCTCCTGTTGAGTCTCTACAAAGAGATGGAAGGGGGTCCTGCTGCTTAGGCCTCCAAGTAAAGGAAGTTCGGCTTATAGGTGGGTGACAGCAGTCGTCAGGAGCTGGACAGAAGCCAGCTAAACAATGGGATGGGCAAAACGACATCAAAGTGCAACAGCCCACATAAGCTGTGGTTATTTAATGTAGATGCGGTCATGCAGGGATGCTGTTGTTGGAAAGCATCGGTTTGTTGCAGTACCAAACACGTATTCGGTAGTTTCGGGTTGGAGACGTTAGGACTTTGTTCCTGGATGTTGATGGAATAAAAGGATGGATTTTTGTTCCACGTAAAACTATAAATAAGCATATAAATATGCCGAAAACAAAAACACTCAGCACTATTTCCATTCAACCTGTTGCTGTTGGAATCCCTTGGTAAAAACTATTAAGGGAAGAAAAAAAATGTTATGACCCCCCCTTTGATGTAGAGTGCATTAAGGTACAACATAAAGACAGATGTTTTGGCTATGGACATTCTCATCTGTCATAGATAATAGCAGCCTAATGAGGAAAATCAAGCTGGCTGTGCAGATGGCAGTCATGAGGCAGCTGTAACATACAGTTGGACAGATGACATCTGCCTTTATGCTCTCCATTAGTATAATCACACAATTAAGCATCAGCAAACCGTTGTGGAGGAGCCCTGTGGTATTTGTACGTCAACAGATGAGTTAATGCATGTAATAACATAATCAGTTCAATCTAGGAGCTGATGGACTGAGTATAAACTGTAGAAATACCTGTGGGTTTGTTATGTTTATTAGATTAAACCAGGTTGTACAAAATGCTAAATGCTTATACAGCGTTAAACATGTTAAGCCATTTCGACAGCTCCCAAAGGCATGTTGACTTTTTTTCAATGGAAAACCCGGAGGAAGAGGCTTCTCTAATTGAATCAGATTAAACAGGTTCTCAACCTAGATTTCATCAAAAAGAAGATACAGTTATAAATGATAAAGGTTTGCGACAGTGGGGATATAGTTTAATTAATTGACATTCATTTGTTTTTCTGGAGCCAGTCATTGTACACAAGTGCCCCTTGAAAGATAAACACACAGACACACACTATCCCATACACACACACAGACGCACACACACAGACACACACACACACACACACACACACACACACACACACACACACACACAGACAGACACACACACGTACATAGGTAGGTCTGTGGTGCACAGTAACAGGCACACCTGGAGATGCTTGAGCGTTCCTTGTGTGAAACCGGTATTATGCTAATTGTGACCCACGGGCACTGTGTGAAGGCTTGGTATAATTATCCGTGTAATTGTCTCGTATTTTGTAAAGTGCCAGATCGTTTAATTCCGGATTAACATTTCTCACCTCCAACAGCCGAAGGCTTTGCCTTAGCTCACCGCTGCTCCCCCGTGGGGAACTTGACATTATTCATATGCCACATTCTCTCTCCCCCTCTCTCTTTCTCTCTCCCTCTCTCTCTCTCTCATAGTCACCTCATCTACTTTTTTGTTCTCTAAGAAAGGGGGAGAAATACAGACTGTACACCAGTCCAGGGATGGCTGTACACATTCCCCGACATTGCACACCACAGTGTGTAACTATCATGGCTTCACTGTGTTTGCAGAGGGGAATGACAGAGCGGCTTTCATTTATGTCAGTGTCAGTTTTCACATGCTTGATGCCTTAATCCCTTCTGTGTTTGCCCAGGACTGCTTGGGAGGATTTCCTCAGCGCTCACTGAATGGGCCTGCTGTCTGCAGCACGTCCAGCTCTGTAACCACAAATTAACGCCTTATGAAGCCTCTCTAATCATCACAGCTAGCTGTCTGTTACTAAGGTCAGACAAGGCTTCTAGAAACTCTGACAGACAACTGGAGCACGCTGCGTGCTTGTAACCAGACTTAAAAATAGATCTGGCATATGTAAGCCCACCAAATATTCTCATTTGTTTAATACCATAAATAGTAATGTGTGTTTACTTTTTGTTTTTCGACACTAATTAGCAATGTTTATTTATATAACAATTATCACAGTGACAAATACTAACTTCAGTTTGCTTGCCAATAGTATAGAAGCTGTAAAGAGAAACACTCAGTAAGCATGTTGCCATTAATGACATTTTGAGCACATGGGAATAAATACCCATTTTCTAAGACATGTTACATTCACTATATCGTTCATTTTAAAGTCGGGAAATAATTGACCTGCAGTGTATCGTGTCAAAAACCATATGGAACATCCAGAATGTGCCAGTGCCAACAGAAATCACAAGTACACACCTGGAAACAATAAAAAAATGGACATTTTCAAAATAAGGCCATTGTTTGCATGTTAACATCTTGTATAAGCAATGTACTTTTTTTTTTTTTAATAATTTACAAACTCTTAAATTAACACATTTCATTTAATTAAGCCTTTAGGCACATTCGAATGTGCAAATCAGGTGTATATAAATAGAGTTGTGATGCTATGTTCAGTTCACTAAGCAGTCACTTCATTATTTTTGCACATTTCTACTTAAATGCTTTTATTCTATTAAATATATATATATATATATATATATATATATATATATATATATATATATATATATATATATATATATATATATATATATATATATATATATATATATGTGTGTGTGTGTGTGTGTGTGTGTGTGTGTGTGTGTGTGTGTGTGTGTGTGTGTGGTGTGTGTGTATGTGCGTGCGTGTGCGTGTGTGTACTTAGTACATACAATATTGTAGAATCCATTCAACCTTACCTGTCAGTCTCTAGTGTTTGTAGTGTGTAGATTACGTTTTGAGCTAGTGCCAAGATTGTGAGATCATGGCTATGTTATGGAATGAGAAACATACTTTTGAAAACATTATTACAAAAGTGATTTAAATGACAAATCACTCAAAATAATTATAAAATTACAGTACTACTGTGCTTGCCGACAGGTATTGATCAGGGTAGGATTGTTTAACACAGTAGTCACATGACGGTGGAAAATAATTTAGCAAAGAATTAGCCTTCCATCTTGTGCAATTTTAAATGTAGTACAATATGGAGCCAAACCTGGGGAATAATTAGAATTGAAAAAATGGTATGGTTATGGTTCTGACCTTGAAACAGGACCTAAATCTCCCGTGCCGCACTATTACACAAACCGAGCCTAAACAAGCAGAGCAGTGCAGGGAAACAGCGATTAAGCTATTATCAAAGACAGGAGACGGAGGTGTTTCAGGTGACGCTAATCGTACAGATGCTAAACCTCCTGTCGTTGAAGCGCTTTCTTTTAATTTCAACACGTCCCAGTAAATAGGCTATGCACCAGTGATGTGAAGGTAAATAATACGAGTCTGAACGTGGTTTGAATATTCGCCATGCCACCCGAAGCGTTTGCAGTACAACTGTATTTACAACGCTCTTTCAGTGAGTCAGCTCCCATTGGCACATAGATGCTTCACAGTTCCCAGAAATCCATTGCAGCATTTTGGTGTCAGTCATCTGGAGCTGCAATTTAGTGATTTAAGATCTTAACTGACATTTGATCTAGTCATTTCCGGGCTTGACAAACAGAAACACTGTCTGTCCATCAAATATTTGACATGATGACAAGTCCTGGCTGCCAATATACAGACAGGTTTTTTTTTCTTTCTTTCTTTCTTTTTTTTTTTTATAATTAATGACTAATGGACAAATATATTAAATAAACTGACTTCAGACATTGACAGAGCAAATGAGTTCACTTGAAAAGTAACATAACTATCATATCTTCGGAGGGTTGTTTGTACATTGGCAGAAAGTTTGCATTAATGTGCTATTGTAATTAGTGCAATTACAAGCATGCAAGAAAAACCGTAACAGCGAATCATAAATACCACATGACACTCTGAGATCATTAAAATGATTCCCGAGTTGCGGCATTCAAGTGACAAAAAAAAAAAAAGATTGTAATCAACAGAAAAATGTGCTATATTAAACAGTCAGTCAATCATTGTTGGGAATAATATTTGTTTCATTTGCTTTAATAAAGTCAATATTTTATTAGTTTATTAATGTAATTACAATATTTATCATAGTTATGTGAATTCCATTGGATCAAGTACTTGCCAGTTTACTACTTATAAAAACACATTGTCGACCTTTGCTATTTGTCTTTTATTAACACCGCTTGAACACACACTGTCAGGTTATTACCTTCTACAAAGAAGGAATTAAGACAATTTTGAGGAACATTCCCATAATTTCACGTCAAATGGAAAGATTCATTAAAGACTTCAGTTTACACTGGAATAAAGCCAACATCAAAACTGCCAACTAAGCTATTATTAATACATGGACTGTTTTTGTTTTGAATGTGCGGATAACTCGCTGCCATACAGGGTGTTACCATCAGCAGAGATATTACAGGCCTCCTGCTACAGATGTATAAACTGGTTCTGGAATAAACCAACCTGTCATCCAAGACACAATAAAAAAGCCGCGACGACGCTTTGCACGAATGTTGCAACACCAGTAGCGCAGACACCTGTTTCTCGCCAGACTAAAAGCTCATTGAGCATTTGCTCAATAACTGTGTTTGGAGTCATTATCTAGGCTAAATGTCAGTGATCATGATGAGGCAGTTTCAACCGTATTTTACGTGTGATTAATGGAACAATTAAGGACAAGTCGAAACCAGACATGGTTAATTAGTGATCATTGAACACTTTTGTTGTGTCAAATTGAATTGAAAGTAGATGTTTAAATTCAAAGGTCTTGCTATCAGACTGATATTTCCTAGAACATTCCCATTACCTTTGGCATTAATTAAGCATATAATATATATTTCTCAATATATCTTTTACACAGTGTTCAATGACATAATTGTTATCTTTAGCATAGTTTTTTTCTTTGTGTTACTGCAATGCTGGTGGCTATGTTTATCATCAAGCATTTGTACGTACTCTTTTATACATTTATTCTCTGTGAGAATGTAAAGCACTTTGTGAGCATTGTTCCTATATGAAAGGAGCATGTTATATCAAATTCATATATTCGCTTGTCTAATTTCTGGTAAAACGTTACCCTTTGTGCATCAGATTCCTGGTCTTGGTTGACAGACGTGAAATCTGATGTGGCCTTCTTTTGATGTAGCCCATCTGCCTCGGGGGTTTGAAGTGCTGTTCATGCCGACATGCTTTTCTGCTCAGCACAGATGTAAAGATTGGTTATATTAGCGAGTTGAGATTTCTTGTCGCCTTAAAGCAGTCGGGCAATTCTTCCTTGAACTCGCACATCAACAAGGCTGGTTTTTTGCTCATTTTAATGCATTTGCATTGATTTCACCTGTTTGGCTGCAATAATGAGCAAGTTGAATTAGCAATAATATGTATCAGAGATCGCCAATCTTTTACTTATGGTGGGCCAAAAAATTGAACTTGATTGAGGGCTTTGATCCAGAAAGAAATATATAGGGCCTTGCGGCCTAAATTGCTTGTTCATACTATAACTCATAATAAAGTTTAGTATATAAACCTTTTTAAAAGTTTTATTTATTTATTTATTTTATTACAGCCTGTATACTGTACAAGCCCGAAGCATCAGACAAACCTTATCTGCTACAGATCAACTTAAGAAGACACCTGTGGAATTCAGATTGACATACTGCCACCTAAGAACTCTTAAAAGAAGATTTAGCACCTTACAAAAGGCAATCCTGACAGCTGGGAACATCGCTGCCGGGCGCTTGTGCTAATAAAATACAAGTTACAAGGTAATGAGGGTCACTCCTTAACTATTTCCTACAACAAAACATGTACAGCAGGTAGTAAATTACAATAAAACAGACCAGCATACGAAAATACTTGTCAGACTTTGTTTGATCCCCAAGTGAGCTCTACAGTTTTACGCATTCGCACAGATTTGAGGGAACGATACAAGTTGCCAATTGGCATTGTGAAGCAGGGACATATAACTGTGTTGTTGAGTGCAGGATTTCAGTTACCTGCTGGCCCAGGTTGAAAGCCAGCTTATTTGACACCTAATGTGTTGACAGGTGTCAAGGCAGGGTGCCTCTCCTTTTGTCTAGAGGAGAGGAGCTGGAAGGAGTGAGGGGGGGGGGGGAAGCTGCCCAGCCCCTGGGGTCTTCCTGTGGTGGCGTATGTTTCCAGTGCAGTCCCTGAAGGTAAGGAACCCTTAAATAGACGCTTTAACTAGCCCAAACGACTCCCCGGTGTGCACAATTAGGTGTCTTAAACACCTTTGTGCACCTCTGTGTTTGTTTTCCTCTTGTGATATTGACGCGTTGTTTGTTTTTGGTCATGCATCCAATTTGATATTCCATGCTTTGTGTCAACAGGACTAACACATTTTCCAACTCAAACTGCAAAAAGTTACAAGGAAATGTGCAACAAAATATTTTCCGACTTTAAGCAAATGTGTGATCAAGTCCAGCCCATATATCTGAATCATACGCTAATCAGATTTTAATTAACTTATTTGTCCAAACGTGCAAATACACATTTAGAAACTTTAACTGCTGAAATAAATCCCTGAGCTGAGCTGGAAGATGAGTAATAGAAAGTGCTAACAGTTTGATGGATCTTGGCAGGAAGCTTTTGCTAAGGGTTGGTTCAGGGGGGGAAAGCATGCACGATCTTTATCGATGGCTGACTTCTAATTTGTTTTATTTCAGGAGATGACATGAGCTGACAGGCTGAGAGAAACTGGCGAGGAGAAAGGAGAGAGAGAGGGAGAGAGCTGGGCTGCGAGTGGAACTTGCTAATGTTTGGCACAATGGTCGAGATGCGTCTCAACTCATTAACTGTCTTTTCTCACAAGGCCGCAGCACCACCAGCCACTCTATGCCCAGTCCACGCGTGCCAGATTCACAGAAAATATTCATGATTAGAAAATAGAGGTGTATACACATACTGCACATATGAATGACAATACACAACTACTACATCTACTTGGTGTAATTAAATGCTTGGTGAATCGTCTGTGAACCTACTCGTTTCTGGCATTCCTAGTCCTGTCAAACACTGTTATTTCGACTGCTGCAACCCGGAGTGTTCGGTGTTAAACTCTTTATAGTGCTTAGAATAAAGATCCCAGGTGGCAGTTTTATAAGTCACACAGAGTTCCTGATCCGTGTAATTAGTTTGCCTGTGGAGCATTTCAGCACAGTATGCATAGACTCACACTCACTGGGGAAGGGATTTTAAAGAACATCAGTGCCCTCTTACCCTCAAGGCTAAAACAGCAGTCTGAAACTTTTAATATTACATGAATACAAGTTGTTTAGTGAAAACAAACAAGGTTATAACCCCATACGCTTGTAAACAAAGCAAGAACAATGGGATTGGGCTCAATATGAAACCCATCTTTTGTTAGAGGGTCTGCTACATTTTTCATGTATTTGTTCGGAGGACAAATTTGTGGGATTTTACTATTAACTAATGTCTTTCCTCCACATGTTTTCACCTGTACAGAAACTATGCAAAAAATGTCATAGCTCACTATGTCCCCCAGGCAACCGGAGACATATCAAGCATATGGAGGTGTGTAAGGAACGCTTACAGCACCTCAATCAAACGGAGTGGAATGACTCAGTCATTACCAACTGTACAATGCCATTCCATCTTAGCCATATTTATGGCATCAATTGACAAATTCAGCACTGGTGACAAACAAATGACAGACATGTTGACACACTGACAGGCAAAAATTCCCCACCCCAGCTGCAACGCATTCATCCATCCGAGGGCTTGGACATGACAGTGGTTTGCCGCAGGTTTCCGCAGCATAGCCCAAAAAGAGATATATCATTTTATTCAGCAAATTTGCAACAAGCAGAGTCATAGCATGAAGGCGGATCATGATTTATTGATTGCGGTGCTTGAGTACTGCTATTATTCCTTGACAAATTGGTCAGCGTGACTACAGGCCTTCCATAGACGTTTTATATGTTTGAAAGCGACCACAGGAACCGGTCCAACTGGTAACATATGTTCAACTGTAACACAGAGACCTCTTGTGGTTTCTTATGGCAGTTCCTGAAAATGGCATATGATCCTGTGATGTATGCCTACAGTGTAGAGATATGATATAGCCGTTGCAGTTTTCAAGCATATAGTTTTTCACCATTCACACAATATTAGCAATTAGTGAAGAAGCATCCAGCTGGCTTGTATGTGAACTGGAGTTGGTCTATGTGTGAAGCAGGCCATCTGTAGGATACGGAGCTGCTGTTGCTGCTGCTGCTGCTGAAGGATTGGACTGGATTAGGTCTTGATTTGGTTCTAGTCTATACTTGCTGCACAGGTACTCTTAAAAAAATGTAAATAAAAAGATAAATCTGACCAGGTGTAACACCATATATATATATATATATATATATATATATATATATATATATATATATATATATATATATATATATATATATATATATATATATATATATATATATATAAAAGTACATTTGCTTATTTCGGATGCCATGAACAGATGAAATATCAAGAGTTTATGGGTTTAAGTGGGAATGGTTTTTTGGTAGGCTATGTTCCGAATCTGGCAGATTGAAAAGGAGGATGCTGTTTAAAGGAAATAAGGATCAGACTAACACTGAGTACAACATGGCGGGTAATAAGGGGTTGGGGTTGGGGTCGGGGTCGGCTGGGGTGGGGGTGAGTTGTGGGGGGTTAGCTAACTACACCTTTTAATCAAAGCTGTTTTCCCCAGGGTGCAATTTTCACCTTTTTTTGTTCTAAGCCTAAGTGGCATGGAACACCTCACAAGTCCCAGATAGCACATGGCAATAGGTTGAATTTCTTGAATAGATTCATTATACAAAAAAAATCTCTGAAAAACGCTTTTGGACAGTAAAATAGAATTTGAAATAAATAAGGAGAGCATTTCAGACAGAATGGGAAGAAAGCGGGATCGGAACAGATGTAATGGCAACACGTTAATCTACCACCCCCCCCCACCCCCCCCCCCCCCCCCCCCCCCCCCCCCCCCCCCAAAAATACACACACCCGCCCCAGTGCTTTTAATGAATATGCCTTCCATTACAGAGCACACAGATAGAAGGCTGGAGCGTTCACATGGATAATAATGCGCAGAGGGACTGAGAGAAATTCAGGTGTAGAGAGAAAACCCCGCTCGTTCCCGCCATGTGAAAGAGCGGCCGCGTTTCCCTCCAAATCAACACTGTATATCTAGTAACAGATGTCAGGAGAAAAAAATTGTAGCTCCATTAGGAGGTTCATAATTCACATGACTGCTTATTTATTTATGTATGTATTATAAAGACTTCGTATTTATTCATTGCGCTGTTATTGTGTATTTTGTACATGTTCCCTAAGGGAGCTATTAGACTCAAGATCTAAAATCATTCTGTTTTGTAAATATAGACCTATTCAGTATTTGCGCTTGGAACGAGCCGACATTTAATTTCCAGCCGACTACTTTTTTTTTTTTTTTTTTGTTAAGCTTCATGGAAAAAAAAGAAAACAAATTTTGCATTCAGTTGGTAGTCCAACTGTAAGGCCTTTACGAAACTGCTGAATCGTGTTATTCTCGTTGGATAAACAGATGTCCCATGTATACAAAATAATACACAGTCTATACACAAATTAATTGACGAGCGATCATTCTAACAAGATGAAAACATCATTTAAACAAAACGAAGCGTGACACTGTCAACGTGACTTCCCCCCGCAATTTAAAACGTTGCTTTGCATTCATACATAGAGTGAGAGTCATAGCTATTAAAATACGGTTGCAATAATTATTAATGTGAATATAAATCACTCCGGTACACATTTATAACTTAATACTCCTAAAAAAAAATTTATATTTATGAGACAACACTAAAATAATCCGCTCTCTGTCAATTTCCGTCAGACTGGGTTGGATTTATTATTATTATTATTACAATTATAACCACAATAATAAAATAATAGTGGTGTGATTATACAATTAATTATTGCTATTTTTAAACTCTGTCCGTATTCCCTCTTAATGCAGAATTTACTTTTTAATTTGTTAGAGGCTAGAGCATTGCTTTAAAGAAATGAACACATTCTTTAAATGTTATACATTTATGCATCTTGTTAATTAACAGAATAATAATTAAAAAAAATTCTAATTGACTGTTATTTATCTAATATAACTTTGCTGAAGCCTGTGCAGAAAAAGTATATACAAGTAAACAGTCAATCGAATAATTCGCTTTGGAATTTATTTTCTTTCAAATGTAGCTACTTCTTTTAACTATTAAATACATTTTTAAGAACGATTTGTCACCATTCAAAATATATACAAACGCACACATTTACGACTAATAAAAAGACACACACACACTCACTGTTTTAAAGAGAACCGTTTGTGTGAATAAAATAATTGCAGTATACGATCGTTTTAAACTCCAACCGCGCTATATAGTTTTTCTAAGGGGAGGAAAACCCAATCCAAACACAACCGGCTATTGTTTAAGGACTGAGAGCATCCAAGACCTCGTGGAAAGATTTCAAAGAAAACGGGGATACTTAATTCGTCCACCTTTTCTTATTGGAAGACTAGAGGCATGAAATGTTAAGTGCAGGTGGGTCAGCACCTCTATTTGCAGGAAAGAAGCTGTAACAGGACTCGGTGTTGACTACAGGTCTGGGAGCATGTTGTGCTGCATTCGTATCCCTTTCAAGTGCTTCCTCTCGGGCCATGAAGATCCTCCCAGGTGGCTGCTAAATGCTCTGGGAACCGTGTGACATCACTGCAGGGAACTGACCTGCACTTATCCTACTGACTAGCCAGGTATTGTCCCAACATGTCAAACAGCCATAGAGCAAGTGATCCTCTTACATCCGCTCAGCAGTTCCACAAGGGCACAGATTGAGGGGAGAGGGACAGAGGGACGGGGGAGAGAGCGAGAGATCCTTATTCGGCAAAGTTAGCGGAGAAGCTGACGTGGAAAAAGGGGCCACAACAGGGCACACATCACCAATCAGGATGTCAATCACGTATCTCTGCTGCTCTTATTTGACAAGGACGGAGCCCCACTAATGATTCTCTCTGCATGGGCCACAGTGAAAGTGCACATCTGGGTAACTTGATTCAGCGCTAAAAGGGTCACTTGTTAACCATCAACATGAGCTCATGACACCTCGAGGGTGACGGACCATGCAGCCAAAAGAAAGTTTTGGAAGGATCAAAAATCAACTTAACATTTCGCTGTCTTAGTTCTATCGTCACCACTCTGCCCCCTACTGGCCACCTGTCACTACAATGGAGTTGCAAAACGTCAACACTTGCCCGTTTGATATCTGCAAATCCAAAACTTTCATTTTGTACCTCAGATGATTTTATTAAGCCTTTCTTTGCAAGGCCCTGACAAAGGCACTTCAGAAGTAAACATATATCAGAACATAAAAGTGGGCAACAAAGAAAGGAAAACGAGAGATGAGAGTGGACAAGACACGCCTTCGTTTTGAGCATATATCTACCACAGGGTCATTTAGCATATGTAAGACACTGCTCGTTACCATCCTGTAAAGTTAAATTGTGTTTCATGCTCAACTAAAAGGCCAAAAAAAAAAAAAAAAAAAAAGAAACGCAGCGACTCAAGTTAGTCCTACTGTAGTCAACAAAACCTGAAAGCATTTAGATTTTAAACTTGCCCAAGTGTAAGCATGCAAACAAACTGGTTTAACAACTTACAAAATCCCACAATATATCTTATACAAATACATACATATACATGAATACTATTGTAAAAGTGCCAGTGCATCTGAAAAGCTATTAAAAGCTATTGCTTTAAAATACACTTGCAAGTGCTTTGGCTTTCGTAAGGCTAAAAAAAAAAAAAAAAAAAAAAAAAAAAAAAAAAAATGGAAAAAAGGAGCTAAAAGAAAGAAAAAAACAAAAAGAAAGCATTCGTCAGCTTTCTGGAACAACAGGTACATTGTACTAAATATAACCATAACAATGTGGTATATATATATATATACATTTCAAAGTAACATACCATAAAGCACCAACTTTCACTCCAGTGCCTCAGCACCACTTAGTTTTTACTTTCAACTCATCTTATCCTGCTAGCCAATATCACAATCAAACCCTTCATGAGTTGGATCAGATGTGTTGAGGGGAGGGGGGGAGAAAAAAAAAAAAAAAAAAAAAAAACCTTGTGTACAATTTGTGTAAATGTACAATACAGATATACAGTATAAATGAAGCTTGATCCACTGGTATACCAAACTGAAAACGATTTCTACTGCTGATAAAAAAAAATAAAAAAAAAAAAAAAAAAAAAAAAAAATAAAATAAAATATGAATAAAAAAAATAAAATCTGGTCATATTGATTTTCCAACTTTGACACGGTGGTTGTGTATATGCAAAATGCAATGTCACCTTCAATATGGCATAAAAACCAGTTTCCTTAAAACAGTTATTTGGAAAGAGACCAGCAGCAGAGAGGCATGGGTTGCTTAACTCTGGAGTTTATACACACATGGCTGGAGTCCAGTGTGCGAGACAGTGGATCTAAGATCAGGTCAGCTTGGGGAAACTTCAGCAGGCACTATGGGAGGTATGTGAAAAGATGAGCAGGAGTCCCGCCTGTGGAGAAGTTTAAAAAGCAACTCCTCCTTCTCCTGACTGAGTTTCTGGCTTTGCAATGTTTGCTTCTCCAGCGCCTCCTGCAGCTCATTTTGCTCCTTGGACAGTTGGCTGAGGAAAATAAAGGAAGGAAGGAATGAAGGAATAACAACAATAATAATAATAATAATAATAATAATAATGTGTAGTACATAATTATAAAGGTAACAAATGACTGGAATCATTGCAGACAATCATGATGCTAAAGAGCTTCAGGTTTAGTTAAGATTGAGATGTTTTAACTGCTTACTGTATTAGTGTTTGATAATTATCTATTCGAACCCCGAGGTCCTCATTCTTCTGTAGAACCTGCACAACCTGGTCCTCCAAAGCCAGGTTCTTTTCAACCTGAGAAAACAATATATCATGTCATCAAGCATTTTTCACAAGGGAGGGGTATATAAATATGTATTTTAGAAATACAAATTATATATTGAATATATAATTAATATATTCAACTCAAATGTCCTCTACCTCTTACAAACAGGATGTTATTCTAAATTGGACCTAGGCCTATAAGTGTGTGAATATACACAGGCATGGTGACTGGAAATGAAGTCTTTTTTTCCAGACCTTTACAACACTGACCAATAAAATGCAGCAAATTAATTAGAGTCAAGATTCTACAAAAGGGATGTCCAAGTACGCATATGAAATACCTTACATTTTCTATTAAGTCTATTACAGGCAGTGTACTAAACGTATGTAGAAAATCATCAGTACAGCAGTAACACAGAGATCACAATAATATCATATTTGCACGAACTGATGAACTCAGACCAGCTGAATAATCGCAGGTTGAAAGAAAAGAGGAAGATGAGCTACTGCCAGTAATTGTGTAGATGGGAAATGCGAAGAAATAATCATAAGTACATGTGATGAGTATAAAAGCATCTTTTTTTAGTCTTTACATTTTGTTCTTTCTTTTGTAAATTCCTTTATCGTTGTTTATATCTTTCTTAGTTATATATATATATATATCGATATATATATATATATATATATATATATATATATATATATATATATATATATATATATATATACACACACACACACATGTATATATATATATATATATATATATATATATATATACATACATATACACATACACACACACACACATCTTTGTCCTTTTTCCTTTCTGTCTTCCTGTATTTATTTCTAAAAATGCAGAATACAGAAACAACGTGGGTTATATGAGTCAATTTTATATCATTTAAAGTTTTCTGCAGTTAGAATTTACAGAAATATTTAGAATGAATACTTTCCTTGTATCCCTGAAATACTGTTCACTTGTTTCTTTGCAGTTATATGTTTGAAGAGTTTATTATGAAACATAGTCTTCATTTATCCTGAACAAGGAACGTCAGCGCTGTTGTTTTGAAACACTGCATTCTGGTGAACTCGAACTTTAAATCCAGCCTGAGTGTGTAAGAAGGAGAGGTCATCTGTTTCCATTCTGACCAAAAATGGTGAGTGGGAGTTTATACCAGGGCCTCCATCTGCCGCAGCTTGCTTCCCTGCTCCTGTAAACGCTCGCTCTTCATCTCTATGACAATTAGCAGACTCTCCTGTTCCTGCTCCCAGAATTCACCGGGGCTACCATGAGTCTAATACAGAAAGGGCAAGATACAAAGCAAATGTTGCATTCTTACTGAACATATTGTACAATCATGGGGGGAATGGGGGAAAATTTATGTTTACATTCCATTTATCATCATGAAACGTATGAAAATAATTTACTTCTATGTTTCTTTGAAGGTCTCTTTTCAGTGTGGACTCCTTTACTCGCTGCTTCAACTCTGTGAACAGTTTCAGGTCTGCCATCAGTTGCTCAATCTGCTCCTGTTCAGAGTTCACACAGAGTTCAAACCAAAACATCACTCAAACGTCACTATGGTATGTGCAACACAACATATGAAGGCACAGTTTATAAAGCCCTTTCCATATACAATTCATAAAGAGTAAACTGAACCAGTCAGCACTTCAGTGTTTTATTTTCAACTGGTGTACCTTCAGAGCACTTTCAACTGCTGTGTGCGTTTTCTGCAAAGCATTCTTCTCTTCAATGTGAAGATTTTTCATTGCTGCAAGGGAAAGCATGCATCATATTTTGTATGGGTACATAAATAGTACAGTGGGTGCTTTCTGATTAGTTATGGGAACATACCTTCCACTTCTCTCTGGTGCTGCTCTCTAGAACTCTTCATCTGGTTCTCATGAACTGCACTGAGCTCTGCAGCTGTCTCAGACTTCACCTGTTGACAGGATGTATAAACCATACGATAAAGAAAAAAGTATAATGTGTTCAAGTCACATTTTTGGCATGCAGAGTTAATGTATTGTATAAGCGATAAATGTACTCTGGTGCATTAAAAGAAAACTATCAAAACAACTCTAGTTTCTTTTTTACACAAAGATATTCACACACATACATACACACACACTTATATCTTATAAAACATAACAAGCCTTCCACCAAACCAAGAGTAATCACAGAAGAGGAATTATAGGTACAGGACCCAGACAGAATCTGCTGGCAAAAACTTACAGTAAACGTCAAGGATGTGTGTGTGTGTGTGTGTGTGTGTGTGTGTTGTGTGTGTATGTATATATGTATATATATATATATATATATATATATATATATATATATATATATATATATATATATATATATATATATATATGCACACATACACACACACACACACGCCGTAAATTTCGGACTATAAGCCGCTACTTTTTTCCTAGGTTTTGAACCATGCGGCTAATAATACGGTGCGGCTATTCTGCAGATTTTTTCCCAGACCGCTAGGGGCTCTAACCGGAATTAGAATCAAAACTAACACAAAATAAATGCAAAGAAGAAGAATGCGCTAGTTCCTCTTTAGCAGATATAAGTGGGTAGAAGCGGATAGAAGGAGGACAAACTCTATCTTTACAAGGTTAAGGTGACGTCATTTCACACACAGGAGAAATGAAGGTAAATACTGTAAATAGCGCTTATTTTCTCTTGGTTCTGTCCCGTTTTAATCAGCAAAATTTCTGCTCAGTGCTCTCTCTCTCTCCCTGCTCTTTTCCCCACACACACACACACACACGCACACAGACACACACACACACACACACACACAATACAGCCTCAGCTTTTCTTGATTTTCCCTCTCCCGATATAAGCCGGGTTCACTCTACAATTCCCGTCCGGGCTCGTAGCACATACCTAGTGTCGCGGACACGGACGCTCGATATATGTTTATGCCTAACCTTTGTCTGTTCCCGATTCACGGACTTCCAAGTCTCCGGTACTCCCGGTACCACGGCGCGCAGAGCGCAAGGCTCCCTAGCCTGTCTGGCCGCTCCGTATGAGCGGCGTCTCCTGAGTTCTTTATTCTAATAAATCCTGTTTTGTATGAATTCCGGATCTCCGCGTCTCTGTGCAGCGTCCACTGTTACACCGTGTTAAAATACAGGTTAGGAAAGGATCTATTTAGGTACATACATGTACATTTACAATTCAAAAGCGGATGCGGCTTGTATGCATGTGCGGCTTATTTATGAATTTTTTGGGTTTTTTTTTTAAATAGAGCAGATGCGGCTTATATCCAGGTGCGCTTTATAGTCCGGAATTTACGGTATATACATATATATATACACACACACACACACACACACACACATGGCATATGAAGGAGCAGTAGCAAAAATATTTAATACAAATAGATAGATAAAATAAATATTAATAGATGAAATAAAAAGTTGCAGGATTGGTTGGTTAGTTGGGTTTTAACACTGTGCCATCTTCGTGGCCACATACACGGCATACGCAAGTTCTTCATCTATTCCATGATGTTAATGTTGTTATACAAGGTGTTTAAAAGGTATATGAAAAGAGAAGTTGTGTCTTATTTATGCAGTAAAAGACACATTAACACTTGTCCATTAAGCCTACCAATATAGTCTAATGTCTAAAGCCAAGATCAGACCATGTGCTGACCATGGGTGGTATCCAGTATTAAATGTGTAAATGTAATTAAACTTCTGCGACCGGAGGTAAGTGTTTACCCTCGTAACCAAAGTTCTCTTCCAGGAAATAATTTAGTATGACACTCATTGAGAACGGCCACAGAGTGACACATACAGCAAGGAACTAGACCACTTGATGGATACATATTTGTAATTAGACATTTGTAAATGCAAGAACGTTTCTCCAGGGTACAAGCAAACAATAAACCAGCTGTGTAAGACCACAGAGACCACATTGAGCATGTCTGGCTTTGCTGGCCAGAAGATAGACAGATGTGTGCAAAGCTCCTAGCCCCAAACAGGAAGGAGTGTTAACCAAAACACAGAAAATGGGCAATATTCCTAATTACTTTTATCCTCTTTATGTAATGGAAAGAGCACATCTTGTTCATCAGTGACAGCTTTATAGTACATAACTATATGACATCATCTCGCTTGTTTGTTCTTCCGGTGTTTGAATGGCATGCAACTTGAATCAACTTGTCTGTGAAAGATCTGGCTTACATTCATTAGTAACTTTGTACTGCAACAGGCTAAACCGTGAGCATAAATCAACACTCTGCTTCGACTCGTATCAGGTTGTCAGAAGAAAGCAATTTTTCAAAGCAATAAGCTCGAAACTACCAATATTAATAATAAAGGCTAGTTAAATTATTAGTCATAGCAATGTTTCTGTTCTGTTATATTAGCCACATACAAACACCAGCCTTGAATAGCACCTTTTAACTAACAAGTTTTAACTGACATTTGCCACATTTAATCACCATTAATTTAGTAGTTGACAATTCAGTGATTTAAAAAATCTTATTATAGATTGGCTTTCCAACACCATTTCTCTTTTTGCAGCTCCAAACAATTTGGTTATTTGAGGCATTTCTCTCACTCAGACACACACAACCACCCACACTAATAATCGCATTCGTGGAATTTAATATATTAAAGAATTCAGAATTTAACTTGGGCAACTTTTTTCACTCCACATATTACAAAGACATTTAGGGTTCTCTTCCTTCCACTTCCTAAGACAGCATCCAAGATACAGAAAATCTTTTCCACTAAACCAGTAAATTCATAAACAAGACGACCAAACTTTTCAAAGAACTTTACCATCTCAGTGAGCGTGTGCACAAGCATGCACAGGTCTCCGTGTTGATGTTCCTTCAGAAGTTGGTCTCGCTCTTCCCTTCCTGTAGCTGCTAGAACCTCATCCAAGACTTTCAGTTGCCACTCATACTTTTCTAGCCGTGACTCTGGCCCGGAGTCCTTTTCCTCAGACGGGCACTTTACTGGTAAACAATACAATGTATTAGTGCATCAAATTGTGCATTTTCAATCTTTATGCACTTTTCACAGGTTTCATTCGTCATAGGAAGAGTTTTCACAATACATATGATATTAAAGTATAAGAATTGCTACAGAACAGAAGAAAGATGCACTAAGCTAAAAAATGTTACACACAGAGGAAACAGGGTGTGTCCAGGCTTATCATATAATGGTGTAAAGCATGTCATGGTGTAGGGGACCTCCTTTCTGACCCAGTTTTAGTCATGTGCAATTGTACATAAGTATCAGTCAACACACTGGCCTTTAATTTGAACATGTGTATTAGAAAGTAGCGTTATCCATAAAGAAACAGAACTGTAAATAAATCTGTACAGAAAACAGGGGAACAGTCTCTGTGTAAAGGGAGTGGATTGAAGACAAACGGTGTCTATTTTGATTGATAGTTACTCAATTATTCAGGTCTTGCTCTTTCTCTCACCCGCCTTCTTTTTATAGATGGATCAGGTGTGCTGCGAGTTTGAACCTCTGTAGGGCAGTATTCCACAGGAGTTGTAAAACTATGGTCTAGTTTGTTTTTCCTGTAAATATTGTGCAGTGTAAATCCTTGCCTTTAGCACAATGCCCTTACCTAATCCCCATGTTGGACATTCTCATTTACAGGGCATAATGTTAAAACCTTGCAAGACACAACTTTGTTAGATCACATTACTTCTAGGGCTCACTTCCACCAATGTTATTGGTTTTTAATGTCAGTTGGGTACAAAATCACTTATAGTATAACCTCTTTTAGGCAAAAACTGAAATTTTACAAATTTGTATCGGTGCCTTAGCACTTAACTGCTTGAAAACATGTTTTTTTGTCCTCATTCACTAATTCATTCATTCACTAACTGGAAAAGGATCATCAGCATGTGTTATATGATGTGACAGGCATAGTAAATTACTTACTACTTCCATCATGAGTGCTGCTGATCTCCTTGAGAGGCGCTTCATTCTTCGCTTGTTTTTTCTTGAGTGATGAGCAGGAAAAGAGGAAAAGTAAAGATTCACTAAGATATAAATACAACAATATATACAAACATATACAATAATATTTTCCCATATACTGATCAATGTTAAAAAATCTAAATCAAAGATTTTAATTATCTATTCAAAAAATCTAATTTGAGGAAATAAGTGTTCATCTTTTACTTAATTTTAACCTAAATACCATCATATTTATTTGTTCCAAATATATTGATTATTAACATAACATATTGGCAAACGCAAACCTAATTAATTAAAACCGTTGTTCCATCAGGGATGCAGCAAACCTAATTTAAGCAGTTTACTCTTTATCTATTGAAGACAGCATATAAAAACCTTGATCCACTAATTCCTTGCAGAACTGAAAATTCCATCTGGTTACCAAACCAATCATCTAGATTACTGCAGTATAAACACATTTGTCTGCAAATAAGTTAAAATTTGTGCTCGCATCTCTAAGTTCTATCTTGTTTGATCGTATTGTGCTCACAACAGCTAAATGGTACATTAGTGTGGACTGATTTTCAAAAAACGTTTGTCTGGATGTAAATGGAAAAAAATTAAATCATCAGAATGCACCACACAACGATGAAATGATCACCAAACATTAATATAAACCTGCCTCAAAAGCATTTTATACCTTTATATACATTTGTAGACCCAAACATGCAAATGAGTTGCATGCAAGGAATAGTACTTTCTATCATCACTACCATAATAATGAAAATATGCGTTTATTTGTGTAACACCACAAACTTAAAAAAAAAAAATCAAATCCAAGCATATAAATAGACATGAGGTAGGTAAATACAATAAGCAAATAAAATTTATTATTTTTCTGACTGCCTTATGCATGAAACTAATAATAGGTCAGGCATATATGTATACAATTTCCATTTTACCTGATAGCAAGCTTAAAATTCCAGCACACTGACCATTGACAAAGTTATTTAAGTGGGTGTGATAAAATGTACAGATCACTGGGCTTAGCCTGTTTCACAAAGGCATGGATATACTAATAAGAAATACAGCCAATGTACTTTCAACAGAAGTCACTGAATTATTCATGAACCAAAACAGACCAAATCATTATTCAACATTTTGGCCATTATCTGTAGCCTCAGCTGCTGCTTTAATTTCTCTCAGATATATTTAAATAGGTGGTGACTGTTTTCTGCTAATGGCATTATAGTTTGCATCACAGTTTATTTGACCTGCTTTGATGAGTCCCTTCAACATTACTTTGTTTACCTGATGTCTGCCCTCCATGCAAACTAAAAAAATCTGTCTAGTAAAAACAACTGTGACAACTTGTCAGATTATGATAATGAATGTAGTTGGATTTAAAATGTATTAGGACTGAAGAAGAAAAAAGATAGATGATGAAAAGCTTACTGAACTGATTTGTCTGCTAGGATGCTGCAAATAAAAAAATGCAATAAAAAGGATCTTGTCCTAGGGCAGGTCGGGCTGTTCATTTGCAATTGTTAACTCCACCCCTGAGTCTAAGTGGCTAGCTATTTTGAAACTCAAATTCCAAACAAATTCAACTTCTCCTTTCAGCTCTCCATCCAAAAGCAAGTATCATTATACTCAAGTATGCTGTCTGAATGCAAGGGTTTCCAGCTTATATGGAAACTGGGGTCAGAGCCAGAGTTATTTTGCACAAAGGAAATACTTTCTTGTGGTAAAAGGTATACTGATGCCCATGCAAGCATGATTAAACTCATACCTCTGTTTCTGTGATATCAAGCCTCAACTCTTCTGAGAAGGCTTTCCATTACATTTCAGAGTGTGGCTGTACGGATTTGTGCTCATTTAGGTCACAAGAGCATTAATAACGTCTGGCACTGATGTCAGGTGAGAAGGCCTGGATGGCAGTCAGTCCACCACAATATAATCATCAGTGCAGTTAAAGCCAGAGCTATATTCTTTCACAAACCTGACTACTTCTGTCTTTCTGGAGCTCACATTGCGCACAAGGCCATTATCATGCTGGAACATGTTTGGGTCTCTTGGTTCCAAGGAAGGTAAATTGTAATGCAGAAATATCCTAAATAATTGTGTACTTCTATCTTTGTATGAATAGTTTGAGGAAGAAATACAAGTATGTGTGTTGTTTAGGTGGCCACATAAATTTTTTCCATATACTTTGTGTAGTAACACATTTGGAGAAATGAACACGTTTTGCTTCTAATTTGGCAGGGACATCAACGGAACCCGGGGTCAATGTGAACAGAGTGAGATAAGGGGGAAAAAAATCTGTGAAAAAAAACAGATGGATCTGGTTTAAATAATTAAATAAATGAATAAACAAATAAATAAATAAAGCTTGCTTATTAATTATCTTATAAGAGAGACCACTAGTCAGTAACTAAGAAATTTAAAGAAATGCTGTAGCTCAAATATGGTCTGTCAGAGATTCATCTAATACTAACATGCTATTAGTTTCTGGACAGTTTTATTTCCGATGGTTTTATATCACATGCTCCCTGACTGGAATACAGAGGAAAGTCTGTTAGAACAAAAGTTTCTATATTGCTTATAAAACTGGAGCATGAACAGATTTACTAAACGGATATGTTAAACACAAATTTTTCCATGCTAGTTTGCATAATTTGGAGCAAAACTTGCTTTGTTCAACAATCAGTGGGAATTATCAGATTTAATGTAGTCAAACAACAGATTAAAAAAAAAAAATCAATAACTTCTCCAATGATACTTTTCAGCTGACACTTTTCAGCTGATACTTTTCAGCTGACACATGTAAATCATCCTTTACTTTATGTGAAAGATGAAAACAAGCCTGTAAGTATATCAGGATATTCCTGTACAGAGCTAGCATTCCTTATAATAACACTATTTAACTAATAGAACTATACATTTAACTAATAGAACCACACACACACACACACACACACACACACACACACACCAGAATATACAATTACATTTTAGTTAGAAACAACCAAGAAATAGGCAAATAAATTCTAATAATTATTTATAAAATTTTTTGCAGATGTTTCATGTTCTAGGTCATGGATCCCTCTGCTATCAGGGTATATTACTTTCTGATTAATGTCTTAACCGTTGTGATATCACTGACCCTGTCTGAACTGATAATCACTGAAAGTTTAAGATACATCAATAATCAAAGGGAGCAATTAGTCAGAAAAAGAAGCCTGAGAATGCCAAGAATAGTTTTTTTTTTTTAACCCTTACATGCAGCACTTTAATTGAAAAACGTCTATTGATAGACATAAATTCAGAACACAAACATACAAATTAGCCCAAGCGATTATCTTGTTCACATCTTTGGCATGTTTCCGTTGAACAAGAGCATAAATTAACGAACAAATATGAAGCTTCGTTCGTCATGATACAACTTCTTTTTGTAAATGTACTGAAAAAAGACCCAAAAAAGGTATGTGTACACCATGCCATACTTTGTAAGGGGAAGAAAATCTTGGTGAAAAAAATACCGCCCCTCATTTATGAATCTAAAGGGAACACTCCCCCAAGTCTTCTCCAAAAAATGTGTGGTCCAACTGTGAATGTTTAAAACTTCAAGGCCAATGCTGTCATTAGGTGATTTAAGATTTTAAGGCTTTTGTGGCAAAGACCTGAAATTTTCTCGCACCATGCAAGATGTCTCACATACTGACAACTTTGCACAGCTCGGTGAGGAAATGCGGAGATCCCATTTTCAGGAATCAACCTATATAGTTTTCAAACTTGCATGTGGATCACCATACCCCCCCCCCATACATTTGTATTTGTAAAATGCATTCATGTGAAACTATGATCTGGTACATTCATTAAGTAATCATCTAATGAGGAAAATCTAAAGTTTAACCCTTGACAAGTCTGTCAGCAGATTCTATGAAGTAATCTGTCAGAAACAAGTGAAGCATGTAAAAGCGAAAACCGCAACCAGATCGTGACGTTACATTCAGATAACTCCATCTACACTCATTACAGTTCACAGAATAGTTCAGAGAATACACTGTAGGCCACTGCAAAACACCAAACTATGCAACATTTGCTGACTGCTTTAAGTGGGCCATAAAATTTTCACGAACTCTTAGCTTTATTACTTATCGCCTCGTGTTGTTTTTGGGGCATTCTGAATGAAGCTACCAGTGGGCTACTTCAACATTCCCTTGCTTAGCCTATGGAAACTTTCACACCTCTCCAGTTGGCCATGTCAACCACTCACTCAGCTTGTAAATATTTCAAAGCATGGCCTGTTCGGCAAGTTTAGTGCTCGACTAAGCTTGAAGCTTGGATTTCTGGACAGATCACGCCTCGTCCATGACAAATGCTTGCTTTTGTGCTTCGTAAGTGCTAACGTGGCTTATTTTAAGAAAAAAAACAAAAATCAAATCAGCACTTAGTAGGAGGAATCTACAAGTTGACCGCACACACGTGACTATACATGGCCGGTTTTGAATAAAACGAGTCGAATTTGTGTCAGGCAAATTATGAAACCCTTAAAGGGCAGGAAGAATGAAGAGTCTGCAATGAACACAAACATGTGCTGATGATGAATTGTACAGGTTTGGTTTGAGATCACGTTTAAACTTGTGTAAGAAATGCTTTGTGCTACCAAATCAAACACTGATCTTGGACATCAATAAAAAGTTTGAAGGTTGACAATGTAGTGCAAGACCTCTGGGCTGGAACAGAATGCAAACCAATAATATTTCTACTCACAAGCACAAAAGTTAAGAAAACACTGGGTTTAGTATTTGTGGGCCAGCTCAGGCACTTGGGCTCCGGTTTAATTTGGAAAATGTAAGGTTTTATATACCCTTGTAAATGGGGAAACAAGCAAGTGGTGGCCTTGTGCACATTTTGAGCGGAAATCATTCAGTCCTACATCGCAGCTTCTATTTCTGTGTTTAAGCACAAAGCCGATTATCAACCACCACCCCCACCAACTCCTAACAGAAATACAATGTAAACGCACAGCCTGCGCCCCATTTCTTACAGATAAACAAATGGGGGGGACAATAAAAACTGAAAGTAAAAATGCTCATTTAACAACTTGAATTATTGTGAGAAAGGAAGTAAGTCAGCAGCTTGAGGAGCAACAACAGCTCATTTACAGTTTCGCATGCTTCGGGGAGATCTTACTGGAGTCCGCTTTATTCTCCCTCATTCAAACTTTTGTGGATAAACAAACAGAAAACTGCGTGTAAGTATATCAGGACGTACCTTTTTACGGCGGACGTGGACACACACTTTGCTATTGTGGCAGCCCATGACTCTGTCGTCGCCTCTCTGTGCTGTGTGTGAGGAGACAGAAAGCTGCCCGAGTCACCTCGCGATCAAAACAGTGCAGCCGCACGAGCTCACCTCCTCACTCCAGCAATCACAGTGCACGCGCACGCCGGGGCGGCAACGGGCCACGCTTTAATAACCCGTCTGTTATAAAACACCTACATGACCGGAAGTAGGTGAGCAAACCGCACGAACAAAAGAACCGACCAACTTAACAAGGACCTATAGTTTATAAAAGTTTTTTTTAAGTTTCAAAAGCGCCGTTGAGGTTTGAATTTTACCGTAAATGCTCGTATATTTGGTCTCAATTATTTGCCCCCACAATATTTTGTATCGGGGTTCTTTCACTGTAATTGAAAAGTTTAGTAATTGGTAAAGTTTTCACGCACTGAGAATTAAATACCCAAACTTAGACCAGAATAGAAATGTTATCCACCCTTAGATAAACGTCATTTATCACACTTGTTAAATGCCATATAATATCATACAAATTTCAATAAATGCCATATAATTCATTCAAATTGAATTTGACTCTCAAGTGCCGAACTTTAGTCTGTTATTGAAACTGCAGCCTATAAAAATGCTTTATGCATTATAATATGTGATTAGTTTTACTGCATGAATCACACATTCATTCATTCATTCATTCATTCATTCATTCATTTTCTACCGCTTTATCCGATCTTCCATCGGGTCACGGGGAGCCTGTGCCTATCTCAGGCGTCTATGGGCATTAAGGCAGGATACACCCTGGATGGAATGCCGAGCCATCGCAGGACACACACACTCACATTCACACACATTCATACACTAGGGACAATTTTCCAAGGTGCCAATCAACCTACCGTGCATGTTTTTGGACCGGGGAGGAAACCGGAGAACCCGGAGAAAAACCCCCTGAGGCACGGGGAGAACATGCAAACTCCACACACACATGGCCGAGACGGGAATCGAACCCGGACCCTGGCGGTGTGAGGCGAAACGTGCTAACCACTAAGCCACCGTGCCTTCAATCACACATATTACTGTTTATTCACTATCCTATTTGTATGCACAGTAAATGGATTTCAAAGTGTGCTCTATGAACAATAAAAAAAGATCAGGGCACACATGTTGAAATGCACTACAATACCTCTAGAATAATACATTTATTGTTTGTTACGCACATGTATATGATCAAGACAATAAAACTCATCAGATATTAGAAGGCATAAATGGCTACCTTGACTATGAGTTTGAACTCTATGAGAATGACAGCACTATCTTGGAATAGGTTACGGTGTGATATGTTACAGTGTTTCTGCTAGATCATACCATGATCTATTTCTGGCTTCTTGGCCTGCTTATTTGGTTTATAT
Organism: Kryptopterus vitreolus; assembly: GCA_030449085.1. Classification (NCBI taxonomy): domain Eukaryota; kingdom Metazoa; phylum Chordata; class Actinopteri; order Siluriformes; family Siluridae; genus Kryptopterus; species Kryptopterus vitreolus. The sequence goes on along the minus strand of JACRUU010000027.1, from coordinate 20,950,986 downwards.
TAAGCATCACTGTGATAGCCTATCTCTTCTCGGGGCCATCTAGGGAATCTGAAACACTTTCATTTTTGTCAAAACGTGGTCTATTTATAGGGGACGGCTCTGATCTGACATAAAAAACGCAGTTGTTGCTGTGTCTGAGAAGAGGAACTTTCCAAGGCCTAGCAGCTGTAGAGGCTCGGTTAGCAGCAGGCCCTGAATCCAATTGGATGAAATAACCGTGACAATCCATAAGATAAATCACAGTTCACACTGCTCTGTGTAGGAACAACGGCAATGGCGTGATAAAAATCGGATTGTTTTCACCCAGAAAGATATGAGCTAATAGCACACAAAGTCGCTGCTTATTAACATCATTAACTCACAAGGTTTTTTAACCCTTATCATCACACAAATCATTCATAAAATTAACAGAGCGCTAAATATTCAAAAAACAGGTATTATGAGGTATCAAAAGGAATTACGCTAATCAAGATTAAAATAAAAAACACAAATTATAGGTTCCATCAAAAGATCATCAAACACTAATCATGATATAAATAATGTTAACATAAGATTGTTAAAGCATAAATAGTAGGTGGGGAAAATAGTGGCTCTGTATTTCTGTAAGAATCAATTTGCTAGAATGGTTTGTGTCAGCACAAAAAAAGGTAAAAACAAACAAAGAAACAAACAAATCTCTGTTCTAATGGGAGTGGTGTCGAAAGTGGTGTCGATGACACGTCACTACATGGTTTGATGAGTATCAAAATGAGAGGGAGGGGTGTAGTTCAGTGGTTTAAGGCACTGAGCTGCTGATCGGAAGTCGGGGTCCAGCCCCATATCACCAAGGCCCTTAACCCTCTGTGCTCCAAGGGTGCCGTATCATGGTTGACCCTGCGCTCTGGGGGAAAAAAAGTGAAGAAAGAATTTCACTGTTCTGTAATGTATATGTGACAAATAAAGGCTATTCTATTCTAAAATGATAAATCTTAAGACAGTACATTCCACCACCATCAACCACCAAATCTTTATGGACAAATGATATTTAGCCCTCCAATTCTAGAAGCTTAAAATCTGTCAAGGGCCATTGAACCTCATTCTTGCCTCTGCTATGTAAGAGCATTCTCTCTCTCTCTCTCTCTAACAGTAACATAAGCATTTTATAACAGCTTAAAATACTTATAGTCTTTAATACCTATAGTTTTTCACTAGTAACTGTCAGAATAATAAAATAGATATGTTAAAAAATAAATTAAAATAATAAAAATGTGTGTGTCTGTGTGTATGCATATAATTGTTATATTCAACAATATATAGTAACACTTCCTTAATATAATCAACATATTAAATAGATATAGTGATTATTTGATTCTGGAATAAGCACAAGCTCTGTGTTGAATGAATTGGGAAAATCATTTTGTCTGGTATTCAAATGATTTAGTCAATCAATAATCTTACAATATCTTTAGTTTTTGCATTAGGGAAATGTCTGGAATTTGCTTGGTACCTGAAACTAACCTTTGAATGTAAATGACTGATTCAGCTTGACAATGCACATTATCTAATGTATGTGCTTTGTAATTTTGCCCCCTGCAGCCTGGCATAAAAGCATGAGACAGAAACACGATGTAATAGCGTTATAACTTGAATTTTGTCCACAGTACTTTGTTAGTTCTCTGATAAGAACAGATACTCTGCACTAATCATTTCATTTGTTAATTACTTAATACTAAATGCTAATATTTCTATCCACTTTAAATACATATGGTAACTACATGATGTGTGCTGAAAGAAAAGAAAAAAAATATTTTATTTGTCCAAGGTAGAGGACTGCAATGGTTTGAGATCCACCTGGCCATCTGGTATAAGGCAGGTGATGAATGAATGTTTTCTGCAGGAATGCACGGAATGATTATAACAAGTGAAGAGGCCAGACTCTGATTTTTACGATGCAACCTCCTGAATACTGCACTATAGAGACTTCAGTGTTCAGTATATTATTATTATTACAGCTGGATGGCTAACTCTTCATTCTGAGACTCACTAAATTCACTTCGGAGAAAAAAAACACCTCTTCACATCTCTATAAGAAACAGTGCTTCTCAAATCATAATTTACCTCACACACCTCAGGCAATGCTTTAAACTAGTTGTTCAACTAAACATAAAAATGAATTCTCCCTTACCTGTTTGTAAATAATCTGCCAGCAAATGCTTCATGTCTTAAAGCTCCTTCAGCTTTGCATTATAGATACAAGGCTAATATAAGCAAGAAAAATTTATAAACAGCAGATTGATCAAAAAAGGCTCAAAACCAAAATAAAAAATAACTAAGCTTATCATTTTCTTAATAAAATAAAAATGACACAGAATTAAACATATAGATATATAGTAACTTAATACATGAAAGTTTTTCCCATTTGATTTCTTTCACATAAAATATTTTAATCATTATCATTACTGGTGCACTAGAAAATTACATAATGCAAGGACATTTGTTGTTGAGTGTATTTGTTTAATTACTGTTCTGACCAATCTGTTATTAAGTTTTTTTTTATTTTGACATTTTGGTACTAACCTATTTTTTTTCAAAGCAGGAATTTACATTATTGTGGTTTTGGATGTATGAACATTATAATGAATTCTATAGTCAGCTAAAAGAAGCGACATGCCCTTCATTCAAATCTAACTGCCATATGACACAGGTGTCTCTGGTATACCGAGTTACTATACTCCGTGCTAACATTCTCAACAGTGAATGTAAATACAATAAAATTGTTTTTGTCGCCATCAAGTGTTCAAATTGGGGAATTAACACCTCAGAATAGCTGCTTGCTTTTCTTTAGTTAAAGGCAAACCTATAATGACACTATTCAAAAGAAAACTCTTAGAAAAGTACATTAATGTAACATCATTTTAATGAAGCTCTTTGACAAAACTCTCAGCAAGAATCATATATTAAAAGCATTTCTTAAGCAAAATCCCAGACTTGAGCAACAATGATTAGATCAGGATGTTACTCATCACAAGATTCACATCATGCAAGGAATAAACCTTGAAGCAAGTGTCCTTTGATCTGTTTTTTTCCTCCCATGGTGACAGTACACAGTAAATATAAACAATACAAACAAGCAATCATCAAACTAAATAAAAACATATGAGAAGACATTTTACCCTGAAAGACAATAACAAATGCTACAACTGATTTAGTTAAAATCAAATCTCAACTAATGTTAAATGTGAAATCATTTTTAAAGTGCAATACCTTTTCTCTGGTCCAATAATTAGTAATTAAAACAAAATTTTACATTTCTAGATCAAAAACAGGCTCAGAACTGCAGGTGTTATTACTACTGATAAAAATGTAAAGTAAAAGCAAATATTCCGATCAGCAACTCCATAATTCACTGATTCCATATTGCACTAGTGAACATAATGCATGCACTGTGACAAAGGATCCCATACCACTAGTTGGCTATTTAATCAGAGTGAAGAGTGACAGTAACTTTAAGGCATCCGAGCTCTTTGTCCGAGTTTCCCAGCACGCCTTGGACACGGTACTGGCCATTGGTCAGCCAGAAAGGCAGCTCCACTTTTGGCAGGGAGAAATCAGACTGAGGTAGAGAATAGTAACCCTTGAGGAAGAAAAAAAAGTACAGAGTACAGGGTTTAGAGTTTTAATTATGTCTAAAATGTTAAAAATAGATCAGATACACTTAGTGAACTTTTTGTAACCTATTTCTAAGCTTTTTAAACAATTATTTTTCTTCCTGCATAGACCATGAATATCGAAACCAATCCAATATTACGATTTCCACACTTTGTTCAAGCAGCACTTAATGTGTTGACTTAACACCATGCAAGCCTGTGTTTGTAATCTGATACTGATCTGTTTCACAATCTGTGTCCCTCTGTGTCAAGAAACTTTGCAATTCCTGCTCTTTTCACCATTGGGTGTAACTTTACTTTCTATAATCATTAATCTTTACTTTATATACAAAAGAAAGACGACATTCAGTTTAATAAAAGAATGTACCGTAAATTTCGGACTATAAGCCGCTACTTTTTTCCTAGGTTTTGAACCATGCGGCTAATAATAAGGTGCGGCTATTCTGCAGATTTTTTCCCGACCGCTAGGGGCTCTAACCGGAATTAGAATCAAAACTAACACAAAATAAATGCAAAGAAGAAGAATGCGCTAGTTCCTCTTTAGCAGATATAAGTGGGTAGAAGCGGATAGAAGGAGGACAAACTCTATCTTTACAAGGTTAAGGTGACGTGATTTCACACACAGGAGAAATGAAGGTAAATACTGTAAATAGCGCTTATTTTCTCTTGGTTCTGTCCCGTTTTAATCAGCAAAATTTCTGCTCAGTGCTCTCTCTCTCCTCCCCTGCTCTTTTCCCCACACACACACACACACACACACACACGCACACACACACACACACACACACACACGCACACGCACAAATCAGCCAAAGTTGTTCTTGATTTCCCCTCTCCCGATATAAGACCGGTTCACTCTACAATCCCCGTCCGGGCTCGTAGCACATACGTAGTGTCGCCGACACGGACGCTCGATATATGTTTATGCCTAACCTTTGTCTGTTCTCGATTCACGGACTTCCAAGTCTCCGGACTCCTCCACTCCGGTACTCACCCCGGTACCACGGCGCGCGCAGAGCGCAAGGCTCCCTAGCCTGTCTGGCCGCTCCGTATGAGCGGCGTCTCCTGAGTTCTTTATTCTAATAAATCCTGTTTTGTATGAATTCCGGATCTCCGCGTCTCTGTGCAGCGTCCACCGTTACACCGTGTTAAAATACAGGTTAGGAAAGGATCTATTTAGGTACATACATGTACATTTACAATTCAAAAGCGGATGCGGCTTGTATGCAGGTGCGGCTTATTTATGAATTTTTTTGTTTTTTTTTTTAAATAGAGCAGATGCGGCTTATATGCAGGTGCGCTTTATAGTCCAGAATTTACGGTAGTTTTTAGAAATGTGTATAATTGTGTGAGAATCTCATTTGTGTAAAGATTGTGCAAGTGCTGACACTCACTGCTTTGAAGGGGCAGTGGCAGGGAAGGCCGTATGTGTGCAAAGGCTCGGGACAGTCCTGACCCGGAGGAATGAGCTGGTCCAGTATATTACAGGCGTCCTTATAGTGGCAACTCCCGAGCTCGTCCAAACATGGGACCTTGACCCAGAACCCGGCCACCTCTTTCTCCAGAGTGACATTTAGCTGAGATAATAGACGGAATCAATGTGTTGATAAAAAGCCTTAAGACATAAAATCTGCTTGTTCTAACAGTTCTATAGAGGCATGTGACAGTCACAAGTTACAGTAAATAAACACAGGGCAATACACCAAAAAAAACAAAAAAAACGATCTAGTCAGACATTGGCTTGCTTGGAGATAAACAAGGTCACATAATTTTACAGCTGAGTCTGAATAAAGTCTAACACTGCCTGCATCAAAACATATCATGCAACAACATAATACCTTATTACATTCACCCATATTTTTGAACTACTATTTGCTTTTATACACTTGGATTAAGGTGCTAGACTATATAATAGAACGTTAGAATTGAATTATTGAATTTTAGAATAGAATTTTTGTGTATAGATGTAATAGAATGTTTTTAACTAAAACTATATGTAGCAAGACTATCAAAAAGGCAGAAGCATGTGCTTTTCGTTTCTCACTTCCTACATTTATTGTGATCCAACACCCACGTGACTAACACCAAACAGACTGTGAAACAATATATCTGCATATAAATATATATAAAATAGTAGACTGACAGGGTGAGGGTAACATTTTACAAAGAATCTCTACGGCAAACAAAATATCAGCTGTAATTTCCTAATTAGGAGCACATCTTGCAGAAACACCTCATCATGACCACCTGGGTTCGGTGTGAACGGGCGTGTGTGTGTGTGTGTGTGTATGTGTGTGTGTGTGTGTGTGTGTATGTGTGTGTTTGTGTTGGGCTTACAGGGACAGGAGACACCAGGGCCACTGAGGTTGTCCCAGATGCACTTGCTGACAAATCTCCGGGAATGTTAATGGGATCTGGAGACAAACTGAGACTCTTCATAACAGCTGGATCATCCGCCTTCCCGCAGTTCTCCCAGGAGAAGCCTGCAATCTGACACACACACACACACACACACACACACACACACACACACACACACACACACACACACACACACACACACACGCGCTTTCTGCATTAACACGTCGGGGTCTCAGCTCCCCACGTCATTCCTGAAAATCATGTTCACTAACTAATATCTAATAAACACGCTTCATTCTCACCTTGGTTAATCTCAGCGGCCCTCTGAGCTGCAAAGCACATGTTCCTTGCTCAAAAAAGCCGCCAGCCATCCACAAAGCAATAAACACAATAGAGTGCATTGTATTACGAGTGATATTTATATGTAGTCTATATCTATCTATCAAACGTGTCATGTGAAATCAAACGGAGTAACGGAGGCGTTATTAAACCAGACGGACGCTTCCCACCCAGTGTTTGTACACAAATGGAAATCCCACAATATTTACTACACTTAATGCTCGGCTTCTTCCGCCTTCTGGTTTAATTCTGCGCCCCCTGCAGGCTGGTGGAGACCTTTACATATAAAAGTTTTGTGCAGCGATTTAAGTAAAGCGCTGCAGCCGAAGCGATAGCGTGTGTTTATTCTGTGTCGCCACTAGATGGAGACAGTGTACGGATATTCAGTGTGGAGAATAATGCTTTTAACAAGAATTTAAATGATTACGCAGCAATAAATCATAAAGTAAACATTCAGATTGAGTAACACTGGTGCATCAATAATGCATCGATAAAAAAGTGTGCTTTTTTTTACATGTTTGTATTGGTATGTATAATTATTTACATATTTGCATTGGTGAACAATAATTTTTTTATATATCATTGTTGGTCAATTTTCTATACTATCATTATTTCAAAAGTAACCAATCAGCAATATTGAGTAAGTTTTTTTTATGCAGGATGATTTCTCTGCACTAAAGCCTTTCTCAAGCGTGTTATCTCAGCACAACTGCTGCTACGAAAATCTGATGTACCACAGTATTACTGATTGTCAGAATACCGAATACCGATCAACATGGCAGAGGTAGAGCGGCATCATCCTGGAGACAGAACAGGAAATGTTTTATTTAATCATTTTCTTTTTCTCCTTTTTTGCACTAAAGAGGCATGTTAAAAGACACTTAAGTAAATTTATGATTTGCTATGTGTCTGTACCAAATATTGTGAAAATAGTGTGTTGTGAAATATGGGTATTGAACATTATTGAAGTGCATAACATCACATTTTTTCCACTACATTTGCATTGTGTTGAATAAAACAGAAAAATGATCACACTACATTATCATAGGGGTGAATCATATATATATATATATATATATATATATATATATATATATATCTATATATATATATATATATATATATATATATATATATATATATTATAATATTATATGTATCTATATATATACATACATATACATATATATGCCAAGAAGAAGCTGAAAAAAATATTGACATGACCAAAAGGTCTCACCCCTATTTTATAATGGTATTCATTTACCAACTCTGTACTGCAAGTCTTGTCCTGTTCTAAGGCGGTATAACGGCCATATGATCGCACTGCACGTGCACATGAGTCACCTTTAATCTCGCCGTGTGAGATCGAACAGGTAAATGCCAAGCCATATGTGCACAACAATCACCTCACATCTATTTCAAAGAGGAGCAGGTTATAATCCACAGAACAACACTGACAGATATTCTTAATGTGCAGCATCTCAGTTTTTTTGATGGTAGCTAAACTGGGGCATCAGGTTATGATAAGATGTAGCTTCCTTTATGTGGACTATGAGGAAGTTCAGTGTGGAAAATGTAACTTGGAGTCTTCGTTTGAATATCTACATTCGATAGGTAATATTTAAAAATCATGGTCAGGGTAAAATCAGAAGAAGGAATTAGAACAGGAATAAGCCCTACAACATAGAACTCTATGGTGTGGTTCTTTAAAGTAACCTGCCAAAATATTAATTACCAAACTCTTACCGATCAATACTTCCCTGCTTAGTTTGGCAAGTTAATTATAATCTTTTTCAGGTAGGTTCAGGTTTTTCAGGAATGACAAGGATGAGTTTTTTTCCTGGTGAAGTAACGTAGTACTAGGAGATAAAGGATAAGCACAAAACAGCAAAGTACATAACAACATGCAGGAACATGGAAAGTGTACACAAAGCGAAATGCTGTAGACTTGCACTTCCTGTGGTGAACACAGTCATCTTGACACGTTGGTAATAGTAAAAGTAGAATTCACAAAATGCTTCTATTCAAGATAAAACAAAGCACAAGTGAGAGCTACTAAAACCTGTTCCATGCTGGGAATGAAGGGTAGTGTAGTGTAAGGTATACACTGCAATGACAAAAGGTAAAGTAACAGAAATAGTTTGGTAAAGGCTACAGTATGAACCTACTCATGCTCCTGAGTGTGTGGAAATGTAAGCATTCGGAGACTAATTAATCAGCTCCAAATGCCAATGGATTTACTGTTTTATTATACAGATTATGCTGGCACATTAGATATTGATTACAGAGTATGTACAATTTGAATATTTCATGAAAACTGGCATTATATATTCATGCTTTCCAGAAAATATTAAATATTATCAAAAATAAACACATGCTTATTTAAAGATAAATAAAAGAAGCAGTGCGGATATTCCTGAAAGAATTTGATCATGCTGCAGAGAGTCCAGATGAAGGAAGAAAGAAGAAGGGAATAAAGGAAGGAGGCTGCTTTATGGGTCAACTCTGTTTACTACTGTATCTTCGTTTGATGCATCGTTTTCTCAGTTAGCAGATGCTATGGCTTTCTATGGTCTCTTTTTGTCCAATCTAAATGACAACCACCTTTTCACTACTACTCTACTGCAACCTGAAATGTGTTATAGACATTTATAAATAATACAATTTCTTCTTTCTTCATGTTATTGTTAATATAGCACTTCTATTACTAAGTAATGCAACTACTATTACGATAACACTACTTCTACTACTGATATTATAACTAATATAAATTATTATTGTTGTTGTTGTTGTTGTTGCAGGAATATTGAAACCAGGAAAAGTGTGCGGGTGTAAGTAATTATGGCTAAAAGGATCATAAAATTACCAAGTGCCTACAGCTTCCAGAATTTCAAATACTGCTCTACATATGGGGTGCAACTCATTCCACATAAATGCATTGTATGTATACATAGTCAAGTGAACACACCTTTTTTTTAAAATTAAATTTAAACTGAGAACAATTTTTGATCTCTGTCCTTCCTGCTTGTGTTCCTGGTTATGGGTTAAAATGTGTGGTACATGCTATAGACTCATCTCACTGTTGACTATGATGAATCTATCCATTATGTCGTGACTGAGCACGAGCAAAAAATGCATGTGCCCACATGAGGATCCTGCAAACGGCTGGGGCCTCCATCGGGAGCTGAAAATCTGATAGCTGCAAGTGAAAAATGAGAGTGGGTAAAGGAAGCCCTCACTTTGAGACACTGATCTATGCTTACATTCCATACTACCCTAAAACAGGGATCTCATATATCACCTCTTATGTCGAGCTGTTGTGTATACATTTGCACTATTGGAATCGGCACTATTCTGGTATTAACGCAATGAGCACAGAGTGTACGAAATGAATGAACGTATTGTGCTGTGGTGACATTGACATCTTTGTAATTTGATGTGCACATACAGTAAAAAGTAAACTGAGTAAAAGGAAGGCAGCTTGACCAAATTCTCACATTTACAGCTATTGACAGGCATTATTCAGAGTTACACACTTACACAATAATTAGATGTTTATATAACTGAACACAAGAGGGTGAAGGGCCTTTTTCAAGGACCCAGCAGTGACACTTATCACTTACAACCTTCAGGTCCAAAAATCTAAATCTTAAACCAGGTTACTGTTTCTGTTCTTATTTATGCAAACGTAAGATATGTTCTGTTCTTATGTGTTAAAATATATTGTGTAATAGAATAGAATGGAATAGAATAGCATAGAATAGAATAGCCAGCTGCACTTTGTGCAGTACAAAGTAATACAAGAATGGACTACACATTTTTGTTTGCAACTTTGTAGAAGTGTATTGATAGCAGTAAGCATGCCAATGCTGTATCTCGTCTAAAGAAAATATTTTTGTTCCCTCCCTAGAAGACAAATGAGTAATTTCTTTCAGACTTTTAACTCTAGATCTGTGTGTGTGTGTGTGTGTGTGTGTGTGTGTGTGTGCATGCGTGAGTGTGTGTGTAAGCAGATTATGTGTGAATGCAGATTCCAGGAGTAGTTCATGGCCACAGGCGCCTCAAAAAACATCTGCCCTACCTTGTGCATTCTTCCTTATCTGGCTGGTTGGCCCCAATGCAGTTATTTTTGCCATATCATGAAACATCAACACAGAGACTCTTTATTTTACATGTTAGCACTGGCACTTAATCTTATCAAAACGTTACACAAGGCACACTCTGGCCACCTGCCTCTGCTAAAAAGCTATGTCTAGGACCAAGGTTGTTCATGAGTTTTAAGCTTCAGTCCCCTTCACTTTGAATCATTTTACTACCACTGAGAAATGTTTGGAAGGAACACTTCATGAACACAAACAAAAGACAACCGGGTATATCAGTCCCGTTTTGTGATTAGTTTTATTGAATAATCTGATGACTCTGACTCTCTGCATTGTGTTGGCGAATGAACGGGACCCGAACAACAAAAGCAGGGCAGATGTTTCTTGGCACTTTTCATTCTGGACAAAAAAACCCCCAAATGAATAAAGAAACTTCAGTCCGTGGCCTTCCCATATAATTACAAAAAATTGATATAAAAATATACATGTTTGTACATAACTGCAATGACTGAGCTTGACAGGAGATTTATTGCTCATTTCTTATTATTAATTCTGTATATTGTTTATTAGTATAACAGAGAATAATTTCTACTTCTGCTTTATCAGGCTTTACCCTGATTGTTTGATTCAAATAAATGTAAAGCATTTATGAAGTTTTGTTTACCTCACTACATGCAAATGAACCATGTCAGGAACATTCTTTGAGTTATGTTGGCAGCACCCTCTGCACATTACTGGCGTATGTATGTATGCTCCACAAAGAAGGACCTTTTTTGGTAACTTTTATAAATTTAGCTCAGTCACACAAACAACAAAAACATGTTTATTTAGATGTAACTTTAATAAAAGGCTGGAGAATCTGGCCCGTTGTTAATCCGAAGTGTCAAAAGTCGCCTTGGGTAAAAATGCAATCAAAAGGTAAAACAGATTGTAATCTTTGGTGGGACCAGAAACCATTCTTGAGAATAGGAATCAATTTGTGACAATGAAATACGTTGGTTTATCAACGTGCAATGCAAATCTAGAAAGTGGAAGTTCCTGCCTAAACCAGTTTTCAGCATGCACAACAAACAGTGCGGACTAAATGAATAGGCAGCATGCAGCCATAAAACACACCAGAGCACTAGCACATATTCTTATTATAAATCATTATTAAATGATTGCACCTGGTAAAGATACACACTGTACTCACTGTGCTCTTATACGTTATATTATAATATCATTAGTCATGAAGACAAAACAGATGGATTACAGTCAGCAGAGCTCAAGCCATTGAGCATTTACAGAAGATGATGAAGGCAGCACACTCTATTAAAAGACCTGACCAATTGTGGGAATATGGTGTTGGTCCAGGTCCAGGATAGATGCAGAGACCATTGCAGAGTAATGCAAGTCAAAGCCTCTGTGGCAGCTTTCTTAGACTCTTTGTGTTAGTTGTTTCTTCTTTTTTTATTTAATGGTTTTAATATCTATTCACTTGCATTAAATACATGATTTCAGAGTGCTGACAGTTTCCGTGGTGATCAACAAGTTCATTGAGAAATATATGCCGATATTTCCATATGCTAACAGAGCAATCCCGATTATCAGTAAGAAATTCATATAGGAAAAGAAGGAAGAGAAATGAGTGTGTGTGTATGTGTGTGTGTGTGAGAGAGAGAGAGAGAGAGAGAGAGAGAGAGTGTGAGAGAGAGAGCAAGCTGTAGTGTGTGTAAGGACCAGCAGGTCTGCTGGGAGTTTGATTGTGTTTCCTGTGCATGCGGTGTTGGGCCGAGTCCCGTCCTCTTTCCCCCTACCTTCCTCCATCTGCCTTTCCTTCACTCCCTCCTCCTCCTGTTCCCTCTTTCGCCCCCATGCTGGCCTACAGAGGAGCCTCCCACTCATTTTGGCTTGCCCAAGCCAGGAGCAGGTGATAGTATTGTCACGTCAGGCTCGGTGTTCCTGTCCAGCCCTTCCCCCTTCCCCCAAGTGTGTTTCTCTGGCTATTGCAGTGTTGAATGATGGCAAAATGAAAAAGCTGGATAGGGTTCACATGTCAAACTAATGGGCATGAAACAAACTACAGACATAACAAGAGTTAAAGATTTAAACATATAAAAGTGTTTCCAGCTATACGATAGCGAGAGATAATGTCTCGTTGCATTCACCAAAAATCTTTTCTCAACAATGAATCTATGAATTTTAAACATGTTAATAAATATTGAACACATTTTCAGACATTTCTCTCTCTCTCTCTCTCTCTCTCTCTCTCTCTCTCTCTCTCTCTCTCTATCTATCTATCTATCTCTCTCTCTCTTTACAATGTTTTGCCTGTGATTGAGATGGAACTATTGGGATGGAAGTAAGAGACTAAAAGACCTTTGAATAATGCAATTATTGGTAATATTTATATTACATGTATGAACATTAGAAGTAATGTTACAAGGTAAAAGTATCACAGTATCATTGAAAACAAGAGGGAAGAATGAGGCGACATTTTCTGCAAAATTCAGACGATACAAATTGAACAAATTCGATGTGAATGTTTAGAAACACAACCAACATGTAAAGTTTTCATAACTTACAATGGAGAACTCATAGTTTCAAAAACGTAATGGCAAAATAGTCGATTTTTGAAGTGCATGCGAAGACTTTAGCAACATCTTTTCTTTTAATATTCAAATACATAGTTGTAAATTTAATATCAGAAAAACAAATTGCTTGCAGAAAGCAGGAAAAAATCTTAAGCTTGAACATTAAGTGTACATACTCTTTCTCCTCCTTCTTTGCTAGAACACATTTTTAATTATGGGCTTTGGTTCTGCATGAATGAGTAGTGCTCCTGAAGACCTGGTTGCTGGAAAGCAAGACGGGATCATGGAAAGTGAGCAGGGATAAAATTGGGATTATGGAATTCAGTGTTTGGTTTTATACTAATGGGAGTTTTGGTGAATGAGCTTTAGACTCGCATCCAATAATTACTGTGTATCTTATTCAGTTTTTTATTCTTTTTATTCTTATTCAGGTCTTTGTGTTTTGTTGAGTCAGAGATTTTGCCTTCCCGTACACTAATCGTATAAAACACGGAAAATGAATGTCTCTGTCAACAAAGAGTAAACATTTTGCATTACAGTTTGCTATTACAATCTTTGCTGATTGAGCGTTAAGTTAAAACATGGTTCTTCTAAACCGCAGGTTTGTCTTTCTCATGTCATTTCGATTTCCAAATGATTTGGCGAGGATTTTAGAGAATAATCCTTTGAATGTTTAATTGTGTAAAAGTCCAAAAAAAGCGCTGAAATGAAGGCTTGGTTCACAAACATTCTCTGAAGTTTAATCAACAGGCTTAACTCTAGTGAAGTTTCAGGTTTCGACTTTAGCAGTTCAGCACAATCAGTGAGCAGCAAACAAAACAACAATATATGCCTTGAGGAGTGTCGAAAAATATATACCCATTTTGCTGCATTTTTTTCCTGCTCCGCTATTTTGTGTGTCAGCAAACACATGTCACACTGTTTAACAATGAAAAAGCTCAATCTATTCCTGGCACTGCGACAGACAAAAGAGTCCTTTTCATAGAAAATTGCTCTCAGCTTAGATAGAAAAGATTGTCTCGCAGGAATGGGAATTGCTCCCGGTGTTCTGTTTCTCAAGTTAATCTTCAATCCCTACACCTTCCCTCTTCTTCGGAACTAAATGTTCAAGAAAACTTTTTCCTCCCATGCTTTTTAAGTTTGCCATAGACCTATTACAGTCTTGAAACTACACAAAGTATAACAAAAGGTCAGTTTTTCTAAATCATATTCTTTGTATAGTAACACTGGGACTTGTAGGGTGGACAACAATTGAAATGGACTTAAATGGAATCATAAATATTTCATATTTGTTAGTTAACCTTTTTATCAATATACATAACCCGAAGGTCTTTGTATTTAGTAAGCATGGCCTTATGTTGTACTTTATTCTTATTTTACGCTACGCTATCTATATATATATATATGATATATATATATATATATATATATTATATATATATATATATATATATATATATATATATATATATATATAAATATAAAAAAAAGCAATAAAAAACAGTCTTGTATAATTAGCTTAAAATGACTACTTTGATATTATTGTCTAATGTCGATGGTGATCACATTTACAATATGTGTAAAATTTTTATTACTGTTAATAAATACAGTACCCTTTATAAAATAGTTGTCAGAAAATGTTATACTTTTTTTTAGAAATACACTTTGATTCACATAAGAAGATAATTGTAGTAAATGAGGAATTCAGGAAAATTATTATAGCACTCACATTTATTAAATGCCTTTTATGTCTTCATTCATTCATTCATCTTCTACCGCTATATCCGATCTTCCCTCGGGTCACGGGGAGCCTGTGCCTATCTCAGGTGTCTATGGGCATTAAGGCAGGATACACCCTGGATGGAATGCCAACCCATCGCAGGGCACACACACACATTCACACACACATTGATACACTAGGGACAATTTTCCAAGGTGCCAATCAACCTACCGTGCATGTTTTTGGACAGGGAGGAAACCGGAAAACCCGGAGAAAAACCTCCTTGAGGCACGGGGAGAACATGAAAACTCCACACACACATGGCCGAGACGGGAATCGAACCCGGGCCCTGTCGGTGTGAGGCGAAACGTGCTAACCTCTAAGCCACCATGCCACTCCTTTTATGTCTTTTTTACTCTAAATTACCCCTAGATGTGAATTAGATTAGATTATATTAAATTTTATTGTCATTGTGCATTGCGCATCTACAGAGGCAATGAAATGAAGGTGTGTTTTCACTAATCTGGTGTCTGATTCAGGGTGTGTCCCTGCCTCGAGCCGAGTTCTTCCAGGTTAAGCTTGGAATCCGCTGTGATCCTGAAAAGCATAAAGTGACCACTGGAAAAAATTAATGACAAGCATTTAACTGACAGACCTGTGAAAATATACTGATAACATTAATCCTTATCGGCCCATAAACTTTCTGTTTACATTCCTTTCCTGCCTGGTGTTCTTTATTGCCTGGATGGTCTTACTATCGCTGACCCCTAGTCATAGGAACAAGGAACTCAAGATTTATTGGTTTAAACTAAATACGGCTGTCTGGCTTAATTGTTTAAGATACTTGTTTATGTTGCGGCATTTGTTTCTCTGACATATCATTGGAGATTACCAATTGGAAATTCTTCCTAACGCAGCAAGCAGGAAGTGTTTGAACTTTCACATTATATAGATTTAAGAACATTAATAAGAAATGTTCATCATCACCAACCATTAAATAATTAAATTGTGGTTTAGTAACGGTGAGAAGAAAAAAAAAGACAATAAATCTAAAGTAAAATTACTTTTAAAAAAATGTAGTCATTTCCTACAGTTCTTTTATATAGTTATTTCTGTTTGAATGTATATGTATGGCTATAAAATGTATCTCTCTCTCGCTCTGTATGTATATATATATATATATATATATATATATATATATATATATATATATATATATATATATATATATGAGAGAGAGAGAGAGAGAGAGAGAGAGAGAGAGCGAGATATATATATTTAATGGTTGGTGATGATGTGAGGTAGTGTCCAAACCTTCAACATGTATTAGTGCCAAACAGCAGGTTTACATGTTTTTATTATCACCAGGTGAGAGATGTGTTAAAATCTGGAAAGCTGGAAAACAATTTCTTTCATTTATCCAAAAAATGTCATTCAACAGCGGATGTCAAATCATCACCATAATGTGATTTTGACATGTCAGATGTGTGCTGAACTAAAAAGTCATAACCTCCTGTTTTAATGAAGAATGTGTCTCAACATAGAGAATAGTTGTCTCAGGTGTTATGTCAATTTGACACACACAATGACATGTCTTTGTGACATCGGATGAAATAACACCTTTTTAGAGGGATTATCTCATTTAAAGAATGAGCAATAATGTAGTCTTTTGGACACCTGCTATCTTATAGATAGTTTACAGTTTTACAGTTTTACTAGAAATTCATTTTTCTTTCTTATTATTTGACTAAATACTGCATTCAGCATAAAGTATACAGGTACATTGGTACAAATCATTTAATCCAAGAGCTCTATATTTAATAACCATACACTGGAGTACTCATTCATTCATTCATCTTCTACCGCTATATCCGATCTTTCCTCGGGTCACGGGGAGTTGTGCCTATCTCAGGCATCTATGGGCATTAAGGCAGGAGAGGCACGGGGAGAACATGCAAACTCCACACACACATGGCCGAGACGGGAATCGAACCCGGACCCTGGCGGTGTGAGGCGAACGTGCTAACCACTAAGCCACCGTGCCCCTCACTGGAGTATTATTTAATGTAATTGTGTCAAATATTTAAATACATTTAAAGGATTTTCAAAACTGGTTATATGTTAGATGGGTGTGATTCAGGTTGATTTAAAATGTTTTATCCAAGATAAGAAATAAAGCATGTCTTGGTAACGTTAAGTACAACACACTTGCCCATAAAGAATTAAAAAAGAATCTTACAGTAAGATGGTTGTTTCTTGTCTGTTGATCCTACTCCCCCCATGTTGACAACCACACTCTCTCCAGCATGCTGATTTGCATACTACAAGGGAGGAAGGGGAAAAAAACAACATCCAGGAGAGACACACACCAGTATGCACATAATTACTTTTAACATGCTGACTTTCATACGTTATTACCATTTACAGTGTTTAGATGTTAATCCTGATTTAATTTTTCCATTTTACAGTGATTTCTTTTTAACAATATCAATTATTAATGGAATAGCATATTTCATAATTCCATACAAAACGTAAAAGCAAGATGAAATTGGTTTCTTTTTTTCTGTTTTATGTAGAGCTTCATTTCAGAAAGAAGGATCAATATGAGATTTAAAGACACAGTGAAAGGCATTTAAAAAGGTACATTTGAACTGTAAATACTACACTACTAGAAAAACATTGATATTGGAATGATGATCATTTAAAAAAGTAAGTACTGATAAACCGTATTTCTGTACAGCTCTATATAAGATCAATTTACCCATGTATATTGTCTCTTCTGTAGTTATCTTGGTCTTAAAATGATATTTCCTTGAAGATTTGTTATTTTTACACTGTAGGTATTCCGTTATTTTCAAATCACTTTACATTCATATGCAGTATGTTTATCTAGAATTTTGTTTCTAGTGAGTGTGAATCTGACTAGACAGTTGGTGATCTTGTGGCTAAATATCCCACACTCACCTCTGGAACTTGGATTTGATTTAATCCCAGACTAATTGAAAGGGTTGTGTCAGGAGGACCATGAAATCTGTATCAGATCATTCATTCATTCATCTTCTACTGCTTTATCCGATCTTCCCTCGGGTCACGGGGAGCCTGTGCCTATCTCAGGCGTCTATGGGCATTAAGGCAGGATACACCCTGGATGGAATGCCAATCCATCACAGGGCACAAACACTCTCACATTCACACACACACTCATAAACTAGGGACAATTTTCCAAGGTTCCAATCAACCTACCGTGCATGTTTTTGGACCGGGTGATGAAACCGGAGAACCCGGAGAAAAACCCCCTGAGGCACGGGGAGAACATGCAAACTCCATACACACATGGCTGAGATGGGAATCGAACCCAGACCCTGGCAGTGTGAGGCGAACGTGCTAACCACTAAGCCACCGTGCCTCCCTTCTGTATCAGATCAGTAGATCAATTTATAGTTTAATGAGTGCAAAAATCAATAGCTTTATTTAAGTTTATTTTGTGCTGGGTAAAATACAAGCTTTTCTGGTAGAGCAAGAAAACATCTAACTGTATTAGTTATGTACACTGACCAGTTAATGTCTAATGTGTGCTGGTGTCTGTTATGAGTGTCAATAGATAGTAGGTAGCCTGTTAACAAAGCTGAGACCGCAAAGCAAGAAAAGCTAAAATAGGCAAATGCAGTTTAATACCCAAACAGTTTGATCCAAAGTACAGTATAGGGTTTTCTATAGGCTCGTCACTAGATGTGATTAATAAGAGTTTTTTTCGCCCAAAAAAATGAAAAAATGAAAAATGCCCAACTGAAGTAGAATACAGTGTAGGTCCATCATATAATACGGCTTATTTTAAACAACCGTATCAAATTGCATTGATTTGCCCTTCAGAGTGTATTGAAATGGCTCATAATGTAGCGCAGTCAATTCCATGAGTCACAGTTTAGCTGTCGGAATCTCACTTTTCTTCCAGTATACCAGTAGCAGTTCTTTTGGCTGTAATTAAACCACATGCAAGAAGCTTGTCTTGTGCTGTGCTTAGTGTATGTAAGGAATCTGACACCGCTGCTGTCGTGAAAGCAGGGATCTGGCAACATTTGAAACACTAGTGTTTCCTCGAGCACTTTAACACTTTTAATGCCAATACAGTACTTGGGGACACATTATATGTAGGGTAAGGCTATAAGACAGAGCAGCATCACAAAGCATGTCTGTATCAAAAAGAGGAGAATATTCTGGGAAAAAAAGCTTGTCTATGTTTGTCTTTGATTAATGTACTTTGTGGATAATTTTGAAATGAAATGATGTCTTGGCAGGTCTTACTGTGCAGTCTGTTGTGTATAGTCTATTGTCTGAATAGTTGTTGTCTTTTATTTGGACCACCATTATGATCAGTGCTAGATATTTGACATAAATGATCCATGCAGTTTTTTTTTTTTCTTTGCAGAAGACAAAATCTTTACATTATCTGAGATTACCTTTACACTTCCAGCACACTAATAAGAGTTTAACTGTCAGGGGCGCTGTAAATTGTCTATAGCAGCCATGTGGTCAGTAATTGCTGGACAATGTTTATTTGGTATAGACAGCAGCGACCATTAGTTTTCTCCTTGCTCTGAGAGTCACCTGAAAGACATGTGACTTAAATGGAAGGCTTATTTGCATTATAAAAGCCTATTTAACTGGACTAATTGTTTAATGTATATAATTAAAAAGTTGAGATATTATTATACACAATTATGTATTATTGATCCCAGCATAATATACAGAATGCACTTATTATAGTGTTTTCATCTGATGGGCCTCTCAAATGAATCGCATAAAACTGTTCCATATATCGGTAAAGTTTTTTTTTCTTGCCGGACTGGAAATTGCAATCCATTATTTTTATCACTATTATTTGTCATACTCTTTTCTTAGTTAATTAGCCAGGTCTGAGTGATTACTTGAATTGAATGGGTTTTAATTCAATCCTCAGTAGCAAGTATTAGCAATAGTTCTTGAGTAAAATGTTGATTTGCATTAAAGATGCAGAGAATCTCATGCTACATGCTTAAATAATAAGCCTTGCTTTCGATATGTAATGTCAGGCTGTAATAAAACGTTTTGACAACCATTGTTATTAAATCAAAGATGCTCTTTTGTATGACACTGTTGCATTTTTTTTATACGCTCATTAATCATCGCACTCTAGGAGATGATCCTTCATGAACAAAAAGAACAAATACAGTATTATATTCAGTTGATGATAAATAGCATTAACCTACTTATTTGACAAATCTAATTCAAGACATAGATCACATAACTTCTTAGAAGTGAAAAGGCACTATGGGGAAGACATGTCAGGACATCAGACAGAGAATGAGAGTGAGAGTCAATCAAACATTCAAACTTTTCTTTGAAATCCAAAGAATGGCTTCTTTTGATAACAAACAATAAGCCTCCTAGTTATAAGGTGTATTAAAACTGACTTCTTATCTAAATAGTGGGTTTAGTGATTTATGGCTCCTGCATTAATCAACATTGGTGGTTTTGAACAAACAAGGTTCAAATTAACACAAGGAAGCAAAGCATCAGCTTAGATCCTGGTGCACTGGAAAAATGTACTGCAAATGCATGCCATAAAAGCAAAAAGCCTCTGATCCACTCCGAATATTTCTTTCATTCAAAGCCATTGCATAAACTGAGATGCAATTTTCTTTCACTCTCTCTCTCTCTCTCTCTCTCTCTCTCTCTCACACACACACACATTCTCTATATTATCCTAGAATGCCCTAAGGGATACACATTTTTCACTCTGTCTTCAAAGTGCACTTTCGCTAGGTCCACCTGCTGCCAGTGGCCCGATGCCCACCTTCTGTTGAGTCTTATTTGTGGGCCATGCACGGTTGCTTGCTGGGTCCATGTGCTCAACCATTCTCCACTTCTACCCCAAAGATCCACTCTGTTTTGTTTTTTTAAATATCCATATCTATATCTGTATTCAGACTGACACTCCAAGCAGGGCATAGCCTTAAGGTGTAATTGTTATTTATTTATGAAGTTTCGATTAAATTGGAACATGAGAACATGAGGTTATTCTATTTTCATAATTCTTTATTATCCTGTCTGGCAGGTATTATATTTCTCTGATGTACAATATATTTTAATAAGTATATCTAATTCTTACATTATAAACAACTACGAGTTTAGGCATGAATGAATACGTGATTATAAACATGGTCTTAGTCATTGTCAGAATTTTCAAATCTGAATCATAAAACCCTCTGGTTTACATCCAAAGGGATCCTCATCCGGATGCACATGTCTATTCTCAACCAAAAGGCCCTGTTAAACTTTTGGGAAAACTTTTTAGAAAGAAAAAAAAATACATGTAATAACCTCTCGTCCATGTACATCTTAATACTTCATCTATTTATTCAATATAATTCATTCAGGTTACATTTCTACTGAATTTAGCATTGTACCTGGTTCAAAATGATTTTAGGTTCAATTTTGAGACAAACTGAGCTTATAACTCAGACCACCCGATAGCAATGCTCTGGGGTTGGCTTGATATTCCATATTTAGATGGCTAGGAATGAAAGAGGTAAAAGTAAAACAGATCCTATCAACACATAATTCTCCATGGACCATTGTGACTTGAGATTCAGTAAACCTGACAAGTTTGCTTTATGCCTTTAAAGGCTCCCCGAGTCTCGCACGCCTCACTCGGCAAGTAATCAAACCAGGAGCAGTCGTCTTTGTTTACATAACGATTAAATGAAGATATTTAGCTGTAGGGTGTAAGTGGTAGCAAATGACCCCAGTACAAGCTCACTTTCTAGTACCAGTTAGAAAAGTTTTCTTTTTTAAAAATGCATTATTAGGCTTAAGTTATAATTCTGAATTGACTGCAATGGAAATAAAAAAGTCGTATCTTAAGTTATAATTCTGAATTGATTTCAATACAAATAAAAAGTCCTAGAAAAAAAAACTAAGCTTTCATTCAAAGTCCTAAAAGCTTCTGTTGAATCGAATTACACAGTCGCTTGGCTTTATGGAAATGTAAGGTCCCTTATTAGAATCTTGTAGGGCAAGGAGGAACGTGTGTAAAGGTGTGCTTTAAAGCAATATAAAACCCACGATCTTAATCCTCACTACCCGCATGGTTCTGTCCTAAAAAAGGTTTTGCGTCACTCACACACATCCACCCATGGCCAAAAGCCCAAATGTAGGGAGGTACAGAGAGATAGAAAGAAACAGTGAAAGAGACAGACATGTGCCTGGGAGTCTGCCTGGGTGTTGAATAGTGGAGGAGGGTGTGGGGTAAAGGGAGGGACAGATTGGGGAGGGATGAACGTCCTGAGGGAAGAAGGTGTCTCAGTAGAACGGCGCTCTCTCCCACTTTTCATTTGTGCAAAAACACACCAGCCGGAGTGAGGAACCCAACTGTTGGATTAGTTGGGATTCTTTCCACTTGGTTTTAAAGCGCATGATGGACAAAACACAAGAATTTGCAACACCCCAGCGGAATCTGAACTTACCAAAGCTGTAGGGAAAGATTCCATGAGGAGTTTCCATTCAGGACCTCAGGTAAGTCTACTGTCAGTAGGTGTGTGTGTGTGTGTGTGTGTATGTGTGTGTGTGTGCGTGTGTGAGAGGGAAGTGACTCTAAAGTGACTTAAAATAGTTTTAAATAATTTATAGGTGGTCAAGAAAAATATACAAAGCATTTTTTTCTGTGTGTGTGTGTAGGATGTAGAGTGTGAAGCCTTAGCATTTTTTTAAACTCAAGCAATTGCAAATTAGAAAATACAAATTGTATGTCATCGTTATTTAAAATAGCAACTTTTTAAAACATTTCGTTACACATTGAAAATGCTTGTTATATGTAAAATAAACCTTGTTTAAAAGAATTCACCATGATAGTGATCACTCTATCACTACAAACCGATCTATATGCAGATCTGCGCTGACCTGAGATGCACATTGCAGATAGCAGCATTGCAATAGATGTCAACATCTCAATTCTCTTCCCTTTCAGTACAGACACATTGTTTATTTAAACTATATAGACTCCAGAAAAGGTTTAACAACAACCCCTGAGTTAACTAAATACTTTAGTGTATGTTCAGATCTGTATTTTATGTTATTCTACAGTGACTCGAAGCAAAGTTAGCATTTTTATCTTTTCAAATCATTGACTCATTTTTTTTCTGTGGTCTGTTCCTGAAAGTTTGGTTCATTGTGACATTGACTGTGGAGGCAGGTGTCAATGAAGTTTCTAATTATATTGCTAATAAGAGGTAGAAGTGTGTGATTTTGCTTTTTTTGGTACTTTCCTTTTGTACATTATAAGTACAGTCTATCAGGTTGTACTATGTTTCTCTTGGAGAAGTGGCATAATATAGCCTGTGAGATCTGATGTCATACATATAATGAGGACACAACTATCATACCAGAGTTTCATGGATACCACTACTATCAATGTTCTTAGGGGTTTTGGCATATATACACAATATAGGTGTATTAAATATTTTTTGGATTATTTCTAGTGTATGGATTTGGATTTTTTTCCTCCAAGTTTTCTTTTATTTTTTAAATCAAATTATTAAGTAACAATCACAGAGTTTGATTTAGCCCTAGAACTATTAAAAAACCCTCTTGAATTAGTTTTTTTCTACAAAGTTTTTTTTTCTATAAAACCGCCTGTTTTTTATGAATAAAATACACAAATTTATATGAGTATATAAAAAGCTATTTTTCTAGAAGGAAAGCATAACTATGTGAACAAATGCAAATTCAAATAGTGTGAGGCTCAACCTTTTTCCTTTCACAATCAAATGGTTAACATTTTACCAAGAGCAGCACCAAAATCACCGAAACTTTATTTTTTTTTATGTATATCTGCATCCAGAGTGAAACTCGATCTGTGGGGTTAAAAGCTGGTCTGAGCATGCAGCTACAGGTATATGATACTGTAGACTGTGACTTGGTGCAAGAACACATGACACATCCTGTTACAAACAGATATGTTCGGTTGCTTACTCACTCGCTCTCCCGCTTTTCCAACCTGAATTCGCCCTAGGGGGTTCACAGTTTCGCAATTCCAAACCACAGTTTATTTTCCAATTATGCATGCAGAATTAATAAGAAAACACTTGTATTAACAAGAAGCTTGAAATGTATTTTTAATCCGATTTTGAAGCAATGATCATATATGGTAGGATTTAGTTTGTTTGACATATTTTCTTAAGAGAAATGAAGAGGAGGTAATAGTTGGAAGAGTATACTTTTTTTTGGGGATGGTCTGTGTCTGTATATATTTGTGTGTGTGTGTGTGTGTGTGTGGTGGGTAAGATCCCTACACAACAATATGTGTATATAATTTTGAACGTGCAGCGATTAGCTAGAAAGAGAACAGACCTGCTATGGACTCACACAATAAAATGTTGCTTTTGTCAAGGCATGTTGGAACAGGAGTGTGAATACCTGCCTGTGGGCTTTCACTTTGTCTGTGTGTGTGTGTGTGTGTGTGTGTGTGTGTGTGTGTATGTGTGTGTGTGTGAGTGAGTGTGTGCATGATATGTGTGCTGTAAGATGAGTATTCAATAATTAATGTGCATGTAATGATTATTCTTTGAGTGCATTTATACTTAATGACAATCTAATATCAAGTGTATAAACATTTGTGACCCCTGACCACAAACTCATGCATGCATCTGGCACACATACACACACACACACACACACAAACACACACACACACACACATTCACTTTTCCTGTCTTTTTCAGGACTGAGGGTCTATGAGGAGCCACTAAGAATGGCCTTGAAAGACAGGGCTAAACTGCTCAGCCTTCTAGCAGTCTTACTGCACATATCTAGCTGTCAGGGGGGCCTTGTAAAGGACAACTCTCCTTTGCGGTTCACCCATCACTTATATAATGCCAGTATTAACGAAAATTCTGCCCCCCGGACCTACGTGGAAAGCCCAGTCCGAATGGGCATTGTGGTTTCTGATCCTTTATGGAACATCAAGTACAGAGTCGTCGCTGGCGATGAAGATGGACTTTTCAAAGCAGAGGAGCTGACCGTAGGGGATTTCAGCTTTCTGAGAATAGCCACAGGCAGCAGCAGTTCTCTCTCTCCTGTAATGCTGAACCGAGAAGTACGAGATGCCTACACGCTGACCGTGGAAGCTACAGAAAGTACCTACGAGTATCAATCCAGAACAAAAGTACTGATCCAGGTTCTGGATCGAAATGACCTGAAACCCCTTTTCTACCCTGCTTCTTACAATGTAGTGATCAGAGAGGACACTCCATTGAAGTCGAGCGTGGTGAGAGTAAGTGCGACAGATGCCGATATTGGTAGCAATGCCGAGTTTTACTACTCCTTCACCACAAGATCACATCCATTTGCTGTGGATCCTTTCACAGGCACTGTCACGCTTGTAAAAAGGCTGAACGCCAGTCTGAGAGACAAATACGATCTTACAATTTTGGCCGAGGACAGGACGAAGAAAATCTCAGGAGTCCAGAAGTTTGGAAATGTTGCGACGGTGGTCGTGAATGTTGAGAAGGTCGTTGACAATTTTACCCTTATCTCCCCGTTCACTTCAGAGGCTCCTCAAGCGAATGCCGAAGGAATATGTGTGAATGTCAAACTAGAGCCCCATGTGAAGGCACGAGCTGCTTCTCTGAATATAGTTGCAGGAGATTCAGAGAAGGATTTTCAGATTATTCCATCTGCCTTCCAGGGTAATGACTTTCAAGTGGTCTCAATAAAATGGATTAACTGGGCAGAAAACACCCTTGGATTAAATTTATCCCTTCAGGCCAAAGACAGAAGTAATCCTGTTTTGCTTACTCCAATTAAGGAAATTCATATTCCGTACCCCGGAATTACCTCACTGACATTTGAGCAGAGAACATATCGTGTAACCCTCAGTGAATTTGCCCCACCGAAAACCCATGTACTCAAAGTGGCCATCCAGCCATCTTTAGCAAATGTCACCTACCATATCAAAAACAGCCCGGATAGCCACAAATTCAAAATTAGTCCCAAAACTGGCATTATTTTCACTGCTGAGCATCTTGACTTTGAAAAGAAATCTCATTACGAGTTTTATGTCACAGTCAATCCTGGTGAAAGCGAAGCTCACGTTATAGTTGACATAACCGACGAGAATGACAATGCTCCCACTTTTACCTCAGCTTCTTACCAGGCCACTGTGCAGGAAAGCGTTCCAATAGGAACCAGCGTCTTAAGCGTCTCTGCTATCGACGTGGACGGGGACAACAATGGATTTGTCACCTATGCAATTGCAAACACGGCTCCGGTACCGTTTGTCATTGATCCATTAACGGGAGTCGTTTCTACTTCTGAAGAGCTTGACTATGAGTTAATGAAAAGATGGTACCACCTCAGGATCTGGGCTTCTGACAGTGGAAGTCCCTTCAGTCGTGTCAGCGAGTGTGCCGTGACTATCACCATGATGAACATCAACGACAACGAACCGCTTTTTGAAAGGGTTGCGTGCAACGTCTCCATACCGCAAGATTTAAAAGTTGGAAAGAGCATTGTTGATATTTTTGCCATTGACAACGATGAACTAGAGCAAATACATTATAGAATTCAATCAGGGAACGAGGAAAAGTTATTTGCAATCGATCCTGTTACTGGCAACATCACGCTCGCTCAACCTATCCCAAGTGAGATTTTAGTAACAAATCGACTTCCGTTTGCCTTAGAAATAATAGCAACTGATGGAAAATATAGCACTGAGTCTACTACTGTCACCATACACATTATGGACAAAGGAAAGGAAGTTACGAGGCACTGCCAGGAGACTGGTGTGTCCAGGCAGCTAACTGAGAAGCTCATTGAAACGATCAAACCAGTCCTTACGGCCCAAGAGGAAGAGACCTTCTCTGATGTCCATATAATCAATCATAACTCTCCAAAGTTTGCTCCTGGCATTCCAAGCTCTATTGACGTCAGGGAAGACTTAGCTCTAAATACGTCTATATTAGACTTTAAGGCTACTGATAATGACAGTGGCTTTAATGGCCGGCTTGTCTATGCAATTTCCAGTGGGAACGAAGATGGGTGTTTTACAATTGACATGAACACAGGAGACCTGAAAATCATCTGTCCATTAGACAGAGAAACAAAACAATTCTACATTCTGAACATAACTGCGTATGACTTGGGTACTCCCCAAATATCGGCCTGGAAATTGCTAGCCATCAACGTGCTGGATGTAAATGATAATCCACCTCAGTTTTCTCAACCAAGATATGTTGTGTGCATCCCAGAAAACACAGAGGTCGAGAAAAGCATCTTTAAAGTTCATGCAGTGGATTCGGACCAAGACGCCAATGGAGTGATCAAATATTCCTTGTTAACCTTTACTAATTTGTTCACAGTCGATGAAATCTCTGGGGACGTGAGTGTCAATGGAAATTTGGACAGAGAGATCTTTCCCAGATATGACTTAAAGATTGAAGCCAGGGATGATGCTAAAGAGGACCCTCAGCTTATCTCAATAGCAGATTTAGTGGTTGTCCTTGAAGATATCAATGATAATCCTCCTGTGTTTGTACCTAAGGTCTACAGGATTAAAGTTCCTGAAGATGCCCCTCCAGGCACAGTGCTGTTATGGGTTGAAAGCTATGACTTAGATTTGGGCAGTGGAGGCACTGTAAGCTATAATCTGAAGAACAGTGATGGGGGCACCTTTCTCTTGGACACATCCACAGGCTTACTCGTGCTGGAGAAAGAACTGGACTTTGAGAGAAAACAGTTTTATAATCTTACAGTTCGTGCTGTGGACCATGGAAAACCCAGGTCCTTGTCCTCCTCATGTTTCATTGAAGTTGAAGTCCTGGATGTCAATGAGAATCTCAACAACCCAGTTTTTAGCTCATTTGTACACAATGCTACAGTTATGGAAGACGCCATAATAGGCACTTCCGTCCTGACTGTGACTGCAGTGGATAAGGATCTGGGCAAAGATGGAGTCGTTAGATACCACATTCATGACGGGTCGGGACTTGGAGTCTTTATCATTGATGAAGAAACAGGTACACTAGATTAAGGCATAATGCCTTATTCACATTATCTATACTAAGTTACATATTTAGACATAAATGATATACATTTTGCTGCAATTTGCTAATTATTGCAATTATTCAGTTAATACATTCATATTTCAAATATTTGAACTATGTATTGTTTATTACGTTGTGGAATGCCCATATGACAAGTCAGTTCCTGTTGGCTATGATCCTGAGAAATTGCGACAAGTCTGTCCTGAAGACTTTCTCAGGCACGCTTAGGGTTAAATATTGTAAAAACACAACCAAGCTATCCAACGTATCAATGATTGTATGTTTTTCAGTTAGCTGAGACAATAATGTATTAAATGAGCAAATTGAAATAAATTTGTGAATTGAATAAGACCCAGAATTAGTGTAAGAGCTGCCACTATAGAAAAGGAATCATTAAATAAATCAACTAATCGATCAGATTGTAAAATATAGGTTTATTGTTACAAAAACTGATAATAGGAGGCAAGAAATAATGCTTCAATCAAGATCATAGACATTTACAAAGTGACACTACATAAATGATTATTTGTAATTAAACCCAATACAGTAAATCAGTATTGTGTTTCTGTTGCAGGAGTGATTAAGTTAGCAGACACAGTGGACCGGGAGGCTGTAACACACTACTGGCTGACCGTGCATGCTACTGATCTGGGCACTGTTCCCTTGATGGCGTGGACCGAAGTCTACATTGAAGTTTTGGATATCAATGACAATCCTCCTGAGCTGTCACAACCTATCTACTTTGCATCAATTCAAGAAAATTTGTCCAGAGGCAAATTTGTGCTGAAGGTGAGCGCCACAGATGTGGACAAGTCATCCGAGGGGAAGATAACTTTCCAAATCCCGGATTCTCAACGAACATATTTTGACATCAGTTCAAAGACAGGTACTGGATAATTTGAAGGCTTTTTCTTCTTTCTTTCTTGCTTTCTTTATTTACTCACAAACAATTTAGCAATTTTTCCTCCACGCAATGTTGTGTTGTGCAGAAGATGTGAAATCGCCCGTTCTTATACAATATATTTGATGGGATTTTTACAAAACAACCCGCAGCATCTGATTGTTCAGACAGGTTGAGGCACAAGCTAGGTGTAACCGAGGTGTGCTGGAAGGAAAACATATACTTAATAACGAACAGTTATAGCGTGTAAAACTATTATTCTATAGGACACCTAAACACAAGACCCTGGAGCGAAGCGAAAAAGCTTCTTAAACACCTTATCGCTGGCCTTTGATTACGAGAGCTTAGTTCAGGTCTTTGAAGTGTGTCTTGAAAATTAGAGCAACATTAACCAGCATCACAAGCATGTACTTGTCCGTTCACAAGCTTCTCATTTCTTTGTTGCTCCATAAGCTCCACCCCGGGCTAAACAAGACCACGCACAGCTCACTCCATCCTGCAAAAGAGGACATTACAAAAGTCTATTGCACATGGAAGGGAAGCTCCAAATCACAGACTGCTGGTCTGGTTAAGACAGCTTTTAAATTTTTTGTGGGCTGATAATTTTAGAGCAATCTGCGTCACTGTACTTTGAAGCATTGTATAGCAGTCAGTGCTGTCATCAACAAGTTCTGAAGAGTAAACGACTAAAGGGAAAAATCAGACAGTGGGCAAACACCGCATGCACACAAGAACAAAAGGATCAGGAATTATAAAAGTCTAATGTAAAGATTAAGACAGACTGGCACAAAATAGCAAGATATTTAACTGCTCAAATCTTTTTTTTCTTTAAGTGACTTGATATATCAATATCTCCATGTTAGAACAGGGCCTAGATGACTCATATCCACACAGACCAGCATGATGAAGCTAACTGCCTTAAAGGCTTAGTGTAGCAAAGTCGTCTCATTTACGATAAGAATAATAAGTGCAGTTGCCAAATCTGGGATGGATTGTAATTAGAGCCTCGTCTTGTAAATGACTCAAGTAACATATTGTATAGTAGTGAAACGTGTGAAACATTTGATGCGTATTAATTGAATTTGATTGTCTTCCTTTGTAGGAATTTTCTAACATTTCCCAATTTGTGCATGTTGTTAAGTTGAAGCTGTGTTCCAGGTGGATAGTAATGCTAAAACCATACTTTCTAAAGTGACACCTGCCTAAATACAGGGTAGTGAAAAAGCCCAGCAGGGATTGTTTTGTGTGCAGTAAAGGCAGAAATTCCCTGCTGGTATCTTCTAGTTCTTGTAGGACTCACAGCTTGAGATGTTTACATATTGCAGTGCGGATAAACTTCTGTTGACTGTGCATTTCATTTTCCTTGCCAAAGATTTCGCACACAATGAATCAAGATTCTCATAAAAATTTCGTACATGAAAAAACACGCCATTTTAGCCTGTGGCATTTCTTGAGACACCTCAATTTTTTTTTTTTATGAGCCTCCCTATTAGTTATACTTTCTTTATTGTCAAAAAAAACTTTGCTTTGTATTTTTTGACAACTGTTATAAATTTGAACAGCAGAGGTAGATAAACACCTAAAGCATAAATGTAGGAAAAGAGAGTGAAACCTTCATGTTGAGGTTTACAAACAGGTGTGTCTTCCATACGAGTGCCACATGCCACTGATTATCCTGTTTGCTTTTTTCCCCCCTCTGCCTGTGTTTGTTTAGGTGCCATCAGCACCGTCTCGGCCCTTGATCGTGAACAAAAAGCCGAGCACATTATTGAGGTGAGTTTGCCTGGTAATATCTGTCTTAATCATTTGTTTCATTTGAATTGGGCCATACATCGTCATCAATACTTTTGATCCTCTTAGTGATTAACTTCTTGTATGTTTTAATTAGGGCTGCCAATAGATTACATTATTCAATCGCGATTAATCACATGAGTTAATCGCACGTTTGCAATGTAGCATAAATGAATACTTTTTATGTTTTTTTAACTGTAACAGATGTTATAATTATATTTCACATAAAATCTTCTACTTTAATAAAGTTATTGATTATTTAATATTAATATTACTCTGGAATTGTTAATTGTTAAATATAGCACGTGACTCCACTAAGAATTAAGTTGTTTTCCATATAAACTGGTGATACGATTAGGTTCCATATAGTAATATACTCTAATATAGTGAGGAGCTCATACCTGTTGTGAATGCGCAGCTAATAGGCGTAATTCAGGTAAATTTAGGAAATTTCCAACGCCTCTTTTATATTCCATCCTAAAATTATAAGCTGTACATGCAACTGAGGAAAGGTCAATACTGAAATTATGTGGGAAGGCCACTGACTGAAGTTTCTTTATTCGGATGTTCTTTTTTGCTCTTTGTCGTCCGGGTCTCGTTCATTCACAACACAGAGTGAAGGAGAAGATTGGCAGATAGAAACTCTCGCTGTGTTACTCCCGCAATAATAAAATGAATGCCGTTAAAGAGAATTTTCGTTAATGCGTTCATTAACAGCTTTAATGAATTATGGCCTTATTCAGAATTAGAATCGGAATACAAAAAAATATTAAAACTTGAGTAATTAACTTTTATTACTATTTATGCTAGAAAATGTATAATTTGGCTCTTGTACAATGGTATTTACAACATAACTTGAAAAATCTTAGTTCATTCCATTAATGATGACAATTTTGGTTTAAATTAAAATAATTAATCAGCATCATGAATAGAACTTTCACTGGTTTCATTTTATGTTTTTAAATTAAACAGTATGTAGACAGTTTGTAACTTGGGCCATAATGTAAAATGTGAATGCGTTACAGAAGCTATTTTATTGCTCCCTTAGGAATTATGAGTTCTCAACAAGTTCAATCATCTGTGCTTAAGCTACAACAATATCAATTATGTTTGGCAGATTTCTCTGGCAGTGATTAATTAAATAAAACAATGAAAGTCATGAATATTAACAAATGTATGCATTTAATATTGGCCTCAAATGACATGGCATGGTTATTTGCATACAAAAACATACATTTCAGAATTTAATATTGTAGTAACATTGTTCCCTGGTCTGAGCAATAATGTATGAAATCAAATCCTTAATTTAAGTAATGACATTGATGACATCCATACTATCCATTTCAGTATTACATCTTCAAAACATACTTAATTCAACCATGGATATTCAACTCGAGAATGAATCTAGAATCTAATGAGACTTAATTGGATCCATGATTTCAACTACATTGACTTACTCTTAAACATGATCACTGGTATATTCATGTTTGTATAGGTGATTGCATCGGATAACGGAGATCCTCCGCTGCGCTCCACAGCCACTGTAGTCATCCAGGTTCTGGATGAGAATGATAACAGCCCTCAGTTTAGTCACAAGCTCTTCCAGGTCAAACTCCCTGAATGCCAGAACAAGACAGTGTCCCAGGAAGTCTATAGGATGATTGCGTGTGATAAAGATGAGGGTTCCAACAGCCAGATCACCTACAGCCTGGAAGATAGCATCGAAGGAAAATTTTCAATCCACCCCACCACAGGAGTTGTGACTGCCAAAGGAGCATTTACACGAACCAACTACAACATCCTAACGGTACAAAATTACCTTTACAAATAATACTTCTGTTATGATGTTAAAAAACACTGTTTTATACTTTCATACTATACAATTTGATATATGCTACAATTCATAAATAAACAACTTCAACTAACTAAACTCACTCCTTGTCGTAGATAAAGGCCACAGACCATGGCAGCCCTGCAAGAATGTCCAAGTCACGTCTGGATGTTGAGTGGCTTCCACAACAGGAACCCAGTTCGGAGTCTCTTGCTTTCGATGAGGCCCACTTCACATTTGCAGTCATGGAGTCAGACGCTGTCAATCACATGGTTGGAATCATCAGCACCGAGATCACGCAGAGCCTTCTCTGCTTCGACATTGTCGGTAAGTACGCCGAAATCATCCTTTCCTCCATTTCAGCATGCCTCAGCAACCGCAAACAAGACAACCTGGTGAGAACACAGTCCTCCGTTTGTGTTAACATAATCCTGAGTCTATGACAGCTGCCAGAGCGGGCAAAGCTAAAACAAAAGACAATAATGTAGGATCATTTGGTTCTTTAACAAGAAGAGAGTAATGCTTGATTGAGAGTTACGTAGATGTGATTCAGGGACTTATTCACATTTGTTGTGTTTTGAATTACACGCTTCACCAGCCATAATTACTGACAATAATCACGCATTTAAAGTGTGTTTTAACATGAAAACTAGTACACACAATTGTTGAATTGTTGAATACAGACAGTGAAATTTATTTTATCTCTGAATGGGTTTTTCAGTTTCCCCCAACCTCACACAAACAGCCTGGTAGATCTTAATCCCCTACCATGTGTGAAAGGGTGTGTGCATGATTGCCTGTAATGGACCACAACCAGGTTATATCCTGGAGATCAGTGTTCACAAGATAGGCCCCGCATCCATTGCATCCAAAGCCTGGCTAAAGTAACTACTGAGGATTTCTGATTAAACTGAGATAGGAACTGAAAACTCAAAAGCTCTACATCTACATCAGGAGTAAATAATACTGATTTCATCCATTTCTCCATATTTTTCATATAGGTATGTATATACTGTATATGTAAATCCAAAATATTTAACACTATATTGCTAGTAAATGGAGCATTGTTATGAATTGTGATAAATTGTCAACATCAGGATATACATACATATGCCCTTCAGAGTACTGGATATTATATTAAACTAATGTAGAGAAGCTTTTAACACTGCACCTGATATTTACAAATCATATTATAATCTAAATAATAGCTAAGCAAATTTTTAAGGCTCATAATAAATTATGTTCTCATGATGTTAAATCCGCTGCTCAGCGTGAGTTCCCTAAACGCTCATGGATTTTGTGCATTATCGCAAGGGCTACTGGCCAGGAGTGCTTAGCTGTAGGTATCCAACCCTGGAGATAAACCTTGCCATATTTTCTAAGATGGCAGGCCAAAGCCCCCCCAGTCTCTCAGTGGTCTCCGAATGCCAGAGATCAGTGTATGATCAGCTTCCAACCACCTGCAACTCCTCAGATAGAGTCAGAAAGTCGAGAGTCTGGACGACAGGCAGCAGCAGGGCAAAAACACTACCAGGGACAATACCCAGGTGTAATGGTTCTGTCATAAATGAAAATATATAACACAAAATCCTATCCACCGAATAACAAATGATAAGAAAATCCTGCTGTAATATTTGTAGGAGGTTACACAAGGACACCATGCTGGGAAAATGCTATTACTTCAACACAGATAAAAATGCTGTCTGAAGTTTGTCAGGTCTCTTTTGGAAATGCTAAAATGTACTCATTTCATCAAACATTTCTTAGTACATGAACTTTGCTAATTAGAATTTGTTCATAAGCTCTAAATAATTATCAATGCATAAAAAACGCGCTATTCTATGCACTATTCTACTTCAAAATTTAAATACATCGTGCTCCTTCACTGTGTCACTTTGATGCGTTCTCCATGCCTGGAGTAAAGCTATTTATTGATTAGAAACAGAGACCATTTTAAAAATCATTCAATCCTCAGAAATTCCCCTTAAAGCCACCAATGAAATGAGTTAGCTCAGAGTTAAACACAATTTGTCACAGCCACTGGATAGGTAACAGGCTACAAGAAATCCATTCAGAGTTAATGGAAGAGTGTGAAATAAATGAAAGGCATATACTTCAGCCTTTCTAAAATAAGACTCATGATCTTCATAAGAGGGCTTTTTTTAATAAACACCATCTGCCAAAGCAGGCATGAGTCAACCCCTACTGATTAAGGCGGCTGGTCCGAGAGCTTGCGTGCCAAGTATTTTCCCTGAATCAAATGGTTTTCTTTTTCATACTTTGAATCTCTGGAGAGATTTTTATAAATAAATAAATAAATAAATATTTTGTTTATTCTTTTTTTTTTTAAAGAAGTGGTAGTGCTAAATGTCACCACATAATAGTGAGATGAGCCGGACATTCACTGAATGTGCAGTGTCCTCGTTCATACATGTATCTGGAATGTGTTTTTCCATGAGGCTTATTGAGTTCTCCTAGATATGAGTGGATGTCAATTAAAAGGGTTAACTCTGGACAACGAATATACCTTTCACTCTGTTGAACTGGTTTTGTTGAATATATTTTCTTCAGTTCACTACATTCCGTTCCTTGACTTATTATTGTTATAATATTTTGCACTCAGCCATACAATGCAGTACATGGGCTAATCCAAACCCTTGCTGAGAGACAATGACGCTTGAGCTTCATATGACACCTTTGTTGGGTTCAGGCCCTAAAACATATCTGGTGTCATCTATTAGGTGGCGATGAAGATCACGACTTTTACATTGAGAAGAACACCGGGAGCATTGTGATAGCTAGGCAACTGGATGCTGGCAAAAGATCTAATTACAACCTTTCCATCAGCGTAACGGATGGCTCTCAGACCATAACAACTCAGGTAAGATCATGTGTTCATTCGGTATGAAGACATTGTGAAAACTGTCTGTATCACCTTTACAAAACAGGGAGTCTTTTTTTGCCTTTGGCAAAAAAAAAATATATCTGATCTGACACAAACACACAAATTTTTTACCAGTGTTTATACAGACTGCTGCGCATGTCACTGCAGGCAGTCGTCACAAAAGTAGTGGGACAAAATAGATAGATACATTTCAATAATGCGACACAATTCAGTAAAATATTACAGAACTTGATGAAAAGCAAACATCCAATAGGAATGGCGATATGTGGAAGTGTGATAGTAAATTAACCCAAATGTCACATACCTGTATTCTCCTATTTATTTACATTTGCCAGACACCCGTATCAGCAGTGACTTACAAATGAGAGTTAAGGGCCTTGTTCAAGGGCCAACTGGTGACACCTTGGTGGTCGATTTGAACCTGCAATCTTCTAGTCCAGAATCCAGTGCTTTACACTGAGCTACCACCGGCCGTTTAATCCAATGGGAAATTTTACGTTTAATTTGCCCAGAAATCTTACCAGAAAAAAAGAATATTTTCCTGACTCAGAAATTGTACTACAAAGAAAATAAATTAATAAATGATTGTACATATTTTATTTGATCTGAAATCTGTGACATGAAATAATTAAGGACTATAGAAGTTTTACACAAGGAATAGTTTATATCATTTAAGTCAAATAAAAATTAAAGCTCATCTTATGAAATTCTTTCAATAGATTAATGAATTTTTGGTAGAAATCATTCGAAAAAATCACAAGCATTCCCTTCCTCTCTTAACAAACACAGGCATACATCCGCGTCCTTGACATGAATGAGCATCGGCCCATGTTCCTAAAGAGTATATATGAGGTGAGCGTTCCAGAGGACACAGCTCCATGGAAGGAGATCCTACAGATCAGTGCCCAGGATGCAGACATCAACAGCAGGATCATTTACTCCATCCACAGCAGTCTGAACCCAGACAGCCTTAAACATTTTCACCTGGATCCGAAGAGTGGAGTTCTAGTCCTAACAGAGGAGCTGGATTATGAAACCATCTCCATACACAGTCTCCTAGTGATGGTAAAATGGTTTTCATCCTAAACATGTTCAAACAAAGCAAACAGCACGTTTGTCTAAGACTATTAGTTGATAACTGAATAATTATATTTCTGGAATTTGGGCAGTGTCAAGTTTTGGGTTTGGGCCCTGGCATAGGAAAGATATCTTACTACTGATGTGTGCAAACAAAGAACTGTTAGATCCAACTAGGACTATCTATAAGGGGTTGTTTCTTGTATATTTTGGAATCTACCCACCATTCAAAATCTTGCCTCTGCCTGCCTCATGTATGCCCTTCTGTAATGGAGACATAAAATAAATTCGGCTATTCAGATGGAAATTTGGGCAGCCTCGCTATTCAGCGACAGAGTAGCACACATGCAATTGCAATTGATTTCGATGAAATAGTGGGCATGAGGGTGAACATGTGCATGCATGATGAAGAATCAAGAAAGTATTATTTTCTGTATGTTACTAGGACATTTCGTGTTCAGTAGAATTAGAAAAACGTAGCATTACAAATGTTTCATCCATAAAAAGCCAATCATAAGTAATTAAGTAAATACAAATATAGATAAACAGATATAGAGAGATATCTTAAATATTTTTCTGGTGGTAATAAATTCTCAAAGAGTCTGCAGAGGAGTACATTCTGGGTAACGCGTATTGAACTACATATGAATATGCTGGAGTTTTATGCAATTTTATCTTTTGTGGGGCGCCCCAAAACAGCTTTAGTGACAAGTCCTATTTAGGCTTAGACACAACCAAAGAAAACCATTCTTTTTTTGTACTTGCTTATTTTTTTTATTCAGGTTCGTGATCAAGAGATTCCTGTAAAGAGGAACTTTGTGAAAGCAGTAGTGCACGTGGAGGACTGTAATGACTATACTCCGACATTCATGAGCACCCATTACGAAGGAAGCATCAGTAACTTGGCACCAACTGGAACAGAAGTGCTCCGAGTCAAAGCTTTGGATAAAGACAAAGGCAGTAATGCTGAGATTGTCTACTCTATTCATTCGGGTAAGAGCCTACGGTTTATATTATGGCTGTTGTAGAAAAGATAAAGTAGGTAATCATTTCACATACAAATACTAAAGTAAAGCAATTCATAACCATATACTAATAATCATCATAACCAACAATGAGCATAATTTTAAAATACCTCTAAATAAACTTGAATTGAAGTGTTTGTTAATTAAAAAGGTATTAACTACCTCATCAACTGACTTTAGACTTCTGCAAATGATTCAAAACTCCATCTCTGTGTGAGAATGACCTTGGCATAGAAATGATGAGTAGAAATGATGCTTTTCTAAATGAAGCACCAATGTGCAAAATCGATTCTTTTCCTCAGGAGGTAATGCAGAAGGAGCGTTCAGCATCGATCAGGAGACAGGGAGTGTCCGTGTGGCTAAACCATTATATATGCTCTCGCAAAACCACTACCAGCTTGTGGTGAAGGCCACTGACCAGGGCTTTCCTCAACTCAGTGACCTCTGCCCTGTCAACATCCATCTTATTTTGTCTGAGCAGACGGCACCCAAGTTCAGCCAAGATGAGTACTTCAGTGAAATAAGTGAAACCAGTGCGTTGGGCTTTCCGGTGCTATCTGTCTCAGCTAGCTGTCCTTCTGCTGTTAACTACAGGATCAAAGACGGTGACCCTGATGGAACTTTCCACATCAATGTAAATTCTGGATTGTTATCTGTGCAAAAAGCCCTCAACTTTGAAGAGTGCATCTCTTACCGACTCAAAATAAGAGCCACAAATACGGCAGGCGTCTCATCGGATACAGTTGTATATGTGTACATCATAGACGAAAACGACAACGCCCCTGATTTTCTTCAGGAAAGTTACTATGGACAGATCAGCGAGTCTGCCCCTATAAACAGCATGGTAATGGGAGAGAACAACACCCCCCTGGTTATCAAGGCCTCCGATACCGACAAGGGGTCTAATTCCCTGTTGATGTTCCAAATCCAAGAGCCAGAGGCAAAGAAGATATTTAAAATAGATCCAAGCATGGGAACAATCTCTCTGATATCT
Organism: Kryptopterus vitreolus; assembly: GCA_030449085.1. Taxonomy (NCBI): domain Eukaryota; kingdom Metazoa; phylum Chordata; class Actinopteri; order Siluriformes; family Siluridae; genus Kryptopterus; species Kryptopterus vitreolus. Next base: position 20,912,643 of record JACRUU010000027.1, on the reverse strand, counting down.
GCTCTTGACTTTGAGACTACACCAAAATATTGCTTCACAGTTCAAGTTTGGGACTCGGGAGAGCCGTCTTTAAGTGCCGTCAAACCGTGCCATGTCACCATTCGCGTTCTAGATTTTAATGACTGTCCTCCAAAGTTCACACTCCCTGTCTATACAGCTTCCCTCATGTCCCCTGTTTTTAATGACATGAAGGTCATCCAAGTAATGGCCCATGATGCAGATTCATTGGTTTCGTACAGTATTGTGAATCATAACGATGCATTTAAAATACATGAATCAACTGGAGAAATTTCAGTGAATAATGGGTCTGACATTCAGTCTTATTATGAGCTCAGTGTTATAGCTTCAGATGGTGTATACAAAGACTCCGCTTTAGTAAACGTCAGTGTCATTGAAATGAAAAGGACAACTCTGAAGTTTGAGGACCGAATCTATGTAGGCCATGTACTGGAAAACACGACATCTGTAAAAACTTTAACTGTACTCAGAGCCACAGGCATTTACCTCAACGAACCACTGATCTACTCAGTTCTGTACCCAGCTGATAAATTTTCAGTGGTTCAATCTTCAGGTGTACTGCAGACAACTGGCATTGCCTTTGACAGGGAAGAGCAAAACGAGTATGCAGTGGCTGTAGAGGTCCGAGACATGAGACATCCACCGCGAATAGATGTGACTTATGTCAAAATACATGTAGATGATATCAATGACAACGCACCCATCATATCAAACCTGCCCCATACTCTAATGATATCTGATGAGACAGAACCAGGAGATGTCCTCTTCCAAGTTCTGGCCACTGATCATGACGCTGGTGAAAATGCATCGATAATATTTACACTAGAGGAGCATTTCAATCTCTTCAGGATTGATCCCTACCTTGGAGATGTGTCTCTTCAGCGACCTCTAGACTACGAGTCATTGAACAAGTATGTGCTTACTGTCAGAGCTTCTGATGATGGAGAGCCTAGTCTGTCATCTGTTGCAGAGCTATATGTCCAAGTCCAAAACCGTTCCCATCCGATATTTCAAAGTCTGTTTTACCCTTTACGCCTGCCTGAAAACATTCCACCCTTCACTAACATCTTGCATGTCCAAGCGAAAAACCCAGAGGGCTATCGTCTTATCTACAATCTTGAAGAAGCAGAAAATGCCACACGTTTTTTCCACATTGACTTTAAAACAGGCATGCTAAGTGTGACAGACTTTTTGGACTATGAGACTCAGACAAATTACCTATTGACCGTTCGGGCCACAGACTCTATAACCGGCACTTTCAGTGAGTCAAAAGTACAGATAGATGTTGAGGACATCAATGATAATGCTCCTGTTTTTGAGAATTTAACTTACAAAGCAGATATTTTGGAAGGTCTTCCAATCGGTTCAACCGTCATTCAGGTCTCAGCTTTGGACAGAGACTCTGGTAAAAATAAAGACTTAACCTATAAAATAGCTTCCACGGAAAAAAACGAAACAGAGTTTTTCCAAATTGATCCATCCACTGGTCGTTTGCTAACAACGCAGGTCTTGGATTATGAGACGACACAAGAATTCCATCTGAAGGTCATAGTCGTAGACAGTGGTCACCCATCTCTCAGCAGTGAGGCTCATATTCTTGTGAATGTCATAGATGTCAATGACAACGCTCCAAATTTCAGTGAGCCGCAGTATCAAGCCTCACTGGATGAAATGGCCACCTGTGGACACGTGGTGATCAAAATTCAGGCCTCAGATCCTGACAGCAAGGACGACCTCCAGTATAAAATTCTCTCAGGAAATGAAGAGAGGTACTTTGCAATGAATGAATCCTCCGGTCTGATCTCGTTTTCCAATGTTTGCAAGAGAAACGTGCATCCTTTCTACAATCTTACTGTTGCTGTCTCGGATGGTGTGTTCCAAACGACTGCTCCAGTAAACATTGACATGACTAACAGCAACAAGCATAGCCCATACTTCAGCCAGGATGTATATGAAGCTGAACTGGCCGAGAACGCAGAAGCAGGAACACGTGTCATTCGTCTGGCCGCTATTGATCCTGACGATGGTCCATATGGCAGCGTAGATTACACCATAATCAACAAGCTAGCAGATGAAAAATTCAATATTGATGGTGAAGGCCAAATTGTGACCTCTCAACCCTTGGACAGAGAAAATTCTTCACAACGAGTTATTGCCATCAAGGTCATGGCTAAAGATGGTGGGGGAAGAGTAGCTTTTTGCACCGTGAAGATTATTCTGACGGATGAGAATGACAATGCACCTCAGTTCAAAGCCACTCAGTACCAGGTGTCAATTAAGTCCACAGTCAATAAAGGTTCGCCCGTTATTCAGATAATGGCTTATGATGCCGACGAAGGCAAAAATGCAGATGTTACGTATGCTGTGGATGAAGCGGAGGAAGTGACAGAGGAGGTGATTGAGATCAATCCCTTTACTGGTGTGGTTAGCGTCAAAGAGAGCCTGGTTGGCATGGAAAATAAGATCTTTAACTTCAAAGTCCAAGCCCGGGATGGAGGAATCCCATTTTACAACTCCACAGTGCCAGTCCAGGTTAAGGTAGTCCCTCCAGATGTCCCATTGCCAAGGTTCGCCGAACCACTATACACATTTTCAGTGTCTGAGGATTACCCTATTGGTTATGAGGTCGGTACAGTCAGGGCTGATGCTGACACACCACTCATATATAGTTTAGTAGATGGCAACACTGTAGAAAGCAACAGAGACCAAGTGTTTGCTCTTGACAAAGACAGTGGAACCCTTGTGGTCCAGAAAAACATTGACTATGAGAAGACTAAGTGGTATCAGATTGACGTTATTGCTCAGGGGAACCGCAATGGCACAGACGTAGCCTCTCTAGTCTCGGTTAACATCCAGGTTCAAGACGTGAATGACAACCAGCCCAACTTTGATGCTGAACTTTACAAAGCCATACTGGTTGAAAATATGCCTGCTGGCACGACAGTGATCCAGGTGACAGCTAATGATCCAGATAAAAACGCTAATGGAGAGGTGACATACACTCTGGAGCCAGACACAGATGATATCAGCAAGATCTTCTACATTGACTCACAGACTGGCTGGATAACCACCATGAAGGAGACAGACTGTGAAGCCAAACAATTCTATAGGTTCTATGTGGTAGCCACTGATCATGGAGGCAGTGTCAGGCTTTCCTCATCAGCTCTTGTGGAGGTGGCAATCACTGATGAAAATGATAATCCACCTCAGTTCACAGAGGACATCTATCGCGGGTCCATCATTGAGAACAGCAGGCTTGGCGAGCTGATAGCCATCCTGACAACGACAGATAATGATGTCTCAGCTGACAACAGACAAGTCACATGCTATATAACAGGTGAGTACCAGCATGCCAGCATTAACATATATATAAATATAGATAGATTTATATCTGCACTGGAATCCAGTTAATCTATCTACACTATGCTCAGTCACGAGTGAGCCAAAAGCTTTAGTTAATATTTACGTTAAACACCAGAAAATGCACATGGCTATTGGTTTGAGTCTGGAAATGCGTTGTTGCAGCAGACAGGTTTGAGCTAAAAGCAATGATATGTTAAAGCAATTAAACACTTTCTCCTTATGGTGTGCAGAACCATAAGGAATCCTCAAGAGGGAGAATTTGCATCAACTTGCAATCCTAAAGATGATGAAGCATAAAGTGGATGGATGCAAAAACAAGAATCTAAGACTAGATAAAGATTTGAGGGGAAACGCAGGTTCTGAAAAATTCAAACCAACCAGTTTGGCCCCGTGCTCATGGTCAAAATCCGTGAGATGACACTTTTTCCTGCTGAGGTTTGAACCGTGAACGTTAACTGAAGCTCTTGACATGCATTTGTGGAATAGTATGCATTGTGCTCTTGCTGGGTGAATGACAAATTGCATGAGTAACCAGGTCTACAGATGTTTCTAATAGACTAGTTGCTGTGTGAAACTCAATTATGAAATTACTATTCAAATACTTACAGAACACATTAGCTATTCTAAAAGTTCATATGTTGTGCCTAAATTCTTCAAAGATGGAGACCCCCTGGGACAGTTCTCCGTCAATGTTGTGGGAGAAGAGTGTCGACTTGCCTCAAAAGGGACACTGGATAGGGAGATGAAAGACAAACACACCCTTAAATTAATAGCCACAGATGGAAAGTTTCAAACTGCTGCCAATGTAGAAGTCCATGTACTTGACAGCAATGACAACAGTCCATTGTGTGAACAAGTAAGTCATGCAACAAAATATCTTTTCATATTGACTGACTGTTGCTAGTTGTGTTGTGTTGTTAGTATTAGCAATAAAATATTCTGATGCTACTTCTTCTAGTTGCTTTACACTGAAGCCGTGATGGAGAATTCCCCATCAGGACACTTCATCCTGAAGATCTCTGCCTCGGATCCTGATATAGGCACAAACGGACAAGTCTCATTTACCCTTCATGGACCAAATGCAGACAGGTTTCATCTTCACCCCATAACTGGTAAATATATTACTATGCATTGATTCCATTCGTGTGGTATTTTATGGTATTCAGGGTATTTTAAGGCTGTGACTTTCAAAACATAGCTATTTTCATCAGTTAGTTCATGGCTTATCTTTATCTTACCTGACTGGTTTCAGTGTTTCCTGTTTAAGCCCTTTATCTCCTTTGAATTGCATATCACGTTCCCAAGATCACGTCTAAATAGCCTGGAATTATGCTAAAGGTCATCCTTGGCATGACGCTCTAGTCGCTGGATGTAGACATATAAGAAAGTACATAGGATGCCAAAAGAATCTGTAAAAGCGGCATAGAAGATCCTTGTGGGGAAAACATTAATAGCATTTGGCAGGCGCCTTTATCCAGAGCGACTTACAACTAAGCAATTGAGGGTTAAGGGCCTTGCTTAAGAGCCCACTAGCAGCAGCTTGGTGGCAGTGGGATTTGAACCTCTGATCTTTCAGGCTAGAGGCGAACATCTTAACCACTGAGCTACCACCACTTTGTTTGGTTTGTTCCTGCCTATCCATTTCAAGTAGGTCATGATAATATCTCATAAACAGGTGAGCTGTTCACGCTAGCCTTTTTGGACCGGGAAAAGGAAGCGGAGTATGACCTGGTCGTCAAGGCGACTGATGGAGGAGGACGCTCGTGTCAAGCAGACATTATACTCAAGGTGCAGGATATCAATGACAACCCGCCAATCTTCTCCAATGAGCACTACGAGATAATGGTGTTTGACAACACCACTGTTAGGACACCTATCACAGTCCTTTACGCCAAAGACCCAGACACAGGTATGTACACTACGACTACAAACTTCTGCACATGTGTTTTGGAAAAACGGTTATAGAATACAATGATTTAAAAATCTGCTATATCTCATCAAACATATTCATGTATCCAAGGGCATCAACAAAACGGAACAAGAAGTTTATAGAAAGATATTACTGAATGCGTTTATTTGGTGCCTTCACGATGGGCCAGAGTGAAGGTGTGTTGTGTTTGATCTGGGATTGAAAGTTGTACAGAGAACACTAAGGGAGTGTCAGGACACACCTTGTGATGTGTGGGAACATGCAGAGATACAGGATCTACTGTAGCTCCTTGCCCTGAGCTCCTATTTGTTTGTGAACTATATTGACCTTATTTACCTAGAAAGCACTTTTTTTCTCTCCCTATAATTAAGTCATTTCAAAACTTTCTTTAAGATATTTACTGTTTGAAACACACATTTAAATGATGTCCCTTTTATATCTTCATCGAAGTAGACAATATGAAGAAATTTGATCTTAACCTGGCTTCTTTGAACTCTTTTCCAGGAATCAACTCAGAAGTGAGGTATTCTTTGCAAGGAGCAGACAGTGGTTTCTTCTCTCTGGATGAGACTTCTGGGATTTTGCGCCTAGAGCGCTCTCTGGCTGATGAGGCCCCAGCCACCTTTGAGCTGAGAGTCAAAGCCACGGATAGAGGTCTTCCTAATCACCTCTTCTCTGTAGCCAGGGTCACTGTACAAGTAGTTGATCTGAATGACTACCAGCCTGTCTTCTTGAACTCCGAGTACGTGGCTGAAATCCCAGAATCCTTGCCTGTCGGGTCAGAGGTAATTAGCGTCTCAGCCCAAACAAGAGATGGCACTGGCAGCGAGCCTGTCCGATACTCGATCGTCTCCGGCAACGAGGATAGGCGGTTCCAGATTAACTCCGAGACAGGTGGGGCTACTTTATTCATTCATTCATTCATCTTCTACCGCTATATCCGATCTTCTCGGGTCACGGGGAGCCTGTGCCTGGGCTACTTTATTAATATATTATATTTGACTGATACGAAGCTGCATGTTTTGCTCTATAGCATGTGCCAATTAGGTTTTAGATTTACCTTCATTGTAATTCAATTCAATTTTATTTGTAGAGCGCTTTTTACAATTTGTCATCGTCTCAAGCAGCTTTACATGTATTTCATTATCTTAATTGTTTAATAGTGTGTGTTATGTAGAAGCAGTCTTCACATTATTTTTATGTTGTTTTTTTTATATTTGTGAATCATGTATAACCATGTTTTTTGCAAGTAAACAGTAATCCATGATTCACTTGCCGAGCTTAACACAATTACATGTAAACGTGACCTTTGTGCAAAGAGTAATCCATAAACAGCAGCCAAGAAAAGTTTAGAAATAGGGAGCGTAGATTCTTTTGTCTACTTTTGCCCTCACAGGTAAGTTACGCTGCACCTACAAAGCCTGCCAGGCTTCTTGAGGATTAGCAAGGGCAGAGCTGGAGAGCCTGTGCTAACATGCTTCTGAACTCTTTAGCTGCTCTTTCATTTAATCTTATTTCTCTTTCACCTCTCACCTACCAGCTCCACATCTGCTTTTCCTTCTTTTCTCACAGCTTTTCAGACGCCACTTTTTCTTTTGGAGTTAGGCAATCTTTTTTTTATCTATACAAGTCTAGATCTATACAAATCAAAAAGAATATTGCGGAACGATACGTTTCATTATATTTTCTGGGAATAATAACTATCTCTTAAAGTCAACTGATATGTATTAAATGTTTCATTGTTCATCATTGTTCATTTTCCTAAATAGCACATGAAATTTATTCTTTAACATAAATACCAATTAATAAAATCATCAGATTTTTATCTAGGTTGTAGGCAATTTTAGCAGTCACGTGATAAATAAATCGAATAATAATACATAATAAATCACATAATTAGCTTGTGCTAAGTTGAGATCAACCAAGTAGATGTCACAGTTCTACATTCTTTGTACTTTGGACTCCTTTTAATGTACTCAGATGATGATTATGGGTGTGATTTCAACAATAGCATAAGCCTAATATGAACACGAGACCTTTTATTTCATTGTCTGGCTTTGATAATTACAATTATGGCTCATTTGTTTATGAATCATTTGTCCGTGTTGTGTATTCTGGATTGACAGCGCATTATGAATGCCACATTCACGGTCTCTCGTTATTTCCTATTATTCCATAAGTATTTTAATACAGGACCTATTACTACTTTAAATATTCCCTGCTGTGCTACTCATGTGCTAAAGTAAATTGACCTGCAGTAAAATGGTTCCAGGTATATGAAGATGTCTTTCATGAGATACTGAATAACCATGACTCAACTGAAATGTCTTTTTTTAAATTCTTTTTATAATGTTTTTATTGGCTTTTCTATGTAATAAGTAACCTTTAGAACGAATGGGCATGTCTAGCACATGTGTGTGTCCCATTTCACTGCAGTGTTCAGTTATTCAGAGTACAAATTCATCAACAGCCCTTGGGCAAAAAAAAACATAGAATAAAACATTATATCTAATTAATAAAACATGTAATTGCCAACAGAAGTTAAAGTTCATGCCAGTGTTGTAAATGAGAAGCCAGTAACTACATGCATTTGATTCAATAGTTCATCTGAAAACATTAAATTGATATTAAATAAAAGTGAAGTAGGTAAATTGCGGTATTAACTGTACTCCGGGTAATTAACTGCCACCAGTAATTCTGATTTCTGTCAATAGTTTGATGTTTTTTTTTTAAAGTTTGTTTGTACTTTGTTAACATTTAATCTAGAAACCCAATTTTTTTGATTTTTTACTTTTGGAAAGACAACAGCAGCTGATTAAACAAACTACAGAAACTACAATAGTACAAAGTCTATGGTTTAATAGCTGTCTTTTGTGCAAGAAAATCTCCAATGATCCTGTCCCTGTGGAACTGACGTAATCAGGGCATTTGTGCTGACTTGCTCATCAAGACCTTTCACTGTGGTCATATCTAAAATCTTGCATATTTGCATGCTTCTTTGAAAGCTAAGATCATCCATCACCCATACGTTTCTCAAGCAAAGAGCATTTTAAACTGGATGCAATTGCTGGGGAATCTATTTTAAAGTAAATTTACTACACACACGCTTTATTTTCTTCTTGCTTTTGATCTTGAAGCCATGTGAGATGAACTTATTGCACTGGTAGTAATAATATTACTGAACTTATAGGTGTGGTCTGGGTGCAAGCTCCTCTGGACTTCGAGCTCCGTCGAGAGTATTACTTGTCAGTGGAGGGGGCACGAGGCAAAGCCTATCTGACTGACATCGCTATGGTTATTGTCAACATCACCGACATCAATGATAACCCCCCGGTCTTTGGCCGATCAGACTACAGTGTTGAGATAGCCGAGAATCTCCTGCCTGGAGACACAGTGATGCAGGTATCTTTGCACGCCTGCCCTCACCTGTCGGAGCTTGATAAAGTTATCCAATGAGACCTTTATCAAATGCCCCATCTTGCCTTTCTCTCACGCCTGTGGATTTAGTGACAGTTACATTCGCTCGAACATGTTCAACCAGTTATCCGGTCTCACCGCCACATCTCTTTCACAGCAGTTATACGCCTTTTCCAGAATTGAAAGTTACAATATTCTATTCATTATTTAATGTTGATATATAATCAAATTGCAGTAACTGATCGTCGTCCATTCTTCCTGTATATAAGGAGAAATGCTCCTTTTACATTTCTAGTTGTGCTTTTGTACATATTTACACATACATGTGATTTTGTACATATTTAAACAAAAATAAAGACATTGGTCTAGTCGTTTTATATATTTTCTTATATTTTGAAAATAGTTCTTTACCGTTAATACACGTAATAACATGTTGATTGAGCTATTGATTAAAAAGCAATGTGTTCCAGAATTCTAACTAGCATTTTGATAATATGGTAATGCAAGCAGCCGTATAATGTAGCAGAGCATTTGTAGTCGTGCTTTCTGACATCAGTTTTGCCATTCTCGATGACATTCTGCTTCTCTCTGTCACTCAGGTGACAGCTGACGACCTTGATGGTCCACAGAACAACCTCATCCGCTACTCCATCGTGAGCGGTGACCCATGGCAGCAGTTCAGCATTGATCCTCGGACTGGACACATCAAAGTGCGTTCCACGCTGGACAGGGAAGAGGTGAGCATATTTATGCTGCAAATAAAATTAACTGGAAACTTTCCACACCTCGACAAAAACAGACTTGTTTGTTTTGTATAATAAGCAAACAAAAAGGCAGTGCTAACACCCTTGATTTATGCTTCACAGATCACGCACTACTCCTTGACCGTGCAGGCTGCAGATGAAGGGCAACCTCCTCTCTCCTCAGCGGTCCAAGTGACAGTCACAGTGTCTGATGTCAACGACAACCCACCCATTTTCTCCCAGACCAGTCACAACCTTGTTCTACGGGTATAGTGGAAAATTCTCTTTGTCTTGAAATAATACTGCCTTAAAGATTTTGGACAGCACGAGCCGACAACCTACCAACCACGAGTAATAAATCCACAGGCCTGCTACAGTGATATTTGCTCGGGTTGTTTACTCTGTTGGATGCGACCGCATTCAGGCCATCTCTTTATTTAACAACTTTGCTGACATGGAAACCCTTTTCACATCCATTTACCTCCACCCAAGGTGTGCTCTATGTATCCAGACAATTTAGTGCAGTGGGGGTAGTAAATAATAGTGAGGCTTATCTATGAGCACTCTGTGTCAATTAGTTAGTCTAGCTGTATTATCTTGAGTGGGACCTGAAGGGATGATGTGCGCATGTTCGGGCTATATTACTGCTTGCTGGATGGTACTTTAATATACTTTGATTTAAGTCCCTAGTAATTTTCTCATTTTGCTTTTAAAGTAAAAAACTAACAACAAATTGAACACATTGTTTCCAGAATACTTGCTATTTTATGAAGGCTGGTTGTGATATCAGCTACAGGTGTAAAAACCAGGCCAAACCATGTCAGTAGGTTTTAGATATTCCGGTCAAATTTTACAAAAATAATATTGAAACCAACTGTAGCAGATACCATACTGTTTTTGCTAAGCTTACTGTAGACCGTCTTTGTCATTGTAAACCAAGTCTTAAGGCTGTAAATTATGTCTAACAATAGATCCAGAAAACATGTCTGATGTTTGTATGTTTGTGTGAATAGGTTTAGCACTTTTATGAGATTGCTCGTAAATGATAGAAGGTGTTATATGCTGAAAATGAATAGCCTTAGTGTACGTTATGACAACTGAGCCTCACATTATGATCCTCAAAAAAAAAACAATAATTTGGTCCAGGTCGAATGCAATCTAGATAATAATAGATAATAAGAGGAGCACTGCATGGAGTGGTAACAACAGAAAATCGAGGCACAATTCTGTTAGTTTTAGCCATAATTATGTTTTGTTTTTTTTTCTGTTTTTTTTTTTAAAATCATGTTTACTTGTATTGCAGGAAGAGGAGACTGTGGGCAGTAGCATCCTGCAACTGTTGGTTAGCGACCGGGACACACCTCAGAATGGACCTCCATTTACTTTCCACATTGTCTCTGGAAATGACGGCAGACACTTCCATATAGACCAGGGCGGTCTCCTGTCTCTGTCTTCCTCACTTAGTAAAAGAGTAAAATCTCAGCATGTGCTGAAAATTCAGGTATCGAGAGGTTAATATTGATTTTGCTGCATGCTAATCAAACAAGACTCTTAATAGCTAATAGTTGGAATATCTTTGTAGGTCACAGACAGCGGCCACCCTCCTCTCTCGTCTATATGTGTTATTAAAATCAACATTACTGAAGAGAGCAAGTTTCCTCCTGCAGTGGCCCCACTGGATGTTTTCATCACAACTACTGAGCAAGCTTTCTCCAGGCGAGTGCTTGGTAAGCTCCATGCCTCAGATCAGGACCCCCAGGATGTTCTGACATACAAGCTGGACACTACACACAGTGGTCAATTCTCTATGGACTCAGTGGATGGAAAGATTGTAGCAGAGAAAGCTATCTGGCCGGGCATTTATTTTCTCAATGTGAGTGTGACAGATGGCAAATTCACCACCCATTCTGGAGTGCGCATACATGTATGGGCTGCATCTCAGCAGGAGCTTGATCAGGGCTTCACCCTGCATTTGGCAGGTCTGAGCGCTGAGGAGTTTGTGTCCGAGTACTGGAGGATGTTCCAGCACAATCTGGACATACCCCGTTTGGAGCTGCACATTGCCAGCCTGCAGCAAGAACAGCTGTCTCACAGCCCAGAGGTACAGGTCCTGCTGGTATACAAGGCTCAGAACAACTCAGCTTACCCTGTGGATGCCCAGCACCTAATGGCTGCCCTCGAACGCATTAACGCCTCTCTGGGATTAAGCATTCTCAGAGTAAGGGGTAACACCTGTGTGGGGGACGGCTGCCCTCAACCGGGCTGCAGAAGTACCATACTGATGAATGAGGACAGGGTGAGGCATTACAGCACTGCCCGGGTCAGCTTCTTCACTCCGCATCACACCTGGGAGAGTGTATGCAGCTGTAATGGTAGGAGAAATGATTAGAATCTTGAGTCATGAATCATGAGTCAGCTATATGTTTCATGAGCTATAATTTTAAAAGGATACAACTATATAAATATGTATATATATATATATATATATATATATATATATATATATATATATATATATATATATATATGCAGTGTTGTGGAGTATCTAGTTACATGTAATAAAAGTACAAAATAAAAGAGATGTACAAAATAAAAGTAACAGTAATATTTTACAGTTACTGATAAAAAAAGTGTAATTAATTTACAGTTAATTTCGAAAATGTTAAAAGATTACAAATCTCAAAGAATCCCGCCCAACCCCGCTCAAATATATATATATGTGTGTGTGTGTGTGTGTGTGTGTGTGTGTGTGTGTGTGTGTGTGTGTGTGTGTGTGTGTGTGTGTGTGTGTGTGTGTGTGTGTGTGAAAAAGATATATTTTTATAGAGCTCAATTAAATGTACAGTTTTGACTAATATGAAACTATACAATTAAGAAATAAACACCTAACAATTCCCAAAGAACTGTTTTCTACAAAGCAATCTACTATAAGTTCCTATTCAAGCATAAAACAAAAATATTTGTGTGGTGATTATAATAAATATGCAACATTGTTGGTTTAGATGTGTGTCATACACATACTGGGCAAAAGTACCCTAATCCTACACCTAACGCTTTTTCGAGCTGTTATCAACTGTTAGCACCCAATTGTATATCACACCTTTGAAAAAAAATCCTTTACACTAGGAAACCCAAATCTGTTCTAGCATAATCATCTCCTTGTGTTCAAACCTCATTCCAATACAATGTATTGTACACATGGTGTGAAGCCTGCTCCAGAGCTCTGATCTCAACTTTACTGGACACAGTTTGGATGAATACTGTACATCAGTGCTTGACTTTTATAGGGCCTTTAGGGCTGAATGAGCACTGATTTTCACTGAGACACCCCCCCACATCTCCCAGAAGAGTAAATGATACTTTTATAATAATTTTGGACTAAATGCAGAATGGGAATACGAATACAGATCTTATACTCTGATGGTGTCTGATGCTCTTATAATGCCCGCATTATTTATTCTGCCTAATTTGGATTGTACTTACAATTTGCACTCTGTCAATTTCAGACTCTGCCATGAGATTTGATGGAAATGGATACCTAAAATATCTTTTCGAGACTGAGGAGGAAACAGACAACTTCCACTTTTCTGTTCGGATCAAAACATCTGAAGCTGAAGGCACAGTGATGATGGCTAATGCGTCTGACTGGGGAACATTACAGGTATTACAGCTCGCCATCCAAACTCATCACAATGCTCAAAGACATTTCAGATTCGGGGAAAATCAATACGTACAGAAACCAAGGCACAAGAATAGCGGGTGGTTTATAAGACACTCTTTATACATATTTTTTGTCCATACTTGGGATGTCAGTGACTATTTTTAGGGTGATTATGTAAATCTGCATAAGATGCTTCAGATGGAGATTAGCCTGAAATTGATGTGGGCTTTATATCAGTCAGTTTAACCGCCTGGAATGTCACTTGATAAATCTATGTTATGGCTAAATTTTTTTAGCCATAGTTTTGCAGATCTACCGTTCTTGAAAGAGACTGATGTGGATCCACTTTCTTTATCTAGAGCATTTATCTTCTAGATCAGACTGACTTTGGAGATTGAATTACATGTAGAATGTAAAAAAAAAACATTCCCAGAGCTATATATAGGAGAAAAAATATTATCAGTAACTTGAGCACTACTTGTTACAACTATAACCTTTAATCTAAAAGAATGTATCTTACCTATAGGGGTCTCCTAGTTCAAGTGGCTGGCAAAACCTAGCATGCTGCTTTATATGAGCTAGCGAGGTTTGGGTATAAAGCCCAAGCTATATCTTTGGTAATAAATAGCAATTCACAAAGATGCATTGGGATGACAGAATAATTTCCAGTTAAATAGTTTAACCGTTTAATTGAAAGCAAGAAAAAGAAGAAAAGAAAATATCAAGTAAAGTGCACACACTTCTTATTTCTTATAAAACTAAAGATGTAAATTTGAAGTTAGCATTTAAATTATTCAGTCATTATTCAAAAACCCCGAATGTACTAATCATGCGACCTTCTGTGGATCATACATATATAATTATATTCTTGTGCATTGGTCCTGTAATTAAACAAAAGGACTTTTCAAAGCTGAAATTTTGGGCTAATTACCTCTTTTCACTTGATCAATACAGGGTAATCAAATTTAATTGCATCTCCCCTGTTGATTAATAAGCCTGCTTTGTACATTAAGTAAACATAGAATCGTTTGCATTCATCCACACACAGATGTTTCTACCGTAACTTGTAAACCTACGGAGCATTTTGTAGTCTGTTTGCCCAGGCCCAATATTCCTGCAATCTGAAGATAAAAACAGTCTTACCTTCCGAATTCAGTTCAACCTGTAACTCAAACTCCTTTGACCTGACTTACTCAACATAACCAACGCACCACAGCAACATTGAAAGAATCCCAAATGGCTGAGTTCTGATACATCAAAGCCCATTGCACTCTCAGTGAAGATTCTGCTGCAGCAATTAAATATCTGGCATCAGGATGATCAGTCATTAATAATACATTGGCCGGCTTCGATATCAGTGTCATGCTTACAAATCTTGTGCATATTCTCAAGGTTTTGCATTTTTAATTAAAGGCAAGAGAGCTGATGCTTGAAATGAAATATATGTGCATGCAAGCTTGAGTAAATCTGCGATTTGTTGCTGTGATGGAGCAGGAGACCCAAAACAAACCCACAATGTGAACGGGTATACCGGTCCCGTTTTTAGTATAACCTTGGAGTAATTTTCTGCACAATTTTTTACTTGACTCCTGAAGAGTACAAAATGTTTATGTGGCTTGAATGCAGAATTTTCATAGTGTAATTATTTAGGCAAAATGAAATAAAGATTCATTGTCAGAATATAAGTTTTATAAGTTTTTTGTACATTTAGTTTATTTTTAGTACATCATCCCAGCATTTCATTCATCTAGTAAATGAATGAATGCATGCAATGTATTGGATGGTTTATACGTGTTTTGGGTGCTGATAGTTGATAGCCTTGAACCACGGTATTGCCAAGCAACCACTCTTGGGCCCTTGAGCAAGGCCCTTAATCCTCTGTGGTCCAGGGGCCCCATATCATGGCCGACCCTGTGCTCTGACTCCAGCTTCCAAAACAGGCTGGGAGTCATTTGCATTTGCATGACCAGGCTTCTTAAAGTCAAAAAGGAAATAGTTGGAAATTCACATATTTAAAAGAGATTTGTTTATTTTCTGCATGCATGCCTAAGCAAATTCTGCTATTTGAAAAACTTTCTATGTGGAAAAACTGGAGGGAAATCTATAAGTAGATGCTCAGAATGTCATTCAGTGTCTTACAGAATAGTATATTTTTTATTTAATCTTTGTGCAGCTGGCGGAGAAGAAGATTCTGTTCCGCTACAGCTGTGGGAATCTGCATCCTGGTGTCCTGCATCTGGAGTCTCATTTGGTGGCTGATGGCCGATGGCACGATATCTCCCTGGAGGTCAAAGGAACTAATCTGAAACTCACTATGGACCACATACACTCTGTAACCAGAAGCCTGCAGGAGCCTTGCAGATTGACTCAGGCCCATGGAGTCCTGCTGCTTGCCAACGCCAGTCCTAATACCAACTTGCCAGGCTTTAAAGGCTGCCTGGAGCGACTGTACTTTAACGGGAAAATGGTCGGGACTGACAGGAGCTCGCAGAGAAACAGACTCTTCGGAAAGCATCAGTGCTGCAAAGAGAAACCCTGTGCCAGTAACCCTTGTGAGAATGATGGTACCTGTCAGGACAAGCATGACGGAGGTAAGACTACACTCAGCATGATTACGGTTATTGTGTAATACTATAGGTTTCGGCTGGAACTGTTGCTAGTACTCAGACTTTTCTTGTTGACTGGCGAAAAGCTTTCAGAAAATAAGTCCTGCAAATGCTCTGCTGTATTCTGCTTGCCTTGTATGTCACTTTCAGATGTGTGTCCAATACATAATTAAATTTAAAAATAAATAGGCTTTTTTTTGTATGCAAATGACACGCACATTTACATAAGTACAATTGCATCGAATTAATTAGCATTATTCCTTGCGTTAGCACTATGTAAAATACAATCTAAACCCCCGGTCCCTTGGCAACGATCCGAGACAGCAAGCGCAGAACACCCCCCCCCCCTCCCAGTAAACAACTCACGACGCAATACGCCAACACTTTGAACCCCCACCCAGTCAACAATTCACCACGCGACATGCCAACGTTCTTGTGATATGCTGGGAGACCTAAACCTGCAGGTGTAACTGTGTACCAGGGGAAGGGTAGGGGGGGGGGGTTCCGGCCCATCTGTCCAACTTTGAAATAAGTCTTTTGTGTGGTGTTTCTGTGGATGGTGATGATATAAGTTGATTTTGATGCTTTGTTCAAATTTGACAAAATGTATGTTCATCAAAGGTTCTATACACTACCCCCTGCTACACTAATATGGATGCGAAGCTCAGGATTTACTGTAATAACTCATAACCTTCCAAATTTCCCCTTCAAAAACCAACAAGTTTTGATTGTGTGTTCTTTTTTTCTGCAGGGTTCAGTTGTAACTGTACATCACTGTATATGGGTACACGCTGTGAGCTGAGTAATCCTTGCGCATCTCAGCCTTGTGGGCATGGCAGTATGTGTGTGCCAAAGACTGATGGTTACCAGTGTAACTGCTCTGAACAAACAACTGGAAGCAGGTATGCTGTGCTTTGCAGTCTTTTTTTATTTATACCTTATACAGAGTCAGTGTGGCATATATATATATATATATATATATATATATATATATATATATATATATATATATATAAAGGTCATTACTTTTGTAACCTTTATAAACATGTATTCCTTTTATTAAACTTTTAAACATTTTAGATTGTGAGACTCTAATGAATCTGTATGTTAATGAACAGCTGTGAGCTGCTGAAGGAGGAATGCACTTCAAACTCCTGCCTCAGTGGATTTAGCTGTATAAGGAAAGACGGCTCCATCCACTGTTATCCTCAGCCTTCGATGTCAAGAGATTTTGGGAACGCCGAGATTGCTGAGATTTGTGCGGGTGTGCTCAGCCTCATCGTTCTAGTCGGAGCATTTGTGTTCATACGGAAACGCTACGTTTCCTACAAGAAGCACAAGCCAGTTTGCGTGCAAGACTCAAACGGTTACTTCCCTACGGGCCTGACCAAATCCATGCTGCGTGATGGAGGAGACACGCCGCCTATGGAGATGAACACACTGATCGGGGGGAATGACCAGGACCACAACCCTTTCCGTTCTTTGAAGTCACGTGAACAGAGGGAGATGAATGCCCGGGGCCACAAGGCTCAAGGCCCCATGGTGTGCAGTGTAGCCCCAAATCTTCCTCATCCGCCCTCATCCAATTCGGATAAAGATTCCCTCAGAAAAACCAACTGGGATCCAAGCTATGAAGGTGAGTGTGGGAAAGATAACGCAAATACTTTTCCAATACCATAATATAGGTTTTAAAGCAAGGAAATTTTATTCTCCTCTCTGTTTCCAGTGTACCCAGCTGACCCAGACTATTTTGGACGACCAACAGTGCAGGAGTTCCCGCAGTTTGACATTGTAGAGAGCACATACCCCACTCTGCCCTCCACAGACTCTCGGCGGAACTCTCGTTTTGGCGGTTTCCCGTTCCCTTTGGAGCGTAGTGAACGCCGCGCCCCGTTGCCACCCTGCTACAGCCACCAAAACCTGGATGACTTCCTGGGACCAGATGGTCTTCCACTGCCCAGCTCTCAGTGTCCTAACGAGTACACTGCTATCAGTTATTACCCCACACAACACACGCGAAGCATGGACAACGTCTCGGCTGGGTATAAACGCCTGAGTGTACGGCTTAGCGTCGCCCAGCCCTCATACGCAGACTGTGGCTCCTCCACGCGCTCTGCTATAGCTTCATCCCGAGGCTGTACTGACTCCGACATGGTGGAGAGTGACTACGGCAGCTGTGAAGAGGTCATGTTCTAACAATCACATCCTTTCGGACTGAGATTTAAGAGTATATGGCGATTTGTGAATGCCAGGGAGATTGATGGTAGAGAGAAACAAACGAGTTATTTCCTGTCTAAAGCAGTGCATATAAATAAATACATAAAGGTAATTCCAAATGGTACATTTTGTAAATGTCTATGTTGTATGTATTTAACATTTGTAGATTGATATTTTACACAATACTTTATGCCTAAATTCATAGTGGATGCATCTCACGAGATTGCTGTATGAAACCAATGAAAACCAATTAATTAATCATTGTATTCACTCATAAAAGGTATTTACTTCGTTTTTGACAGGAAATAACTCCTGAAAACCATTACCAAGGCACTAGGTCTCCCTATACTGAGCAGTATTATAACTTTTCAAAGTAAACGAAATGACTAAAACTTGTAAATGTTTGACCACACACGGCAAACCTTGCTCTTCTGCGCTCTATCGGGAAGATGGCGGTCGTGCCGCACAGCACTGGATCCATCTCTTTGCTACATCGTTGTTGGTGTTTACAGTTTCCTTCGTGTACTGAAATATAATATATGTCGCATGACAAAAAAAAATTGAGGTTTCAAGCAGCATCTTCTAGTGTCGCTCTACATAAATATTCCTCCTGTGTGTTGCTTTTGTTCCAGCACCAGAAAGTGAGCACTGGCTAATTATAGTGAAAATTGGAAATGTGGCACCAACATCAATGATGTTTCCTGTCTTCTTATAAATTGCACGTTTTTTTTTTTTTTAAATAAGGCATAAAAAAATCTAAAAGCATGTTTGGCTTCACGTGTGCTTGAGCTAACCACTTTGTTAAGGCATTTGCAAAAAGACATTGAATTGAAAGAAACACAAATATGTACAGATATAGATTATATGGACTAAAATGAGCTTGGGGGATAATGCTTCCTATTTTCCTATTATTAATTTTTCAATTAATATGAACATATCCTGGAGTTAAAGCCATACAACTAGTGCTTGATAGCATTTTGCCCCCTTAGAGAATATTGAAGCACTTTGCTGTGTGAACTGGAAAAAAAAAAGTGCTCGACTTTGTGTTTCAGGCATTTGCTAGCTTTTAAACGAAAAGGACCACACCTGCTAAATTGACTGCAAATTTTATTTTATTTTTTTCTTTGTTTGTAAAAAAAAAAATAGATTACATTTATTCAGACTGAAGCTGAGGCTGGTCCTTGGAGATTCACTTAAATCGTAGAAATATCTATATATTCAAATAGATTGCAAACGCTGAGTCTATAAGTGACCTATTAACGTTCTTGGCATTCTTCACGGGCATAAAAGACTTGCTGTGTGAATAGTTTTGATGCAGTATTTTTGAATGTGAAAATGTGCACTGTTTAGTTTCTTGTAATGTTTGCCAGTGCAGAGAGACAATGAATATGCATTCTAGTAGAGCACCTACAATGTGTTTGTGTCTCTTTAATAATGCGTTGGTGGAGTGTGTAAAAAATTTATATTTTGTAATTCTGTTACTTCTTGTCAATCTTGTCTCTTGCTGTGTTGTGTCATTTATGGTCCTGTATTTGCCAGCTTGTTTACATGTGAAATGTTATCAGTGGGGATTTGTAGTCCAGTACAGAATCACTGGGATTAGACTTGTGATAGTGGGCTCATGAAAATCATATTAATGCACACACACACACACACACACACACACACACACACACACACACACACACACACACACACACACACACAGCTACACGCTCGGGGCTGAGCCGATTGCATGTCCTTGTCATCTCTCCTACTGATCGCTACGTCATTGTGATGGATCGTGCTTAGTGTTTGGACCAATATAAAATGTTCTAATCCCATTGATTATGGCAGCTCAGTTCAGTTGGCCACGAAGCCATTGTTGAACATAAAGTGAGTGCAGTGGTCCGGTGAGTTCAGAAATGAATGTATGCTTTTGTATTTTTTTTTTCAAATTTGAATATGGGACAAATCCCATGTTTTTAATCTGTTCCTCTGTGAGAGAATAATTTCCTTTTACTTTTCATCATCACTGGAAATGAAATAGTGCTCTGTGAATAAATGTCCATGTTTAATTAACGTGTGGTCCAAAGGTGCCTTTGATTCCATTTGTTCCCCAATGAATCCTCATTCATTTCAAGTAATACCATTCATAAACAGTAGCCTAGGCAGATCATGTCGTTACATCAAAAATACAACCAAAAAAAGAAATAGGAAAGAAGAAGCAAATAAAACAATATCCTAGAAAATGAAATCAGAAAACAGAGGCGCAAATCAAAGCACAACGGATAGTTGGAAAACACAATAGCAAATAATATGTTTGTATTTTACAAGGCTCGGGAGTTGGTACTTTCTTTCTTTCTTCACAGATTTACTTGAATAAGTTGAATAAGGAATACACAACTTTAACACAAAAACAAACACCTTTTATTTTATTTTCTCTTTTTATTATATTTTACTACCTTTTCCCTTTCTTTAATCATTGTCAGTTACCACTCATGAGGTGCTTCTCCTCTACCACCCAATAGCTAGCAGTGAAATAGAATTAGTGATAGCATATGTGTTATATAAAAAAACAAAGCCTGCAACAATATCCAGTCAAACTGCTGACACAACTACATTAAGAAAATAACACCATCCCTCCCACCAAGACAACACTTTAAACACAATGCCATGTTGGGATATTCCAAGACTAAATCCAGATGTTTTCTACTTAGCAGATCCACCGAATTACATTGCCTCTAATTACATTTCAACTCTATTCCAGTTCATAATCAGAATAATGATTGACAAACTTTACATTTGTTAATTTATTCATGTGTAATGTCTGTACAGTCATACAGCAGTTGTTGTAGTCAATTGTGCACAGTGTGGCTCAATAAGTCCTCAGACTCATTGACCTATAGCTTAATCAACACTCACTGCAAGGTCATATGCAGCATTAAAGTAAAGCATCGTTCTCCAGGGCTTGACTTGTCACACAGGGCATTATAATAAACTCTTTACAGCCTATCACTGTAAACCAAACAACTTCTGAGGTTTATAAATCCCAGGTTCTGATCTACCTGAGATATAACCTGAGATAACATATGTAGATCTGGTATATTGTTGCAGGCCGGATGTCTTTGGTTATTGAACCTGGCTGGAAACTGTTTAATTAATAGTGTAACAAGCAAAATGGTAAAAGAAGATGATAACAGAAAAATAAGTTAAACATCAATAAGATAAAAGATTACAAGATGCCAGTGACATGCTATAACTGTACCAAATGAACATAAATCCATTAATAAATCATTTATTCATTCATTCATCTTCTCCGCTTTATCCAATCTTCCCTCGGGTCGCGTAGAACCTGTGGCGTCTTGGGGCATCTAAGCAGGATACACCCTGTATGGGGTGCTAACCCATCACATTCACACTCACATTCACACTCTCATTCATACACTAGGGACAATTTTCCAAGGTGTCAATCAACCTACCGTGCATGTTTTTGGACCGGGGAAATTGGAGAACCCAGAGAAAAAAACCCTGAGGCACCGAGAAAACATGCAAACTCCACACACACATGGCCGAGGCAGGAATCGAACCCCCCAACCCTGGATGTGTGAGGCGAACGTGCTAACCACTAAGCCACCGTGCCCCCCTCATTAATAAATCAACAAATATAAATTGAAAATCATTTTGACTTTTAACAGATAAAGTGTGTTGTTTCCAGGTGTTTATTTCACATAGCAATTCCTTTTGCTCAGCAGATGCCATCAATTGTTCTGCAATTTAGTAAAATCCAATATCTGACCTTTCACTCTCTCTAATGCAATCTATACCTCCAATCTTGCGTCTCGATTTCCAGGGCATGTTGTCTGTTTTCTTTGCAATCATTAGAATTCTGTTTAAACAATTGGTCATGGTTATTAATGCAACCTTGACCCGAGATCATGACAGAATGCACAGTGGAATGAATAAATTACATCAATGATTGATCGCTCTGTGAGGTCTTGGAAATGTTTGTTTTAAAAAAAAACAAATAAAAAAGGCACCTGTACCTAGTAAAGTACGAAAACAAAAGCGTTGTCAAAATGCATATGCCTCTAACCACTAGGTGTTTATCCAGTAGGGCATTGTAGATCTAGAACGGTAGGTGTGACTGTCCGTGCTACAAACTGCTTACTTAGGCTGATGTTGTAGGCTGGGGTTGCGAACACGTGCACAGTGGGAAGTGTGTGAGTCAGGAAAAACAGGGATGCTGAGCAGCGCGAGCAACTGAGCGCGCGCAACATCAGCACCAGCCGCAGCAGCAGCAGCATCATCAGCGCGAGAGAGGCACGTGCAAGGAGCAGACATGCAGAAATCACGGCATCTGGTGCTTTTTGGGGAATTTTGATTTGGAATGCAAAACAACAACAACAACAACAACAACATTTTAAAGCTTTTAAACGCTTGCGAATCGGAAGTGCGTGGAAGTCCTGAATGAGCTGCAGTTCTCCCAGATTCATGAAGTTCAAACTTCAAAGACAAACTTTACGGAAGAGAAAACTGTCAAGACACAAGATGCATGACATGTGCTTTAGATAATATCCTGACCAGTGGGCACGCGAACGTTTTGGAAAGCTGTTGCAGACTTGCCGAAGAGTTCAACAGTTGATCGGCGTAGCTGCTATCGCAGAGACCTCTATGATTGACTTCCACCACCACAAACCACCCCTCACCGCCCACCTGTAGTGTCATGACACGCGTGGATTCATGGCTTATGTTATCCGGGGCTGATCGAGTGTCGCGCCGCGGCCGCTTTCTGGAGCTCAGTGAAGCGCGCCGCGACCTCGCCCTGAATGCACCAGCGGCGTGGAGGGCTGTGGCGGCTGCCACTGTTCGAGGGGCCGCATCATGAAGTGAGGATGGTGGAGGAGACGGCCGCCCCTCACAGAAACGCTTCCTTCGCCCGCGGAAACGACGAGACTCTGTCATTCCCCTGGAAGCTCACGCTGCTGGCCTGCGTGCTCATCACCACTATAGTCGTAGACGTGCTGGGTAACCTGTTGGTCATCGTGTCGGTTTTCAGAAACAGGAAACTCAGGAAAACAGGTAGGCGACAGTTTTGTGACCGGTTTCAACTGCTATAATCTGCATATTAGATATTGAGAGCATCATTTAGTTGAGAACTCATGCATCCAATGCTGTAACAAAGTTCCAAACTTTGGTCATCCTCTGTTTTGCATAATCAGCTAAGGCATCAGGAACTTGGGCACTATTCAATTTTACGGATTAAATGTGAAATTATTCATGATTTCTTATCTGGTCTGTTTATTTATGAGTGGCATTATCACTGTTAAACAATTCATAACATATACACTTTTCATATGATTCATATTCTGCTTTTTTTTTGGAGTACAAGCACCAAAGGTTTTTCTTTATTGCTTCCTTCCTTTCATTTGTTCTTTATTATTATTTTTTTCACTAATTAGAACCACTCCTAATATTTTGGGCCAAGGATATGCCACAAAAATATCAGATGACCTCAACCCTGAAATGCAAAATGTATACAGAACATGTGAGGTCATATGAACAGTCTGGGGTGTCTCTGTTATATATGTAGAGGGGAGGGCTAAGGTAAAAAGGTAAAACTACTCATAAACATTGTGCAAACATTATAAAACATTATATGTATGTTCATATGTGCAGGGACATTATTTGCACTAAAAATTGACAATATTCTTGAGATTAGTGCCAAAGCAGATCTTAAATAATGTCAGCAATTTCTGTGGTGTAAATAACATACCAATACAACTGAGACTAGGTCTATAAAGGGATAAGAATTACAGATGGTGCTGTGGACAGCACTGTTAGTTCTTCAGGATATATTCAACCACTGTCCTACAGTCGATACAATAATCCTATCTGACCTTTAAAATTGTATAGATGTACAGTTAAAAGCCATGTGGACATAAACAAGTACGGTAACCTTGGATTTTTGCTCCTTGGACAGATTGTCCAGAAACCACAAATACGGTTGAAAAATCAATTCAAAGCATACGTGCTCAATTAACTTTGTACAGCAAGAAACCTGGTATAATGTCAAACATGTCTAAACCTCTCTATTAATATTTACCAATAATATAAATATAAGATCAGATCACCGCAATGAAGCTTCACAAAATCTTTTTCATTCGTTATTCATTTTGTATGTACAATGGCTTTTGCCAGTGTATACTGAAATAACAAGGTCTACTTGGTAAACACTTTTTATAAGAGAGTTGACGCAGGGTGAGTGTAAAGGTGGATCAAGTGTGTGCGTCAGCGAGGCTGTGCCTTGAATTCAATTCTCACTTGGCTTTTTAACTATTCAGGAAATTGCCAAGTCAGATTCCTTAAAACTGAAATCTTGTTTGAAAAAGAAAACTCCTTTCAAAAAGTCCAATGCCCATGGCCAAACCATGAAAGTGTGCAGAAAGTGCCTTATGATTCACTTTCAGATGACAAAAGCCTATTCCATAGCTTATGTACTTATGGACTCATCAAAATTCAGGTTTCCTCAGCCTGCGTTCCAGACCCTGATTTACAACATGCACAAAAGTCATTTGTGCTCCTTCGTCTTCAAAGGTAGTTGTAAACATTAGTGCTTTCTTGCTGAAACTAGAAACTGCATATCCACCCTGTGACCTATGCAGCATTTCAACATTGATCCTGCTCATTAACTCACTGTGTTGACCTCAGGCAGTTCCCTAATGCAGTAAAAAAAAAAACATTCACAGCATGGCTTATAGGTTTTCCCCTAAGTTGTCTTGCTTTGCATTTGATTAGAATGCTGCTGCACCTTCTAACGGCTGATTCCGCACACATAGAATATCATTAATAGTATATGTTTAGCTTTGTTAGTTATTTAAACTAATAGTCATATACTTCATTCATTCATCTTCTACCAATTTTTCCAACTTCTCTCTCGGGTCGCGGGTCGCCTCAGGCGTCTTCGGGCATCAAGGCAGGACAGACACCCTGGATGGAATGCCAAACCATCACATTCGTATTCACACACTAGGGACAATTTTCCAAGGTGCCAATCAACCTACCATGCATGGCCAGGGGGAAAATGGAGAATAACCTCCTGAGGCACAGGGAGATCATGCAAACACATGGTGGAGGCAGGAATCGAACCCCCAAACCTGGAGGTGTGAGGCGAACGTGCTAACCACTAAGCCACTGTGTCCCCTAGTCATAAATATATTTACATTTAATATTTAAATATGTTTATATGCTTTACATTTGTTACACAACTATAGCTGCTGTATATTGTATTACATCTGCAGAATTTGGCAGAGACCCTTATCCAGAGTGACTTACAACTGAGCAATTAAGCAATTAAGGGCCCACTAGTGGCAGCAGTTTCTTGGTGGTGGGATTTGAACCTGCAGTTTTCCAGTCTAGAGGCCAGTGCCCTCACCACTAAGCAACCACCTCCCCATTGCTGAGCTATCATAAACACTTTATATTGTCTTCTTATTTAATCTCCGTTGTCTGTATAATCTGATGTAGTCTGCGTTGTCTTGTATAGTCGAAGCTAATATAGTTCTTTTTATTTAATAACAGAACTGCCATTTATGTCTGTACTTTTGAGAGTCACCAACAGCTGTGCGTCAACAAACTTGCCGAATATACCTGATTCTGATTCTCAAGACCCTCAAGTCATTTCAGAGTCATGTAAACGGCTGCACCTTGAAATGTGCTCTTCTAAAAACCCAATCGGTTCTGTTTTCACATTTCTAGAACTGTATGAATTGTGATGAGTTTAATGTTAGTGATGTAGTTCACGTAGCACTCCATAAGCGTCATACTGATGGATTAGCCATGGCAGGGGCAGGTGTGAAATATATACTCATCAATTTTAAAAAAAATAAAAATCAAAGCCTAGCCTCCAGTGACACAAATGCAAGAAAAAAAATCAGCACGTCTATATATTCTTATTAAGCAGGCATCAGGAGCAGTACAAATCCAAGAATGACAAATAAATTTTTAATGGCACGAAGATAAACTAAAAAATAAGCTGAGAAAGAATTGAATTTGGTGAGTCAGCAATGGATGTGAGATCTTTTCTTAATGGGTTTTGCTTTAGAAGCTGATTTGTTTGAGCTTAGCGCACAGATGAGCTGAACAGACTCATGGACTGCAGCACTGTTGCATTATGCATCAATCTCAGCAAGGGCCGGTTTCCAGTGGTGTTACTATCAGCTGGTAGACAAACATCATTGTCCATAAGACAGGGAACCTACGGTGGCGGAAATGAAACATTTGAACAAATTTAAAGAAAAAAAAGTCCGACCAGAATTTCATTCCAACCTAAATATTAGGTACAAGTGTTCTAGGAAAGATTGTACTATCTAGGGTTTTTAAAAAATCTTTTATTGATAAAAAAAAAAAAATGACGTAACCACGATTTCCTTTCTTCACCTTTCCTAGGAAATGCCTTCGTGGTGAGTCTGGCTGTAGCCGATCTTGTGATCGCTATCTATCCTTACCCGATGGTCCTAATGGCTATCTTCAACAATGGCTGGATCGCAGGAAACATCCACTGCCAAATCAGCGGCTTTTTGATGGGGCTCAGTGTCATCGGCTCCATCTTTAACATCACAGGCATTGCCATCAATCGCTACTGTTACATCTGCCACAGCCTTAACTATGACAAGATCTTCTCCAAAAGGAACACCGGGTGCTATGTGGTGCTCGTGTGGGTCCTCACCATCCTGGCCATCACGCCTAACTGGTTCGTGGAATCGTTGCAATACGACTCGCGCGTTTATTCCTGCACGTTTGCCCAGTCTGTCAGCTCGCTGTACACTATCATGGTGGTGGTGGTGCACTTCATCCTTCCAATCAGCATCGTCACCTACTGCTACCTGCGCATCTGGATCCTGGTCCTGCAGGTGCGCAAACGCGTCAAGCCCGACAACCGGCTAAAGATCAAGCCGCATGACTTTCGGAACTTTCTCACCATGTTCGTTGTGTTCGTGCTGTTTGCTGTGTGCTGGGCGCCGCTGAACTTCATTGGCCTGGCCGTGGCCATCCAGCCGACTCTCGGCCAGGCCATTCCCGTGTGGCTCTTTACAGCCAGCTACTTTATGGCTTATTTCAACAGCTGCTTGAATGCTGTCATCTACGGCGTACTCAACAACAATTTCCGAAAGGAGTACAAAAGAATTGTGCTTTGTCTTTTGAAGTTAGAATGTTAATATCCGCCCCCCCTTTCCCCCAAAGAGGAGATGTGCACTGTGAATTTACCTAAATCATTCACTTGACTTCACTGCTTGTTTTGCCAAAACTAACGACGTCTGTGTTTTCTACAGTATATCTTTATAAAACGTCAGAGGCATCTTATACATTTAAATATATTACAGACTAATGCATAGGTTTGTGTGGCAAACAATGTCCAGTATGATCAACATTCCATTATTATGGGGGGAGTATGGGGTTATTCCATTAGTACTAACAATGGACAAACTATACCATTATCCCCAAATGGTTGTCATCTGTGAAAAAAAAAAATGGCAGCTGCATCAAAAGTTTTACTAATTATTATGTCATCATTCATCTCAATTTAAGAACTGATACATAGAAACACATTTTCAGGTATAAAGTAGCTTTGGTCAAATATAGTAACAAAATAAGGATCATTTATAAGAATCCCCAAATAACAAAAATGTACAAAGAATTTTTCATTTATGCAAAAACCAAACAACAATAAGCGAATTATATATTGTTGGTTTTCAGAACTTTTTTTTTTCTCAAAATGAACAAACAAAAATCTCTCAGGAAGTTTTCAGATAAGCAAAACATGGATTATGAGGAGTAGATCCCATATCCAGCAGATCCGGCAAAAAATGTGATCAATTATTGCTTCTCCTGCAGTAGTTAAGCTCTATCTAATCCAAGAATATGGGCAATAAAGATCACAATTATTCAGAATTCAGTTAAAAATACACACACACACACACACACACACACACGCACACATATATATATATATATATATATATATATATATATATATATATATATATATATATAAAATCTCAAAGAGAGAATGGCAAATAATAAAGGAATTATCGAATAAACATTTTGTTAAAGGGATTTTTGAAAACTTTCAATCTTTGATGAAATATATGCCTCAGTAACATTTTTCCTTTTTAAAGTGTAGATTTATAAGCCAATATAAAAAGAATGAAGTGTTTTCTTCACAGGACTTTATCCTGACTAAATGGACACTGTGTACCCTGTGGTGTGTGTGAGAGATATAGAGAGAGGTTGATGCAGTTTGAAACTTACAAAGAACTCCCCAACCTTTGAACAATTTTGATATTGCAGATTAACTGAGGCACTGAGAACCAGATTTGAATGTAGTAATGCCTTTACTGCAGAGTAACTGTCCAAATGTACATGACATCGCCATCTCTGTGCAATTTAATAATATGCATATTACATTCATTTTAAAAGGGTCATTTCTCACATTTAAACGTGTTTCAAGAAATTTTACAGATGTGAATTTCCCTTCCTGTGAAAATATTTTTTAATCAAATCAGATGTTTCTAACGTTAAACATTGTAATTATTTGTTTTGGTTGAGAACCAACTACTGTGTAAAAAAAAACAACAACTACAAATTGTTCTTATATAAATAAATAAATAAATAATCTGTCTGTTTTGACAGGAACAATTTAAAAGGCATTTCTATGTTGGGTGCTTTCTGTCATCATAGCGCTCCAGGCCAATTCTTTTCTTTCAGAACAGGTGCAGCACACCGACACAGGCAAACCTTTGACTTGACATCTCATGTCAGTCGAGGATCCGTTGGGTGACAAATTTATGCCTCGGGAAAGGTGGGAAAAAATTCAGAAGCTATGAGAAAGTTGTACATCAAATACAATGCTAAGACAGGTAACACGCTTAACCCCAAATGTAAAGAGGCAAAAATCCTGCAAACCCGGCAATTCATTTCTTAAAGACATTAAGGTGGATACTGTACGGAATCACATGGTGATTTGTCTGTCAACCATATAACTATAAACAGTAATAAGAAATAAAATCGAATCAAATTAGAAATGAAAGACAACATTCTATGTTTTTATAGTAAAATATTCATGGTAAAATTGTTGGATGCTGTTACCCCCATGGAGGTTCATGTTTCTTTGTTTTATAAAGCATTTTTTGATGCTTAAATATGCTTTTTAAGAATGAATATCAATGCTATGACATCCATACTCATTAATTCTCATGTGCTTTTTTTCAAAGTTAAAAAATAAAAAGCTTATCTTAAACATCATGCACCATTTCTGTGATTTTGTTTCAAAGTATACTTAAAGATCTTTTAGAAAATTAAGACAGCGGTGCATTTGATACATACTTTCTTAACTTTAAAGAAAAAAAGAATAGTTTTTTTGTGTTTTTAGTGAAAATGGCTACATCACTGGCGGGTTGGGTCAGTTACCGTTTACTTTTCTATCATTTTAGTAACCAGAAAGTGTGGAACAGATACAACATGAAATTTCTCAGGTATGTTTTTATAAATGTATGTATAGTGACCATGGACAGTGTTTGGATCGAATACCGCAGTGGTGCTGATATCTGTTATGTATATAATGATGTAATTGACTCTGTATGTTAATGCGATAACCTAAAGGCCGTGCTCTTTACATAAAAATGTTCAGATCATTGAGGTGTTGTGTATTTGTGTTCAT
This sequence comes from Kryptopterus vitreolus, assembly GCA_030449085.1. NCBI lineage: Eukaryota > Metazoa > Chordata > Actinopteri > Siluriformes > Siluridae > Kryptopterus > Kryptopterus vitreolus. The sequence goes on along the minus strand of JACRUU010000027.1, from coordinate 20,882,990 downwards.
TTCTCAGCAGATACACATTTGTCCTCAAAAATAAAAGGATATGAATGAAGTTCAGCAGTCGATCATGTTTTATTTAATTATTACAATGAACTACTGTACCAAAGTCTTATACTGTATTATCCCACACACACACATATATAATTTTTTATTTTTTATGTATAACTGATGTTAAAGTGACTAAAGTGACTAGACGTACATCAATTGCTACTGTGTTAATCACAATACACTGTATTTAAAAATACAGTTGTAATCCCATTGCCACTGAAGCTCTTGACAATGAAACAGATATGATGCTGTAGAACTAAACTTTACAATTTTGGCTTTAAATTTAATCAAACACATGTAAACACATTCAGAGCAAAACCTTATATGGTTTAATAGTTTGTTTTCTTTCATACAACCATACTAATTATTTAGTCATCATGACATTTTCATTTACATTTAACCAGAATAAAGTTTCGCCAAGAGGAATCCAAAAAAAAAAAAAAACATCACAGCAAATATAAACAAACAGTACAGCAGTGCAAAATGAAAAACACTAAAACCGAAACAAATTTTACTTATCGGCGTGGCACAATGTCTCATCTTTTAAAAAAGTAAATTACATGTATATTTCTATCCATTTTACCATATACAATACTGACAAAACGTCCCGTGCATCAAAGAAATGTGCTAGTCGTGTACAGAGAGTGAGGAGGTCTGAAATGGATGCATTTCCATTAAAAGGCAGTTGATTTTAAGAGAATGCAAACAAATCTGATTTGTGATTCAATGACGTAAACGTAAAAGAGGCAGAGGTCGGGCAATGAACAAACAAAACAACCAGGGCAAGCCAAGAGTCTGAATGTCAAGAGCAAAATCAGACCAAAAACTAACAAATCAAACATACTTAAATATGAAGATCTGTTTTAGGATGAACCCAAAGGAGCTTCTCCTGGCCATAAATAGTCACCATCAGCTTCTAGCATCGAGACTATGGAGGCCTCCCGGAAAAGCTTGGCAGACAAGGGTGTGCCATTGGTCTGCTGGCACGAACAGGTCTTAGGTTGCCGTGCCATCAGCTTCTGGCGTGAGCAGGTTGGGGAAATTTCTGAAGGAAGCAGGATTTGGGAGGTCATGACGTTGGCCTCTGAAGGCCACACCATTGACCTTAAATCATTTATGGCATTTGTACTTAATCAGAGCAACTTCTCTCATTTATACAACTTGGTTATGGTTAAGGACCTTTTTTAAGGACCCAGCTGTGGTAACTTAGTGGTGTTGGGAATTGAGCAGGTATTAAGAGGCCCTGTTGCAGGCCTTTAGAATGAATATAGCTTGGCAGGCCTCAATGACGGCCTTAGAAGGAACATGGCTCGGTTGGCCTCGCTGTCATCCTGTAACACAAACACGTCCTGAGATCTCTGCAGGAAGCCCAGGAAGGGAGTCTGTCAGCCTCGGGCTACAGCTTAAATTTGGAGGCCACATTTTCCATATTAGGCAGAAGCTTGACCTGAGAGCCTCTAGCAAAAAACACAGCATTATTGGAGTGATCAAGTTAAAGCTCTTTTTGTTGGGCTGCCATTTTATTCTCTGGATAGTGTGCTGTGAGGGATGTCACCATGTCAGCCTCGGGAACCTCTTTCACTCATAGAAGGATGATGAGTGTTTCTGACAGATAGACCCTTCTTCAAAAATCTTACGCTTAAACATGGAAACCCCAAACACCTCTATTACTATGCCAGGAAGCTCAGCTACATTGTTAGAACCTCCGTATGCGGTGGATTCGGATTTTTGCTTAATCCTGATTTCAGTTTGGCTATGGGCATATTCAGAATACTCTAGGAATAGAAAAATTATCTTAGCGCTCAATGGTCTTCAGCATGTTAGCAGACCTGATCACATGAACTTGCCTGATTCAAGAAATGTATTAATAATATTGAACATATATAAACAATATATATAAAACAATAAAAAAATGTCTAATAATTCGTATCCGCCCATTACTCTGGTCTGTACATATCCCAGTTTTATTCATTTTTCATGAAAAAAATTCAATAAAGACAAGCCAGTACAGGATATGCCGATGGCCCGAACCAGTCTACAGAGTCATACGTTTAATAGGACTGTCACCAAAAGACCTGAAAGACTCCACTCTGTTTAGACTGGCTGCGGTGAATGATCTCTACAATAGAGACATAAGTCCCGGCTACAAAGCCCACCAGGCCAATTAAGCTAATGACCGTATTTTTAATTAGCACCAAGGGTGACATTCCTTCTGTGTGGAAGGTGAGGATCTCCAGCAGAGGAGGAAATATGAGTGCTAGAGCACTACTGCTGATAGATCCTACTAAAGAGATGACCAGGTCCAACTCCGGAATCAGAATGGCCAACGCACCTGCAAAAGAACACATCAGGGCAAGGAATTTATTTTCTGATAGTGTTGCCAAAGTCATCTGCGGAGGCTGAAAAAGAGGGGTTATAAACCGTTTTGTCCACTGAACCCTTTTTCTGGGGTCATAAATCTTGTAACAACAACATAAACACTCATAAAATAGTCATATTGTTTACCTCCAAACTTTTACCACAAAGATGAAGGCACAAAACAAAGATGAAGGCACTTTTACCACAAAGATGAAGGCACAAAATTGTATGCAACCCAAACTCGTGTCAGCACACCGCAAAGCCAACTTCATGAATATATGCTTTGAAGCAATAGGAAATGAACTGGAGTGGAAGATTTTGAGTGATCATCTCTGAAACACTATTAAACGAGATGATTTGAAACACTGAGTGCTACACGCTAGAGCTGGGACATTAATTGTCGATTATCGATTAATCTGAGTTTATGGTTTATGCCGATGTTGAAAATACGAAAATTATTTTTTTCGGATTTCCCAGGGAGCTTCTGTAGTTCTCCACCTCCCAAATACAATATGGCGACGCTCTCTGACAAATCTGAAGAGTTCGTTTCCAAGAGGGGTGCGGTTTCAGCAGTTGTATGGAAAGGATTTGGTTTGCAATTTGAGATATCCAACAAGCCAAAGCCCCGCTGTAAAATCTGCCTAAAGTTTGTGGCGACTAAAGTTACAACTACAGCACGACTAATTTATTCTAGCACTTCAAACAAACCATGTTGTTGTTTGGCGTAGCGGGATAAACATGACATCGGCAGCCCCGAAACACTGACTAAAAACAGGTAAAAATACCTTTTCCGATCATATCCCAAATCGAAAATCGAATTTTGAGTAAAAAAAATCAGAGATTCAATTTATATGACATATCAAGCTGCCCTACACACGCGTACGATCCCTCCGGCACACATAAAACTAGTTGGCCACATCTTTTCATATTGCTGATCGTACCGTTTCAAGAGGGTTTTACGGCTCCCAGTATTTTCTTTACTGTGCGAAACGGATCCAAATGGCCCTTTGAGTGGTAAAGGTTGCTGACCCCTGGTATAGACGAAAATATCTCACGGGTGTCATGTGTTTACATGAGTATGAGTATACATGCAAATATACTAAATAATAATTTAGCAGGAGTATAAATATATTATTATTATTATTATTATTATTATTATTATTATTATTAATAATAATAATAATAATAAAATGTTGAAGTCTTTAGTCAACTAAATAGTCATATATGAAAAGACAGACACGGAAAGCACCAGCAAATGGCAACCTAACAAGCATAATGCTGATAACTGAATGCTTTTTGTGTCTGATGAATCCTCATCAGCCGCTAATGAAGTCGGAGAAGGCGTGAACACGCAGCCTCGCTCACACAAATAACCCGGCTCTGCGGTAACGCCGCTCTTATCTGACGAGTTCTCCTTTTGGCCATTAGAAAACCAGCAGCGAATTTTCAAATGCTCATTTCTTGTCCTTATTTCTTGCACTTAAACACAGAGCCACTTCGGGCTTTGTTCTAACCTGCTATTGATGTGCCTCTAAAACATTGTGTGTAGTAAACTTGACACGCTTAGAGAAATGGATGAAAGACACTTAATTTAGGAATTCTGGTGATTTTGGCTAATTCTAGACAACTTCTTAAACACAGCCAGAAGAGGTGATAGAAGGTTGCCCTTATATTTGACATACAGCAAGTCACTTTAAGGTAGAGTCATCTATTGAACCAGTCAGTGTTAGAGTTATGGCCACCCCGGTGAGGTGAAATGCTCTGCAGGAATACGGGAATAAACCCATCAAAAACCTTTCCACATGAAGCAAGAATACAGCTACATTCTAGAAGCTAACTCCTCATGTTGTCAGAAAAAAAACGAACAAAAAAAAAAACCCACTCTGATATGCATTACAAATAATGTTTCCTTAAAAAAGGCACAATGCTGATAATGAATTTCCAATGGATCCTATAGCAACTATTAATTCACAGGTGCTGGGTTCTTCTTTTACACAAATAAAAAAAAAAATCAGGAGCAGACGAAAAACAGAACACCCAAAAGACCCTCCTGTATGACAGAGTAATGAATAAAAAGATGATCTCTGATCGACTGGTTTCATCTCTGCTATTCACTGGTGAACTACGTTCCTCTTAATCATCGCACATTGGCCGATATTGTAGTGTCACATTGTGTATGGCAGCACATTTCATTCTATCAGAGACCGAAAAGAAAGAATCGGGATCACCTGGATGAATAAAATCCATTACGGGCTTTTTTTTTCCACGAAAAAGCATGATACAGATTTGAAGTGCTTTCAAAAAAGTGGACCTTTTGCTGAACAAGGCTAATGGCATGTAAAATGTGTTCAAAGACAAACGTACTACACGGCATACTAAATAAATTACAAATACATTAGCAATGTTAAATTGGAAGATGTTGATTAGTTTTCTATAACAGCAACGTTGATTTACACTTCAAAACATTTTTTTTAAAGAGTATGTATAAGGTCTATAGACTAATGTCACTCTACGTTGTGATGGTGAATGAACGAGACCCGGACAACAAAGACTTCTCTGGGCACTTTTCATTCCGAACAAATAAAATGAACAAATGAATAATGGAATATAAAAATATAAAAAGAGGTGATACATGTGTTTTATTAACAATAAACTCACTATATTACCATGTGAAACCTGAACGTATCACCAGTTTATACGGAAAGCAGCCAAAGCCGGAACATAATTCCAAAAGGAGGCATGTACCATATTAAAACAATTAAAACAGCCACTAAAACATAGAAATGAATTAATTAAGAATTAATTAACTAGAAATTAATATTAACAGAATAATTTCCAGAGAGAAATAAATATAAAATAGTTAATACTTTTATTAAAGGAAGATATTTTGAGTGAAATTCTAAGTAAGTGAAAATGCATAGTACACAGAATAATGCTTAATGATTAAATAAATTGTATTAATTAATGATTTAATTAATGTCTAATGATTTTTAATGATTTAATGATTAATCATGATTTAAGTCACGGCAATCATGGAATTAATCACGATTAATTTTTTTTTTATTTAACCCACTGAGAGTCCTAATTTATTTATTGTTGTTACATTATGCTTAATATCGCAGAATAGAATATTTCTGTTGAATATTCTTTGGTTGGTGGCTGAATAATTAGGCTACGTTAATAACTAAGGGAGATTTAAGTCTGAAAGCCAACCTTTATTATCAAATACAGACATGATGAATAAAACTAATTTTACATTTTCATTTTCAGAATCTGTTTAACATCAGTCAGAGGGCCGTTCCAAATGTGATTTCCTTTCTAGATGTTTCCTTCCTGTCCATGTTTTTTTGGTTATTATTTCTTAGTCTGTCTGTTGTTTGTTTTTGTTAGTGTTTATCTTGAATACTTTAATAGATGCATCACCTACCTCTACAAGTTTATTTTCCATTTATGAAGCGATGCTAAGACTGCATGGAATATACATACATACATACACACATATATATATATATATATATATATATATATATAGATATATATATATGTGTATGATTTTTTTTTTTATTTGTGTAAAAGAAGAACCCAGCACCTGTGAATTAATAGTTGCTATAGGATCCATCGGAAATTCATTATCAGCATTGTGCCTTTTTTAAGGAAACATTATTTGTAATGCATATCAGAGTGGGTTTTTTTTTTTGTTCGTTTTTTTTCTGACAACATGAGGAGTTAGCTTCTAGAATGTAGCTGTATTCTTGCTACATATGTGTGTGTGTGTGTGCATGTGTGGAATATATAAAATATGACAAGTACATTTTGTTGGTCAAATTATATCCAGACACTCTGGATAGGATTGTATATCTACAGTTGATGACGTTAGGATCAAAAGGTCAGAGCAGGCCATAGTTTTGTGGCAGTTTGTTTGTAGGATGTTTTTTTAAGGATTGTTGTCACCTCAGACCTTTCTAAAATTTCTTAAAAAGCTATCAAATACATGGCTTACCTGTGCTAAATATGACCATGCTTGAAAGAGTATGTGAAAGCATGTGTATTTATTTATTTATAAATAAAAAATCATTCTGTAAATTATTCATCTTTGCACTTTCTTACCTTGTGGTCAAGTTTTATCCCCCCCTCCTCTCTCTCTCTCTCATCATATATATATATATATATATATAGATATTATATATCTATATATATATATATAGATCTATATATATATATATATATATATATATATATATATATATATATATATATATATATATTAAAAAATGTCACATTTTTGAAAAGCTTAAAATGTAAGTGTTCATAATAAAATAACCAATCAAATCAAAACTCACCAGGAAAGTTGAGAAACAAATTAGACAGTTGGCAGTATGTGCCCATTCCTATCAAATATTCAATAATAAATGTTTACTGCAATACTAATTCTAGAAAAATATTACACTCTATTAATCAAAAGAAAATCTTTTAAATAATGATATGGATGGACCCATGTTCTCTGGCCCATATGTCTAGTGAGTCTGTAAATGCATGCCAGGTACATTATGCATGATTTTTATTTACTTATTTCGGTTTCGGCAGTTGCATTCATAGTGCAGTCAATAATTCAGTTCTAGGGAACAGCTACCTGAAAATACACGTTAACATTTGTTGACAACGACTATGTGTTGCACAACACTAGCCTGTAGGCATATACATTATGTGCATGTGCTATTGTGACTGGGATACGATGCCAAAAATATGATGCCTAATGATGCCAAGAAAGAACCGCAGATAAATTAGTGATAAAATCTGAAGAGAGATGAGAAAACGCCCAAAAAGTGAATTCATCCTCCTTTTTGAACTTATAATCAGAAAATGTCAACCAGATTTCATAAAAAAAAAAAATAATAATAATAAAAAAAGAAACCAAACAAAACACACAATAGGAAACTGTAAACTCACTGCAATAAAATTCAGAAACAATGGTCATTTAAAATTTTGGACATTCCATGGTTGGCTGGATTTCTACTAAACTAGTTCTACGCCGAGAATCCTATTGTATTGAACTATGACAGAACTGTATCGAATCCAAGATAACGTTGTACTACATGATGAAGATTTTTGGTAATCTCATTAAGGGTTTATAGTGTGTCCAAAAAACAAAACTTTACACCATTTCTCATTGATTCTCATTCTCCATATTTCCACTACAGGTTCCCGATCAGAAAAATACGTTCCACTACAGCCCCAAAAACTTGCTTTACAAGGACCCTGGAACAGGTTACATCTGGGGCGATGTAGTGTCACCAGGAGATGTTTTTGCATAAACATCAGTTGCTATGTGAACTTCCTAGTAACTACTGCAACAGAATAATAATCAAAGAAAATCCAGCAAATAGTCTGCAGAAGGCATTGCATTTTTACCATCATTAACAGAGAGCCAAGACAAACTTGCAAAGGGGAAAAAAAAACTCTACTAGGCAAAAAATACCCCAAAAAACAAAATGCAACTCTGGCCAATCGGATGATTGTGTAGATCATGAATACAGTTATGAGAACGTAAGAACTTGTGAAAACATTAAGGGTTCAAACAATGAGCCCAGAAAAAATGGACTTGATACACTAAAACAACACATAGCAAGGAAGCCTGTTACCATAAGCATTTGTAAACTAATGGAAGGTACAGAGGGTAATGGAATGATATGCTCGAATTTGACCTCAGAGACCATTTTAATGCTATACACAATAATAGTTAATAAACTTGTTGTTGTAAACTGCCACGAAAACATTATTTGCTTTTAAATTTATTTTGATTAACTTTGCTGAATTTTCACCATTAAAATAACTTCACTTAGTGCATTTGTATGAGGCCAAACAGACCCTAATTAAATCAGCAACCTTAATTTAATATAGCCGTAGGCAAAGCAAACTGCAATCACCTTTTCTTATTGCAAAGATTTAATCCTGTCCACATGAACAACCAAAATCTTTTTTTATCAAATTTACAGTCATTATATTACTGGCCAATAAAAAGGAGCACAAACACAATTTAATGAAAACACCGTTTTCGAATGATTATCTGTAACCAAAGTTGATGAAATAAGACCTCAGCTCAAAACACTAAAAAGAGTCTTAATGACCAAGAGAAGCAATTCAAAATAAATACAGAATAAAATTGTAAATAGGAACCTAAATATTATACTCAACAAAATGGTTTAATAGGTAATACATGTAAAGCAATATTCATTAGAGAACGAAAGAAACATTTCTAAATGCCTCATAAAACATACATCAAAAAACACAGATTGCTTTGGAATGTCCTTAGATGTCTATAGTTTAGAGATCACGATCATCTGTCACCTTGAATAAAAGTAAATAGTAAATAAACAGTTCAAATAAATAATGCAGGCAGTAAGACTGATTCCTGGTATCTTTTTTTTTAGCTTTTTAAAAAGTGGTGTCAAAAGTAGCTATGTACTGAACTAGAAATAACTCAGTCAGACCTAAAGCTCCACAGAATGCCAGTTTCTCCAACACATTTCTCTAAATAGCACTATCTCCACCAACTCGTACTCTTACCAATCTACATACCAGTGTACCCCAACATCTACTGCAGCCTTACCTTAATCCTAGTCACATCCAAAAAAAGCTCCAGATTGAGCCATACCATCCTCGATCATCCATATTTACATTCAGCAATCCTATCTTTCCCCATTTATACCAAAAGGTCTTACAGACATCGATTGCTAGATTGGATTTGCTGATAACTGGTTAGTCAAGTGACAAACGTGTCAAATAGTAGCTAACTTTATTATAAAAATACAAAATAAATACTGAACCATGAAACAAATAATGTACACACACACACACAGACACACACATACATACATACATACATACATACATACATACATATACACACACACACACACACACACATCGATTGTTTGTTGATGTTTCAGTTGGGGTTTAGCTGGACAGCGCACAATAACTTTTTTTGTTTTTTCTTAATCAATAATTTTTTTACAACAATTTATTATTCTGGCGACTATTGGGTGTATTTGAGATTAAAGTTGGTTCCGTATTATAGAGGGCATAAAAAAATTACAGGAAACAGTTTCCGGTTGTCCTTGATTCTTTGCCCTATATAAGAATTTACATTGTTCCAGTTTGAAGAGCAATCACATTTCTACTCCATTTCAATTCTTCTTCTTCAACAGAGGTCATTGACGAATAAAGGAACACGCCGTTGACCTTGATTCCTGTTCGTTTTAAAGTATCTCAACTTCAGATGGTGAAATGACAGGAAGAATGATAAACACCGGCTTTTGCCGATCCCCTCTCGTTCGTTTGGGTTTTATCTAATACTTGTACTGTATGTAAAGCAGAAGGTCGTGATTTATTTGCTCATTCAACTGTTCAAATGCTTGCTACCAATTACAGCTCAGAAGCTCTTTACAGACCTGAAAAACCTTGAGAAACTTCCATTAGTCGCGGCCTGATAAGTCTTAACGAAATCCTTGGCTCTCTTGCAAACACAAGAGAACAGGGAGTGAAGGGATATCTCTGGACAGCACGCAATTACGGATAGCCGTAGGTACCAGTAAAATATGCATTGAGAGAAAGAGGGGGAAAAAAAAGGTTGATCAAAGACAGTCATAAAAGTGACATTACGGCCAAACAATAGACATTCAGTTTCACCATATGCTGCACTTAATACTGTAAGGCGAATGGAACAACGGTTTTTACTTTATTGCAAGTATAAAAAGAAAATAAATAATAAATAATAGAATGGACGAAAAATTCAGAAAAAAAAACAAATAAAAACAGTTTGGTAAAACCAAATTGAGTGAGCGTCGTGTAAAACACTGACCTGCTTTTAGGACAGGTCTATAAATTATTTGGAATTATTTGTCTTGTAGCGCAAAACTTTATTTGAACCACAGCCTCCCAGACACTGTTCAGAGAGGTGTACTGTTTTCCTAATAAAGGAAGTTGCCTAATAATATGATATGCACTGATATAGGGTGTTGATGTCATTAGACCACACCCCTTCTCATTACACAGATGCACATGAGCTGATATACTTCATTGGTAGTAGGCTTTCAAGCCTATACAGCTTGGAGTACACCATAAAAAGGATGATGTGGTCAAAATACTTATTTGCCTAATAATTCTGCACATATTATGGCACGTTAATCGCACCTTTCAATCTAATATAAATGAATACTTTTCATGTTTCTAATACTCCAACTAACTGTAACAGATTTTATAACCATATACATAAAATGATTGATTATTTCATATTTATTTTACACCGAAAATTATTATTTGAATATAATTAATTCATTATGTTAATTTCGTGTTAATTTCAACGTTACTTCTTTTAGTGGTAACACATAGTAATGCATGCTGCGTTAATAAAATTTGTGCCATTAAAGTGAATTTGCGTTAATGTGTTAATAACATTGACAGCCCATATATATATATATATATATATATATATATATATATATATATATATATATATATATATATATATATATTATGTGTGTGTGTGTCGAGTATTGTTCATTTTAGCTGGTTAAGTTTGCTACTTGAATAAACCCATCTTGTTTCAAGTTCTTAATTTAAATACATTTTTTATTATTCGTCACGATATCAGCTCAGCCCGGGACCTGGTTTTCCATTGATGTGCATTTTGATCATTTGAGGTGTGAACAGAGATCCAGCTCCATACACCAAATGAAGCCCTGTGGCATGTACTGCAGGATCAAACTTTCTCTCCTCCCTTTCTCATCTCCCTGAAGAGCAAAAAATAAAAAAAAATACCCACTCCAATAATTAAAGCAGTGGAGAGTCTTTGGTGTTTGATGCTGCTTTCAGAAATTGCTGAGCCCGATAAACTCGCTGCACTGTTATTATACTGCGAATATTCACACATATGATGAGGGATTTTTATTTTATTTTTTTATTCAATGTGGAGCGTTTCTAATGCTGAACCATTCCCGAGGGTATAAAAGATATTAAAAGTTTTGTTTAATGAATAGGCAAAAATATGTGAAATACATAAAATGGTGTTGCAGCCTCTAAGTAACTTTGCTTTTGGGAACTGGAATTCTTTGCAAAGATTATAAAAGTGTTGAACATATACTTTATTTTGACTTTGTTATGACATTTCGCTGTGTATATAATCTATTTTGTGTCAGCTAAGTCAGCTCATACATTATTGTCTAAAAATCCATGTTTTTGCAACACTTTCTAAAAAGTAATGTTTTGTCAGTTACATTAGATAAAAGAGAATTCTTATGTAGTAATTTGACCTCATTTGTCCATTCAATAATATGGTTAACGTGGATATTATCGACATCAATGTATATTTATAAAATGATGCCACATGGTGATTAGATTGGTTTAGATGATAATAGTCAGTTGTTTAACCAATCAGATTTTCCTCTGTATTTTGCAGTGACTGAATCTCAAACACTGTTCACTATTCTGTCATCTTTAAGCATGTGTACTGTTAAACTAGACTTTATAATACGTTTAGGTCTGGCTTTATATCCTAGCTATAACTAATCTAACTGATTGAGTCATAATTCTCTTGTTTATAATACCCTTTATGAGAAGCACCAGCTGTTAGTGTAGACTAACAAAAACACCAATCAGTGCCTTTTCCTAGACCACAAAGTGAAGTAAAAAATTTCAGATGAGGCAAAGCCCCCCCCAAAAAAACACCGTACCAAGCTCATGTATATGTATACACACATACATACACACACACACACACACACACATAATTCATTTAAACATTCCACAATTTTTAATAAAACAAGAAACGATTGATGTGTTTATTATTTTTTCTATGATTGGTTGCATTGTGGCATCTCGTGCGTCAACACATCTTTAATATTTGATGTGACGCAGAGTAAAGCCTTGATGCAAGCACCGTTTTTTTTCCCCACAGCATTTTATGGATCGTGTAAAATATGGTAACTAGAAAAATGGGAAATAAGCTGACACAGTATGAGTGTCCGCTTGCACCGTATTGGTGCAAGCAAAGTGCCTTGTTCTTGCAAATAATTGCTGCTGATTGTGTGCCCCCTCGTTGGAAGTCGTGTGACCCCCTGTTAGTTACGGTCTAGTGCCGACATTGGTGGGAGGAAAAAGTTTTTAGCAAAGAAAGAATACATGTTCTATTCAGTGCTATTGAGCAGTTGAAAGGATTTCTGAACATGTGTTGATTTTGCATCAAGCATTGTGAATCATCGACTTGCATGCAAGAAGACTACATAAGTACATTTCCATATTTCTATATTTTTCCCAAATATTTTCCGCCAGCAAAAGAAAACGCAGCAAATAGGTGGGACACGAAAGCTTCAGGCATGCATTTGTTTAACTAGCATTCCGACCAATGATTTGTTGCTGCTCTGTAAAAGCTTCATATTTTACCATTTAGTTTGGTGCCCAGAAGTGAATATGAGGACACGTACAAAATGTGCTTTGTGTTTGTGTAATAAGATTCGGTTATTTAAAGCTCTAGCTCATCACACTGCAGACGGCATCTGGGACTGCTGACTACATGTGCGCTGCATTAAACACAAATTGTTTAAAAGCCTCGGTGGAAAAAGTCAGAACGATCCACCAGACATGCCCAAAAAACTCACAGATTAAATGGAAGCACAATATTTAAAAGCAAAAAGAGAAGGAAAAAAAGCAGAAGCTAATTATTTTGCCTAGAAAAAGAACAATTAAACGCTATTCTATTTTTATTATGGTCAATTACACAATACTTCGAGCACAGTGGAAAAAAATTTCCCATTGCCGTTTCACAATTAAGGGAAATTAAGGGACTTCCTGACAGATGTGCTATAACCAAAGTTGCCAGATCCTCTTGTGGCCAGATTGAACCCAGTGTCCCAGTTCAGCAAAGCTGCAGACTGACTGTCACAAATTACCCAAACTATAGTACATGAAACAGAATATGTAATCATCTGCTATTCCCATCTCTCCACCCCATGCTGTCTTTCCGTTTAATCTGCCATCCTCCCTCAATGCCGATGATGTACGGAAAAGAGAAGTGCACTTTGTGTGTTGTGACAAATTGCACATCACTTTCATACATGACCTTATGTTTTTCAACATACTATTAATCCTAATGTCACCTCAAATAAAGTTGCAAGCTGCTTAGCACGACACGGTTCAGACAGTTTACCTTAACACTTACCTTATGCAGTAAAAATGGCTTTTTCACAGTCTCTACACCTGACTGGTTTTATAAGCGGTCCTGAAGTTTAATGTCTAACTTCCTAATCCACACGGCTATATTTCAAACTAGATAACCATCAAGCAATTAAAGAAAAATATGCAGGTAGTAGTAAATCTTACAAGGCACCAAAGCATTCGTTAGAAGGTTTTAAAAGATGCTGGAATAATGCGTTTAACAACTGATTTACACATTCTAACAGCCGACAGTGTTTTTTTTTTCTTCTCCACTTCTATATTTCCCATTTTTTTACTTTCAGTGGACTGAAATCATGTGGACTAAATTATACCAGAACACACACACACACACACCTTAAAGACTGAACATATAATGTGTATTAGATACAAATCTAAATGAAGGATTTTTTTAATCCCCAATGATTGAAAGAAAAAAATAATCAAACGGTTTCTGGTAGAATGCTGTGTATCCTGCACGAGAGCGAAAGGGGGAAGAAAAAAAGAAATAGGGGAAGAAAAAAAAAAATCACAAAACTTATGCATCAGTCTTAAGTAACTCGTCCAGGGCGTAGTCACTTAAGTCAGGCTTCCAAAATAAAAGTAAATAAATTAGAGTCTATCACCGAAGGCAAAAACAAAAATAATAACTGCTCAAGAATTAATCAAAACTAATGAGTGATTGAGAATTTAGTGAGATGAATTCACAATAATAAAAAAAAAATCTGAAATCTAAATCCAGACACAGATCTAAATATTTGGAGCACTAATAGTTAACAGATAAGTAGCATTACATTATACCCTTAATAAACTACCATTGAACTAGTGACTCCTGCGCTGTACTGACAGAATTTTGCTGCTATTATTTAACTAGCTAAAGAAGTGACAGACAGACAGATAGATATATTTATTGATTGATCCAAATGGCAAATTTACAAAAAGAATAAGAAAAGGTTTTGCATGTTCTGGAGTCTGCCTCACTCTCTACATTTAAGTGTAATATACTGGAAATGTTTGGCAACTTGGATTTTCAATAACTAGTTATGAATAGCACAAATTCTAAAATTTGGGGTTGCTCCATGTTTAGATCACTACTACTCTACTACTACTATTTACTACTACAAGAGGTTTACAATCTTAAACTTAAAATCACAAACATTTCCATATGATTTAAGATGAATTCAGTCCCATCTGCACTCTGCAATATAGCTGCTAGCTGCTCGATTTATCTGTTCCATCAAACAGACTTTGTTGTGCCAGTTAATAATATTTTAAGATAATGTCAGGGATGTACAAAGTCCTAAACTATGTGCAGTCAGGTTTTAAATTTCTCATCTGATGCAAATCAAATATAAATCCATTGCATTCCTTTTTTTTTACCTAATTATTTTTTCACCTTAGGCCCTTCGTCTCCAACATCTTGATTTTAACATTATTCCAAGAGCAGAGAAAAGCAAAAACTGTACGTGTGTTGAATGAATTTGAATAAATGTACAAATATTGACAATTCTCGAGGCAAAATACTGCCATCTACTTTTAATAAGAGCCATGTGAGCTATCGTGGACAGAATTTGCCTCAAACAGCACTCACGTGAAAAGTCACAGCCTAAAAGGGATTTAAAAAAAAAAACACACACAATATAACAAGAAAAAATTTAAATGTCATGCTTGATGGACCTAAAAATAGGCCGCCTACAAAGGGGATTGTCTAATGTTGCTATTAAAGAAGTGTCCTGCCATTACAAAGCACATGTGCCATGCAAATCACTGCCATTAAACAGCAATTTCTTGTGTTTTCAGCCAGATTGAATTTGATTCTGTTCACATCTGACAATAAAGCTCACACACTTAGTCACCATACCCTGCTGAGAAAACATACACACACACTCCCATCCACTCACACTATGAATGATCACTGAAACATCACGCAGCACTGGGGACATTTAATTTTAGATGTCCTCCATTCACAAATTACCCCTCATATTAGGTGAAACTTTACCCTTTAAAAACTAAACTTTAGAATAGATAGAAAGCATTAAATATCTATTGAACCATAAAGTAATCCTTTAAATACTGCTGAAGGTCAAACCACCACAAGACTGAGAGTTATGAGAATATGACTTCACTTTCCATATGGCTGATACACAATGAAGGCTCTTGCAAATGTATAGTTTTCTTTTACAGTTTTTCCTCCTTAAAAAGGTGTCTGGAATTTTCGATTTCCATGGGATTTGTTTCAAACTCCAGGGCCTGTGACAGGCTATTGAGAAGAGAAAGAAAGAATTCAGCTATAGAACCTCAGTTATCTGTAATAATGCACTAATATTCGCAGAGAAAAAGTAACAAGTTATTTTGTCATTTTAGCATTAATAAACATGTTACCCTGGTCAGGGTCTTAAGTCCAGAGCCCAGGAAACACTGGAGCCCTGTCATCAAATTTCTATCCAACAACCAGACCATAGAATAGAATAGCCTTTATTTGTCACATATACATAGAGGGGAGGGGGTAGCCTAAGTAGTCTAAAGCGCTGGGCTGCTGATTGGAAGATCCGGATTCGAGCCCCGGTATGGCCAAGCTGTCGCCCTTGGGTCCTTGAGCAAGACCCTTAACCCTCTGTGCTCCAGGGGCGCCGTATAATGGTCGACCCTGCGCTCTGACCCCAACTACCAACAACAAGCTGGGATATGCGAAGAAAGAATTTCACTGTGCTGTAATGTATATGTGACAAATAAAGGCTATTCTATTCTTCTTCTTCTTCTATATACATTACAGCATAGTGAAATTCTTTCTTCGAATATCCCTGCTTGTTTGTAAGCTGAGGTCAGAGCTCAGGGTCAGCCATAATACAGTGCCCCAAGCAGCACAAAGGGTTAAGATCTTGCTCAAGGACTCATGAATGGCAGCTTGATGATACCGGGGCTCGAACCCCCGACCTTCCAATCACCAGCCTAGTACAATCACTGCGCTACATCCTCCCTTCAGGGAGGTAGGGCTCAAACATGTAGCTCAGTGGTTAAGGCACTGGGCTAATGATCGGATCGGAAGGTCAGGGGTTTGAGCCCCAGTATTGCCAAACGGCCCCTTTTGGGTCCTTGAGCAAGGCCCTTAACCATCTGTGCTCCAGGGATGCTGTATCATGGCTGACCCTGCACTCTGACCCCAGATTCCAAACAAGCAGGGATATGTGAAGAAAGAGTTTCAGTGTGCTGTAATGTATATGTATTCTATTCTATTCTATTCCCCCTGGGTGATAGTGCTCCTCTTATGCAGATAGAGCTGTTATAATTCCTGTGGTAGTTAATCTGGCTTCTTTCAATATATTCATTCATTCATTCATTCATCTTCTACCTCTTTATCCGATCTTCCATCGGGTCACGGGGAGCCTGTGCCTATCTCAGGCGTCTATGGGCATTAAGGCAGGATACACCCTGGATGGAATGCCAACCCATCGCAGGGCACACACACACATTCACACACACATTCACACACACATTCACACACACATTCACACACTAGGGACAATTTTCCAAGGTGCCAATCAACCTATCATGCATGTTTTTGGACCGGGGGAAACCGGAGAACCCGGAGAAAAACCCCCTGAGGCACGGGGAGAACATGCAAACTCCACACACACATGACCGAGACGGGAATCGAACCCGGATCCTGGCGGTGTGAGGCGAACGTGCTAACCACTAAGCCACCGTGCCCGTCTTTCAATATATAATAATTAAAAACACGGTCATTTTAAAAATGAAAAAATGAACGACGTATTCACAAGGTGACATTTCTCACCAGTTTCCTGATTTCAGCCCACATGTTTTCTTGAGTTTTATGAAGGTAGGAATGTGCCAGGCTTTTGTTGTGTGTGTGTTTGCATTTTGGCTCACATGTAAGGAGAACGAGGGCCACGCGGATGCTGAGGTCCACAAGCAGTGCCAGATTCGGCCTGACCCTTGTCACTGCCGGGGGAATCAGGATTTCAGCGGCCACGTAGAACTGCAGCGCGTACGTTATGTAGATCCCAAAGGAATACAGCAGCTTTACGATCTGATACATCCTACACAAACACAGACAAGAAAAAACACAATATGCAGAAAATCAGTGTTGGTAAATTGTAAAGCAAACATGCTACTGAGCAAATCCTGGGTACAAAATCGTGTTGAAAAGACAATTGGACTGACTTTTCATAACGCCATCATGAAAAAGGTAGAAGTACAATTCTACAGTCAAGTGTACATTATTGTAGAGAAATGTAGAGAAATTTGCATGTTTTTTGGTTTTACTGGTTCTCAGCATTCAGATTACTAAAATACATTTTATAACCCAATAAAAGTGTTCGTACTGATTTATAAGAATCATGAAAGGAGCTAATATGTTTTTCTTTGAAATAAAGCAAATCTAGCTGCTGTACATAAACTCTCAATCACATACAGAATTGTGACTGCAGTGAGATATTATTCTGTTTACATGGGCTCCGATTGACATCTCTGCTTCTCCCTGTGAAACCGACACAGAGTTTACATCTTCATCATTTCCTGCAGAGAGCATCAAACAGCGCAGGGATTGAGTGATGCTACTGTATCCTGAGCCACGTGCTGAGGTTTTTAGCGTTGGTTATTCTGGTCGGCTCCATTCTCGGTGACCTGTTTAGGCCGCATGCTGGCGCAGCTGTCTGGAGCAAGGCTGAGAGCAAGCTCCTGCCTGTGCTGTCGAACTCGATTACTGCGAGCAGCAGCCGGCGCACACACGCAAACTGAACTGATCAAGTGGCCTCAATCTGTTTGCCTTCATACCAGTAAAACCTTACTCCACTGATGCTGCTTTCCCGATGCAGCATCAGAAGAGCAGCGTCAATTGCTTCACGATCCGTGCCATAAAGCGTAATATAATGTACAGTAGAGTCTGAAGGAGATTAAACCACATCGGCCACACTTTCCTTATCAGCCAGGACAAGCTGGCGCTCAGCCAACCGAACCGCTTCCATTTCAGCGTGTGAGAAATGGAACGGCGGTGAGACACGTGACTGAGAAACGTCTGACCGAGCAGTTTATTTATTAGGGAGGGAAAAAAAAACGCAGACGTGTGCACGGATCTCACCAGCAGTCGGGTAAGTTAAGAGTGATGCTGCCCCCTATCCGATTGCCGAAGCAAATGTACCCGATAGTACCGAGGGAGATATACAGCATGGTGACGATCCCCATTCCCAAGTACAGCACTTTGCTGAAGTTCTGCGGTTTCTGCATTTTGTTTTCGAGTGGCAGGACCTGCGGGTTTGAATGAGAGACTATTAACATTTAAAAACAGATTGTCTTATTTACAACAGTCAAATAAAATGAATTATCCATAAAAATAAACACTTACCACACCTATTCCTTCAAAAGCAAATATAGCAGTTCCAAAGAATAAAGGGTAGTCACCAACTTTTCCAATCAATGGAAGATTAATGGGGTGTGGAATATTCTGGGGAAAAAAATAAAGTATATGGACAAAGCTAATCAGGAAAGTACCCGAATATTCCCGAATAGTACCCGAAAATTCTAAAGATGTATGGAAATTTCACAGGAAGCACCTTTAACAGAGGAAAACAACATTCTGTTTGAGCTAGCTAGCAAGCTAAGCGACAGGTTTATAAAACAAATGAGTGTAAATACTTCATGATCTATTTTGTGTAGCAAAACTACACAAAACATTCGGCTGTATTTTGTCTGAAAAGTCATTCAAGCAATATTATTTTCTTGTCTGTAGGACTGTGTGTATAAAATATCTCCTTTCATGATGTTTGTTTGATTAGCTACAGCCCTCAGCTTTTTGTGTACACCCAGTAACAGCCCTGAAGACATTAATCTTGATGTATTGATGTGGTGAAACTTTATGTATTACATTTGTTAATAAAGTGCCATGGAGTCATGCTTGTAGGGTTTTTCCACAGGATGGTCTTTATGATAGAGAGCTTTTAGTGATTACTTTCTAATGTTATTTATCTTTTTAAATAGATTAAGCAAGTGGTTTATATTTATAGCGCTTTGGCAGATTATGCATTAGGCACTTATGCATTATCCTTATCAACATCTATGGGACTAAGGGTCTTGTTCAGTGGCCCGGAGAGGCAGAATGGTGTGGCTGGGATTTGAACTTGTGACCTTCACGTCCAGAGCCCAATGTCTTTACTACTCTACTAAACTACCACCTCCCACTGTATTTGGTAGACGCCCGTATCAAGAACGACCTACATTTATCTTAATTTTACAGGTCAGCAACTGAGGCTTAGGAGCTTTGTAGTTTGGTGGTGCTGGGATTTGGACCTATGACACATGAGAGTATATTACACTTGCCAACGTGCGTTTATGGGAAAACGTCTCCAGCACTGACAAAATATTTTGTCCTGTAACAATTAATCCTTGCATAAGTATTTTTAAAGTATATTATAAAACAAAAACTACAAAAAAGCAATGAATATTTTAGTAACCTTTCAACAAGCAAATGAATAATAATAATAATAATAATCTCCTTCATTACACAGAAAGTATAACATTTGCTGCCTTAAGCAAGTAATGCATTATAAAAGTTATGATACAAGATTTAAGACCTATACAATGAATACATGTTCATTACTTTAGGTTTATGGTGAATACACAAAGCTTCCAAACCTAGAGTGTTCATGCACCATTATTTTAATATGTGTTTTTGTGTGTGTGTGTGTGTGTGTGTGTGTATATACCATCAGACAGTAGACATAGATAAACACCAAGCTGGCACACATGACCACATTGGCCATTAGCGAGAAAGGAGCCAGTAGCTTGAGGTTGCGGGTAAACACCAGGGCGATTATGAAGGGGAGGAAGATAACCATGTAGATGCGTGACTCAAAGCTGGGAACGATCACTGCAGACTCATTGGTATTGCAGTTCATAGTGGTCCCGTTGGCCGCTTCAACTACCTGAGCAAAACATGAATATGTGAAACACTGCCGTTTTAACCAAAAAGGTGCGTGTATGTTTAAAAGTAAGTACTTCACGAAAAAATGGGATTGAATATAAATCTTGGCGTTCAACAGGCAATAGTTTCTTTGTGTAATTATTGCATTTCTTAGTGAATAGTACAGAGAAATCACAGAGTTGCCTGTGAGCATGAATGACTATCCTGGTTTTTCGAGAAAAAAAAAATCTAGTACATGAATAAAAGCGTATTGGCGCCCTCTGGTGGTTTCAGAAAATGGAACAAATATTTAAATATCCTTTTAGGATTCTTTTTAGGTTAGTTATTATTCATTCATTCATTCATTCATTTTCTACCGCTATATCCGATCTTCTCGGGTCACAGGGAGCCTGTGCCTATCTCATGCGTCTATGGGCATTAAGGCATGGAATGCCAACCCATCACAGTACACACACACACACACACACACACACACACACACACACACACACACACACACACACACACACACACACACACACACACACACACACACACACACACACACACACACACACACACACACACACACACACACTTCACACACATTCACACACTAGGGACAAATTTCCAAGGTGCCAATCAACCTACCGTGCATGTTTTTGGACCGGGAGGAAACTGGAGAACCCAGAGAAAAACCCTCTGAGGCACGGGGAGAACATGCAAACTCCACACACACATGGCCGAGACGGGAATCAAACCCGGACCCTGGCGGTGTGAGGCGAACGTGCTAACCACTAAGCCACCGTGCCCCCTTTAGTTATTATTATTATTATTATTATTTTAATATTAGGAGAATATGAACTGTTAATATTAGATTAGATTCATCTTAATTGTCATTGCCAAAGTTACAGATTATGGCAAAGTATATGATATATGATGGATATAAATACTGACAGATGAATGAACGAAATGAAAAGATTAATATGAATAAACACAGAAGGTGATTATATGAATGAGTACAAAGAAAGAGATATCGTATTCATTGCACATAACTAAAATGAAAACCTGCAGAATTTTTCATTTATCAAACCTGATCTTACTGACCAATAAGACACAGAAAGGTAAAATGAATTTGATGAAGCATCTCACCTGTTTGACATTGTCACTCAGAAATACAAAGTACACACAGCAGAAGCCCAGCTGAGTGATGATCAAGAACAAATCCACCACACGTCTAGTAACACAAAAACAATGTGTGCATGTGTTTGTGTTAGTCGATTTACAGATTTCTATTATTTTCGAAAAGGTAATTAGGAAAATTGCTAAACTATTTCAAGATTGGTACCAAAACTATGACCATAGCGGCATCTACAGGACATTACTGCAATGTACAGATGATAATTCTCATTACAACATTACTACTGGAAATGTTGGTGCAAGCACCAATACCAGTCTCAGATATTTATCCTTATATATATATATATATATATATATATATATATATATATATATAACCTATTTCACTAAATCTGAATCTGATTTCACAACTAAATTTTTATTTTTTGTGTTTCACTCTACTGTATGCTGTAGTGTATATGATATTGAATTGTTTTACATTTTAATTTGAGTTCTTTGTCCCCTTCTAACTGACCACCCATGCTCTGTCTATTTCGCTGCCTCTGAGGTTTAATACACACCTCTAACTACAAGAACTTTGCAAGACATGTCAATTAAATGAACCTGTTTAAAATTGTTGTTGTTCTCTGGGAAAAAAAATACTCTGTGTGGTTACAATGTGCCTCAGCAGGGTTAAAATAACAGCCTATACTTTGTGCCCTGACCCATTTGGCAGGATTCAAGAGACAAGGTTGTTATTACAGTGTTATTGTTCTAAGCTTCACGACACACACATACTGTACCATCTCCTGTTAAACTGTGTAATCCAGTTCTTCAGTATACAGTCAGACTTTGTTTGTTTTAGGACACAGTATCCACTGAGCCTCATTGTAAAGATTTTATAACGTGTTCTCCTCAACACTGGGATCAACTTAATCCTTATCCAAAAGTGGTATTTTTAAAAGCATGTGTAAAACTGTTTTCAGCTTTATTGAAAATAATAATGTTGCTAGCTGTGCCTGATAAACTCGTTCCACTTTAGATTCATTTGAACATTTATTCATTATTAGAATAATAGGATTGGTTTATGGGCACTGACAGCCCTGGGTACAAGATGGGGAAAAAAAAATACTGCGTGCACTGCACTCAGACTACACTGTTTACGCATCTGTTCACTTTAAACCTAAAGCGGTGCATACAAGGTATCCTGTATGCCTATTTTCTAATAAAATAAAAACCAGCACATTGTTTATTTTAATAAGGATATCACTGAGACTGTTATTACTTTTTAATCAGGATTCTTAGAGATAGAAAAACACAAGCACTGAACACCAAACTTGTCTTTGTGGGTTTTAGTTTAGACTAAGTGGAAAACCTAATTATATAAAGAATACAATAAACAAATAATTACCTTCCCCATATGGAATGCCTTCTTAACCAAGATACGTTTTCCATCCCATATTCCACTGCATCACCATAGGACAGAAATGGTTTCCCTAACCTAGAAAACAAAACAGCAGGTCAAGCTTAATTGGATTGTCAGAAATGAGTACAGATTTCACTATGAGTACACATTTCGCTATTCCAGTCGATACTGTTGAATTTATCCAAAGCCCAAAACAATTTAAAAACAAATCAGTAAAAAAAAAATCTATTTTCAGACCATTTTTTCGGAAAACTATTTGCAGTCCTGTAACTTCCATCTTGGGGGAATGAAACAATGCTTTGCTGCAGTCTTTTCCAACACATTTCAGTACAGATACGCTACAAAGAAAAGATTGTGGTCACCTGACCTCAGGATTTATATGTGCCTTTGAATGTCCCATTCCACAGTTACTCCCATTTTACTCTTATTATAAACTCACCCCGTAGATTTTGAATTGTGGTTTCTTTAAATTTGTGCTCCATAAGCCACAAGGGTCAAATACTAACATAGGGTGAGTAGGCCTAGGTTCCAGTTCCTCCCACAGATGTTCAATAGTGTCAAATCTTAGCACTAGAGCATGCCACTCTAAGATCTTGCACGCCAATTCAATTCATTTTTTCTTTGATTAGCGTTTTTAACAATGGACATTGCCTCAAAGCAGTTTTACCCAGTTAATGCAGTAAGAATAAAAAAGGATTGTTCTGTATACTGTAAGTTTCTGTGGCAAACAAAAACCCCGCAAGATGGAAAAGAAGAAACCTTGAAAGGAACCAGACTCGAGAGGGAACCCATCCTCACCTGGATGGCACCGAATGTCCGTCTATTACGGCTAAACAATGGCGAGGTGATCAAATGTAGGTGATCAAACCTTTTCTCCGTGGATCTCGCTTGGTGCTACATCCATGTCAAGATCAAAAACAAGATCGACTGTCATTATGTTCAGTAGGACTCTATGGTAGGACATTCGATAATCATGTGTCGTGTACTAAAACCATCAAGCTGAACATGACAAAATTTGCTTACACCCAATGTCACATGAGTCGCGTGTGTGAAGTACAGTTCTCAGGAGATTCTACTTCGAAAACTGCTGATCACCACTCATGTGATTCATGTGACCACATACTGAGCAGTGGTTTGTCTAGGCATAATCACCCTTTTTTTTCTCTCTTCTGTCTTTTAAACCACAAGCCAGCACAATCTGTTTCACTTTTAAACATGTACACATGTCAAAATATTTGCCAATGTACATTTAGAACACACACTTCAGTAATTACTTCAGTGAGCAAGCAAAAGTATTGTTTGGGAGAGAATGAGGTCTTACTTTGCGCTTAGATGATGCGAACATTTCACAAGGATCCGCATGCAATGTACAGCCACAATACCCATCACCAGCAGACTCAAAGGGCCCATCTGACAAGACAACATGGCCATTAAAACGATTTGCACATAAAATAATGTATATTAATTTACATATAGTGCAAAACTTGTAAAACCCATACTTATACACACACACACACACACCTATCTAGCTCTCTCTCTCTCTCTCTCTCTCTCTCTCTCCATAGCTCTCTCTCTCTCTCTCTCTCTATCTCTATCTATATATATATATATATATATATATATATATATCATATATATATATATATATATATATATATATATATATATATATATATATATATATATATATATAGATGCTCAATAGCAGATTTATATTTGAAAATATATCCCTGTCAAATACATTCAAACTACAGCACACAACTGAACAGCATTTAAAATTCATTTTAAATGTAACCGAGTTGATATGGCTAGCTGAGTCCTACCAGGAGTCCGGCGTTCTTCACAGCTAGAGGCAGACCGAGCAGCCCTGTACCAATGTTACCTTTCAGCAAATGGATTAATGTAGGTATGAAACTGCAAAGATGACAAAGGCAACCTCAGGCTTGTATTAGACATGAAACGGACGCTTCATACAAGAATGATAACTGGAAAGAGTCTTACGAGCTTCCAGTTCTGCCTCCAATCCTCTCGTACTCGCTCTGCCTGCGGGAAGGACTATTCGGGTGGATGGGTTCATCATTATCGTCTACTGGACTCTGGTTTGTCTGAGGAAACGCTGGCCCTTTGACACATTAAAACACAAGGATTGTATTCTCTTAATGAAATTCATTCCCCTATAAACACGTCACAAATAATGAAAGAAAAATGGAAAGGAATACAAAAACTCTCCTTCGTTACATTACGCAAGCAAAAAAAAAACAAAAACAAAACAGGCACGTAATAGAGATTAAATTCACTTACCGTTCTGATAGTTGATATCTGAAGTCATGGCTGTGCCACCTGGTCGTATTTGTTCAGTGCTCTGAAGCGTCACTGTGGAGATCTGGCATCCGGGCCACTGAGATCAAAGGCAAAATCAAATATGATTATCTTTTATTAGTGTACGTTTTATCCATTGAGCTTCAGTGCAAATTCACTTAACAAAAGGACACCATAACTTTGAACAAGATGAAAACAGATATGATTATGGTGCATCACAGGCAACGAATCACATCTGAACCCCACAAACCTACTATATATCAATAACTGATAGATGTATGACCGGAAGGTCGCAGTTTCAAACCCCAGGACCACCAAGCTGGATGCTTTAAGCAAGACCCTTAACCCTTAAGTCTCTTTGGATAAGGGCATCAGCCAAGTGCTATAAATGCATGTAGGACCGAGCATTTATTTCGTGTTATAGTTCAATTCTAATGATAATATTAGTGGCTTGGTGTTAAAATGACCAGTTAAACTTTTTTTCAGGTAAATTTCAGGTAATCTTTATTGTACATTTATTGCATTTCAATTGATCTTGTGTTATCAATGATTATCAATGAACCCATGACTGTTTTCATTAATCTGCATTTATCGGAGTATATTCTGAAAGCAACACAGATCACATAGACAGAACTTATATCAACTGCAAAACAACAAATACAACAAAATAGGGAGGTGGTAGCCCAGTGGTTAAGGTGTTGGACTCTGGACCGGAGATCATGGGTTCAAACCCCACCACCATCAAGCTTCCACTAGTGGGCCCTTGAGCAAGGCCCTTAACGCTCATTTGCTCAGTTGTAAGTCGCTCTGGATAAGGGCGTCTGCCAAATGCTGCAAATGTAAATAAACTGCTATTTATTCCTCAGAAAAAGATGAATTCCACATTTTTGGATTTGTTCATACTTTACTACATTGAATTGTGCGGAAAATCAGCTTCATAATTTGCCCGTTGCATGAAAAACCTGAGGCGTGATTACATTATCGAATATTTAGCTTGCTAATGAAGACTTTTTATCACATTTGATTAGGGCTGTAATGATTCCCCAAATAACTCAAGTAATTTAATGTGCCTTGATGATTCGTTTAGTCCACTTAACTAAATACAGAGGACTGCGTTTATTACCGATGCATCACCCGCTTAACTTGGAGTGCTGTGGAGAGCTAGAGGAGGCTGCAGAATGAAAAAGTGGAGGAATGTTTTGGATCATTTTATATTTTTATTTAGCAGACAAAACAAAACAAAAAAAAGTAAGAAAAACTCACTGATCATATTACGGGTTTTGAATCATGGATCGGACTTTTTTTTTGATCAGCAAAAAAAGGGGGAGGTGAAATATTATTTATTTTATAACAAGAAAAGGTACAGTAAGGAAACTCTCCCATACATACGTTATGAATAATATACGAGGCATTTTCTTCTGCTCCTCCGCTAGCCGCTGGTGTTGACTGATTAACACATTCCCGTGATCACATGACTGCTTTGTGTAGTTGTGATATGACTTGAATATGACTTAATTACATAAAAAGCAATTTATAAGAAAAAAAAGTATATTTCATTCCGTGATTGTTAAATATTATATATTTTTGAAAAATAATAATCTGCCGGTCATGTGTGTAACCAAACAGTGAGTCGTGATCCGTACGGATCAGGGATGTCCCTCCGCAGTGGCGTGTTAAGCAGGAAGCAGAGTACATTTTATAAACTGGTGATAAACACATATTTATTTTGTGGAAAATTTCAAGCAGCTTTTCTGCAAGATTTAATCAATAAATGCATGAGTGAGAATAATAATGAGTTTAATAATGAACGATTTATTGGTCAAAGCATACCACGATACCACATAGTCCCAATTTGCTTTTATCATTCCCTCCATTCTTCCACTAAGGCATTTCACTAGATTTTGTAGTGTGCTTGTGGACATTTGTGTTCATACTTCACAAGGGTGTTAGTAAAGTCAGGTTCTGGTGCAGGTTGCGGTCAGGAGACCTGCGGTGCAGTCTGTGTTACTATTCATCCCAAAGGTGTTCAAAAGATCCCAAAGATCAGTGCTCTATAGCATCCTACCAAACTTCTTCCCCTCCAAACCATGTAAAACATATCTTCATCTTGACGCCCCCAATGATGTCCTGTACGATTGTGTGCCTCCAGCTTTCTGGTAACAGTTTGTAGAAGAACCACATATGGAAGTCAAGGTCACATGTCCCAATAATTTTGCTAATATAGCAAAAATAGAGTGTTGGGAAGGTTACTTTGGAAATGAAGTAGGTTAAAGATTACAAATGATTCATTCATTCATTCATCTTCTACCGCTATATCCGATCTTCCCTCGGGTCACGGGGAGCCTGTGCCTATCTCAGGAGTCTATGGGCATTAAGACAGGATACACCCTGGATGGAATGCCAACCCATCGCAGGGCACACACACACACACACACACATTCATACACTAGGGACAATTTTCCAAGGTGCCAATCAACCTACCGTACATGTTTTTGGACTGGGGAGGAAACCGGAGAACCCGGAGAAAAACCCCCTGAAGCACAGGGAGAACATGCAAACTCCACGCACACATGGCCGAGACGGGAATCGAACCCGGACCCTGGCCGTGTGAGGCGAACGTGCTAACCACTAAGCCACCGTTCCCCAGATTACAAATGATGCTATTCAAAATGTAATAAGTAGTGTATCTGTTAAATTACTTTATAAAAGAACCGATTACATTTGATTACTTTTTGATTAGTTTCATTTGTCGACAAGGGGTCACTAAGTTAACATTCTAAGAAAAATGCTTCAAACCCTCGAAAAAAAAACCTTCTATTTTACAAAATGAAACTGCAGCAGATCAACAATTCAAATCAAAATCACGTTTCAGCTCAAAATCATCGCATCGTCTAAACCACTGATTTTACATGAAATTGTTCGGATGTAGTCTTTAACATTTTCATAAGAAACTGTCAATTAATTACACTTTTCTTCTCAGTAACTGTAACAAATTACTGCTACTAATTTTAATTGTATAATTTAAATTACATAACGCCATTACATGTAACTAGTTACTCCCCAACACTGTACATATACATAATATGCAACAATCAAAAATCACTTAATATTTCTTATTGAAATATTAACTTGACAAGTCTAAAGCTGTATACTAGCTGAATATATAAACTGAATCGCAGTGTCAGATCTATACAACTCTAAGGATTATGATACACTACCTGTATTCATCATGATAGCATCAATATCAGAGTTGATCCAGATTGTGAATTTTCGATTAATCAATCTCTTTATTCCCAATCTGGATTGGATCAGATTTGTCATAAATTTTCTGGTCATTGATGGACCGATAAATCACTTTAGTTGTCCCAGATCAGGAAATTATATCATTATAATTAGATTGTGAGCTATTAATTCTGTCCAACAATCAATTTGATCATCTATCCATCCATCCATCCATTCCATTTCAGTCCAGTCCTGTTTATGGTTCATGAATGTGATTGGCACTTTCGAAATGAAACAGTCTAGCACAGACCTCTAAATTAGTTTCAAATATATTAACATATATACGATATATTTATCATTGTTTTGTCAGGGTGGCCATGGAGTAACCTTGCAAGAAAACAAATGAAACTGCATGTAAGTAAAACTGAAACCTTTCAGTTTGCTTAACGTATGATGTTACACAAAACATATTTACGACGCAGAATTGGTTTTCCTGTGCCTGCTCTGTGGTTGAGCAAGAGTCTGCTGAGGTTATACATAAACTGATTATTGCTAAGTTGTCAAGTTTCCTACAAAGAAACTGTTTTTCTAATTAAATAAACAAGGCAGCTGGTGCTTCTATTGTCATTAATGAACAGTTTCACAACAAAACTTTCAGATCATTAACCTGAATTCACATTACATTCTAAAGATACATAGAATGATCAATCATATAGACTTTCTATGTGAAATATAACCTGGATTTGTTTTTCACAATAGTGAGAATAATCCGTTTGATCATTCTAACATAATATCAAATTATTAAATGAAGGCAATCGTTGCAGTAAACATATTCTTATTCCATATGTTCTCGGTCATATCTTGAAGGCACCATCAGTAAATACGCCGGCTGAATCTTGTTGAAAGAATTATCCTTACTAGATCAGACTTACCACAAGATCGAGAGCAGCTCCAGTCAAATGTTATGTTGCATTATTTTGAATAAAACAATAAAACCGTGTAAGTAAATCCATGGATTCTGATCATTTCCACCCCCGCGCCGTGTTCCCTATTTTTGCTGTGCTTCCTGATTATGGCAGGCCACGTGACCTCAACACACTGCTGATCCAGCCTATAAGGAGAGTCTGGGTCAAATCTGCAAACGATGGAAATGTTTTTGAAAAAAAAAAAACATGAAGTCTGTGTTTAAAAGCTGAATTAATTATAAAAAATACCATTCGTTGTTGTTTAGAAAAAGTGATAGCAAACTCTGAAATCCCGAATTCATTAATGATGAATGTTCGGTGTGTACTAATGACATCTAGTGGTACAACGGTTGAAGTGAAGATAACAATCTACTATATTTAGAAATTTAGAGGGTTTTGAATAAATTAAATAAGTATTAGTTTATATATATATATTATATATATATATATATATATATATATATATATATATATATATATATATATTTGTGTGTGTGTGTGTGTGTGTATGAAGAAATATGAGGATGTGATTGTGTTTGTTGATACTGAGTGAAATTAATAATTTAATTTAATCTGATTTGTTTACGCACAGACAGAAATAAATTTATAAGCGTTATAAACCGTTTTCTTCAATACATTCTCCGGGTCCATACCAAGATTACCCCAACCCGCTACTTCTGCCTTAATACGTATGCTAAGAACCGGTTTTGGAAGCAGTCACGTGGTTGCAAGTCAGCTTCTAGCGTCAGTGGTCACGTGTCTCAAACAGCCCAAATCAAGGAACCAAAAGTATATTGATTTTAGAAACGTATAACGAATGTTGAAACTAGTAAAACATGCATTTTATTTCTATAAGTCAATTCCTGTACTTCTTTAAATATATTACATGATTGGTTAAACAATAAGCTTCATTTTGTTTAACAAATCAATTATATTTTCATTTACTCTTTGGGAAAGTGCTGGAATTTAACGATCATCCCTAAGTCACAGGTCTGTACTGCCAGTTAAAAGTGTTAGAGTTTCACATTGAATGGTGTTTTTCAGCTGTATATTAAATTGACCGGAGTCCTTTCTTTTGTTTTTCCAAAAATAAAAAACAAACAAATTACACTTATCCGATCATGACTGTAAGTATGAATTTTGTCCCTGAGTAGCGAGTTTACCAGCGCTGTTAAGTCTACTCCTGTATTGGATTTTCATATAGTGTTTGGCCCATCAGCCACCAATGAAATATGTAGATGGTTTGTGTCGATTCAGTGTCGACCCACTTGTTTGAATGACCCTTTTCTGTTTATTCACAGACTCACGAGTTTTTTGTTGATATGACATGTGAAGGATGCTCTGGCGCAGTATCTCGAGTCCTCAAAAAGATAGGTACTGCGTTTAAGTTTAAGCAACACAGACTAATGTGCTCTATTAGAAATGTTTTCAGACCAAATAAGCCCTAGAGCTAACCTTTACCACATAGGGTTTACTGCAGACACACTGTTAGTACTGTTGATTCTGATTGACCCCACAACCATCATCAAAATACTTGAACTGTTATCTATATCAAGGGTAAACATCCCATGTAAATGATATTTTAAGGTATTTTGTATTAAATATTAGACCTTTTTTTTTTACTTCACGGAGATATTAATATTAGATCAAACATAGCACATGTATTTGCCCTGACCATGTTTTTCTTCATATGAACAGATGTCAAGTTTGACATCGATCTTCCTAACAAGAAGGTCTTTATCGAGTCAGATAAAGATTCAGAAGTCTTACTGGAAACCCTGAAGAAAACCGGCAAAACTGTCACGTACCTTGGTCCTAAATAGACCAGATGTTAAACATTAACCCTCCATATGGATCAATGTGTACCTGTGTCACTAACCTTTTGTAGAACCCCATCTCTTTTTGATTAATCTTATCATTTTGTTGTACTTCTAAAAGTTGCCTATTTTTCATATTTTAATAATAATGCTATATAATAAATACACAACTTGTATTACCAGATTTTGCAATTCTCCAGCCTTTAGTTTCAACAAACAAGCTCCTAAAATCTGTTCGTAAGTAAATGTACTTACAAGATGATTAATGGATTTTATTAATGTCTAATACTGAATTGATGTATCTATGTAACTGCATTATATATGCACATCTGGGGTAAAATGAGACCCAAAATGTGGAAATGCTAAGCATTTTAGAGTCTTTCCAACAAATAATTTGATCATAAAGGGATTAATTAAGCCTCCTGTATGATTGTTTGCTCTTTCATTGGATTATGGTGAAAGATATTCTAAAAGTTCATTTATATACTGTATGTATTATCATGATGTTTGATGCAAAATTCAGCACATGTATAGGATCATAATTGTTTTTGTAAAACTAAGCAGTTTGAAAAAACTTTGGATGGAACACCATTGACCTTTCTTTCTATATTAAACTGTCTGGAAGTTT
This sequence comes from Kryptopterus vitreolus, assembly GCA_030449085.1. Taxonomy (NCBI): domain Eukaryota; kingdom Metazoa; phylum Chordata; class Actinopteri; order Siluriformes; family Siluridae; genus Kryptopterus; species Kryptopterus vitreolus. The sequence goes on along the minus strand of JACRUU010000027.1, from coordinate 20,850,970 downwards.
ACACACCATCCTTACACATTTAAAGAAGTTAGGACAAAAAAACAAATACCCATACTAAGTTACTTTATCTTACTAATTAGCAGGCAATACTTTGTTGTTAAGACCATTAAATGCATAATATTTTGACATCTTGTCCTTAAACCATTTCTTTTCAGCCCAGGTGTGTATATTGTGCATTAGTATTTTGATATGCACTGCTACTGAATTGTGTAATGTTTTTGGCTTTAGGGTTTTTCAGTATATTGCCTTTGGGATCTGCTTTATCACATGTAACCTGCAAATGTGTGTAATTATTAAACTGCTAAACTTGTATATTTTCACAGAATGCTTCATATCTTTAAAACCATTTTGGCAGCTTAGTGTAGTACTGTTTGTAGTTGAGCTGATCAAGTGTCAGACCTAGCAAAAACCCTCCAGTGTTCCTAGTTAAATTCACTTTATGGTTTTAATCAATTAATTAATTCAATTAATTCTTCTACCGCTATATCTGATCTTCCCTCGGGTCACGGGGAGCCTGTGCCTATCTCAGGCATCTATGGGCATTAAGGCAGGATACACCCTGGATGGAATGCCAACCCATCGCAGGGCACACACACACACACACACAATTTTCCAAGGTGCCAATCAACCTACCGGGCATGTTTTTGGACCGGGAGGAAACCGGAGAACCTGGAGAAAAAACCCCTGAGGCACAGGGAGAACATGCAAACTCTACACACACATGGCCGAGACGGGAATCGAACCCGGACCCTGACGGTGTGAGGCGAACGTGCTAACCACTAAGCCACCGTGCCTCTAATGTTTTAATCAATTTGCTTTTTGTATTTTTATTTTTTTTTTAGATACAGTCGGTTGCATTTTGTACATGAACAGAAAACTCGAGTCAATTTTATTTGTATAGCGCTTTTAACAATGGACACTGGCCTCGGCAGCTTTACACAGAATATGCAGTAGAATGAAAAAGTGTAAGTTTGTCTCTAATGAGCAAGCTGGTGGCACCTGTGCCAAGGAAAAGCTCCACGAGACTCCCAAAACTCAAACTTAAAATCAAATTAAATGTTTCCAGAGTCTATACCCGATACAGAATATATTAAATTACCCTCAACTTACCAGTGGGGGGCAATGTTTCACTTTCATATCTAAACCAGCCTCAATTTTAAATTGGTAACCTTGTACTTCCTACCAAAGTAAAACCAAGGACAAGTGTAATTATTTTTTCTGTTTTTTATATTAACTATATAATGCATATGTAATGCAGTACAATGGACCACACCCACAAAATCAATTTCTTGCACTTTAAAATAATTTATGTAACAAATCCATCTTACTTCAGAATATTCAGGAGTATGACTAAGGAGCTATGGATGGTGCTGGCAAACCCTGACCTCCATCTGGGTTTACTGGCTCGACACTGGACGCGCCTTCCACAAACCCCAATGCCACAGACACCAGAGAAGCATAGACAAGAGTAGCACAGCAGATGTAAAAAGCCCAGCCGAGGAATTTGGCCATTTTAGGCATCTGTTCTTCAATGGACACTATGAAGGCGATGAGAGCGGCGACGCAAAAAGCAACTGAGGAAACACAAAAGTACACAATATGATATAGTGCCTTGTCTTAATTTTATAGGACGATGTTTATACAAGCGATAACATGATAGTATACAGTATGTTGTACTTTACAGTGCATGAATGTAATAAACTGAGGAATAAAGCACAATGGGGTGTACATTACTAGTGAAAATAAGTGCAGTGATGTGAATAACGATGACTCTTTTCACTCCTAAGTGTTATTCTTCATACAAAATCAGGATTTACCATTGTCACCAGGTTGCCTTTGCTTTATGAATCATCCTTTAGAGGACATTGTCTGTGATTGTCATTTCGTTTTATTAAGCATTGTATTATGGTATACAAGGAATTCAACCAAAACATTAGGTTAATTATATGGATTGTTAAAATTACAATAGAGGATAAAAAAAAGGTGTTACCTGAAAAAGTATTTAAAAGTAGAGCTAGAACGGCTCGCTTTCCATGGCTAAGAGCTGGTCTAATGGCGATAAGTGTGAACAGGGAAAGTACGGAGGAACTTGCCAGGAACATCCAAGTCAGGCTGTACGAGCCTAGTCAGGGGAAGGAAAGCAAGCTGACATTTTCTATATGGATTTGAAGCTACAGAAAAATCTGGCAGTACAGAGAGGGAGCTGTTATCAAGAATATTCAGTGCTGAAGGGTCTGATGCAAGACACACTCACCCATCCAGGCTGGGAATGTAGTACAGCTGGAAAAGCCTTCATAAGTGTTACAGATAGTGAAGAGGCCTTCACACTCTCCTCCCGGCTCCACCAGCCATTGCGGCGCACACAGACACACGACGTACAACAAGAACTCTACACAGACCAGAGAACTCATCACTTTCACTGAATTCTTCATGATCTGCCGATAAGCTCCAGCTCTTCCCCACGTTTGGATGTTCTATTTAGTTTTCAGAATGAAATATCACTCCATCACTAGCCTTGTCCCATATACCTTGTAATATACGCTGATTTCAGGATATTCTTCCTGGACGAGCCATGAGAAGACGAATTGCCGGTTTAAAAGATGTGTCATCTGGTCTTTTATTCATTGAATAATTCATTCACACGATGCGATGGCGATGATGCTGCTTCTCTCAACACAGGTTGTTGTCGAAAGAGCACGCTTTGTGTAAAGAAGGTGCAATAAAACATGAGCCCTGATTGCCTAAAATGAGAAATGTTTGCTTTTGTGCTTTTAGCAAACAGCCATCACACTGCACACATATGTACACTGTGCTCTTTGTGCATTATCTGACTTGGGGTTAATCATCTCTGCTACCTAACGCACTATTTAAAGCACTTCTATACATTCTATCATCACGTTAAACCACTTCCTTTTATCTGAAGAAAAGAAATCGTAGAGAATTAATGCACTTTTTATACGATGCTACTGTAAGTATGTACTATACATGGAAAGGAGATTAGATTGTTAAGTGAAGTCATGCATAATCATATTTTTATGCCACAAGACATAAAATGATTAGGGTAATGTAACAGTACAAGCTAATGCAGTTTTTTCCAACCGGGGAAAAAATCTTCAAATATAAATACACTGCATTTTTACTGAAATTACATTCTCTGTATGGTAAGGGAATCAGACATATAACAAACATATTATTATGCCAAAAAACTCCAAATAAATAAGGTCTGAGTCTGATGTACAGTGTTGTGCAAACGTTTTAGGCAGGTGTGAAAAATACTGTAAACAAAGAATGCTTTCAAAAATGGAAATGTTAATCAATGACTTTCATCAATGAATGAAATACAGTGAATGAAGAAAAGAGAAATCAAAATCAAATCAATATTTGGTGTGAACACACTTTGCTTTCAAAACAGCAGCAATTCTTCTAGGTACACTTGCACACATTTGTTTTTGAAGGAACTCGGATGGTAGGTTGTTCCATCTTGGAGAAGTAAACACAGATCTTTCTGTCTCTTCATGGAATCCCACACACTTGCGATGATGTTGAGATCAGGGCTCTGTGGGGGGGGGCGTGCCATCATTTCCACTACTTCTACTTCTTCTAAAGGTAGATTTTTGCATTTTGTAAATTGACAAAAATAAACAATCATTATTTATATTTCTGAAAGCATTCTTTGTTTGCAGCATTTTTCCGCTGCTGCCTAAAACTTTTGCCCAGTAGTGTATATCTTTAAACAAATTGTGTTTCACATAGTTAAATTTCGAGTTAGAATTCTAAACATAAAGAAATATTGCATAACTGTTTGTTGGTTTATCATTTAATCAATAAAATATTGTGCATCATTACTAAATTGTATCATTATTCAAAACGATCGATCATTTATTGACATGTTCTCTAAATAGGGAGAGGAATGTACATATTAAAGTTCATACATGTCTAGAAAGTGATGCTTTAAAGAAAACATTCCGAAAGACTTGAGTGTGTAATAGATCACTGACTTCCACTAGGGTGAACTTAGGCATGAGTTTGAATGTTCACTAAACCACAGGTTTAGTTGACTAAACCCTCTTTACCTTACATCAGTACTTGACTTTTTTTTTGAACACCCTAAAGGCTGAATGAGCAGAAATCACCATATCTACACTCCAAAATGACCTCATTTGGATCATCTTCCAAGAAAAGTGCTAAACAGGACACAAGAGCTCAGACGTTCAAAAAGCACATAGAAATCTTATTGCCAGATAAATGTGTGCATCTGCATTTCCAGGTATATTTAACATGCAAAATGTAACAGGGAGAACATTTCTATCAAGTTGTGACATTTTGAAGTGTAGAAAGAAAAAAAAAGACAGACATGAACAAACGCATCATTTCCACCTGTAGTGTCTTGCCTTAACCTGCTTGTTCCCCCTGTGAGATCTCATATAAAGCAGATGGCCACCTTTTTAAGAAGCCTCTTGTCTCACCAGCAGGTAGCAGTGTGTAGTCAATCAGAAAAATTCCACTTGCTTCCCATGTACATTGGCAGAATTAAAGGACAAGCTGTACAGTACCTGCTCTGATAAGGACTAGCATGCAGCATAGCATCGCTCTGCTTTCTAGGTGCTGTACATCTAATCACATCAGCAGCACACCACTGTACTGTACATAAGGGTTCGAAGGTACAGTAAAAATGCAGAACAAACATAAAGGTGAAATTAAAGCAACAACAAACTGAGTATACTGAGTACGATACAAATGGCTGACGTTATAGGCTTAATTTATTAAGGTATTTGATATAGAAAAGATGTGAAAATGAGAGAGCGATTAAATCGGCGAGCCAAAGCCTCAACATTCCAATTGTTTAGACTCCCTCCTGATTTTCCATCTTTGAAAGCGGAAAGAGTTGCACTCGTGGACATGCCGTAACAGCGTTCTCTCGGTTTAATCAGTCTGTCTTTTTACCTGCTATCGTCAGATCAGAGATCAGAGTTGCGCCTCAGCGTCAGGACAGAGAGAAGACGCGTCACACGACCTCGGTAAACATTAACATTCTTTACTGCACAATGAAAACGACATACGCGCCTGATCTACTCTACACTGTGTTGGAATGACTCGTGTATTTATCGAGCCGCGTTATTATTATTATTATTATTATTATTATTATTATTATTATTATTATTATTATCGCTGCAACAATTTTCCAACGCTAATTTTATGTACATCTGTTCTACCTTGGAGATAATGGAGGTCAGTATTCTCATTTGCCAACTGGCAGGATAAATAAAAGTTTATTAACTTCTGGATATGACAAATAGCAGACTTGGAGGATTCTTCTTTCAGTTTTGGGCCCAGATTGTGATGCCTTGTGCTTTACTGCTAAGAAAGAGAAAAATCTTTGTAGAAATTATCCCGTTAGCCTGATGTTCATGCTTAAAAAAAAAGAGATTCAATCCAGTACCGTGTGTGTGCACAGGCATGTGGTACAGGTATAGGCATGTGCAATCATGCAAGGAAGACTTCACCTTGTCCATCACACATTGCACTTCATTCTCCACCAAACAGCACTTTCTTTCCTCACCTCAGCTACTAAGTATTATTCTTTTCACTTTTATAATCAGCTTCAAAGTGGTTGTTTGTCTTTACATTATTCATGTAAAACTATGAAACTATCAGTCACTGTACAGACTTTCTGGGTTTAAAATAAAATGCAGATTATTCCCTTGAAGCAAAACTGATGATGTGGCAAATTGTTTTACACTGTGTATAATTTTGTAACGTAATAATCATGAAAACTTGTTAATTTGCTAAACTGGAAGTCATTTCCCATAACAATTGACGCTCTTGCTGATTGAAAAGAGTGGAATTCTAAAATTAGTATTATTTTTTTTTTGTTTGCTGTTGTTTTCTGGACTACTTGTATAAGATTTGTCCAATTCGTTTATAAATTAGTGCATTAGTACATTAATGGCACAGTGTGTGCTTTAGTCATTGGAACCAAAATATTACAAATATCAAAACAAATTCGTGAAATATGATCTGCAATATTTCCATTACATTAGCATATAATCAGTGCCGCTGTTTCCAGCCCTCCTCTGATCTTTAACTTAGCACAGGTGGCCCATTTGCCGACAACAGAATGCACGAGCCGCGTCTGTCGCACACGTCACCTCTTCTGCAACGGCGAAGTTCTTGCGTTTACAGTCATCACGCCACTCATCCACATTTCTTTTTTCAACAAAGTGCTGCCCTGCTGCTATTACACCCACTTAACAGCTGCAGGAGAAAGCTACCGACAACGCAAACCCGCCACGCTCGCTATTCTGCGCATATCCTCCATCTGGCTCCTAGTAATTATTCTCATCTTTGATAGATTCTCCAGATGTTTTCATTTCGCTGCTGTCAATCCGCATAGGGAAGTAAGCAGAGGAAGGAAAGGATGAGCAGCCATTGTGTTTCTCAGGGTCTGCGCAGGAGTCGTTCTCCATTAACAGTATGCGTTCTTTCTTTTTTTTTAATTGCTTGTATGTTGCAGTTGATGTAATGGGCTGTCATATGGAAAACATGAAGAACAGGAGATGATGTATAACATGTCAATCTTAATCACTTTCTAGATGGCAGTTAAATGTGTTCACTCTAAATAAGACCATTTCAGAATGAAAGACTTGCATTCATCCTAAAAAAGATGTTTTGGTGGGCTCCTTTTGAAATGATGTAATAGAGAAGAATGTCGAGGCTCATAATTTTTAATAATCTCATATAATGCCTTCGAATGACTGAGGACTATTCACTAAAACACTCCTACCAGCAATAGTAACAAGGATTTAGGCCGTGTTTAATACACCCAAATTTGGGAATGGAAAATGAAGTGGAAGATTCAGAAAACTTTTCTGACTTGGAAAAGTCTGGAAGGTGTCCTTGATCACAAGTTTAGCATGTAATGTCAAATCAAAATGGATGCTCATGACGTGAACCATAAGCAACGCAGCATTTTCTTTGTAATTGAGCTATGCTTAATAGAAAAATGCTCGCCTGAGATTTAACAGTAAACATACATATTAGCTTAAATATATCTAAATGGAAACAGTGAACATACAGTTAATTCATCCATCTTCTACCGCTTTATCCGATCTTCCCTCCATTTGTGTCTTGGGGCATTAAGGCAGGATACACCCTGTATGGGGTGAAACCCATCGCAGGGCACACACACTCACATTAACGCATATGTTTATACACTAGGGACAATTTTTCCAAGGTGCCAATCAACCTACCATGCATGTTTTTGGACTGGGGGAAACCGGAGAACCCGGAGAAAACTCCCCTGCGGCACGGGGAGAACATGCAAACTCCACACACACATGGTGGAGGCAGGAATCGAACCCGCAACCCTGGAGGTGTGAAGCGAGCGTGCTAACAGCAACCGTGGCCCTGAACATGCAGTTTCACTGTTTTAAAAGAGAAAATTCTATTTTTATTATTTGATACTAAGAAAAGACAAAGATGGGTGTCGATGTTTTTCGCTTGTTTGTAAATTTGAAAATAATTGAAGTTTCCAATTCCCACCTCCAATAAGTTAAGTATAAATCATCATTAGATTATGGCCAATTTGTGATGATATAGAAGAGCCTTTATTTGTCACATATGCATTATAGGACAGTGAAATTCTTACTCCTCATATCCCAGCTTGTTTTTGGAAGATGACACTTTACCAATATCCCTGGAGCACGGAGGTTTAGCGATACCGGACCCGACCTTCCGATCAGTAGCTCAGCACTTCTATAGAGAATTCATTTTAGATAAGAAAGACTGTTGAATGCTATAAATATAAATGATTATATTACATTAAATTTAACCAGATGTATCAAGTAACAAAGTACAAAGATATAAACATATACAATTCCGACACCCTATTGGTTTGTACTCGATCCATCATACCTGCATATGACACAAATCACCTCTTACTCCAGCAAGGACATAACCAGTGTTGAGGTCGTTACTCCAAAAAAATTATTTCTTACAAGTGATTATTTCTCCACTACTGGCTCAAAGTTTCAGTTTTCTCTATGTAACATTCTCTGAGGTCAGGGTTTACAACTCACCAAAATCACTATAAATCTATACAGTTATTTGCCAAGTGAAAGACCAGTAAAGCTAGCCTATCTACACTATATGCTCAGGTACTATGGTTTATTCTACTCCCAGGTTAATATTGGTTATTTGCTATTGCAGGGTTTCAGCGTGACCAGCGTTTACACAGAAGCAAAAACAGGAACCAGAATGAATAGAAGCCTTGTTCGGCTGAGGCTGTGATCCTTTTGAGAGTCTGGAGAGGAAACGGTGGTCGGCATCATTCTATTTGCTGCATGAATCAGAATCTAACTATGTTCACACAAGCCACCAGAGAGGTATTTCCCATAAACCAGGTCTGAAGGGTCTACATTCCAAATAAATCAACCCCCTCCCCCAATGGTGATGCAACAAGCTGATTCGCTTAAACCTTCACCTACATAAGGTGGTAGAATTGAATTGGGAATGCATCCATAGAACAGACAGCAAAGACAACATATCATTTTTAACCTCACACAGCTCAGGTGCTTGTGCAGATGGTAGCAGGTATAATTATGCTTAATTGTAATTAGATGGGGGCATGTGTTGGTGGGATTGGATGTTTGGGATCCCCTGAGCCTATGGTCATGTGAAGTCTTGTTAGGCAACTCTAGACAATGCCACGTCTGCAGCTTGGGAGAAGTGAGTAATTACATCTTCTCCATGGGCTGATCTGAACTGACTCTCTGGGTCGGCTGCAGCCAGAATGGAAAATGCCACGTTGCATAGCTCTTACTTTTTTTTTTTCCTTTTTCATATCCAGATGTTCCTCTGCGTTCTCCTCAGCAGACATTGCGAGGACAGGCATTAGCAATCCAGAGCAGAGTGTCTCTGCATGCTGTCTCTGAGAGGCCAAAAGCTGAATAGAACAGCAGATAGGATTACTTTAGCCTGATAAATTCTTAGCAATCCACAATGCACACAGCCAAACCCAAGCACACGCACACACACACACACACACACACACACAGAGAGAAAATAAGGGAGGGACGGAGGAAAGGAGAGAAACAAACTGAGTAGGAACATTTATTTTGTGAGAATAAACAACTAGGTTATGTGTTGTGTAAGATAATAACCATTAATGAATTCAGAATTTCAAAACACCACTAATGAGTCTAAACTGTCTATCACACCCACTGCCTGAAGAAGCAACATTTACATAACATCCCTAGACAGTTAACACTGATAATAACACTCAAAAAAAAAAACAAATCTTAGCAAGAAAAACAAGTTGAATATAGGCAAATTCTTAAAAAGACTCATGTTTGTGCTTAATAGAATATTTTTGATCCTAAATACTTTAGCGTTTTTATAAAAGTATGATATACTGAAATTTTTTCAAGATGAACTGAACTTGAACTGAACTGATATAACAATAATAAAAGCCTATAATATAATGACTTATATCTGTTTTATATATGTATATATATATATATATATATATATATATATATATATATATATATATATATATATATATATATATATATATATATATATATATATATATATATATAGATATATATAACTATATATATATATATATATATCCTTTCCCTCTATTTGTCAAGACCTCTATCATTACAAATTGTGTTTTTTGGGGATTTTTGCAGCATGAAAACAATTTTGCCAAACACAATATAAACCTCAGGATTTTAGGCAAAATGACAAGCACAATAAAGATGCCACATTTCAAGAGCAGTGTATCAATCAAACAAATCTGTTCAATCTTAAATAAAAACCCATGTAGTTTACAAACTGTACTTTTGAGGAATTCTTAGTAAAAAATATTTTTTATGCAAACATTTAAAAAACAAAATAAAGTATCAAAGAATCAAGTGAAGTCATAAAACCCACAGCCAGCCTGGTTTGTATGGCCTGCGCTGGAGCTTCAGCTGGCTACATAGAGTTAAACTGTGGGCCGTCCCATCTGAAAGGCTGTAAGGGGGGTTTGACTGGGCCTGCCCACTGCAAATGTCTTCTGTGTGAACTTGTGTTGCTGTTAGATAGTTCCAGACCGCTGCTCCAGCTGACTTCTCCCTTGGCTTGCCTGCTTGCTGAAGCGAAGGTAAGATCCCTCACTCCATCGTTTCCTGACCTGTAACTTATGAAGCTGGATTTGAGTTATCATTTCTTCATTACAGTTTGCAAAAGAGACATGAACATCCTTACTGCTTAGAAGATTTTTAAAAAAATGTTTTTGCATGTAAATTAAATAGTGGAGACAAAATGCATTACTGCATAGATTACTTAAGAGCTCTAATGTGTTGTTTAATATGTCCTTGCTTCATGTTTTTTGTGCATCCAAATCTTAAGAATTCCTTTCAGTTTCAGAAGCCACAGTTTGTGGACATTTTGAATTCGAAATCTTTGCCAGAACTGAGAACATCTCAATCTACTGTTGACACTCGTCTGAGGAGCAAGCGCAGTGTTAAAACATTGTGTGCCACATAGGCAAGAGGAGGGGTGGCCACGGATTTGTGGGGGGAAAGGGGGAGGGGAGAAGAAGAAGGGGTAAAAAAAAGGGAGTACAAAGCCTGGGAGAGACAGAAAAAAGACAGGAGAGAGAGAGAGAGAGCGAGAGAGAGAGAGGACGCAGCTCCATTTTCACACACACACACCCTCCCCTCCCAGTTACTCCCATCAGAAGGAATGTGAGTTGCCATGGTCATTCTCGCCAGCTGTTAAAATTGTACAGATGTCAATTCTCTTGACAAACAACAACACTGTGAGAACAAATTGAATGTCCACAGCTGCCGGATGGCCCGTCTGATAAAAGAAAAAAAAGAAAAAAAGAGGGATAATGAGGGGGAAAAAAGAAACAGTGTTCACACGGCAGGCAGTTTAATCCGCCTCATATTTGTTTATTATTTAATGGGAAACATCAGGTTAATTTTAGAAACCTAAACAGATGTTTATTCAAAATAGCATGCGAAAGGGGAATAAATATTAAGCATAAACAACATGTTATTACTGTCAAAGAAAAAAAATCTCTTTTTGCAACCACTAAGTAAAAGGCTGATGCCTTTTGTCACTTCATAACAGTGACCTTTTGAATGCCATGACCAGGATCCAAAAATGAGAGGTCGCTAAATGAAACAGCTTGGTCTAACAAACCTGTTATGTAGTGAGCTTATGTAGCTTTCCACATGCCATTACCTTTTCACACTGACATGTGAATGGGAATGTTGTTTGTTTTTCGGCAGCAGAAGCAAGTAACAGCTTGGCCTGAAGTCTGCTCCGAGTTAAATGGAAGTCCAGATGAAGCCTTAGGGTGTATAAGCTACAATTGACGTGTAGAGCAAACCAGTCCTATGGGAAATCAAGCTAGAATGCAAAATGCATATGATTTTAGTCCATTTGCAACTAAAACACAAGTTGTACCGCGGCTAGATAATAAATAAATGCAATAAATAACATGCTAAAGGAGCAACGCCAACTGGTTCGGCATTTCCATTTATAAAACAACAATAATGGACTCACAAAGTTCCCATTTCCATAAAATCCATAGCTGTTATTATTTTTGTGTTTGCCATGGGAGAACTAAACCATGGAGATTTAATGTCCAACCATGGGGGGAAGGGGTAGTAAGGGCTCCAAAAGGTCAGCTGACTAGAAAACTCAGATTACACAGATTCCATTCCCCCTGACTGTCTTTTGTCCATGCCCGAACTTCCTGGGATCAGTATCCTTATCCATCAACCAATTTAACAAAGGGAGGGATTAGTTACAAAGACTATTCCCTTCTCTTGGCTTATAATTGCAGCAAGATACTACCTGAAATGTGTTTTTTAAACGCAGGTGAAAGATGAAGAAACCTTCCGAGCCAAAACCTAAACAAGGGTGTTGTTTTTGGATAGAACACCTGCCGTGCTGTCTGCGGTCGTTCTTCGTACCTCTGTTCAAAAACCTTCCTGGCATTTGTCAGGTTGGAACTTTCCGGTTTCTGACCAGCTGCCTCGCTGGCAAGTGTGCGGTTGTGTATACTCAGCGGCAATATCGATGCTCGGCACTGCACATCATCCAGACGAAGCACAGTAATTACCTAGTAATGGACAGGTGGCATGCTCAGTTGTTTCCTGTTCCAAAAATCGAACTCTTATACCACCCTTTGTGCCCACAGATGCAGGATTAGGTGAAATCACAGTGATTAACACTAACTGAGAAGGTTAAACATTAGCGTGGAACATTTGAAGCCATTAAAAGGACAAAATACTCTTTCCTAAGCATTTTCGACATTCTAATTGGCGAAATAAACTTGTTTGGGTCAGATTATAATGAATGAGCTTCTTTGGCCCAGTTGCTGAGACAGTAGGAAAGAGTGACTCCATCTATTTGTGGATTTGTACAGCGTGTCCGCGCCGCTGTTTTTCCACGCCACCTGTTTAGGTCCCTCTAGAAAAGCAAAAGGAATTTCCTAATTTGAATCCTTTGGGGAGAAAAAAGGTGCCTTTGAAAAAGCAGAGTACTGTGCCTCTGTTTTCGTCTCACAGCTTGCTTACCTAACTAACCTCTAAATCAAATAGGGAGTGCAAAAAAGGCACCCTTTATGCCACTGCCACCCCTTAATTTCAAGCCTGTTTGAGTATGAGTACGACTTTCCAAATAAAACAGCTTGTTTTGCCCTTACGTAAGTAGGTCCAATGGACTAACAGCATTATGCCTCATCGTTGAAAATAAACATGTTCATTTACGTACAAATGCCTCTCGAAGGGATAAGATTGATCTTTTCCAAGATAAATACTGCGGATGATGCAAAGTATTGAAATTTCTTATAAGAGAAATCATCTTATTTTCCTCTCCCATAGCTACTGGGTGAGAAGAGTCTTTGTTTGCCATATTTCGGACCATTTGCAGCACAAACTCTTTGTTTTTCCATGACCAAATCCATCGGAGATGGTTGGCTGACATCAGTTCCTGTGCAGAAGCTCACTTTTAGCCTCTCCAATAAAAACAGATGGGGAAGAGGTCTGTCTTGGGCTTGTTTTCAGTTTGGCTGGGATGACGGGTTAAAAATCAAAGTGCCATTTGGCAAGTCTTCTTTCCCGGCAGCTGCTTGGAGAAGCGTGTGATCGCGCCACATCGACACTAGAGCAAACATCTGCATCTGAAGGACTTATCAAGGCACATTAGCCATTTTGAAGCTCAAAATGTTCATCAGATTAAATACCGATCGTGTTCTACAGCTTGAACATTGCAAACTACCCAATGATCATGACATAAATATTGATTATAATACCGCTTTTTAACCTCTAGAATATACTATTTAAGCTACAACAGCACAAAGCACACAAAGCTTGATTCACTTCTTGAATTTCATCCAGGCGTGTTCATTTCCCAGAGGAATGTGTGACATGCTACAATTGCTTTGTTCATGGAACAAGGATTCCTCTGTCTGTGGCGAAGCACCAAAGTTTGTTATTCACAAAGTTAATCAAGTAGGTTGTAAATCTTCTGATGCATGTTAAAAGTTCTTCTAATTAAGCATCGGTACATCATGTGAAATAATCCCTCTCCATTTTTCAGCATTTAATTATAATGCTTTTGCATATTTCCACTGATTTAGAACACATGCCTAATTTGCTTTCGCCGCACAGATCACAGACTCAATTGCACTCAGTTTTTATTTGCAAAGGGAACGTCTGTTATATCACAGAACCTGGTTAGAACATGTAACCATTTGATGCCATTAGTACCACACAGCAAACTGGCGGCTTATACAAACAAACAAACCTTAACCAAAATGTCATTTTGTTGATTTAATTGCTTGTTTTAAACATACATTTCCCCAATTTTATCTTTTGTTGTTTCCTACACACTACCTACCTCTCCATGGAGACTTCTTCTTTTAAAGCTTTTTAAACCTTCACTTTTACATATCAGCTGAACACACTCAGAGGAGAGTGCTAACAGCCCTCTTCCACATATAAAAGCTCAGAGGCAACTCTGATTGCATGTTGCTGCTTTAATCAACAGAGGGAAAGGTGAGGGAGAACAACTTATTATAGTATCTTTTACTCACAGGCACAAATGATTTTGGAGTTTTATATGGTCAGATATCAAGATGGAACCATGTTTTACGAGAGTTTTTGCCATAAATCAGCTTTGCAGAATTCCATATGTAGATCCTAGTGAGCAAACAAGAGCTGGAAGTGGCAACGAATATCACTCTTGAGTAGAAAATTCTGCCTTGAAAGGGAATCCATTCTCTTCTGGGTCCCATTGGAGAGTGGGTGTATAAATTACAGAATAAAGTCTTAAGCATAAGGCAAACTCTATTAAAAGTATCGAAATAATCTATTATGTGTATATGAGTGTGTGTTTGTGTGTGTGTGTGTGTGTGTGTGTGTGTGTGTGTGTGTGTGTGTGTGTGTGTGTGTGCGTACATGCGTGCGGTTTGGTTTTCGTGGGGAGAACACATCTTTTCTTGCGATCTCCCTGAAAATGAAGCGAAAAGAAAACAGGCACTTAGTGTTGTGATCGCAAACACCTCCAGGCTGTGGACTCCCAGTTGTGAGATTTAAGCAAGCTGACTCATTTAAATGTAATTGCCTGCTTAAAGGTAGGTCTAGTTGGTGAAATCTCTTCTAATGTGCGCACTGGAGAAAACTATAAGGTTTACATATGAAGTGTGAATGGGAGCGATATTGATCTCACACGGCTGAAAGAAGCCAAGAGCCGTGTTTGATGTGCTCAGTCATGAGGGCGAACCTGAGAAACGCTCATGGAATATCTGTGAGTTCCAGATCTTAGATATCTATGTACAGTAGCACTGTTATGTAAAAACGGGTCTGTTGGTTTGTTTTACTGCAGGCTGAATTCCAACATGAGGGTGTGGATCATCTTCGTTTTGTGCCTTGCTGGAAAGGCCCTGGCTGCCCCAGTAAGTTTTCATTTTGATTAAAAAATTTTTTTTTATGTCTGTGCAATATAGTTTGAGTGTGTTTTATACATTTGTAGGACCAGTGTTCCCAGAAGGATAGGAGTACCTGTAGTTTTGATCTTGTAGGAACATTTCGCTGGTCCTCATGAGGATAACAGCAAATATGTGTGTGTGTGTGTGTGTGTGTGTGTGTGTGTGTGTGTGTGTGTTTGGAGGTCACTGTATCCTCACTCATAAAAAGTGGAGGTGATGATTCAGTGTTTTTTATGGGGAGTTTTATTTGCTTAAGTTAATTAAATTAAGCCCGAGTTGCTGAGGTCAGCAGAAAGGACTTAAACAAAAGTGAGCATCTAATCACACAACATTTTTTTTTATTTCTTGCAGGCTGAAGAGGAGCCAGTCATTGATGAAGTAAGTGCCATTTAATTCGGGTATAAAACAGAGCAATCAGGTTGAGAACATGCAGCTCATTTTCTCGCTCATAGTATTGAACAAATGATCACCTCTTCTATATGGGGATGAGATCTTTTATATATAGGAACATCACCCAATTCTGGTCCACCATAAAACCCTCCTTGCCTTTTCCAGATCACACCAATTCTTTTTATGCATTTTTTTTTGTCAGCTAAACTCAGTATCTCCTTCATGCAGGTTGAAGTAGGGTCGAACCCAGTTCAAGTGGAGACCGGAGAGTTTGATGAAGCCATCGAGGTTGTGGAGGATGTTGCTGCAGAGAGTAAGTAAATGAGAAAAATCCTAAAAAAAAACAGTAGCTTAACATGACTTTCTAAGTACATATGCATGTAAGAACAGATGCTCTCATATTGGGGTATTCTGATTTCTTTACTTCATAAAATTCTGTATTCGTTTCTCCATGCCATAGTGTGATGGTAGCGTGAGGAAATTATATAGCAGCAGGTCATGAAAGCTCTGGTAATGACAGGCTGCATTTAAGCCTAAACTAGTCTAGCTATAATTATGGAGGCCAATAGATTGTGGCGTCGGAAATCCAGCCTCATGGCATGTCTAAAAGCCATGAAATGTCCTAACCTTGGAAAAGTATTTTAAAGCATTTGCTCAGGAGAAAATGTACACAATATTTTTTTTGTGGTTCCTTTTCTAGACCCCTGCCTCAACCATCACTGCAAGAAGGGAAAAGTATGTGAGCTTGACGACAACAACGAGCCCATGTGTGTGTGCCAGGACCCCCAGACCTGCCCTGCATCAGTCGGAGAGTTTGAGCATGTGAGTGTTTGCTAAGGAGCGGAAGTGATACCTAGAACCATTTATTCATTCAAGTAATCACAATGCAAACACTTAGTCCTCATGCCCAAATGCTCTGAGGATCAATCGTACCTTATTATATTTTAATCACGCTTTTGCCTCTTACAGGTCTGTGGCACTGACAACAAGACCTATGACTCCTCCTGTCACTTCTTTGCCACAAAGTGCACTCTGGAGGGCACCAAGAAGGGCCACAAGCTGCACCTGGACTACATTGGACCTTGCAAATGTAAGGGCACGACATTGCACACTTTCCAAAAAAGAAAAAAGACCTCATGCCAAATTCCGGGTCGTTTCCTCTGAGAATTTAACGGCTAGTCAAGGGATCATCCGTATAAGATGATGTAAAGCTGAGTGCTTTGATTGATGAGCTCCAGGCTGTAGGCATCCCTCACAGGTCTCCACACACAGGGCAGGTCCTGACTAGTGTGCGTTACTCCATCCTGCAAAAAACGAGAAGAATCCTTTTCTAATCTTGTGCACCAGAGTGCGTGTGTGTGTGTGTGTGTGTGTGTTCAGAATCACCTGACTGTCTGGCCTGAAGGGTCCAGATGGAGCTCGTCTTCTGGCAAAGAGTAAGCAACAAAGCGGATCTGCGTAGTGACAGATGAACTGAGGAAAATGTGTTTTGACATTACTTAATAGCATTAATGTGATCCAGAGCCCCGGAGCTGTAAATCATGCTTTAATGATATATTTAGCACCAAGGGCATAACTGCAGTTTATACTGGTACACTGTGTGGTCTGTCAAAAGGTTTACTAGAAAGCGAAGTGACCGCGTTTGTCTTTATCAATTTCAGACATCGCTCAGTGCCTGGAGATCGAGCTGGGCGAGTTCCCCCTGCGTATGAGAGACTGGCTTAAGAACGTGTTGGTCACTCTGTACGAGCGCGACGAGGAGAACAATCTGCTCAACGAGAAACAGAAGCTGAGGGTCTGTCTCATTAGTTTCTGTAGAATACCAGGGTACTCTGCATTCACCCAGTAGACATAATTTTATGTTGTTTATTGGCACCTTGCTTGGATGAAGGCAGTATAGATTTCCTCTACATGCACTGTAGTCAAACATGCCAGCCAACGGAGAATGTTTTTCAATATCCAATAAGGAAATGAAGCTGGATTATAGGAAAAATGAAACGTCAATAAAATATGCAAATTACACGTGGCAATAAATTCATGTAAAAAGAAAATACCTTTTCTAATTATTATCAGAATAAGAATCAGGATTATTGGCATAAGTGTATTGACACACACACACAAGGCATTTTGTTTCTAGCTGTTGGTGAAAAGAACAAACATGCTATACATCTAGTTTACAGACAGGACTATACAAGACAAAACAGAATATACCGAATAAGGCAGGCTGTACAAGACAATAGAGACTATAAAGACTATATAGATATGTTATTATTGTATTAGATTCATAGACAGTTCAAATTTAATTTAATATATTTGTAAATTATATTAATAGGCCCTTTGTGGTAGCATGTAATAGTTGTTGTCTAAACAGAAAATGCATTATAATGCATTGAATGCAGTTAGGACTGTTCTGTGATAACCATTGGCCACAGATATGCTCTACATTTTGTATTCAGGTGAAGAAGATTTTCGAGAATGAGAAGCGCTTGCAGGCTGGTGACCACACTCTGGACCTGCTGGCTCTGGACTTCGAAAAGAACTACAACATGTACATCTTCCCGGTTCACTGGCAGTTCGGTCAGCTCGACCAGCACCCCTCTGATGGGTATGTTCCTACACGTTTTACTCTCCCAATAAGGGATTACTCTCAAAACATTGCACGCTTTTGCATGGATATTTCTGAATTCTTTTTCAGCTTTCTGTCCCACACCGAATTGGCCCCTCTGCGTGCCCCTCTCATTCCCATGGAGCACTGCACCACCAACTTCTTCGAGTCCTGTGATGCAGACCAGGACAAGTACATCGCTCTGGAGGAGTGGGCCAACTGCTTCGGCATTAAAGAGCGTGAGTTCCAAACATTTTCCTTTTATTTTTTTTGTGTGTAATAAAAATTTTTATTGATTTTAATCGATATTTGATTTGCTTCTGATTGCAGAGGATATCGACAAGGACCTTATTGTCTAAAACCTGGCCACCGTTGATGCTTCCTAGTTAGCCTGCTATTGGGACGAGGTGCTAACAATTCACATTAATGGTGCTATTTGCAATTTTCAGTAACCTATGTATACCACTAAAAAAAAAAAATAATAAAATAAAAATGTAAAAAGGAAAGAATGCACAGTCCACACTAAGTGATAATAGCTTCCCAATTGAAAAAAAATCTTGTTTGCATTATATTTTAAAAATCAATAACATGCAAACGGTAACGCTAACTGACTGGAGTGGATGTTTGAAATGTCTGAACAAGGCCATGGCAAGAAAAACGACGGATGGACTTTGTACGTCAGAAGCCTTTTTTATTTTAGAAGTGGATGCACAAAGAGTTAAATATTTTATAAAAGAATCAGGGCTTGATTTTAATGTCATTTAAAAAGAAAAAGAAAATACTGAGGAGAACTTGTAAAAAAGGTTCAAAAAATAATAAAGTTTCCAAATAAATGTTCTTTCTGCTTGCTTTATAAACCTTTTAGTTTTTTTTCTTGCACTCTTTTTGGTGGGGGATACACTGTTTTTTTAGGAAACTGTAGGTTTGAGGAGATCCTTTATATTTGAAGCCTGGGTAGAAAAAAACAAAAACAACAGTTGATGTGTATATTCCTTTTGATATTTGTCAGGGCAAAATAAATGTTTATTTTGGACAAGAAAAAAAAAACATATGAATTGAAGCAAATGAGGAAAGAATCTCGCAGGATGAGAAATTTCTCCCTCGAACACGTTCACGTGCATTTGCGGTATTTGCCATGATGTGAGCATTTTGAACTTCTAAACATGAATAAAGCTATTGAAGTGTCCAAACCCAAACATTGCATGCATTCTCTCAATGTTTCATCTTTCTGCTCGGGATGTCTGGCCTGTCTCCCTTCTGCGATTATAGTTACCATATCTTTGTTCCCATCCAGTACAGCTTGCAACACTCTGAAAAGTCTAAGGGTTATATAATGGCCATTGCTCGTGGCGTGGATCACCAACTGCATGATTATATGTTTATAGTTCCTATTGAAGCACAAGGTGTTCCCTTGTAAAAGGAGGTTGCATGTGTATAAACAAGGGAAATAAAAAAACATCTTTTTTGAGCTTTAGGAGCTTGCATTTTTCTAGCAAAGATCTAGCAAAGATTTCCACGTGTGCAAATTCCCTTAGGGTGGAGTGAACACCTATGTTATGCTTTTTTTTTTTTATATAAGCAGAGAGGGTATTTATGTATCCTATATTTAATGAGATTATTTTAAATATATAACTTCCTGCTTTTCCCACAATTTAAACACTGGGAATCCACATTAAAACAGGTTTAAACAGATGTTTGTGGGTAAAGCATTGCAATAACCATTCAAAAGCTAAACTCGAACTTCTCCCGAGTGCTATGAACCAAATGCAGGTCCGTGTCTTATTCTGTAAACACCCATCTGTCAGTTCATATCCTAGGAAATGCTAGGCAATGGTTCTCTGTTGAGTTATAGTGCAAGCAAGGGAATGGCAGTGGTCTAGAAAGAACTGCTTTCACCCGGTCTCCAGCTTTACCCTTCCAGCCAGACACGCCAGGCAGGAATTCTCAAACAATGGCAGAGCTCCAAACACAAAGAATCAGAAATGGAGAGGCCCGGCCCCTTCCACAACAGGGAGGAGAGATCCTCAGCTTTCCAGTCCTCCTCCTGCAGGGCAGCAAATGAGCAAAACGCAATTCACCATAGCTGAAGCCCAGAGGGGGAAAACCAAAAAGCATGGAAAATATGATTGCATACAAATCTATATGAGAATAATATATTATTAGAGGACATTGCTTAGAAACATTTTAGCTTGTAGGAATATGGAGGATGTCAGAATGAATAATAATCAAATTCTGAATTCAAAACATTCAAATGTTCATTCATTGTTTATACATAATTCATCAAAAAGCTGTTGATTAGCCATTGACAGAAAGGCTGACCTTCAAGGACAAGGCTGAGACTTTTCCATGGACTCTGGTCTTCAGCTGACTGGAAAGTGTCGCCCCCAAGTGGAAGAACAGCTTCTATTCTGATTCTGTGATTATTTAAATATCAGTTACATACATTTCAGGACCTTATAAAATACTACAGTGTGTACATGCTGAACATATAACACACACACACACACACACACACACACACACACACACACACACACACACACTAAAAAAACTAGTGAATTAGACAAGGGAGCTATTTAAACATGCAACTAAAATTTTGTAATGCAGCTAACTGTGGATTATGACATGATCGGTTTATTCCAGTCTGGGTCCCTGAAGCTCTGGAGCCTATAATCTGTAACAGCACAAGGAGGGAAATGAGACGACTGAGACATCCATCAAAGTACACCAACCACATATTTATTGTCAATTTAAAGTCAATTTCTAAATAATTGTCACTATCACTAGTATGTTATGTCAAAAAAGTGATGTCAATGTGATTGCAGACATTTTGGGGACAGAACAAAGTCTTAAGCATTCTATTTGTAGTGAGCATTTTATTACATATTTAATTTAAAAACTAGAAAACTTGTTAAATAAGATTATTTAAATTCTATTTTAATAATAATAATAATAACCACTGGGCTACCACCTCCCCAATAATAATAATAATAATAATAATAATAATAAAATAAATAATAATAATAATAATAATAAAATAATGGAGGCACAGTTATTAGGACATTAGACTTGAATCAGAGGATTGCAAATACCATCACCAACAAGCTGCAACTTTTTGGTCCTTGAGATCTTTAACCCTCAACAGCTTAGTTGTGTAAGTGAATTAAATGTAAGTCACTTTGGATGATAGAGTCTGCCAAATTCCATAAATGTAATGATAATAATAAAAACAACAACAACAACAGCAATAATAATCATCATCATCATCATCATCATCATCATTATTATTATTATTATTATTATTATTATTATTATTATTATTATTATTATTATGCATTATGCTAACTTTTTTGGATATCCGCAAAGAAAGGAATGTGACGAGATAAAAACTATCGACCTGTCGACCTGTGGCAGATTCTCCAAGACGCTCAGTAAAATTTCCTTATATTAGTGTGCAAATTTTACTTTTACTAGAAACAAATACACACCTAAGACAAAACAATACACACCTTTTAAGCATAGAAAGTTTATCTCATCAATTTATTTGTATTTCTGTGTGTTACAGCATATCCATGTATGTACAAAATTCTGCAGTCTTCAAAGCCAACTAATTGCTCCTTTCATAATGCAAGGCACATACTGCATGTGGAGACACACAATTCTGATATTTGCCTCAGACAAATTCAGTCAGTTGCTAACAAAAGTCTTTTCATATTTGACAATAAAAACAGAGAGAATGATGCATTTCTTTGTAAACTTTTACATTTTCTGTGCAATCGCCAGACTGCACGTATACATGCAAGTGCGGCGACTTGTACCAAAATACTGAGCTCCTGACATTCCAGATTCTCCTTTACATGTAAAAATACCAACATTATAAAAAGTTCCTGTCAAAATGTCAGTAACTAATAAGCTTCAATAGTGTGGTAGTGATTTGTTAGATTTCAGATGCTTTATTGTGTGTTTCATTTAAGCTACATATGACATACCTAAATTACATTCATATAAAACCAGAGGACCAGTAATTGCTATTTGTAATTATAATTATAACCAGTTGCTATTTGTTGCTATACTCACACTGTCTTAACCTTCCTCAAGATGAGACACAATGTTACTACAGCACTATAGTTGGTTGAATATTTTTGGCCTGGATTGCCAAACCCAGCGTTTTCCTGTGGTGTTTACCTTATATCCCAGCCCCACACACAATCTCACTGCAGTGCTGAGAACGACCCATCATTCAAGTAATATCTAATCGTATGGTGATTTTATAGTATCTGATCTTTCCACTGTTGAAGGGGATAAAGGAGGGTGAACAAATTATGCAAAGTAACTTTGGCCGATAATTTTATTTGAATAAAAGGTGCCTATCTGGCAGTTTGTAATATAGCATGAATAGAATACAAAGAAGGTGAACCCAATTATATAGAATTCACTACTTAAATGAATACAAAATATACAAATATGCCATTTATTCATTTAGTTAGGAAAGGTTACTGTTGTGACCATTTGTTTAGGTGATTATATTAATAGTAGCAATTATTTTACTTAAAAACAAATTTAATTTGATTTAGATTCATCAGATTATCAGAAGGCAGCCATATATTGGAATTTAACATACAAATTGATAATGACAAATGATACAGAACACTATGTCTTCTGCACTTCTGAAGTAAAAGTGAGGAAAGTTATTTGCTGAAGTGCAGGACAGAATTACAATACTCTCCTGCATGGAGCTGGAGATTTGGTCAAGTATTTCTCAATGCTGAGAAATACATGCAGACATTTATCATCCTGCAACACCATTATGGAGGCATCTTATTGGCCCCACATTTATTCTGCAGGAGGACAGCGACCCCTTCTTCATCACAGAGAAAAACAAGGATAAAATGATTGTTTGGTCCCCACAGAGCACTCATTTCAGCATAATTGAGTCCATCTGGGTTTTCATGAAGAGCAGAAGGATTTGCGGCGGACAAATTCTCAAAGTTTTCTTCAAAAACTGAAGTTCAAGTGTACCTAGAAGACGGAATGCAGTTTTGCAGACAATGGGTGATCACAGCAAAATCTTGATTTGATTTCTTTTGTGCTCATTTACTTTCCATTTTGTTGACTGATAAAAAATAAAGAAAGACTTCTATTTTTGAAAAAAATTAAGACCTTCCACAGCCTTTTGCACTATACTCGATATAGCTGTTATATATTCATTCATTCATTCATTCATCTTCTACCGCTATATCCGATCTTTCCTCGGGTCACGGGGAGCCTGTGCCTAT
The DNA here is from genome assembly GCA_030449085.1 of Kryptopterus vitreolus. NCBI lineage: Eukaryota > Metazoa > Chordata > Actinopteri > Siluriformes > Siluridae > Kryptopterus > Kryptopterus vitreolus. Next base: position 20,827,698 of record JACRUU010000027.1, on the reverse strand, counting down.
CTCAGGCGTCTATGGGCATTAAGGCAGGATACACCCTGGATGGAATGCCACCCATCGCAGGGCACACACTCTCACACACACACACATTCACACACTAGGGACAATTTTCCAAGGTGCCAATCAACCTACCGTGCATGTTTTTGGACCGGGGGAAACCGGAGAACCCAGAGAAAAACCCCCTGAGGCACGGGGAGAACATGCAAACTCCACACACATGGCCGAGACGGGAATCGAACCCGGACCCTGGCGGTGTGAGGCGAACGTGCTAACCACTACGCCACCGTGCCCCTAGCTGTTATATATGTGTAACAAAATGTACATCTTGTAAGGTAGATGTAAATAAAATAAATAAGCAACTGTACTTTAATAAACAGAAATCACAGGTAAAATAGAAATAAAACACTGCGGGACACTCAGTTATTGGAAAATAATAAACTTTGGGTGGTGAGAGGGGGTAGCTCAGCTGTTTAAGGCACTGGAGCTATTCGAGCCCTGGGATCGCCAAGCTTGCTCTTGGGTCCTTGAGCAAGGCTCTTAACCCTCTCTGCTCCAGGGGCTCCTTATCATGGCTGACCCTAGGCTCTGACCCCAGCTGCCAAAAATCAGCTGGGATATCCGAAGAAAGAATTTCCCTGTGCTGTAACCTATATGTGACAAATAAAGGCTATTCTATTCTATTCTACTCATACTTGTTCATTACTTGACTATGGGCAGGGCCCATCAATTTTTTATTATTCCTTAAAATAAATGACTTAAAAAAGTCATACTTTTTAATTCAGGAAATCCAAAGGAAATCTTTCATTGATGAATTGTGAAAGGGTGCCATAATTTACACGCATTTTATAACTGTGATTTGTGTGTGCTGTTATACTACAGGACGTCCTTCTCGAGTCCTCTTTGAGAAGCACCTGGAGAGCCGCAACTCTACCAACCTTGCTTGTGGGTGATGCCACGCCCTATCGCAAATCTAACAGGTTGCTGGAAACGAGAACGATAAAGATGATTGGTCGGTGGTTGGAACGCATCGACGGCTGAGCTCAGTGATTGGATAAGCCGCCTTCGTTCCAGAGGCCTATTGGTGGTCGTTAATTAAGGCCCGCTAGAGCGCGTGCACGCTGTTAGGGCCAGTTTGAAACCGGCTAAGCACGCGCTGCCATTCTTACTCCACCCGGCGCGGAGGCGAATCCATTCAGCTTAGTGCGGATTTCTTCTCCACGATTAAAACACATTACTACTGGTGAGTGACCTGAATATGAGGAGAGAACATTATTTTCTTTTTGTGTTTCTTTTATTTTAGGGGGTCGGGGGGAAATATCTGCTTGTTCGGGGGCGAAACTGCGGCGCGCTAATGATCTAACTAGCCCTCTCTGCTAACATTGCGTGTTAGCTTAGCGACGTCGGCGTGAGCATGAGCGCTAGCTAGCCGAAAAACGTTTCTAAGCTAATTAGCGTCTTTATGCTAATATTGACCGTCTAAAAGTAATACTCACTACTGATTTGAATTCAAGTAAAGACGCGATACTTTAAGCAAGATTTACATAATTGCTCATAATCGCTTGTCAAACTCGAATTCCCTACATTGGAAACGCTGGTGGTCGGTGAGAAAAGCTTCCTCGCTAAACCATTGTACTGAGCGCTGCGCCGCATTCGCGTCTCCGGGATACATCGGAGTTAGCCGTAGCATGTCTTTTTTTTAACAGTTAATCGCGTGCTTGATGCTATTATAAAATATAAGTACAATTTTTTTTTGTCGACGCATCTGGCCTTGTTTCTTAAAATATTAATACTTGTTAAACGTCACGACGTCTTGGGGACGGGCGGGGATTAAGTTCCACCTAGCTAATTAGCCATTGAGACCAATCTGAAAATAATTGAGAGCACGTGCTGGTAAAAAAAAAAATCAAACCATATCAGTTGTGTGACGGGGTCCAGAAGCCAGATCTCTTTCCGTTTTATTACCAGTCTGACGTTAGTTAGCTCATGATCCTCAACGTGACATTATTTAACAAAGCCATGCTGGTAACGAAGCATCCTTGTCTCCATGGCCGACTGGAGTAGGGCCGGCCTACTATTGCGGCTCCCCGCAGGAACGCGTAATCTAGCCACTGCACTGTTCTTCTGTATGTGTCCTGGATTGTCTTGGAAACGTGTATTGAAAGTCTGCTTCGCACGCCCGACGATGCCATCTAGTAGTTCTTGGATCATGGCACGTCATGCGCCTCCATCTTGGCTTACAAAGGATTTGCATGTATCCGTAGTGGAACAGATGGCCATAAGGGGGTTTTCTTGCCAGCAGGTGTGACTTGAATCCATTCTTTTTCAGTTCAAACCAGCTGACCAAAGAAATGGTGATGGAGAAGCCAAGTGCCCAGCTTGTCGGGCGAGAGTTTGTCCGACAGTATTACACCCTTCTGAACCAGGCTCCCGACTACCTGCACAGGTAAATCTTACCAGAAATTTGTTTCCTTCCCGTAGTGATTCTTCTACAGATTGGAGATCCCAGAGAGCATCACATCTTTTTGATGCACAATATATAGCAGGATTTTGTATATAATTAGTGGATATGTTGAGAGAAGAATTTAACATGATTGTTATGGTTAGGTTATGCTTTGATTTTTTTAGTAATCATGTTATACATTTGGAAGAAATGGAAAAAGCACCAGAATTTTTTTTAATTAAAGTCATTTAAATCCTTAGAAATAGAATAATTTCATTGTCAATTTTTGTGACTAGACCATGTTGCCAAGAGTATGCAGCACGGTGGCTGGTGTGAAAATGGAAACATCGGTCTAAATAATTCAGTTTTTTTATTCACGGATTGATAACAAATAGGGTTTTTGATCTGCTAAAAATAAAACCATTTGTGTGATTTTTGACAATTTTGGGTAGATGCCATCTGCAGTCATGGTCCCAAGACCACGAAATGTAATATTCAGTGTTTTGTATTGAACACTTATTTTGAACAAATTTGACCCTTTAGTCTTTTTGGGTTGTTTAAAAGGTTTGGGGGGGGTTGGTTAAAGCAGTTTTATTGTGCAAGTCTATTTTACTTTTCCTTTTTTTGTTTAACATTTACAGGTTTTACGGCAAGAATTCTTCCTATGTGCATGGTGGTTTGGACAACAATGGCAAACCTGTAGAGGCCGTTTATGGCCAGTCGGTACGCACATTTAATTATTTATTTATTTTTTTCTCTCCGTCCTTATTTCTAACGCTGTCCGGTTCCGTTTTATAAATTTTCTGATTCTTTGTAGGAAATTCACAAAAAGGTGATGGCCCTGAGCTTCCGTGACTGCCACACTAAAATCAGGCATGTTGATGCCCATGCCACACTGAATGAGGGCGTTGTGGTGCAGGTTATGGGAGAGCTTTCAAACAACATGCAGCCCATGAGGAAGTTCATGCAGACGTTTGTGTTGGCCCCAGAGGTACAACATAGCATATTTATTTATTTTAAGCGATCACTTGTTTTAATACAAAGTGCAACAGTAAAGTTCTTTTAATTGTAATTTGTTAAAAAAAATCCTTTTTCCGAATAGTAAAATTGTGCAGGCAGCCAGCCAGTAGTGTAAATGATCATTTTCTTCTTTCAAAACAGGGTACAGTTGCAAACAAGTTCTATGTACACAATGACATCTTCCGCTATCAGGATGAAGTCTTTGGTGACTCGGACTCTGAACCTCCTGAGGGTGAGCCATTTAAACGTTATTTTAATGTGCTTTCATGCAGACAGCCTCTGTTGTAAATGGCATCATTCATCTTTAGAGTCTGAGGAAGAAGTGGAGGAATTGGAGGAGAGGGTGAACTCGCCTGAGGTACAGGAAGAGGCAGCTGCCTTCTATGAACAGAGTCCTTGGTAATGTTTATTTTTATTTTTCCCCTTTTCCCCTCCTCGTTCCTTTGTCTGTATGACAGAAGTTTGGCATCACTAATGCACAGTAGTAAATTTTAGTAAAAAAATCTCAAGTTATAGACCTAATCTTACATAATTCACTTGTCAGTTGACACCAATATCTAATATCTGCCCGCTTGAACAAAGTGTACCTGAATAAGGTAGTTAGTTGACAAGTTGGCTCTGTTTTAAGCACGCAGTGTAGCATCAATCATTTATTACAGAGGTCAAAGTATAACATTAAAGGTGTGTGGTTTCAGTGTGGAGCCAGAGGCTCCTCAAGAGGATGTGTCTGTAACCCCAGAGCCCCAACCTGAACCTGAGCCCGAGATGGAGCCCGAGGCAGCCGCCGTGGAGCTGAAACAGGATTCAGCAAGCCAGGCTGAGCTCCATACTGTGGATAAAAGCCCAAGACCTCCTCAGTCACCCACCCCGGCAGAGTCTGCAGCCACTATACCAGATGAAAACCGGGTATGTGCCATTCCTGTTATTTTAGTTGTCTCTTATGGGAAAATGTACCCATTCTATTTTAATGATTAATTCTAATAGGCATATAAGATTTGCTCAAGTGATTAAAACAATAGTACAAGTATAGACTGTCTCAAAGACATTTTCTTTTCTTTTTTTCCCCCCTTCAGCCTTTCTCATGGGCTTTAGTCACCAGTAAGAATCTCCCCCAGGGAGGAGTGGTGCCAGCTTCAGGAATTCCCCCTCACGTAGTCAAAGCTCCAGCAAATCAGGTGTGACTGTCATAAACAGCTTAAACAAAGGAAAATTCAGCCTGAAATACTTTTAGTGCATTAGCTTTTGATAATTGCCATTTTACTGTTTGTCATGTGGCAATCAACATTTTTTGTCGTGTAGGGTTATACAAAATGTTCTAATGTTGTAGCTTTAGTTGCCAAATATGCTTTTTGGTTATTGTTGATGCCAGTGCTATATAAAATGTAATTCAGCCCTTTTTTTTAATTAAATTTTTTTTTGGTAGTTCAAAGTGTGAGTAACAAGAATAACAAAGCTTCATGGTTTTGGTTTATTGAAGCTTCTTTAACACAGATTTCATGCAGTCAGCTTGAAGTGTAATTGTTTGCTTTTAGGAGTATATTGACTGTGGTATCTTGCAGCAGCCCAGAGTTGAAGTAAAGCCGGAACCCCAGACCACAGTACAGAGACCTCAGAGAGACCAGAGACCACGTGAACAAAGGCCAGGCCCCGTTCCAGCACAGAGAGCTCCAAGACCAGGAGGTATTTAATACACTTATGGATGCAATGTGCAACCATATAGGTACTGTGTAAATCATTTGGAATAGCTTGTTTATTTGCAGCCTGTGTGAATCTGCAGTTTGCCTTTGCTAAAAGTAATTTGGTTATTTTAATCAAAGTAATTACATAAGACCCAAGATCCATGAGCTTTTTCCCTCCCCCTTCCCTTCTATGGCATGATTTGAAACTGCCTTCAGCAGGCTTAACTCTGCAACGCCCTTTCACTGCCCTCACTAAATAAAATTGGCATTGCCTCCCACCAAATTAAGTTTCTATAATGCAAGCATTACCCTGAATTGGCTAGAAGCGATATTGTATGCGGCACCTTTAATGTAATGTGCATCATTGCTCCATTCTTAACACTGCAATTGTGTGTTTGTAGTGCGGGAGGGAGAGACTGGAGAACCTGAGGTAAGGCGGGTGGTCCGGTATCCTGACAGCCAGCAGCTCTTTGTTGGAAACGTACCTCATGATGTGGACAAGGCCGAGCTGAAGGAGTTCTTTGAGCGTAAGTTTGCATGCTTGACTTTGCTTGTGGGAAAGGCAACATTTACATGCACAATGCCAGATTGTATTGTCATTTCATGAGATGGTTTGTGATGTTTGTCTGATTTCAGAGTATGGAACGGTGCTGGAGTTGAGGATCAACAGTGGTGGCAAGCTTCCCAACTTTGGATTTGTGGTTTTTGATGATTCTGAGCCCGTACAGAAGATCCTGAGTAATCGGGTATGTACAGACCAATACAATAATGTGAATTCTGCTTTGTTTCTATGTGGCTGCTAGCTCATTTCAATAGTGGTCATCTTGTCTGTTGTAGCCCATTAAGCTGCGGGGAGATGTTCGTCTGAATGTGGAGGAAAAGAAAACTCGTTCGGCCCGTGAAGGAGAGAGGCACATCCGTCCCAGAGGCCCAGGAGGACCACGTGACCGGATAGGAGGGCCAAGGGGCCCGCCTCCTCGAGGTGGCATGGCTCAGAAACCAAGTTTTGGTGTCGGGCGCGGTGCGGGCTCCAGTGAAGGGCGCTATGCAGGACCACGCCAGTGAAGCAGCTCTCGTCTCACTGCTGATGCAAGTCAACCCGATTAACAGCTTTCCTCATCCTGTTTGCCATGCTGCTCCTGGGCTGCGGAGCGGCATTTCCCCTTTATCTGGACTCCTTCTGTATTTGAGTTTGAACTCGAATTATGTTGTAGACAAGCAAACTACTTGAAAAGGAAAAAACCCAAGCGTTTTTGTTTCTGTTTTGTTTTAGCGTTCTCTCCCTGTTTCTTAAAGGAACGTGTTTTTACTGCTCGGGCAATCCTGTGTATTGCTAGCGCCCGCTTGTCAGGTCAAAGTGCAAATATGGTTTTATTTGGAATTGTCGCCAAGTCAAATCATGGTTGTGTCTGAGTGACTAGCATGTAAAGAATCCTGTTTGCCTTCTACTGTTGCACTTCATCAAAAATAACATATTTTAACAACTCTGCTGATGAGAGAACAGAATAAACTTGATGTACTGTTTTGAGCCCTGTGTGTTCTGCGATGCACTGCTCTCCTATTCAGACTGTTTTCACGTGCAGCTTAATTGATGGAAATGACAATTGTCACCAAAAAAATAGTTTGCACATTTCTGCTGATCCCCCGAGGCGACGCTCTAAACTGGCAGAGCCGGCTTGTTCCTAACCTAATGGGTGTCCCAGTTCACATTTCAAATCAAATTGTTCCTCCAACCGAATTTCCAATTGTTTCAACTCACTCGGATTATAGACTGACGGGTTTTGTTATTCAAAAATAACCTGCTCTTTGGGTACACTAGTGACTGGTTGTTTATAAGCTACAATATTACCCCCCTCCACCGATTCTTAATTTATTGAATAAACTTTTGAGTATCCCGTTTCAGATTTCTACCCTTTCATGCTGCTGAGACTCTTCTCCACATACCGTTTATCAGTTTAGATAGAACTTGTACTCGTGTGTGTGTGTGTGTGTGACGGAGCTACTGCTGTGAGAGAGGTTTATTCACCTGCCTTTTTGGACTGGTTTGTATAAAATAAATTTGGACAAAACCACTGACCATGTTAGAATGAGTGGTACTGAAATCTCTCCTTTTTCATCTCTGTATAAAGAAGTAAACTGCATGTTGCTATATATAAGACTTGGTTTTAAGTGTAGGGAGATGCAGCCGAGACGCCTACGACAGAGGAAGGTGAATGCGTGTTAGCAGGTGGTACGAGATTTAGTATTCGTAAAGACCTCCATCACACATGCTGGAGTCCTCACCCTATGACCCACATGAGCTCAAGATGTCCTCCTCAGCTGGCAGTGACCCACAGAACAGATGGAGTGCCCTAATAAAAGCCTGCAACATGAGCTGCATTATGCAACTGCATACCCTTTTGCTTAGAGAGTAGATATTAAAAGGCAACTGAATATTCTCAAGGAAAGATTTACATTCATGCACTGTTGGAAAGTTGTAGAAGGCTTGAGGATTTTCTTGCAGGAGAGTAAAATATTTGACAAGGAAACTTGGAAGCCAAGCATGTTTTAATAATCCAAAGCCTGAGATGGGAGGTAGTGAATACAAATAGTTCATCATGTACTCACGCTATAGTTTTGTTCCGCAAATATCTAATTTCCATTACAATGCTTTTAATACATTTTAGTGAGAATCTTTTCATTGCTCTGTGCTTGTGAGCCATTCTCAGCCCATTCTCTTGCCATTGCACAGCTTTTTCCCCTTATCTACCACTAGCCTATCATTTCCTGGCTATAGGTAGGCTAGCCTACAAAATTAACAATGATCAAGGCAGAAGGCATCAAGAAATATGGATGAATCCATGATGTAAACTGAGAACAGAGACATTACTGATAATTATTTCTCTGTTCTATATGGTGGTCGTTCAGCCTGATTACATTCATTAGGTAAAAAAAAAAAAGAATATATATATATATATATATATATATATATATATATATATATATATATATATATATATATATATATATATCTATATATATATATCTATATATATATATATATATATATATATCATATTGATATATATATATATAGCACACACACACAAGTCTATAAATTACTAAATACAAAAATTGATTGTATTAATGTGATATAAGGTCCACGTTCCAGCCTGACACTAATACAACTTAAATACATATCACAGCTCTTGACTCTAACTTGAGTGGAAAGTGTAATCAGTACTGTGACTTTTACTTTTGGAAACATTAATATCTCTACTTCTACATTTGCCACATCTGTCCAAATCCTATAGAAAAAAATAAGTTATGCAATGTATTTGTGAAAATGTATATTGTTTCCACAGTGCTGGTGTTGAATTGTGATTAGTCTTATGTTCACAACATTTCGGACACAGCATACTCCTGGCAGTAATTAAAATAGGTTGATATTACTATGCTCATTCTAAAGCATCAATGTTTCTGGCATAACATCTAATTCACATCGAATTAAGGATAAGGATAAAAATGTACTACAACTTAAAGATCTGACAGTCATTGATATGGTGAAGAGTTGGGTAAGATGTCCGAGTGAAATATCCGGTAGAAGATGAATGAATGAATGAATATTAGTTTCAAGATTGTTCATATCTTTCTTCACTGTTATTCTAAATGGATAAAAATAATGCATGGATGTATTTTTTTTTAATATACATACACAGTGTTTGGAGTAACTGGTTACATGTATCGGCGTTAAATAAATGTAACAGAAATTTGTCACAGTTACTGAGAAAAAAGTGTGATTAAATCACTTATGTAAATGTGAAAGATTACAAATAGGGTTACATCTGAACATGTCAAATCAGTACTTTAGACTACTGCAGCGGTTCTCAAACAGTGGGGCGAGATGCGAGTGGGAGGCGCGTGCGACCTGCGGGGAATATGCTTTTAATTGCAGTACAACTGCAATAAAGTAGAACCGCATATCCACTACAGAGGGTGGCAGTGGTGCTCTCGGCCTCAGAGTATGCGCAGGGAGGAACGTGACGGAAACAATATGGCGAAGCGTAACAAGCACGTACCACCCTGTCAATAATCTGATTCTAATGCAGTTTCATTTCAAATAATATGACCTATTTTTTCTGAGGGTTTGAACATTTTTACTTTTGAATGTTACAAGCGCCACCTAGTGGACAACTGAAAGTAATCAAAAATAATAACGGAAACCGTTACTTTTATAAAGTAACTGAAAAGTTTAGTGACGCTACTAAGTTACATTATCATTTGTAATCTGTAATCTGTTACAGATAGATAACGTTCCCCACACTGTGTATATACAAGCACGCCAACAGGTCAGTTAAAGCTGAATTAAATATAGACCTCTATTTCATCCACAAGCATCTGGCACATTTGAAAGAATCTTGCCAACGTACTTTGGCTTAGCCTTTTACATACGATCATTCCAGAGCTGCAAGAAAATCAATCCGCCAAAATCCATGTGCCATTGATTCATATACTACTGGATGGACAGACAGACAGCATTGTGTGTGTGTGTGTGTGTGTGTGTGTGTGTGTGGATGGGAAATTGCATGTCAGGTGCAATAACCCTGGTGCAACTTGCTGATTCTCTGTTGCTTTCACATGCCCCCTTTCCCCCTAAATGCCCCGACTGCACCTCTATCCGTCCATCATGCTCTTGGAGTTTCAGTCATCGCCACTCTTATAGGTCAAGCGTTCGGCAATCATAAGATCCTATACAATCTGGTGCGGAGCAGACTACCACAAAGCAAAAAAAAAATAAAAATAAAAACCACAGAAGAGGAGTTGAAGGGAAGAAAACCAGCCCATTTACAGAAATCAGAGATCATTCGAACAGCTCAGCAATCATTTCAAGCAACCTCAAGAGAGCCAATCAACAGCAGAATCATATCCAAAAAAAAAGACTTTGCAATCGTTCCAGCTGTAGTTGAAGAAGTTCAATCCCCCTCTGGCAGTAACGGTCCAGTTCTATACAGCTATCACCGAGTTCATCTTGACATCCTCGATAATTGTCGGCGTGCTGCTGTTTCTGCTCAAGAGACAAACGCAGCACATCAACCGCTCCTCCGAAAAAGATAATCGCATTGCATTTATCACACAAGTCCGAAACCTTTTCTGACTTGGGGTTTTACATGCTGAGCATTCCAAGTACAATACTGTGTCTCCTCAAATGTTTTATGGCCACCATCAGGATTGTTTGCCCTAAAATGCTACCAGCAAGTAGCTCCTTGTACAGAGGTATGCAAATAAACCAATTCCAGCATGGCAATACATTTACATTTGACAAACATCCTTATCCAGAGCGACTTACAACTGAGCAATTGAAGGTTAAGGGCCTTGCTCAAATGCCCCACTAGTGGCAGCTTGGTGGTGGTGAGATTTTGAACTTTCGATCTTCTTGACCAGAGGCCAATTCCTTAACTACTTAACCACTGCAAGAACTTGAATGGCCATAAACATGAGCTCAAAGCTTAGGGATGATCCAGAACAATTTCTACCCAGATTTCTATCCATCACACTACTGATCTGGTGGCTGAATGACTGAATGCCTGCAGCCTTGTTCTGAAATCTAGAGAAAATCCTCCTGTAAGAGTGGAAATAATGATGACAGAAAGAAGGGAAGTGAAGAAAAAGGTTAGGGGTTTACAAACATGTGTATGTATGTATGTATGTATGTATATTTATATATACACACACACACACTCACACATAATTTTTATCTATGGATGGAAGTTTTGGACACTTTCATTCATACACATTAAATCATTATGGTTTCAGACAAAACTTTCAGAAGTGTAAAGTAGGGCGCCAAATTATTCAAGGTTACGGTTGGTTTTTGATGCGTATTGGTATTCACGACAGTGATATTTTCCCAATAATGGACCACGACGCAAATGTGAAGCACATCATTTATATTCCGCAGCGAAGCAGATCGAATTGTTAGTTATGGGTTCGCGGGAAAGAAACCGAGCACAGCACAGCAGCGTCGTAATAAAGCCCAGACAAAATCACTCCAGAATTTACTACGGACATCCTGCACCTCTGTCCTCAATTTTTAACGCTTATACATAATGAGATGGATTGGGTTTCATGTTTATCCCAGAAAAAGAGAACAATAAAATCAGTATTATTCATCAAATGTCGTTTCTGAGTGGCTATCATTCACGAGAGCACACAAGTCATTCTGCATAATGGATGAATAAAAAACAACAGTTTGTTTTGTTTGTCCAAATGTCCTCAATAGAGAGAAAAAAAAAACAGTTCAGACTCTTTGTTCAGAAAACCTTTAATAGTAGAATTAGCTTTAGCATAATGACATATTTCAATAAATATTTAATTATATACAGATACAGCAGAAATGGTACATTCCTTTTTTTTTCTTCAAATTGCTCACATTTCTGTACAAGCCAAAAATATCTGCCATTATTTATATTCATGCAAAATATTCTATGTTTCAGAATTAGAAAAAAAAAAAAAACCCAAAAAACCACATTTGCTAATTTTTTTCAAATACTGCTTAAAAGGGAGCTGCACACTTTAATTTATAATCATTAGCAACTGAAAAGGTGCACTTTGTGCCAATACATGATATACGCAAGAAAAACAAGAAATGAAAAATATAGATTAAGGCCATACAAGCTTACGTAGAAGATACGAACCCTCCAAGAACCTTTTCCGACGGCTTTGTGTCACAAGGAACGCTCATGCCCAAAGTCTTCATGAAATAGCAAAAAAACAAAAAAACAAAAAAAAAACATTGATAAGAAAAGAAAGAAATGAATCATATCATGCCTCATAAAATTGACAAAGAACCAATATAACCAATACTTTTTCATTGATATTTGCATTACTATTATTTTATTTATTTCTTTTTTTGCCTCAGCAAGGCTCGGGTTGCACTTAGCAGATGTTTCGCGTTGCGCTGTCCTCATTTCCAAATCAGTCCGCTGTGGACTTCCAGTCTCTCGTACCAGATCTAGCAGTTAAAAGGAGGATATGAGTGTGAACGCAGTCTTACACACGAAGGAGTAAGTGGCTTAAAGCAGCTTTTTAATTTTTTTATTCATCGGGGCGTTTGGTATGGGCCGGGGAGGGGCATCATATAGCTAAGCATCACATTTACAAATGCGTTCAAATGGGTTCGGATCAGATCTCACAGATCGTCAAAGCCAAAATGGAATTAGTACAATACACATCTGTATGAGTGGACGCAACTGACCGTAATGAGAGTGAATCGCTGGTTTGATTAGTACCTGCAACGTTCTATAGATTCTGAACTGAATACAATGGCAGCTATTAATGATTTGAGGTATAGAAAGAGGAAACGGGGAAAGAGAGAGAGAGAGAGAGAGAGGGAGGGAGAGAGAGAGAGGGAGAGGTCAGTACTTGAAGCTTTCTGCACCTTCATTCGCAGAAAGGGAAAAAAAAACCCTATACCTGTGAATTGAACATTTAGTGCAGAAGAACGGCGAAATACAGAGAAACACACTTAAAGATTTTTCTAATTTCTCAGATCATGATTCAGTGGCGCTGAAACCCTTCCATGTCTCGCTCAAGCCGCATCATCAGTCCCGGAACAAGCAAAAGTGTTAAACCCGGGAAATACTGCGATGATTGCAGTTCGACACACACACCATCCCGGGTCCCACTCTAACGCCGCTCTAATGCACATGTCATTTCTCATCTCGGATGTATGAACTGATATATATATATATTAAAATAATAAATTATATATTAAAAGATAAATACGAGGTAATTTAAGCCTCTTATTAATTCGAACCCCCTCATTTCCCCCGGGCGATGTTAAGAAAGCGCAGACGTGATCAAATGCGATGTCGCAGTTCTTCTTCTTTTTTAGTTTTACGCAACTAAATACATTACCTCAAGGGATAAATAACATGATGACTGATGAAGGAAGCTGGTGTACGTATTATTTGTCAAAAACAAGGTGAAGCCTTGCTATCAGGTACTCGCTTTGCACGGCTGAAAGGCAGTGGCAACGCTTTAAGGAGATTTACTCTTTGGCCAAGGAAACAAATCAAGTGGACAAACACAATGCGGAATTGGAGAACGAACAGCGCTCTCGCGAATCGTAATTCACGCTGCCCTCCAGGACTTGGTGCGAATGTACTTTCATTTCTGTCCAGAAAGTGAAACATTAGCAAAGTAAAGAAAATCGCCAAAAAAAAAAAATTCCCCTTGTCATGCATAGTGGACTGGGTGTTTTTTTTGTTGTTTTTTTTTAGAACAAGCAAATAAATAAATAAATAAATAAATAAATAAGATGAATGAATGAATGAATGAATAAATAAATGCCATTTTGGCAATGTGACCCCAGGCCACTTAAGGAAGAAGAAGAAGAAAAAAACAATAATTGCATATCTTCGTATTGCATAGAGAAGCCAGATGAGGATGCAATCCATGGAAGCATGATTTTTCTTTCTTTCTTTCTTTCTTTTTTTTTTTTTTACCATTTAAATCATCATTTAAATACATTGCAAATAATTTGATTTTGCTGCACAATACATACTTTGAGTTAAAAGTCACAGTAATACACATTTGGTTGTTAAATATATATTTAAGTGTATGACGCCGCTGACTGCTTATAAAAATAACGCTTTCTGCCGGAGGCCGATGTGGATGCAAAAACAACAATAAGGGGAATAAAACGATTAGGTTTTTTTTTTTTTTCTTTTTTCTAGGATGTCTATGCTGTGAAAAAGCAAACTGAAGGAACTGATAGAATAAAACACTTCTTGTACATTTTCCTCTTGTTTCAGTCATGTCATGATACATAGCTTGTAAATATGTTGGAATAAATAAAGCGATAAAGATTTATAGCCCAAAGTTCCTTTTTTTTTTTTCTTTTTTTCTCATTGACCACAAAAAGCTGAGGAACATGGTACAGCAACATGCTGTTCACTTGGCACGTGAGTAAATGACATAATTTTGGACCAAAATATTCACACTTTGAACACAGCTGGTATAAACAATAGAATTTTTCGACGGTTGACTCGTCAAGCTTCCACCAGAAATGTGACATCATGACAGGACTGTGTCATCACGACGTGTCCTGTTTTTTTTTCTGGGCACTGACAAAGTGCTTGCAATACATATATTGAAGCAGATCTAGACATAGATATAGATATAATTCCAGCGACTCTTGCGTTACTTATTCATGGAAGCACCGAACCGCGTGGCGTTCTTTTTAAAACCTTTCCGTTTTTTTTTCTGGGCTTGGAGTAATTGGAGTTTCGTTTTAAATACGTAATATATAATACATATTCCTTCATATTCCCATAATGCACCATGTCTTCAAGTTGCAAAAAAAAAAAGAAAAAAAAAGAAAAAGAAAAAAAGGGTCTCGCATGAGCAACATCCCTCGGAATTTCCGTTTTTTGCTCGGAGGTTCTGTGACGTATCTGTAAAAGTCTAATATTTTATGTTGCCATTTTTATTTTTTCTTTGAATTTTTTAGTAAATATATTGCCACATTCATATATCATGCATTTGACTGCATTGCTATTGCACAGGTCCAGATTAATTCGGGAGAACGGGGAGAAAAAAGACGGAAAAGAAAGAAAATGAATATCGGGAAATGAGACTCGGCACTGAAAGCAAGTAAGTGCAGAGGAGAGGAGAGGAAGTGTGTGTGTGTGTGTGTGTGTGTGTGTGTTGGGGGAGAAGGGAAAGCGAACAGCGGCAGCTTTTTCAGCTCGGATCTCACCCTTTTCTCCAGAATATTTACTGCTTGTGAATATCCTCGCTACGGATGATCTTGTAAATGATCCAGTAGAAAATGTTAAAAATGAGGAAGACGAGTGGGAAGGCGACCCGCGACACTGTGTCAATGCGTTTGGCGCGGCTGATGAAGAGCTTGCGCATCTCCTCCACGC
This sequence comes from Kryptopterus vitreolus, assembly GCA_030449085.1. Classification (NCBI taxonomy): domain Eukaryota; kingdom Metazoa; phylum Chordata; class Actinopteri; order Siluriformes; family Siluridae; genus Kryptopterus; species Kryptopterus vitreolus. Next base: position 20,812,651 of record JACRUU010000027.1, on the reverse strand, counting down.
TCTTCTCCGGCGGCATGCTGGAGGCCGGAGCGTTGTTGTTGCCCTTGATGGCCATGCCGTCTTTGGCCTGCAGACACGCGGGGCCCATGCCGTAAGCGGCGAAGCTGAAGCGCCCTTCACCTGCTTCCTCCTCCTGTAACCGGTCCATACAAACACACACCATCTGTTAGCACCCCTTATGGCCCTTAATTACAGACACCTTTTAACACGCGTGTTCTACGCAACACTTAACAACATTTCCTGCATGGCAGGATAACGCGAGACCCATTCTAAAATTGGTAAATGTCAATCAGGACATTTTTTTCTTTACCATAATCAAACTTGTTTACATGGTTTTGCTTATTTTTTGTTGTTTCACCTGAGATTAGTGTTAAGGTTCTTTTTTTGTTTGTTTTGTTTGGTTTTTTGTGTGTTAATAAATTAAGCTGAAGTGAAGAGGACTGATTCCTCCCAAAGGTGTTGAGTAGGGTCAGAGGTCAGAGCTTTACAGCAGGCCACTCGAGATCTTTCACTCCAGCGTAGAAGAATTTAGAAAAGTAGCAAATATAAAGCTTCAACTGGTTCAATAATCATATATATATATATATATATATATATATATATTATCGCTATATATATATATATATATATATATATCTATATATATATATATATATATATATGTGTGTGTGTGTGTGTGTGTGTGTGTGTGTGTGTGTGTGTGTGTGTGTGTGTGTGTGTGTGTGTGTGTGTGTGTGTGTGTGTATCATTCTAAAACTATGTAATCATGTTTCCACGAAACATTCTTAGGAGATACATATTAAAGAAAAAAACAGTAATGTGGTAGGGATTAGTTATGTCAATTATACATAATCTCATTCATATTTTTATTTATTTATTATTATTTTTACAAAGACAAATTCAGACAGGTTACACTGTTGAACAGTGTATATTATTCAAAACATCTTAAAAATGTCACCCTTGGGTCACTTGAGCAACCCTCTGTGCTCCGGGGGGGGGCCGCATCATGGCTGACCCCGGCTGGGATATGCGAGGAAAGTATTCCACTGTGCTGTAATATGTATGTGTGACAAATAAAGTCTATTCTATTAAATACACAGAAGAGTGTCCTGCTTATTGACTTGTTTAATCCTTCTTGATCTTACGCCACACCTGCCGCACTGTGAGGCTTTATTCAGACCGGGAGTGTTCATGGGGATTAATTGTTGACATTACGAGTCTGAAAGAGCGATGGGTATCACAGAAGGCATCGTTTTATTTTTTTTAAAAATCGGAATTAATGGAACAACTACGGTACCTTCGCTCACACTTATATGAGACTGAGCAGATGCGTAATATATGCAAAGCTAAAGCGGGCGCCAAGATTAATTACATTTCGGTACGCATCGATGTTTTCACTACTTGCTGTTTGCAGTAAATTGCCAAATGCAAAGCAGGGTACTTATCTTTGTGATGCCCAGACGTAAACATGCAACACTGAGAACTGAGATACGGGAAGGTCGAGTGACCGGCCACGTTTTTTTTCTTTTTTCTTCAGGGCTCCATTTTTTAGCCAGTAAACCCTCTTTTTTGTCCTTGCCTTCTTGTTATTCCATTTCGATCCTTTAATGTGCTTGGGAGGAAATGGAAAAGCATTCTCGGATGCATTTATGTGTGCGTGTGTATGTGTGTGTGTGTGTGTATGTGTGTGTGCGTGAAGCATTTCCTTTGCCCTCCAGTTTGGTGCACAGGTTTCTCAGCGATGCCGGGTGCTCCGACCTTGCATCGTCCTTGAGTGCCGCACCATTTGTACCCATTACAGATGCTCCACTTTATTCCTGCTGCCATATGATTAATGTGGTGGCGTGGAGACGTGACATGGTGCCGTAAAGAGGAGCAGGGCTGCCGCGCTGCATCGCTACCGTGCTTTGTCCTTCGCCGTGCTGCTGGATTCATTAGCACCCTCTCCGTCATTAAAAACGTCGCCATTACACCGCGGCACGCCGGGCTTCATCGTCGGCTCGCGGCGAAGCAAAATAAATAAAAGCAACATACATTCTTTAGAGCGCGATTTAAAACGCAGTTTCGTCACTGGTTATTAGAATGCAGCTCACTCCTGCGTTTCAGAGGCGCGAGCATCTGGTGCCATGTACCTCTCGGGTCTTTCAGCCACCATCAATCTTTTTTTTTTTGTTGCTTGGGATTGAGGCGTCTATAGCCTCGACTGAGCTTGTGTGATTAATACTGCGTATTAAACATCCGGCTAGGTGACAGTCAGTCAAAGCTTTTTATCGCATATGCGCTTTATTATTATTATTTTGCATGCATGCATGCAATGAAACTCTGAGGAAACCTTGTTTATTAAGCAATACGAGGACCAGGACCGTGCATAATAAATTCCAATTTTATCTGCACTCTCAGCCTGTATTCCATTGCGAGGCATTTGATTTGCGTAACGTCCTCAAAACTCGGAGATTTCTATCGGTTATTACGCGCTTCTGCATGCGATTACGCAGCGCTCTCCAGTGAATGAAACGGAATGAAACCGGCGTGCGTTATGCAAATTTACGCAACAATTAGGATTCTGTTGTGGTTTAGAAGCCGATTTCTGGCATTTCTGAAATTCCTTTTCAACTCAAAAACGTTACACAGTCGCCTTATAGATTCTTATAATCTTTTTTTTTGTCTTGCTGAACAAATCAATCTCACTCCATCATGTACAGCAAACTCTATACATTTCAGGGTTCTCATCATAACCACACGCACTACACAAGTGAGCCCGTAAGAAAGTGCACTGTTGCAGGGCATTCCACCTGAGGACAGTGCGGCCCCTGAAACCGAGCCTTATTGATCTCCGCTTTTGTATCTCAAAATACTGCTTATCCGTTCAATGCAAATAGCTGAGACCGGGATAAAGGAAAAGGAGACGAATCTGATTGAGTGCTCCGCCTTAGCCGCAATCAACACTAACCAGTTGATTGATCACCATCAGTATGATACTCCTTAATCCTCACTTAGCAAAGGCGAAGGCTGCGCTTTCACTCAAAAGCCTTTCAGTTGCTTCTTAACGCTCTCGCTGAGCATAATGTGGAGCAGCTGGGAACAACTGCACGTCTCGTGTACCCCTGTCGTGTCCCTTGTGTGACTACAGAGATCATTGTTCCGATAGTCTGAGCCTGATGGTTACACCAGAATGTGTGCTAAAATTATACTTCTGCTGGAATCTGTTACAAAATGACTTACAAAACGCAGTAAGTATCTTTGGAGTTAAATCGAATGTCTATGTGTATTGTAACGTATCAAATAGCATTTCCGAAGATACGTTTTTACCACATTCTTGCTGCAAGCGACAAGCTGTTTTCCACCAAGACATGCTTTTACTCCGCTAATGTCTGTCCAGCAGGGGGAATCCTGTGTCTACACTGTGAGGCAGCGTGAGACAAAAGGGGGTTGAGTAAGCTCTGAGAGCAGCACTGAGCCGCAGCAGCCAGGCTGAATGATGGCCCCTGCAAGGTGCGAAGGAAAGCTTGAGCCCAGCTGTGGATCACCACTGCCAGCGAGCTTCATTAAGAGAGGTGGTGATAGTGTTGCGACCCTGCTGCTACCGCTCAGTCTGCTCAACATCGATCATGTCACTGCGCCCAACTGGACGACTCGGACACTACACCGACAACATACACAGCCATTTTGTGCTTCGGATGCTACACATTCTACACTTCTACACTCGCAGATAGCTCACTATAAACACACACACACACACACAACACATATATACATATATATATATATATATATATATATATATATATATATATATATATATATATATATATATACACATATACATACATTCATAATTATTATCAGTAATATTATTTTTATTATGATATTATTAGCATTTGTGACTGCTTTTTAAAAAAATATCTTATTTAAATAAACTATAAAATAATATTTTCTAGTAATTTATAAAAAGTTTATATAATAAATGCAATTAATACAACACATTTTTATTATACTCATTAAATTGAGTAATGAATCAAATTGGTACAAATGAAAATTATTAAATAAAATGTAATAAACATATAATTAAATAGTTAGTTAAATATGGTAATACATGCATAGGTAAGTGTGTCTTTTACATTTAATACTGAATTTTATAAAGATTGTATCTACTTAACTCATCTACTTATTTCAGCAAATAACAATGACTTGGTATGGGGACTACTTGGTAAGTGTGATCTAAATGTGGCATTTGACACAATCATGTTCTCCTACATAGATTACTCTCTATATGTATTATTGGTGTCCCTTTTAGCTGTTTCAGATCTCTCTGGGGGCACACAGTTTGTCCACCTTAAAAACTCTTTTATTTATCATTTACTTCTTGCCACTTGGTTATATTATTTAGGAAATATGGCATTAATTTCCATTGCTACATGGATGACACTCTATTTGTCCTCCAAGCCGAATCTTCTTCCTCTCTTTTTGCCTAGAAGAGATTAAATCATCGTTCTCATACAACTTTCTGATATCCAAAGTCCAATCTGGCAAAATTCAATCTCAATTTCTAATGATAATTCTATAATCTCCTCATCTTCACAGATGAAGAGTGTGGGTGTAGTCCTTGATAGCACATTGTCCTTTGATAAGTGCGTAAACAATATTACCCGATCTGCGGATTTCCTACGGAATATCTACGTAACATCAGCCGTCGTCATTCATTCCTCACATCAAATACCACGGCTATTCTTGTACATGCTATAGTTACCTCACGCATTGATTACTGCAACTCTCTTCTGTTTGGGTTCCCTCACAAACTCCTCCATAAGCTTCAACTGGTCCAGAACTCAGCTGCCCGTATAATTACTAGAACCTCCTCCATTGAGCATATCTCCCCAATTCTTCATCATCTACACTGGCTTCCTGTCAAATATCGTATAGAGCACAAGATTTTTCTTCTCACTTTCAAAGCTCTTTATAACCTTACCCCTTCTTATCGCTCTGACTTGCTTCATACGCACATATCAAAGCACACACTCAGATCTTCTTCATCTCACTGTATTAGGGCATTTAGCTGGGCGGCTCCTCACCTCTGGAATTCTCTTGCGCAATCACTGCGAGCGACTCACTGCCTGACCACTTTTAAATCCTCGCTAAAAAAAATCGCACGTTCAGAGTAGCTTTTCTTGATGACTTTTAACAGTTAAATAGCTGTCTGGTGTTTCATTTAATGAGTTCACTGTACTGTACTGTGTCCTTGATTATAAAGAGAGAGAAAGAGAGAGAGAGAGAGAAATAGAGGCCACAAAATGAGAAGATGCACCAAGTACATTCAATTACAAAATCAACTTGAGCGCCAGAAATCATATTTCAACAATACTCCAAATTGTAACACATGCAAACCTGGGAAAAGTAAAACAACATACACTATAGTACACAAGACACAATGTAACATCCACTGTGCCTAAAAGACCTGAATGCATGGTGGCAGCTGTGCAGAGAGATGAACGGCCGTAGCGCTAGCCGTAAGATATTAGCAATGACTGCATGTCCAACTGAAATGACTGACTTTCTGTTGAATGTCAATTATACATGAAATCAAAACTCATTTTTCTCTACATTTTGAGGTATTATTTAAGCTTTCAAGAATTCATATTAGATATCCGTCGTACATTTGTGTACATTTGTGCAGATGGTGCAAGTGTCATCTTCATATTTACTCTATGAACAGGAGTGGAAATAGGTAATGTTTTTCTTTTTGTCATTTCGGTACTTGCTAGTTCGGCACGTACTGTAATTAGGGTAGTCTAAGATTAAAGTCTTGAAACCACAAATCAGTCTTATAGTCAGTACATATGACTCGGTGTATCTGAAAGGAAGAAAAAAAAACTAAATCGGCACGCATTCATTTGTGCTGTAAAAGCAGCGTGATTGCTTCTGTTGTTGAACACAGAACTACAGATGTCACTCTTAAAATAATCCACTTTCGACTGATCCCGTTAGGGGTCTGATTTGGCATGTTTAACAATCACTTTGAAAATACCGGTACTATGAAGTAAGTGAGGTACCGCATTGTTTTTAAAAGACCGGTATCACGATGGTTTTTTAATATTGGTACATCGTGCAACACTATATGTATATTATTTTATGTATGTACTGTATTATTGAAATGAAATACTCTTCGTGCATACATTCCCAGTTTAGACCATACATTTTTATGTACAGCAGGTTTTCCAATCAAATGCATCAGTTTAGGACAAAAGCCTATAAAGAATGATTTAATCAGGACCTACTCGTGCTGCTCTGTGGCATAGGTTAGCTGCTGCTATATATTTATCTGTGTGTTTCAAATAGCACTGTGCTCCGATATGATGTAGCAATTACTTGCCAAATTGCTCAAATGAACTACTTTTAAATGAACTAACGTTTAAATGTTAGTTTATATACATTGCTAATATGTTACTAAAGCTAATCCAGTAGCTGATAAGACAGCACATCAAATTCTAGCTGATGGTATGTATTACAATTGAAAAGAGATTTCTTGCAACAAGACGTGTGTGTGTGTGTGTGTGAATGGTTTCTGTAATATAACTACATTTTTGATCGTTTTTTTACAGGCTTAGTACCATACCCCTGTCCTGAATCTAAAATGTCTTAAGTCTGTTCAACTGCAAACTAATATAAACCGTTTTTTGCCGTATAACAGGTTACCGTGACTTCCTCGTGAATTTATAGGACACTAAATCTGCAATGAAATAGTAGAATCGGCAGCATGTGCTGTTTGCAGGTTACAGGTGAATAATGCAAGGAAAGATCAAGACCAATTGTGTACTTTCTCTCAGAGCTTGGTGAAGAGTGCATCGTTGTTATCTGCACCTATTGAATTATAGATCTCAGTACGATTCAAGCTTTAGGCATAGCTCCACTTTATTCTTTAACTTTTTTATTTATTCTCCTATATATATATTATATATATATTATATATATATATATATATATATATATATATATATATATATATATATATATATATATATATATATATATATATATATAAAATTTACATTGCTATAGTTTGCCTGGAGCGTCACTTAAGAATTTCATTGTACAAACAGTCACTGACATCTGTACATATGACAAATAAACCTGAAACTTGTAATCTGTGAATAATTGTGAAGTCACACACACAGCAGTGAGAGCTTACAGAGCTCAGCTTTCCACCACTTTCCTAATAAGACTGTTCTCAGTTCATACGCTGAGAATATACCATTTAAGGATTTGTATTAATACTATTTTGACCTGATATTACATTACGTGTGTTACAATAAACTACTGGGGGTAGGGGGTATTACGATTCTATTAGTTTTATTAAGAGTCTCTGATATATGTGTTGAAATATAATAGGATTAGGGTGATTTAATGGCGCTACGTTTCCTCCGTCTGGTCACAAGCTACAGTTTTTAATTTCAGATTCTTTCATTTCTAGAATGTCACAAATCATATGCATTGGATACAACCATGTGTACAGTACTTATAGGGCTGTTCTGGAAAATTGGACCACACTACATTAAAAAAAAATTCTAATAAAAAAATGTAATGTTAAAAATGCAATAGTAACTATATATATATATATATATATATATATATATATATATATATATATATATATATATAGAGAGAGAGAGAGAGAGAGAGAGAGAGAGAGAGAGAGAGACAGAGAGATAGAGATAGAAAGATAGACTGTTGTCATAGCTAGTAATAATGATCATGCAATGTGTGTTTAAGTTCTTCACTTTACTGAACAAAGCAAGGAAGGAAACAATTTGTTTAAATCCATTTCATTAGGACTAAGTCCTTCTTGATCTTTTGTGTTGTGATCTCTTTGACCCAAGTAAAGCTTCACACCACAAGGGAGCGCTGCCTGATAACATAAAGCTTTTCACCATCACACATACTGATTTTCCTTTGCATATTGGGATGCCTGACTCGTTTCAGGACTGTTCCTGTTTTTCCTTAAACCATTACCAAATATCTGGAGGCACACAATTGTATAGGTTGTATAGGTTGTGTAGGACTCCATATTTCCATCACTTGAACTCAGAACCCAATTGTTGTGTCATGATGTTCCAACATGAAAATGCCCCTGTGCACACATTCATCTCCATGAATATTTGGTTTGTGGAAGATCTACAATGGTCCTCAGTAAAGCTCTGACCTCAACCCTACTGAACACCTTTGGAATGTATTCAAACATTGCCTGAAACCCGGGCCTCCTCGCTAACACCCTTGTGGCTGAATAAGCACAAATCTAATTGATTTGAATGAGTACAAAAGGACTGACTTGGCTGCGCACCCTCACCCATTTAAACAACATCCACAACTAATATAGTTTTAAGCCTCAACTGATGTAACAGAGTGATTCAGGTGTGGCTCCTGGTTGGTTGGAATGAAACCTTAACCTATGACAAGCTTTTCAAGATAATACTGATGTCATTAGTGCTGTCAGGACTGAAACCATGTAGGAAGCTCTCACAAGCTCTTGATCCCTGCTGTCTAAAAGGATACATGTTTATATCGACCATAACGACTGGCCAGATTTTAGGCCAGTCTGACTAAACAGTTTAGTACTGACTAAACAGATTTTAGGTATTAAATTATACTCCATCTATAGTGTATAGCATACTCTTACGCTAGGTTTATATTATTAGCATGTGTGAAGACTAATCATGACAAATCCTCTGTGTGAGGGTGTGAAAGTGCTGCGTATGCATGGGGGTTGCCTGTAGGAATGTTGCTGAAGCGTTACAAAACCTATGTAGTTCTGTATGAAAGCTGGCTAAGCATTATGTAATTGTGTGTTGGTGAAAAATAGTTTGATTATTGACATAAAAAAAAGCTATCTAGATCACACTGCCTCCTTCTGTTTAATTGAGCTAGGTAATTTTTAGCTTAGCAGGCAGACACTGCTAATTTTGTCGCCCTGATTTTTGGAAAGGTCATTTGATTCTTTTACTTATGAGTAAAGTCTGAGTATTACAAAGCAGGCCACACTAACGCATCACGCACAAGGGTATTCGCACAGTCAGGTACAGATGGAGGGATCCTGAGTTGCTGTCACCGTTCCAATTCATCCCAAAGATGACGCAGCACAGTGAAGCTCTTCCACACCAAAACCATTTCTTCACTGTGCTTGCATTATATACTGGGGCATTTTACATTTGGAACAGAATCCAAAGACATACTAGAGTATTGTATGTCTCCGTCTTTGTGATAAGCTTTTGAGTATGGCGACATTCCATTACTTTAGTCTGTTTAGTGTATCAATTACAAAAAAATACGGAATGTCGGTCAGATTTCATTTTTCTGGTTTGGTTTGGACTGAAGTGAAATTGAATTTAAAATTAAATCAAGGAGGTGCTCGATTATATCTGTGTATAACCGTGAGCTGGTGCTGCTGTCCTGGGCATTATATATTGCTATCTGAATGAACCTCGGTTCTCTAGAACGAAACACGGGGAAACACGGTACTTTTGACATAGTAGAGATTTAACTGTTAGCAAAGCAGGTAAAAAGGTAACAATGATCAAGTCCTTACCATATTTAATTAAATGTACAAAACAGAAAAGTGTGCTTTGGTATTTTACTCGTTTGCAGTGCATTTATTTTTTCGTATGTTCTGTTCACATATCCCCCAAGGTGTCTGAATGTGCATCAGACAGAGAAGTTCACCTTGCTATACCATTTTTTTTTTATCAATGTGTGAGTTCTCTTTGTGTCAGGTTCATTGTAAAATCCCATCCACATCTCTTTGTGTGTGTGTGTGTGTGTGTGGGGGGGGGGGGGGGGGGGTTGGGGGGGGGGGGGGGGGAATGGGGGGTTGGTTCGGTCACCTTTAGGTGTCGTCTCCTCCTCTGGAAGCGTAGCAGCTCTTTGTGTTGGCGAGCAATGAAGTTGACAGCAGCATACTCCAGTAGAGCCGAGAAGACAAACAGCAGGCACACAGCCATCCAGATGTCAATGGCCTTTACATAGGAGACCTGCAGCAAAGGCAAGCATGTAGACTGTGTTAGCACTGTGTCAGTGTACAATCGCTCTTCCTTAGAAGTCATTTCCTTCTAAGGCACTTGTGCTTTTTAAAATGGTGACATATGTCATAAAGTACAACAATTTCATTCAGAAATTCCTCTAAAGCCATCGAGCGGGAAAGGGGATAACAACCGCCCATAGTGATGCGTCACATAATAAAACGCAGCAAGGTTAAAGTTTAATGTATTGCTGCTCCTAATTCTTTATGTGTCTGCCTTTTAGAGCATGATTTATTAGCAGACGATGACTAAGCCTCGGGGCCAGTGAGGTCCACAATTTAGATATGCCTTGATTAATAAAGAATAATAAGAACGGTCAAACAAAGGACACATCTGCTTTTTCAATCTTCCTTTCAACATTTCTTGGCCAGGGTAATTCAGTCTGAAATCCAAACTTCAAGCTATTATGCACTCGGTGGGCAAAATAAACAGATTACATTAAACATGGTGATGGTGCGTCTCACACACCCACACACACACACAGATCAGACGAAAAGTGTCATATAATATGTTGCATTTAAAAGAAAAAGAAAATAGAAAATTACAACAATGGTAGAATAAAAAAAAACAAAAAACAAACAAATATAGAAAAAACAATAAATTTATCACATTCCCAGGAAATACTTCCTAAATTATTTATTCAATAATACATTTTCATTATTGAACCATTTGGACAGGAGTGCTTTATACCCTATTATTCCTCTCCTGTCAAAACTCTACTCTGCATAATAGTCATGCGAACACTTGGTAAACAGCTTGTGGAAAATATTTACAGTTTCAAGAAATAAATGCAGGTTTGTGTTTAAAGTAAAAGTAAGAGAAAAAAAAAAGATTTATTCGTTCTTAAATACCAATATATTCCACGTGTTTGTGAAATCTGGAGATTTGATTAGGAATAATCTTAAATTGGATTTAATCCTTAAATCTTTAATTCCTTATATAAATATACAAGTACAAATTTCAATTATTTTGGAAATAAAATATTATCCATCCGATAGGATATTTAAGTTTATTGAAATTAGGAAGGTCTAACAATATAATCAGTATCAGTATCAGTACACCATTACTTCAGTCCTGTTCACGCTCCTAAAGGGGCCGACACTTCTTGTCATTTCTTCTTCATTGAAATGGAGGTAAAATAGCAGTCTGTATGACACTTCTGCTAAAATTTAATTATTCATGTACTAGTCACTGCCTGGGTCAAGGTTGTCAAAGACGACGGAAAAGGCGGAGTGGACTCCAGAGGATCGAGACGGTGTGTGATACGCTCTTCGGCAGGAGCCGAGGCTCGAAAAGTCTTTTTTCTATCCATGACCATGACCGAGGGAGCAATTCCACGCAGCGGCGTGTGTTCAGCGCGTGCATGCAGATGCGGCTCTGCCGTTACGATGATTAGCATGACATCAGAATTGTATAGGGGGGATATTTTGAAAGGGTCTGTGCACCGGCTTAGGAGACCATTTCACATCCACAGTCTAATCTTCAAATCCGAAGAGACAGAGAGTGAGAGAGAGATAAAGAGAAGCTAAATTCTGTGAAAACAGAGAGTATGCAAATGGATTTTACTGTAAAATCAGTGTACAACATAAGCTCCACTGCAGTTACCTTGTATCAAACACACTTTATATTCATTATATACAATTGCTAAATCTTACAATGATGCATAAATGACGACATTTGAATTCGTATGTTGATTAATTTATGTCCAGTAATAAAAAAAAAAAACACATGGTCAGTTAAGACGTCCAAATAACTGACAAACTGTCTGCATAAGTTGGGGCTCCTTGACTTGCTCCTTTATGCAGGCCATCTCAATATTTAATCAGTTGAAGCGGTATATCAGTGTGTTCCATACGGTTTCAAAATGTACAAAACAAACTCCTGCATTGAACTTCTGTTATGTGATTTTCTATTTTTGCACAACATATGAGAAAGAGAAAGGAGACTTTCTGTGAATTGCTAGTTTATCGTTATTACTATTTTGATTTCATTTATGTACGCTTTTTGTACACATAGAAATCAATTTTCACACATTTTATTTGATTTTCTTGTATTTAAAAAATGTTTTTATTTTATTTCATCTCTTCATTTTTATCTATCCTGTCCTATCCTTGGTCATGTTAATAATGCACCAGAGAAAAAGATGGAAAGAATGAGAGAAGCGTAAGGTCACTCTAATAGAGTCCTAATGGACTTTGCCTTGTCTGACCTTTGGCAGAGAGGCTCTGGAGCCGGAACTCTGGGTTGTCATGGTGAGCACCGTGGTGATGCCCAGGCCGACACGAGCGGGAGCAGCATCCATGTTGATCCAGAAGGACACCCAGGACAGAATGACGATTAGCAGACTGGGGATGTACATCTGAATCAGGTAGTAGCCCATCTGCCTCTCCAGATGGAAGCGAGCCTCGATGCACGTGAACTTCCCTGAAATACGCACCAAACAAATTAAGGGCATCATCGTCGAGGCACAACGACATTTGTGCGCGGCACGAAAATTGTGATGTTTGAATTATACAGAACTGAATGCACAGTTTATCGAATAATATCTGATCTAATTTACGAATCAAACTATTCCTACATGTCTTTACCTAATCTTTAAACTTACTAAAACTTTTCAAACATTTCCATCGTGGGTTTTAAAAAGGAAACAATTTCTAGATTTCTGATTCACAATGTATGCGATAAAAGATAAAATAAATGGAAGAAAAAAAAAAAAAAAAATATATATATATATATATATATATATATATATATATATATATATATATATATATATATATATATATATACGTATGTATGTATGTATGTATGTATGTATGTATGTATGTATATATATATATATATATGTTAATGTTTTTTTTTATTTTAGCTTTTATATTTGTAAAAATATTTTAGCGCATACATTGTGAAATAGAAATATAGCAAATATTCTTAATATATATATTATACACACACACACACACACACACACACACACACACACACACACACACACACACACACACACACACACACACACACACACACTTTATTAGATTCGCCATAAAATGCATTTAAATTGCATCTGGGTTTCCATCAGGCTTCTGTTGTTTGTGTGAATTTGTGTGTACATAGTGTGTACAGATCCTGTTAAATAACGGCAAGGTGAACAATTTGAATTAAACTGATTTTTAATTTTTTTTAATAAACCCAATAATTTATTTATTACATTACACAACTGACCGATAAAAAGAACACTGCCGCATGACTTGTTATTAATAGCCAATTCCTGTAACTAAATCCTAAGGAATAAGCGCTACAGTATAAATGCACTCATAACGTGTGCCTATAGAGGATTTGCTGGTGGAGTGGTGGTGATTTGTGTCAAGCATAAATAGCATACAGCATTTTTGCTGTGCTTGTTTTTTTTTTTTTTTTTTTTGCTTTGTTTTGTTTGACAAGTGACAACGAAATATGGGAACACAATGAAGCCGAGATGCCACTTAAAATGTAATCATCCGCAACTTCTTCACCCATAAACCACCTTCTCCGATAAAGAGAGAGACAACCGGCAGCTTCAACAAGCAGAGATGTGTGTCAAATTACTGCTTCTGAGGAAGTTACGGATGCACCACGTACCACACGCAACATGAGATGGAAAACACTAAGTGACTCCACAACATCCTATTTTAGCCCGAGGTACGCCTGGATTTCGGCGCGACGGAAAACGGCAGCGTTTGCATTTTTTATCATTTGCAAATAATTGGACACGGTATGGGTTCCCACTGTGAAAATGTTTCCCCGGCAAGCCAATTACGATACAGAGATGTTTCGGATGCCTAAGGTTGGGACGGCGTAACTGCCGCGTGGAAACATTCCGCGTCTAAATCATTTTCCGAATTAAAAAAAACAACTCCCGCGTGGCCTGTTATTCAATTATACACTTGTATTAAAACCACAGAAATATATCACATCTAATCCAATAGCAATTCGCTATTTCAAAGCAACATCGGTCCAGGGTCGATGCTCCAGGATTAGATTGGAGCATCGTGATTCGTTTGCATTCGTCGTGGCAAAGCGAGACAATAATAAAACTGATATCTAAGATCTGTCTTAGTCACAGAGACCTGTGGAAGATGGGACGGCAGGAAGACAAACTATACCGATAGCAGTGACACTCTGTCTCAGCAAATCAAACAAGACTGCGGGCAATAAATCAGATGGAAGACATGTGAATATCAGTAGTAAAAATGGAGACTTTGCTGTATGACAGCTGGACTGATGAGAACTGAGGAGCATGTTTTGCTACTGAAGTATGCATTAACATTGGCGGGATAAGACACGAGAGGTGAAAGGTGAAGGTACTTAAAGGTGTAGGAGGGCGAGAGCTAGCCTCGGGGTTTACGCCGGTGTTTCGCCACTAAGCTAAAATGGAGAGGTGAAAAGGGAACAGAGAGAAAGCATATTGCAGCAATCTGTTCCTCAACCACATACAAGGAGCAAGTCAGCAAAAGGCAAGTAGAGAGAGACAGAGAGAGAGAGAGAGAGAGAGAGAGAGAGAGAACCGACACTTATCTCTTACCACATTTGGGTATAGATGAAGCTCTCAAAGAGTTATACAGCTCATAAACAAGCAGGCAAGTGACATTCATTTCTGACTCGTACTGTAGTTCAATTTTCAACCGGTGACAAACAAGGCCATTGTTTTGTTTATTTGTTTTTCAAATTGACGCCTCAGTGTTGAATTCTATATATTTCAAGTAAAACTTCTGTAAACACGATGCCAAAACGAAAGTGAACATTTTTACAGACCACCAAAAGATGATACATCGCGACCTTGATTTTGACACAAATAACACGCCTCTTAAAACATGTCCGTTTTATACTGAATCCCAAGTAGCCTGGCCTTCAGCTTTTATTGTCTTGTGGGTAACAAATCCTGACTTTCGAGAATGACCAGACAGATGCTATTTTATCCAACTGAAAGACCATGAAGGAGAAACAGACCATGGCTATCATGCTTTTTTAGCCAGCAGTGATCTGTTTTCAACACTGCGGGTGGGGTGGGGTGGGGGGGCAAAACAAAACAAAAAAAGCAATAATAAACACAACAGGGACCTTGTAAAAAACCTGCTTTTCAAATACATCGACATGCTTACAATTATTATTTGAGAGAATAACAGCACTTATTTTCCTGTAATGTCTAACAAGGTTCATGACTAGTATACAGGGACCTGGGTCCATTCAGTGCAATTTTATATATATATATATATATATATATATATATATATATATATATATATATATATATATATATATATATATATATATCAAATAAATAAAAATTAAAATTAAAAAAATTTAAATTATATATTAGGGCTGTCGAAACGCATTAATGCAAATTCACATTAACAGCGCAAAATTTATTAATGCACATTAACGTAGCAATTAACGACTGATCTGCCCCCCTTCCTTTACATTGTGTTGGCGAAGGAACGACGTACATCCACTCACGTTTCCTAAATTTCCCCAAATTACGCCTACTAGCTGTGCATTCACAACAGGTATGAGCTCCTCACTATATTAGCGTATATTACTGTATGGAACTTAAACGTATCACAATTTGATATGCAAAGCAAACGGAACATACCTCTTAAAGGAGCCATGTACCATAATTAACAATTAAAACACACATTCAAAAGAGTAACATTGAAATGAACAAGAAATTACCATTTAAATTATAATTTCCAGAGTAAAATAAATATTAAATAATCAGTAATTAAGAAAAAATAAGGAAAGGATTAAATCTATATATTCTATATATATTCTAAATCTATATATTTATAACATATGTTAGAGTTAGTTACAGTATAAGGTACATGAAAAGTACTCATTTATGGTACATTTATTTATGGTACGAGCGATTAATGTGCAGTTAATCACAAGTGAACTTGCGGCAATCGTACAATTAAAATATTTTAATCTGACAGCCCTAACATACATATACATTCACACACACACAAATATTTACATGTATGTATGCATGTATATATGCACACTTATGTACTTACTTACATGCAAACACACACACACACACACACACACACACACACACACACACACACACACACACACACACACACACACACACACACATATATATATCTTGCACCACACATATAGCTTCACATGCATATATATATCTTTGCAGGCCAGAAATAGTAAGGGAGCTTCACATGCAGAATATTTCTCATCCTCAGCAACTTCTAGGAGGGTGCTAACCTGTGTTGTAGTGTTTGGTGCAGTAGCGTAAATCTTTCTCCTCTTTCAGGATAAACTGGGGTAACGTCAGTCCGTCTGCCACCTGCACGGCACCTTTTTCGTCCCACTCGAATATCAGATCGTTCATAGTGTAGCCGACTACAAAGAGGAACAAGCGAGATGTTAAACGAGCAACACATACAAAACAAACACGTGATACAGAGACCAGACAAATATTGCATACACCCAAACGCTGCAATTTCTCACACCGCCTAGTTTTGCCAGACCCGTTCAATCTGCGGCTTCCCAACAGACAATAACTAAAATAAGAACGAAGGCAATAACCTGAGCTCGCAGCGGCTCGGCACACACTCGACTTTAAGGTGGACGTAAATTACTGTGCTCCTCATTCCTTCCTGCGAGCCAGCAAAACATCCATCTCTGAGCCAGTGAATAAATCATCCCCTACATTGTGATGAGCAGGGCATACTTACAGCTCTCCAGCTGCATTATACAAGTCTGCACGTCCATCGGGAAATTCTTCAGGTCCATGGGACACGCCAGAACCAGCGTTATCCTGTTAAGAATCAGATCAGCAAGCAAACATTACATTCAAAATGCAATTTCAGCCGTTCCCTCTCTTATCTGCCGCTTTTATCGGACAGAAGTAACAAACACCTGCATTATGTACTTAACAAGAACTTTCAATTCTATAGGATTATAAAGTGTTAGAAAGGGAGCCATTTCTATACATAAAGTGGAAGTTCCCAGCTAACAATTTTAGGTTCTGAGAACGTTTTCCTAATGTTCTATTTTGGTTGCAGAACCCATTTGGAAACTGTCCCACAAATGTACAAAATGCCCCGTTTAACGTTGAAGGAATGTTATTTTTAAGTTAGCATAAAAATCTTGCAACTTACTTTCCACCTACATTTGATCAAACATACAGCCTTCGATGAACGTTGTTCTGGAACATTCAAAAAGCATTCAAATTTCCAGTTTGCGTAACATTGCATGAATGTTATTTTAAAGAAAAAATACAATGTTCTGTGAACACTGTTCTAATAACATTTCTGCCAACATGAACGTAAAGAACCTTATGTGAACGTTCCACGAACATTGTTTTGTAAACGCTTTGTCTAACATTCAGAGAACGTTAGGGGAAGTTGTGGGAACGTTCCCTGTTAGCTGGGTTATTACTCATGGACCCAATTGAGCCTGGATATGAACTTTTTTTTTTTTTTTAACTCTCTCAGGGTTTGTGACAGCAACACCACCACATAATAACAGCTATTTTCCAGCATGCAGTCGAAGAGTGCACCAGACCTGATGCAATTTAGAGGGTGTTCATAGCCGAAAGCAGTCTGATTTGAAGTGTTCATTTGATAGACTCAAGTTAAGAGATGATGAAATTCGAGACCCTAAACATTACCTTCCTGCCCTTAAAGCATACTTTAACCCCTCACTACACATTACACACTATGAATTAAGTACACATCCCCTAATATGCTAGAGTTTACTACCTTGTATACAATACTGTCCATGTTACTAGATGGAATATTGAAAAAAATTACAATATTACATCGACGTGAGGCAATAAAGTCAAACTATTAATTTTGCAGGTATAAAACAGGATGCTAGCATGGAGGTACTACATGCAGTAGTAAGTGGCTAGCGTGTCCTATTGCCAATAGGCGGTCCACATGTCACAGGTCGGTCCAGAACCCGTTAATCAAGACGGCAGACAACAGTGTTAGTGTGTGCATAGAACAGCATGCGGCGATAAATTTTGTTGTGGTGTAAAATCTGCGAATATCTACAGAAGACGTTATGCATAATACAACAAGACACTCTTTGAATGATATAAATGTTTCAAAGACAGTTCACGCCTACTGACAAATCTTTCTATACCAAATCTGTGTATAAATGTAAATACATGTAACAGGGGAGCATGTTGAAAAATAAACGCTGGTGAAAAAAATTTGCCTTATATTTTATAAACTCAAAACTCGAACGCCCCTCGTATCACAATTCCGCAACGCCTCAAAAATGGGACATATGTATAAAAACTAAAAACTATACGTATATCACTAATGTATTGAAATGATGCCAATTTGCAAAAGAGACCAAATATTCCCGACTGTTAGGAATTACATTATATTACAGATTTAGAGTGTTTAAGTACATCTTTCATTATGTTTATATTCAAATATAGTCATGCTGGTTAAAAATATATAAATATAAGGGCTGCGTTAACTGCGTAATGCTTTAGAGCAAATTCACTTTAACGGCACTTCTTTTATTAACGAGCAACTAGAGCAGCGTGCATTACTATGTGACTGATCTGCTCCTTCACTCTGCATTTTGGCGAAGGAACGAGACCTGGACAAACAAATGAATATTCGAGACTGAATAATTCAATATTCAATACATTCAATAGATCGCATATTGCGATGGGTCTTCCAATGTAACCCTCGTGATATCCGGTGAACTACTGCATTTTAATGCTACTTTTAACAATAGTAATACTTGCCATTACTCTCTAATTTCTTCAAAGTCACGTTTATTTAGTAACGTATAAAACATTATTTCCAATAAATAAGGTTGTCATAAATCCACCCTTCCTTTTACTTTTGTCCACATGTACACCATATGGAGCGATCCGCATGGCAGCTTGTGATTACAGTGGGCTCTACAAGTTTCCGGTCCTCAAAAGAATCCGGGGATAGCCTCTTCTCATCTCGGTTTCATCTCATCTCTTCTGCCTCACTGAGTTTATTTTTACTTTACTAGTGCCCTTCTTTCCTAGAACACCACAGAATGCCCTGAAGTGCATTACATTTGAGGTGTCTTTCATTTACCAGCTTTCAGGTTTTCCCTTGCCAGATAGCATGCTGTTCACTGACAATTCTGCTAAGAAGCCTGCTTATTTGCTAATATCCTCCCATATTTTCTCCATTTAAACAACAGGCCCTTCCTTTCCTGTTCATTTTGGGTTGGATTTTACCTCAGTATAAACCTAGAGTTTAGCCTAAAGCGCCAGATGTCAAGACTCGTACAGCTGGTGAATCCTGAAAACCAATAAAAAAAAAGAAAAAAAAGTGCCAGCCGTGTGCCAACTGTTCACTGACCGTCTAAAGCGTGTCCCGGGTGGAAAAATTAGACGCCGATTCCAAATCCATTCCGACTCGAGCCCTGCAGCCCAAACACTTGGCTAGCATTCCACGTCATGCGAATTCATGATTTGGTGGTGGACCTGGCTCAGCTGAAATTACTGATTGAGAAGATGAGCCTGTTCAATTCAGAGGGTCTAGCATATTCCCTGCAGTAATCACTGGCAAAGCAGCAGCCTGAACAAAATGCGATGTTACTAGGTATCCCGCGGAAGCAAATGCGATCTTCTCAACACTGGTTGCTGCAGACTTCACTATGCCAAAGGAATTTATTGAGGAGTATCTAGACAGACAGTTCATCTATGTCTGACCTCTATGCCACAAGTCCTTGCTAAAATAATAGCTCCTGAGTAAGACAAGTTGTTGATGATGCCTGTATGTTATTGCTGGTAGTCTAGCTGGATGATTCTCTGTCCAGGTTCGTGCTGGGTGGATACAGACTGGGTGTTGCGAGGGGTACAAATTTCAGTTGCACAAAATTTTCCTTGCTCAGAAGCAAATGAGGATTAGAGAGTTCATACACATACTGCAAAAACAGGCGAACCTGTATAAACAGATGTTCTAGGAACTTTGCCTTACAGTGACTTACAGTGATTGCAAACCTGTGAGCTACACTCTCTCCGTCACCCGCAAGCCACTGATTTCAACTGAACCATGTCGGCTGCCAATTCATCTAGAGAGCAACGCTTCCTACAGCACTTATCTGGGCATTCAAAAACAACAGGCTGTCCAGACTAAGAATTATGGATATGATTCATCCAGAATTCATTTTCATTCATTTAATATCTTTTAGGCAAGCATATGTGTATATATGTGTATATTATATGCATACAGTACAGTGAAAAAATGCTGCAAACAATGCTTTCAGAAATATAAATAATGATTGTTCATTTTTATCAATTTACAAAATGCAATATGAGCGAACAAAAGAAAAACTCGAAATCAAATCAATATTTGGTGTTACTATCTTTTGAAGAACTAGAAGTAGTAGAAGTGATGGCACGACCCCCACAGAGCCCTGATCTCAACATCATGGGATTCCATGAAGAGACAAAAGGATGTGAGAACGTCTACATCCACAGAAGATCTGTGTTTACTTCTCCAAGATGAAACAACCTACCAGCCGAGTTCCTTCATAAACACTGTGTGTAAGTGTACCTAGAAGTATTGCTGCTGTTCTGAAGGCAAAGTGTGTTCACACCAAATATTGATTTAATTTCGATTTCTCTTTTGTTCATTCACTGCATTCCGCTCACTGATGAAAGTAAATAATTAACACTTCCATTAACATTACCTGCCTAAAACTTTTGCACAGTACTGTATATTAGGGAGGCGGTAGCTCAGTGGTTAAGGCATTGGCCTCTGAACAGAAGGTTTCAGGTTAAAAACCTACTACCACCAAGCTGCCACTAGTGGGCCCTTGAGCAAGGCTCTTAACCCTCAATAGCTCTGGATAAGGGCGTCTGCCAAATGCTGTAAATATAAATGTATTGCACTGAATTCAACTCAGAAAATGTCTGTCCAATATCCTTAAGACGGTCACCGGTAACGCGCTGTCACAGTGCTTAAAAAAATTCAGATATTATCTATAGCATAGTAATAGAGACTACATTGTACTGGCATAGCTGACTCCATTAGCTGACTCCATTTAGTAAAAATGTCCAGAAAACTTTTTTCTGGTTAAAGGAATACCACCTCTACAAAAAAAGAGTGGTTATTATCTTGAATCCCATAAAAAAGATCAGCAAACAGGGTATAAAGAGGGAATACAAACTCTAACAATTAACTGCACGTTACACACAAACTCCAATAATCAGTTCATTAGTGTACTGGGCAGAATAACAAATGCTTAAGAGAGGAAATAACTAAACGACTAGCATACAATTCTCTAAAATAAATGAAAACAATACAGGATACAGTATGTTTAAATTCACGGTTACTATGAAGAAAGCATTCAAGTGCCAACAAGACACAACAGCCGGATGCAAATGCTAACTAAGGCTTACAGACACAACAGTGCTCAGTAGTGTTTTAAAATAATGCTTGCGCTATCAAAAAAAAAAAGTACACTCTGATGTAGAATGTAAATAAGTAAGGTCTACCTACAGATTCAGAGGCCAGAGGACCTGTAACGTTGACAATACTCACAAGCTGTTTCTTCTTAAATCCTGTTGCTCAGGTCATTTCTGAATTCTGCCTCAAAGAGCTTTAAATAAATGTATCTTTATAACTGTAATTCTATTCAAGCTATAAAAAACATCTACACAATCCAAAAACAATCATTGTCTATTTTAAAATGACAGTGTGCAATCACAGCCTTGCCATCACAAATCAATACAATCAATAAACAGTTTAGCGGCTTGAATAGCCAAAATAGAACACCATTATCTCTCTGAATGGATCAAGCAGCCAGATTAAGACTTTAATCATATAAGACTCATTACCTTATGCTATACAATACGTTCCCGTTTTTGGAAATCCTCAGCAGCTTGTTGTCAGTGGTAACCTCGTGGAAATTGGCACCCTTCTCATTGGCAAAGAACAAATCTGGCTTCCAAATGGAGTCCAACATGGAAGGGTCAAGGTCGAGGGAATCGTCAGGGTATTCGCTGTAAGCCAGTCTGGGGTCGTTCCACTGCTGCCTCAGGAAAATGTTCACCCTGTAATCCTGTAAGACAACAGCAGCCATGTCAGCAGACCAAAGGTGAAAGGTTATTCAGCCATTCCATCCTATCTAACATTGTTACTGCTATGAATTGACCACCATCAAGAAAACAAACAAACAAATGAATTAAGTTTTTCTGTCTGGGAGTTTGTTTAAAGTTTTTAGCATGTTTTATTGTGTGCTACATATACAGGTAAGTTTTAAAAAATGTTATTCATCTGGAAAAGGTTCATTAGAGCAATATACTGTTTTCCTCAAAATCTAGTTTTATTCATTTTAAAACCATTGAGAGTTTCTAAACACAGAGCCTGTCAAAGGTTTAGACACATGTAGACTTTTATCATTTTGACACACTGACACACACACACACACACACACACACACACACACACACACACACACACACACACACACACACACACACACACACGTTCCTTCACGCTATGATTTAAGTTGACCAAAAAAATAGTCTAAAGATGTTAAACTTAGCATGAATTCCTTAGCATGAATAACAGCTGTACAAATTCCTGCATCTGGACAATTATTTTCTCCAAATCTACAATACTTGATGCCACTTGATCTCCTTTTTAAAAAAAATTGCAATGCAATATTTCGTTTTCACCTTTTCTTTTTCATCCCACAGCAGTTCAATATAATTTAGGCGCAGTGACCGGGCAGGTCACTACAGTCCAGACAACATTCATTGCCTGCCAATGAAGTATGGAACAATAGCCGGGTAAGTTTAGCGTTTCTTTCACCCAGAACAGATCTCTAATTTCCCAATACAGCTGCAAACCTTTAAGCTTCCACTGCTATATGACTGTGGTTGTGAGGCTAACATCATCTCTCCTGTTCCCCATCTTGATTGATTGCTTAATTTATTTATTGTCATGTGCACTGTAAAAAAAACAACAACAGTTTATACTGTACAATGAAATTTTTTCTTTACCCTGAAATTCTTACATTTCTTAAAAGTTCTTCTGTTAATGCCAGAAATGTCAAAATCTGTACATACAATTTTTATATGTTTTTGCAGTTTACCCAGTTTGTTAAATTACATATATATATATATATATATTATATATTATATTTATAAGATATACATATATATATATATATATATATATATATATATATATATATATATATATATATATATATATAATATATATATAAAAAACAAGTGGAAACATGCATGCATCTCAAAAAATGCTAAAAAAAATATATGATATATATATATATATATATATATATATATATATATATATATATATATATATATATATATATATATAGATAGATAGATAGATAGTTAGATAGATAGCTTGTCTTCATTATCATGGACTCAAAACGATCAGGAATTTGTATCATTACTGGCAATGACGTACCATCGAGACGGCACGTAGGCAGCGGACATGGGGAGAAAATCTACTATGTGACCTTTTGCAACAGCAATACGCCACAACATTTCAGAGCAATTATCCTAATGCGCAATAAATATATCAAAATAGTTCGATCGTGTAGGATCATCCGTTTCAAGTTATTAGATTTGTGCCTTCAAAGAAAAACAAAACAAGTGGAGTACGGATGGAATAGCACCCGTTATTGATTTTGACCATGTCGATATTTTCTCTTTATAATAAACAACCCATGCCAACTGAGAAAGAACAATCATCTTGATAATAAACAATCCATGGGCAGCATAAAAATAACAGTGCAACCGCATCGAGCTGGAAGTGCACACGTTCCTACAACATTATCACCTCGGGTGATTTATCAGCTTCTCTGATTGCCTGCTTTGTGGTTTGCACTGTTTTGTTTCCCACACTAGGATATCTTGCATTTTTGTAGTTAATTGTAAATTATTCTCTCAAGTCTGTTGTGGCGATCTCGCTGTCTGTCATTACAGCAACGACTCTGGATGTGGAATAAAGGCCTAAAGGAAACAGTACCCTTTAGAGTCATAGCTTTTTCTTTTTCTAACAGAATGATCTAGCAAACAAGTACGGAGTGGGCACACATTCATCAGCATAAACTAAAGGGGGGGGGGCTCATATTTCTCGCCATGATTTCTCCAGGCTAAGGAGACTGATTTATGACAACAGTCGACACATAATGTGATTCAAGCTCAAGGCTACGATCTTTTTCTGACTGTGACAGATTAGAAAAAGTTTGGCTGATTTCATGACTCTACTTCAACTAGCACCACTAACAAATGCGAGCCTTTCGGGATTTATTTGCTCTCCGTCTCTCTCTCTCTCTCTATCGCACGCATTCTCTCTCTTCTACTTGAGAAAATTAAGAGCGAGAGAACTAATTAAATGGCCAGTCAAGCCCTCCCTGATCCCCAGACATCCTAAACAGTGTAAATAATGTGGATCGCAGTAGTCCAGGGAGAGTTGCTGATCCCGGTAGTGGTTAAGTTCTGTTTGATCATTACAGCACAAAACACGCTTCTCAGCAGCCAGATCGGGTTATTGATGCCGTCCTCATGCGTAGTGCCTTGCTCTTCCCGCTCATTTGAACATCAGTGTCAGTGTCTGAGATCAATTTCCCTGGCTGGAGAGGAGAAAAGGAGTGGAAAATACCGCATTTGTTTTGCATGAGCTAATCCGGTGGGTTGCAGCAGTCTCCGGTCAGTTCAGCAGCGGTAAAGCTTAGCTCGTTCAAGCCTTGGCATCAAAACTACTCGTGTAGCTCTGTCGGAGGTATTTGAGAGAGCGCTGAAATGCTTGTGAAAGGGTGTGAATTGTTATCCGCAGGCTTGTTTCATCACCAGGTTGTAACGCTTGGATGTGAAAATATATGATTCTTTTTTAAATTTTTATGAATGTATTATTTGACACGTTGAATTGTGTTTTTTTTTTTTATGGAAAGTCATACAACATTCTGGCATTTTACACGCATGGTGTATTCTCATTAACTGGTCACTGGTTTCATCTGCCTTTAATCTGCATTACTTGCAATGCAATACTGTAATAATGTAATACTTATCATGTAATTACTGTAAATGCAGTAATTACTGTAAATACTGTAATCTAATTATGATAATATAATACTTGTAATGTAATACTGTAATAATATAACAATGTAATTACTTATACTTGTACCAAATTATTTTCTGACCATTTCATTTGACATGTTGATTTTTTGTTTTAATCGTCATACTAAAAGTCATACTACATTATGGCATTTTACATTCATGATATATTCTCAATAACTGTTCACTGACCTTAATCTTCCTTTAATCAGCATTATTTGTAATGTACTATTGTAATAATATTATAATGTAATATTTGTAATGCAATACTGTAATGTAATTACTGTAAATTATTGTAAATACTGTAATATAATGCATGTAATGTAATAATGTAACAATGTATTAACTTGTACTAAATTATTTTCTGAGAATTTATCAGCGACACTTCACAACTTAACATGTTGGATTGTGTTTTTATGAAAAAGTCAAACTACATTCCGGCATTTTACACTCATGATGTATTCTCATTACACTCATTAACTGGTCACTGGTTTTATCTGCCTTTACTAAGCATTACTTGTAACGTAATAAGTATGAAGAGAGATCACTTTGAGATCTGAACACTAATTCTTCAATTATCGCTTTTAATACAATCAGTTGCTTAAGTTAGCACACTTGTTTTCCATGCTATAAAAAGCCTTATTCATTTTCAGAGATACACATGACACAAAAATACAACTTTATATACAGTTTACTTCCTGTCATGAGGTAAAGATTCACTTTCTGCAACTACCTTCTGAATTTCCTACAGTTATTCAATTGTAGAATATTTCTGCATTTATCAAATTGGATTAAGCAAGTATTAAGCGAGACTCATCTTTAAACTCACCATTGTTGTTTCCGCAATGGATCCAAAACTGTTAATAAAAATGTTGCATGTTACATTCACGGGCGGACCTGTAAAAAAACAATGCAAAAAGAATATATCAGTCATGTCCGGTCAGATATGAAATTAGCCAAGTAGGTCAGAACAACCAAGAACAGTATTTTACTGTATCAATGGTAAAGAAGAATAGCCATGATTTGTGTTACTTACCTGATTCTTAAGACAAACAAAATCAAACTGAACACCATTCAAAAAAAAAATTTAAGACATTATTAAAAGCGCTTATTATCTCTTGCGAACATTATTTAGGTAACAGCCTTTGATCAGCTGAGGTAGGATACTCCAGAGTGGGCTAAAATAAATTCCACTGAGAGGACAGTATCAAGGTTAGAGAAAAATAATTCAATGTTGCAGTGACCCTCCTCGCTGGACCTGAATACTTGCTCGTACAAGCATTAATAAGATTAGACCGTGAGTGGAACAGACTTTCAATGAAACCTGGGCTATGCTGTAAACAAGCAAGCCAATATTGTTTAGATGAGCCATAGACGTCCGTGTCTATTGTAGAATGAACGACTGCCAAGGTGCTCTCTGTTTTAGGCGCATTAAAATAATTAAAAAATAGTCTTTGCCAGACAGACACAAGTTATTCAATATCGCTCATGTTCGCAAGCAAATGGAATGAAAGCAAAACAGGGGTCTTCTTTCGGTACACGAAATTCAGAGTGACGCGTCTCATGAATGCTGTCCCGACCCTTATCCAGATTTCTGATAATACTCACAGAGAGTCCTGCTGAAAAGCTTGTTTAAAAACTAAATAAATGAATTAAATAAAAAAAGTCCATTTCTGCACACTGCAGTGATGAATATGTACATTACTAGAAATGATCATATATCAGAAAACGCAAAATACACAGAAGAAACGTCTCTCTCAGTAGGTAAATTCACTTTTTCGAACAAAATAAAAAACAAAAATTATTTCTTAAAATAAGCAATAAATTGCAGCTCCATTTTATAACACAAAATGTTTACTTGGAAATAAAACACAAGTCAATATGAGCGTGTTTAAGGGCCTGGTTTCATATATGTGAGCGAGCTACTGTGCAAGGCTTCTTTTTCCTTACACGTTTTTGCGCTCCCTTCACTGGCTAATGCGCTGCTTAGAATAATTTGTCTTTTCTTGACATTCCTGTGACGCAGTGCCGGGGGAGCACTAGAGTCCTCGCCACCTATGCGGGTTTATTCCCCACCTCCTCCAATGAAAAGAGAGAGAGTGTGCTCATTAACTATAAGACTGGGTTGACTCATCACCCAGAATGCTTTGTTTTACTACATTTTTACCAAATGAACTGGGCAAACACATACACACACACACACACACACACACGCGCACACACACACACACACACACACACACACACACACACACACACACACAAAAAGCAGCCATAAAAACGGGAATGATTTTTTTTCCAAGCCTCTCTGTCCCAGTGAATCGAAGCGTCATTTCGATGGCAGGATCTCCACACCCTTTTCTCAGAATGACGGTAGTTAAGAGGCGTCCCACGTTTCACTGCGCTTCCATATATTGCAGGATCATAAACACAACACACTCGCTCTTAAAAGGGCAGTTTTTCCCCTCCTAAAGGAGAACTGATCAGAAAACGCTTGTGTTTCTTTCCGGAAGCTTCCTTGCTGTGGGCTACGAACTATCAAGCTCCTAAAAAGTGCCATGAAGAAATTTAAAAAAAGATGATGATCACTTTTGCAGCGTCCTCCCGGGTGAACGTAACCTCCAGGCTTTCCAGGAAAATTGTATAGTTCCACACAGATGCAAATACAGAGGAGGAAAAAGCATGCCTAGAGACCAATCAGTATTTTATTAACCAACACTGCGACCCAGAAGCATGGAGACGGTGTTATAGTATATAGTACATAGAAAAGAACATAGTAAAGCTTTGATCAAGCAATCAAACAAGCAATACCAAATCTGTCTCCCCAGTTGTTTTGGGAGAGGGGGGGGGGGGGGGGGGGTATGTCATGTCTGATCTAGTGTGACCACATGACAGCACTTTAAAGCCAAAGCGAACAAATTTATTACAATAAACTGGCACTCACGATACCTTTCGGATAAGTGGATTGCTACTGAAGAAAATGTGCCACATAAAGAAAGAGATCTTAATGATATTGCTTATGTTCAAAACAAAAAAAAAAAGTCCAGCTGCTCTCAGCATAATCACAATGCCCATGGCACATTAAATATTCATATCACCCAGGCTGTACCTAGAAGGTGTTGGCAAGGCAAGTTTTTATTGAACTAATAAACAGGATATTACCCACATGCATAGACAAGTGGCGCACAACTCATTTCGAGGCGATGAGAATGAAAAAAAACAAAAAAACACTCCGGTTGCCTCACTGAGGTCTCCATGCCTTTGTACATCCGTGATGTGCTAAATGCCAAAGGTCCAGTCCTTTGTTCATAATCATCCGATTTCACTCAGGTTTTTAATTTCAGTGCAAAAAAAAAAACGTCCAGCCGACGGGGAAAAAGTCACGCTGCAAACATCATTTTGCACAAAAAAAGGCAAATCATATAACCAAATGATAGCGGAAAGCCAGGGATTTAATATTAAATGTCCCACACAGTGTATTTTTCGACATATTCCCAAAGTATCATTCATGGTGACAGAATTATGTGTATGTAGCTCCCTAGTGTGGACTTGATAGAATCTCATAATGCATTTCTATGAAATACAACTATTGCAGAATATCCTGAAATCCAAGCAGCTTTTCCCCCACAAGCTCTGCAAACACAACAAAGCGTGAACACACTGCTGGTAAACACTGATCCCACTCCCCAATGCTGCTTGAAATGCTGAAGGAATTGGCTATTTCTGCACTTTGTTTATACCTGCAACAGCATCCAGATAAGATGCGAGATTAGGACACAGCCTGACCATCCATCATTGTACTTTTCAATCGGCTGGAGGCAACCCCCCCCTCCCCCACCACCACCAGCACCATTAGAAAGATTATATTAAAATTCATAAAAGTAGGCTTGCTGTGGGCCAGGCCGAGCGAACAGTCTGAGCCTGCAACGTCACACTCCTGAAAGTAATGACAGGTTGCTAAATCACCAGAGTCCCTTCGCTGCCCCTGAGGCTAGCGGTGACTGACATGGGGACATGACAGCCTTGTGCATGGAGAGGGACATAAATCAATAGGAGGGCCATGGCATGCAGTTCTGGATAGAGAACAAATTGACTGCGGTGTGATTATACTGGCTTACGAGCCTCGTTTTTTCCCCTAGATCAGATGAAGGATAGGACAATGTGGTCAACAATGTAGTCTAGGTGTTTACTCTGAGACAGCAATTCGTGGTTTTATACTATGCTGCTTTATAGCTGCTGTGTAGTGTAAAAAAAAAAACCCAGATGAAATAGTATTTTGATGACATTACAAAAG
The DNA here is from genome assembly GCA_030449085.1 of Kryptopterus vitreolus. Classification (NCBI taxonomy): domain Eukaryota; kingdom Metazoa; phylum Chordata; class Actinopteri; order Siluriformes; family Siluridae; genus Kryptopterus; species Kryptopterus vitreolus. The sequence continues at coordinate 20,783,175 of JACRUU010000027.1, read as the reverse complement.
ATCAGCGTTTCTGTGTTTGAAACAGTAGAGGCACATTTTCTGTGTTATATTTCTAAGAGAAAAAAACTGAACAAAGAATGACATCATTAAAGCCTTATTAACCCCCAAAAGTAGATATTACATATTGGTCTGAATGTGGCTTAAGCATAAATATTACATGGTATTTTTAAAATAAAGGATGAATGTCAAGGTTAAAATAAAAAAATAAAGCATGATTAGAAAAATTTTAAACTGACTGTTTACTTCCCAGACAGTATTCCCAGATAGTAATATGATTTTTAATCTGGAGTACCTTTATATGCTTTGAAATGTACAACTGCAACGTCAATTAAGAAAGCAATCTCCACTTGCATCTTTGGCAAAATGCATAATCACAGTATGTTTCTTTTTTCTCCCCCCCAACCCCAGACCAGATCTCTGATAGTTCACAGTAAAATAAAGAAAAAAAGTCTGTCTCCTAAACCAGGAAATGTTCCCCTGCAGGACAATCTGATGAAAACTCTGATGATGGAAATGATCCAGCCTGCAGCAATCAGTGTAACTCATGGAGAAATATAGCTTCTTTTAATGTTTCCCTGTCATGATACCCTCATGCATAATTTATCCTAATTATCAAGTGATAAATGGTGCATCACAATCAAAATGAAAATGCCACGATGCGTTAAGGCATTTGACTTTGATGTAACGTATATATTAACGTGGTGTGCGCTGTACTGAAGTTTATTTTAAAATTGAACAAAGTTTAAGGCATCAAAACAAAAAAAAAGGATGACTAAAAGGTAAATACAGCACAACGTAATCTTTGTTCAAACCAAAACCAGCTGTATTTTTGATCCTACTAGTCTAAACAAGTACTCTATTGTTAGTGGTTTGATTGTTTGTTATTATTAGCTGAAGAGAAATTAACTAGAAGCTAAGAAAAATAAATATTCTGATAATATTCAAAAGTATTAGTCAGAATATAAAACACTGAGGTAAAAGTATCAGCCAGAACCTAAAAGAGCATTTACTGATGAAATTTCCTTTACCAGAAGATAAAATAGAATATGATGAGGTAAAAGTATCAGCTAAAACGTAAAAGAAGAATTCACTGTGGAAAAACCTAAAAAAATAGAATCTAAAAAATAAATCTACTGTGGTAAAATGATTAGCTAAATGCCAACACAGACCTTACTGAGGCAGATATATCCATAAATATAGCTAAAAACTGTCACCAGAATATACATAAGATGAAATTAATTATTATTTTCATAATTACTAAACAATACTGTTATTTTAAACATTTTCATTTGTTACCTCACTTAAATATGCTCCAGATCATATTGTCTACAAAGGCCAAAAAAAATGTTTGTGGCTATATCCAGCAAAAATGCTATACAAATAAAAACAGAATTGAGCCGAACACCAGCATAGAACTGTCAAATTAATGATGAAAAAAGATATGGTGCTTCTGGGAGCGTTAGTGGAAGTTGTTTCTGTAAGGTAATCTTTTTGGGGGGTAAATGATAATTAAAAAACTGCACGGTATATGAAGAATAATGCCCACTAAGGAGATTTTGTGGATGCTGATGCAATGACCATCCATCTGATAGCAGTGGCGCACTGAAACGTATCCCCGAGCTGTGCATTATTCAACACCAAACTGTTGTGTTTGGAAATGAGCCATGTATTCAACATCCTGAACCGTTCTTGATAAAGCTAAATAAAAGGAGTGTAATAAGGATTCGATGCCAGTGCTGAGCCGACAGGGCTAAGACTGCAGTCGGTGCTAAATCTACTCCTTTATTCTCCACACACAGACACAGAGAGCTCCGACACTTAATAAAGTCTCGCTTTATGCCAATAAATTATTTGAAATTTCGCTTCGATGTTATGTTACCAAAATTATTCGTTGAAAAAGAAAAAAAAATGACCGGTTCAGCAATAAGTCTTACAATCGGAAGGTAAATAGCATTCAACAATGCTAGTTATAAAGCCCAAACTAAAGCCCTATACAGAGCCAAGAGCTTCGGGGTGCGTCAAGAGCAAACACCAAAACGCTATTATCCACAGAGAGGCAAGACTTAATAGCAAACTGATTTAGCAGCCTAGAGCAAACGTTTTGTGAACACCAGCTGAAATGCTGCACTGCTTAAAAAAAAAAAAATCCCGTCTTAAAACAAAGCATTACTAGACTACATATTTGTCAAGGTTATTTGTAAAAGCAACAGTGACATTTAAGATGAAAAACATACACATATACGATATACAAATCATTAGTACTCCGCCCAGGATACTTTCAGCTCGCACGCAAAATAAAAAATGAGCACTGACACTGAGGAAAGAGAGAGAGAGAAATGTCTGGATTAACATAACTATAATATATACAGATGTCTTTTTAATATATACAAAATGTCTTTATCTACTGTTACAGACCACGTATGCCAGAAACCTCAAACAGCCTAGCTACAACTGTTTTGGTGTGTGTTTTTATTTTTTATTTTTCAATGATGTGATGGGGACAAAACTCCAGGTGCATTAAATACTAAGCTTAATTAGTCCTGGATAAAGAAAAAGGAAGTACCTTTCTTGTGAGTACCATCCGATTTGGGGCCTTGTGGGTCTAATGAAAAAAAGATCAGGATTAAACATAATAATATTCTAACATCAATAAATGTTATGCGGTCATTTTCTCTGCAGAAACAAGAAAAGAGAAAAAAAGAAATAAAAGAAAAAGAAAACATAAGAAGCGTGGCCCAATCCTTCAGCTAGTTTACGTTACCATACACTTGTTCTTCGAAGTGTATGGCAGGGAAGACTAGGGTCAGCATACTAAAGGCAAGAGCAGGTAGGATGCACTTATCTGTCCAGAAATCAGCGGGCAAGGAGAAGAGGTGATGCAGAAAAATGAAAATTAGGGTGTGGGGGTGTGCAATGCAGATCTCATTACAGGAGGCAAAGGTGGGTTAGCAAAATGCACTAAGAGATGCAAGTACATTATAGAGAAGGGAAAATGCAAAGACTTCATGTCAAACTGGATTCACTGAGCATTGTGTTTTTTGTTTTTTTTTATTTATCTTGCCTGGTAAATTGCAAAAAGCCAATTCTTTTTCTTGAATTATTTTCTTTGGGGTCCTTTGCTCTCTTTTGGAGGTATATAATCTCGTCAGATAGCAGAACTGCATCAGACAGAGTGAAATTACTCTAAAGAACGGAAGGCATTCGTAAATGAATGCTCCGTACATTCTGTAGCCTTCCTTCCCTTCATCAGAGCATGTGATCTATCTGATTAAGGCATTTTCCCTTACAAATTTCAAGCAGACTCTAGTAGAGGTTAAAGCTCAACCATTTGTCTTTTAGATTGAAAAACAAATGTATCTTGAATTAAACATCTTTCCCCCCAGATTCCCATTAGCACATTTGCCTGTTACAAACTTGCACTAATGATATTATCGTAATTACCACGTCTGCGGAGTAGGAACACAAAATGGGTGTTCCGTCGTCACATAGATTATTGTTCAGAATAAATGACACCAATGACTCTAAAATAATAATGATAACAATAATAATAATAATAAAAATGGACAAAGATTTTGAAAAACATCATAATACAGAATACAGAGATGTCTTTTCCTGGTTGTTCATCCAAAGCAATTATGTTGAATAGAACAATAGTACAATACGTAGCAAGCTTGCGCACACACACACACACACACACACACATATGTTCATATGCATGTGTCTGTATTAGAGCAAATCTCATACATCTGTCATGAAAGGCAAATTTATCATTATCTGCCGGGTGAGGAATGGAAATCTGCCTGCAGGAAAGATTCTTGTTGACTGCAGTAATCTGTCTGTGTAACTTGCAAAGGAACTCAGTCGTAAAATGAACTGCAATTACTTGGCATAAACATGAACTGCAGCAGACAGCTGACTTAAGCTCAGTAATGGGAGGCATTTTTCCTTCTATCATGCTACCTGACCAGCAATTCCCAGTGCCAACATAATCCTGTAGATTCAAAGAGGCTTATCCTTTGTGAGAGGTATCTGTATCAACGATTTCAGGCTCAATACATCTGATCCAGCTTTGACTGTGCTTTGTAAATGCTACATATCAAAGTCATTCAAAATACTTTAATCACTCATTATGTTAATATTCATAGTAAAGTCACTCTGTAAAAGAGTTAAGCTCCTTTATGAATGCCAACAATAGTGTAAGCAGATACTATTTACAACCGATTAAAAAAGGCTGTGAAGCAAAAACAATGTAAAACAATAAATTATTGAATGAATCATTATTAATTATATATCTGTATATAGTGTTCATCTCTCTTTTTTCAACTTCTTGCTTAAAAATGTATAAAGGATGTAGAAATGTATAAAGGAAGTAAATGAATGTATAAAGGAAGTATATAATATATATATATATATATATATATATATATATATATATATATATATATATATATATATATATATATATATATATATATATATATATATATATACATTATATATATATACACAAACCCCCCCCCCAAAATACTGATAAAATTCTCATAACCCTCAAAAAATTCCAATTATAAAAATGTAAGTTTTGTATAAATTAATTAGTCATTCTGCAATTCTAGGGAAATCAGACTGGTTTAATAAGCTTGATGAATTTATGAACCTTATTGCAAGAAAATGAGATTCATATTAAACTAAACATACCAGAAGCAAATTCAAACCAAAAGGAAATAAATCAATTCAAAATGTACATGAATTAATTGCACCAGAGAAAATTAATTATTTGATGTGACATAAGTGTCAAATGTACGAAATACATATTCGCACATTTTGAAATTAAACACCCAGGCGCAAAATAGCATAAGTAAACAATCATTCATAAACAAGCTAGGAGAGCTCCATACTGGATCTCAGTCATGCACCTCCGTGTCAGCACAGCTGAATTGCAGCAGCCATGCGCACAGACTTCAAATTTGAGCTGTTACAGAATGAAATTCCCATAGTCGATAGTGTCTGCAGTCCTGAGAGAGTGGAAGCTTTTATAACATCTTAAAATGTGTATAAAATGTTAAAATCAAATTTGCCCTGCTCCCTTAGTACTGGATGACAATACTAGCACAATACATATTTACTGGCCTGCACTGATTTTGCAGCTGTGCTTTGGCCTTTTCATTGCCCATGAGAAAACAACAATATTTCTGCTCCTACCGTAAGGCAGCATGTGCCGCATCGGCGATACGGTTTAAGCTACTTTGATATGTTGGATAGATTACATCGTTTGGCAGACGGGAATCCTCAAGAGACATGTTTAACAGCAGGATCCACTTTCGTTTGGGTTTTAGCTTGGTTTCTTTTAAATTCCAAATCGTCCAGTGCACTGTGTCCCACAGCATATCAACACACATAATTATATCTTTCAATTTTGTAAAAAAAACAATAACAAACAAACAAAAAAAAACAAACAGGAAAAAGTCTTCCATTTCCGACTATTTATGAAGACTACACTCCCTCTCATTACCGAAGCCCTCATCAGTCAATTAAAGTTCAATTACTGAGTGCAGATAGAACCTAAATAAACATCAAGCTCCTGCAGAGTATCATAAATCTTTTTTACAGGTTTGGATATAAATGAGGTGGAAATGCCTAATGATAATAAACAGGCTTATATGGAAAGGGGAAATCCAGAAAACAACAAAATCAGACACCGCATACTTTCTATTTACAAACGTACACCTATGTACCCATTCAAACGTAAAATATCAGCGTTCATATGTACCCTGGGGAATAACGTGATGCACTGTGGTTGCAAAAAACATTTGTCAGCAGAGATTGATGCTCGGCAGCGGATTTTAGGCACCTCAAGTTGCTTTTTTTTTTTTTTTATAAAGCGGCACCTTATGCTGCTTGACTGCACTGCTCCTCATATCCCTGACAAGGTGGACAAGGAGACTGTGATCGCACTCCATTCCACTCCACGAATGTGGGAGATTGGATCAAAGCCTGTTTGTGAAAGAGTCGCACAACTTCACAACTTTTCCTGAAACAAACACAGTAAAAGAAAGTGCCCCCCCCCCACCAATACAAAGGTTGTTTAGGTGGAAATAAATGTGAACATTTCGATTTAGAATACTCAAATTTGGTCAACATTAAAGTTTATCCTAAATATGGCAGGATGGATATGGCTGTACTTTTAATGGATTTTTCTAAACTGGATCCCAGTCATCTCCGATATACAGTTTCTTCTTCTGCTGGCACATTCGGCGCTTCGGGCTATTCGCTAGCATCAAATTAGTGGGAGGAGCGGTAGTTCAAGTGCTGCTTCACAATAACAGCTAGAAATAAATGTCTACTCAAGACAGACAGTGTGTGATCAAAAGCAACCTCTGGCCGAGGACACCATCAAGAGTTCAGTGTATTAGATCTCTCACTGAATGAATGTCATTACTGTGCTCTACAGCAGAGCAGCCAAAGGCAGGAACGTCAGTGCTTCCGGCTCGACGTGCTCATACACTTCGGACTTGACAGCCATGACGTCCTATTGACTTTCCTTGCGCTTGTTCGTGTGAACATGGCTGCCGAGAGGCTCTCAGTTCATTGTAATAAAGGTCACAGTGATTGTCATGGTTTCTTTATATTTATTTATTTTCAGTTATGATCACTGATCAAAATCCTAAGGTGAAATATACCTAATGTTGGATCATCCAACATTGTACTATTGTTCTTTGTTGGTGAAAGATTACATGAGTACAGCGTTTTCTTCACATATTCATACATCACTTTATAATTGGGTTTATTTTAGAATACTTAAATACTACTACTGCTAAGAATAAAAATAAGAACTCAATATAAATAAAATTTTCGAGAAAGATTCCTACACACTTATACTGTAGAGACAAGCTCAGAATTACACATCTCTAGAGCTGGGAAATGAATCAACCATTATCAATTAAATTAACTTTATTGTTTATGTCAATGTTGTAAAAAACGAAAAACGATTTTACGATTTCACTTTGCTTTTGCAAAGCGACCTACCGTTGTTCGCCACCTCCTGTCCCGCATTAAACTTAAGAAATACCAAATACAACATGGCATGGCGCTCTGACGAATGCTTTGACGATCCAGAACGCTCGTTTCCAAGAGGGGGGCGTGGTTTCATCAGTTCTATGGAAATGCACTTCAGACGTTCAACAAGTCCCACTGTAAAATTTGTCGAAGGATTGTGGCATCTAAAAGAAGCAGCATGAGTAATTTTTTCCAGCACCTCAAACAGAACCATGTTGTTGAATGGAGGTGCGTGTGGCGCTGTGACAACGGCAAACCCCAAAACACAGGCTAAAAACCGGTACAAATAGCGCACACATTTTCCCCCTGTATCCAAAATCTAAACTGAATTTTGTCTAAAAAAAATCTGAGATTCAATTTATAGGACATATCGCCCGGCTTTACACAGCTCTCTCTCAAATCCTCTCTGCGTTTGTAAAAGTGTGTTTACGCACACACACAAATTAGTTCTGCTCACTCACTCACAACAACACAAAAACAAACAATATTCTCACTGTGAAATGAAAGCCAGTGATAAAAGAGGCCAATGATTCATGTAGACATGTTCCACAGACATGTTGCCAGCCAAAATAATCTAGATATAAAAGACATGAGATTCTATTTATTTTTTATATAGTGTAGCAAAAAATCCTATAAATACATTCTTCTTGAATAAGGTTTTTTTTTTATCATGTGTTACATAAACATCTGCCTTCACAGGACAAGAACTCTTATAGAAACTCCACATGTTCCACATTAATTGAAAGCCATCTGGATACAGAAACTTTGCATCACAGAGCAACAGTGCGACTATTTTATTCCGGAAATTTTCTGGTTTTACTATTTATTTTCTTTTGAATGATAGAAAGTACTAAGCCATATTCTTGTGATACTTAGCGTCTAAAATCGAAAGTGGCTTTGAGACGAATTTTTGGCAAGATGAAATTAGCGTTCACGATTCCTAATTACGCTGCCTGATACGTCGCAAAAACAAGACATTAAAACGCCCAAGTGCAATTACTACGGCAATTATCTCATGGATTAAAGATTTCTGTCACAATGATGGATCTTTCTTATAGCGACTTAATGTAGATCATTTCAAAACTCAAAACACTTCTTCTTTTTTTTTTTGGAATTTGCTATGAAGCGAATTTCAGCGAGTTTTGTTCCCTGAAGTTTATATATTTTTTCCCCTTTTCTTTTAGTTTATATATATATATAATTTTATACACACACACACACACACACACACACACACACACACACACACATATATATATATAATATATATATATATAATTAATATAAGCAACCTTTCTTTTTTATGCATTCTTTTTTTATATACATTCAGAACTGCATTATTTAAATAACAATTTGACTTTTGATTCGACTTCAACCAAAAAATCTGAAGCTAAATCAATTCAATCAAATGCATTTACCAAACAGCCTTTAGAACAATTCAGAATACAGCACAAAAACAAAAGGCAACAACCTTTGCTAGGAGCAAGGTTAAGGAGCACACCATCAGACAACCAGAAAAATCCTTTCCTTTTAAGCAGCTTTAAAAGCGAAGATATCATAGACACAATTAATGCAACATATTTACCTGCCGGTACCTTAAATGTTGAAGGGAAAACCACAAATGTTAGTTCTATTTTTCTATGCTAATTTTAGAGTTCTGATTTCATTTATTGGTATCGTTTCATTCAATACAGCATATCTGCTTTCTAAATGTGCACATATGAAAAACAAATTAAATAAATAAATTTACTGCCAAGACCATTTGTTAAACGCTGTAGCAATGAGAAGGAAACCTGTGACATGCATCTTTCAGTGCGTTCAGTGTTTGGGGTTGAGCTCATTTCTCACACTATTATGTCCTGCTAAACAGTGGATCAGAAAGCAAACACAAACCCACACATCCTCGCTCTCAGGACACTGACGTAAAAAGAAAAAAAGAAAATAAAATAAAAGTTACGGGCCCCATACAGGAATGTAGCCAGCCTAGGAAAAGCCTTTCGAAGGAACAGCCTCTTAAAGTCTTAAACAAAAGTTATCACAGGAATCATTTCCCAAAATGAATAGAAATGAAAATCCAATTTCACATGCTAATTCTTTTTTGTCATGCTTCGCCGCACTAAAATATGGACATAGCTGCTTTGCTGTTCCATTCACATGCAAATGCGATTTTTTAGTAAATCTTGGGGATTGTGATTCAAACTTGACTAGGCAACCACACACAAAAAAAACTCAACAAATTTTTCTTAAGCTGATATTTTTCTCTCTTTTCTTTCTTTTTAAATCCAACACCTTATTTCCTATAGGAAACCCAGTAAAGCTTGAGCATTTCAGTATATGGTGGAGACATTTTGGATCAATAGCGCAATTGATCACTTGCTTCCGTAGCTTTTTTTTTTTTTCTTGACCAGTGATCAATGGTCGAAATGCACTTTACTTCAATATGCAATTTGGAACGAATCCCCAGCTCTAAAAGACACATGCCCAAGCATTTCCATCTATTCAATCCAAGCCATTGCTTGGCTACATTCCTGTGTTTTTTTCTTTTCCGCCGGTGTCTCTGTGGCTGCGCCTACCTTTAAAATTAGGTCTGATTCTTGCGTCGTACCCAGACACTTTCCCCATGAGTTTGTCCAGGAATTCTGAAGGGGGCATAGGAGACGCAGCTTTCCGTGCTGCAGCTTGCTGGGATGCTGCCAAGCTGAAAAAAGAAGATGGAGAAATACAGGCACGTGTGTTAGAAAATGCCTACACATTTTTTTTAAACATCTCTTTTTTTTGCATGCATTTGACGCCTGCATAGACTAAGATGGCATGCTTTTACAATGTGCGGATTAGACATATAAATAAAAGAAGACAAATAACGCAGATGGTTAATCCTATAAACACGGTATTTCCCTTTACCTTTAGAAATCTTTCTCAAATAAACTTTTCACATTTTTTTTTAAACTCTGGCATATACAAACCCCCTAAATATCCACAAACAATCCAAACCTACATTGTTCATTTTGTTCCACTGTAACAACTTAATAATACTGTAAAGAAAGACTGAATTTAATGACAGGCTTTAACTGATTCAACGGCTCAAAACTCCATTTTTGTTTTTGACTAAAAAAACAAAAAACAAAATCATACCCATTTTCTTAATCTCATCCATTTGGTTAGAATTTGCTTGGTTGACTTAAAAACGACGATGTGCACTGCAGCTGACACGGAGTCCATAGATTTGTCTAGAACCCTAGGATCCATTTAAGAGCAAATCTATCTGAGTGGCATCCAAACACATACTCTAAGACACGACTGGAAATGAGACTGGAAAAGCCGTTAAACTTCTGTTTATTTGCAATTTATTTGCAATTAATTAACTTATCAAATACCCCAGCCTTTTCACAATTGTGATAAACTAGGAATAGTGTATTTTGTTTCACCGTTAATAAAAGTAATACGATTCTATATACAACATATACATCTTTTTTTGCACTAGATTCTGCTAGACGAATGTTACTTCTCATGTTGATTTTGCTGGCACAAGACTGCAGTCATATATTCATGGTTTTTATTACAACTATAAAAAAACACACATATAAGATGAATAGTACCATTACAATATGTCATCTCATATTATTATGTTAAGACGGTACAATTACAGAATTTATGAATGCTAAAGATATTAAAAAGTAACTATTAGGCTCCCTTTTAATCTGTCCCCAGACGTAAGGCATTTTTGGTATCATACTGTGATGACCTGATAATATAAATGAGATTGGAAAAGAACATATTGTGAATATTGTGCTGGAAGAGCGCAGAAGATTAAGAATTAAAGAAAGCGTGTGCCTACGGTGTTTGTCATCTGTTCAGGCTAAAGGTCACTATTACTGTTTAAACACCTACTGGTTTAGAGCAGACTTTCTCCCTAGTCAATGTTCATGTTCACTACCACTGCATTGATTAGCGAGAGAGACACAAACACACATACAATCGTTCAAATTTATTTTCCCTAAGGACCAGTTTACTGATCACAGAATCAATGTTTGACCAAAAAAAACAGACGATCAATAATCGCTAAATAGCTTAGAGTAATACTCAAATCACCGTCGTCCTTGAAACATCTACTTGCTTCGTCCGGCTTTCTGTGGTCGACACTCCCCCCGTTCAAAGTTAACTAACCAGCAGTCAGCCTCATCCTGCTTCACACATCATTAGGCTTTTAGCTCATTAACATCTACCACTGCGGTCTTCTTGAGTGACTGTTCAGGCACATTTCTAGCTTCTTACACTGGCAGAGTACAGTCCAGATCACAAAACAAAAACCTCGAAGGCTAAAAGACTGTCTTTTTATTATGCAACATGTTTGAATAGTAAATTAAACAGGGATAAATAATGTCTAGGCTTTAAATAAAAATAGAATAATAATCGTCATATTAATACATAAAAGCTACTTTAACCATCCCGCGATTGATTCCAGAAAGAAATGAGCGCAGTCGAGACATTATTAGCTAATTATCTGTGCAAAATGAGTCAACACGATGGCACAGAAGTGTCTTACAATTCGGCACACAGCGGCAGATATTTGCTTGTGTAGGTGGCTGTAATCTGATGACGTGCTTATTCGGCTGTGTAAAATGTAAGAATATAAATGGCACATTACAAATTGTCCTGGTATGTAGACACAATACGATCTGCGCTGAAATCTGTCTCTTTCCTCCTGAAGGTATGGTCTTGCAGTGAAACCCCAACAAGATTAGTCACGGTTTGGCCCGATTGTTGTGCCGTCTCTCGTTCACGGATTTATAGCTATTATGGTTCTAACGAGAGCCCCCATACTGGTGATGAAATCTGTGTGACAGTGTGTAATCTGGGGGGACCTTTCAAGTTATCTATTTAGATTTTCTGCTATATGCTCCATTCATGTTTAGGAACGTGGGTGCCCTGGTTAGTGAAACTCATTTTAGAATGCTAATAAACCATGTATAATGATTAAAATGGTAAAGATCAGAGCGCTACTGTTCTAATTAATTTGGATCGATGCTGGTGGAGACACTTGTAAGGTCTTTACACTACTGCTGATGCAGCACCAAAGGAAAAAAAAAAAGAAAAAAGCCTCCTTCAAGAAACAGGATATTCAGACACTAGTCAGTAGAACTAAAATAAATATTACACCCTTTAAAAATGTATACTATCTGAGCATTCTTGATCAAGTCATGTTCACCCAATATGGCCGTTAAGACATTCCCCGTCTTAACCAGCACAGGCATAGAATTCAAGAGTGAAATAAAATACCTACACTTTTTTTTAAACAATTGCCACTACTATCACGCTGCATGACAATTGAATCTTAAATCCTAAAATTAAACCGAGTTGTTGGTGATTGGAGTGCACTGCACTGCTGATTCACCTTTTTCCATGATTGAGAGTGATAGTTCAGTGATAATTCATTTGAAGTGCAATCAGTCTTGGGCAGTGGGAATCGATAACATATTGTAATGCATGTGAACTTGCCCAAGAAACCAATACTAATAGGAATTTAAAAAAAAAAAGGAAAAAAAAGAACTCCCCTGAGCCAACAGATTTTCTTCTGGGCAATGGATTTCGATTCATAACTGCCCATTCTTCGTGCAGCAGTAACAAAGAGATAGAAAAAAAGAAAGAAAGAAAGAAAGAATGAAAACAGATTACAGGGACACTGCAACCAGCTGTGCTTGGATAATTACCACACAGGGTCTTATGTGATGGAGCCACACGTAATGAATCCCATTCTTATTATAAACAACGCTGTTTAAACCCAACGGTGCAATTTTTAAAATTGCTTTCTACTCTCAGAAATGAGATGGCTTTCTGCTACTAAACTGCCTGTGCAGTGGAATTTTTCAAGGCCGGCTCAAGGTCATTCTGGGCAATCCACACAAAGAAAATGCAGTTTGCATACAGTTTCAACAGATTCATTTCAAAATTTATTTCGCACGGTGTTGAGGCCTCTAATAATCCCTGCACCTTCGTATAATCACTGATAAGGATTTTTTATGAATAAACCAGAAACATTATGAGAATAACTAAGTTACAAGAGTAAGCTGATCTCCTGCAAGCTTACCAAGCTCCATTTGTAGCAGGTGCACGTTGTAATATCAGTATTTTGTATCTTTGTGGGCTGAAAAATTATATGCTTTTGAATAGGTTCATGTATACGGATTCACAGATCTTTCTGCGGGTGCTTCATTCTTGTCAGGTTCATGCAGAATGCAGAACCTTAGGCACAAGGCAGGAATACACAAGGGATAATACAATGCTACATCACAGGGCAACAGATGCACGCATTCACATACTGGGATAATCCAGAGTAGCCAACATCTTTCTGCCAGCATGTGCTGGCAGATCTTTCTGTCTTTGTGCTATGCTTCCCAGCAAATGCTGACATGGTAACAATCTGGAAAGGGTTTGATAAGAAGCACAACATGACATAATAACAATATAATTATTTTTTACATTATTAGTAGGTTATGGGCAATTTTTGGTTATTATTCAGGCATCAATGCCTCAAACGGACTCCTTACACCAGTAGACTTGGCCTTATCAGATGCAATTCCTATAAAAAAAGAAACGTTGCTGGTTTACGATTTGTATTCATCAGTGGTACTGGCACTGACATGATAATCAATGTGTGGCTATACATCTGCATGTTGAATAAGGTCTGTGGTCGGGCTGAGGCTGGGAAAGAGATATCAATTAACAGAATTTGCAAAGTTCAGCAGCAAACGCTGATGCTGCAATATCGCGATTCTAGCTCATAAATTAATGGCCCATGCAGAATACAGAAATAACTGCTACCAGCTCCTACGCAACAGTAAACAGAACATTCAAGACATTTCTGCACGTTTCGGTGCATTTATATTTCGCATGACAATGTATACTAGGCAAATGAAACAAAATAAGCGATATTGCTCGCTTTTTTTTTTTGAGTAAACATTTTACACGTCATATATGAATTTACATGGCTTCCATTAAGCTGAATTGAACAAAACGAGACCCTGAATAACCAAATGCCTTACTGATAAACAGACATATATAGGACAAATTAACGGTCATGTCCAAAAAATTCATATTTCGGTTCTGACACCTCAGCTTTGGATATAGCCTGGCTTCCATTCAGTGTAAAAAAAGGGAAAATAAATGAAAAAAAGCCCAAAAAACAAATGATATCAATGCAGTAGCAAACAAGGTAGAAGAAATTACAGATTGGGCAAAAAAATGGACTGTAGTAGCGCTACAGTGAATTAACCTTCTTAGAAGAACACAGAAATATAAGTAATACTAGTTTTAGGATTTTTAAAAGCATTATAAAAGCAGGCAAGATCTAGGTTTTGTCTTTATTCCTTTTCCAACGGTCTATTGAAACCCAGTGAGGAATATGATCATTGGGCTCAGTGGACGCTAGTAGTCGCTGTTTGTCTTGCTAGACTGGAACCGCATGCAGCTTTCCTGGCTTTCTCCTCCTGCCTCAGCGGGGAGGCATTAGCCTGGGAGCAATTATACACACTGTCAAATGCCTTTACACACAAACAAAAGCATGTCAGATAACCTAACACGAGCTATCATATAATAGTCCACCTGTCCTATTAAATTGTCCTGCTTTAAACACCCATGCTGCATTAAGACACATTAAGCCACGTTCCCAAATTGACAACCATAAAGTAAATCGTTTCACATTTCACCAGTTGAAATCGCCACTACTCACCTGAAAAACACTACGGTTTCCCACAAATAAATCCCGAGTGCACTTAATCTACACATTGTGGCAGCTTTTGTGGTCTTCCTTTTTTTCCCCCCCACGACTTCTAAATTGCAATGCTGCTTCTGCTGCTGCTGATGATGTTGCTGATGATGATCGATTGCTATTGTGTCTGCTCGCGTTCAGGATTCCACAATCCAAAGCCAGGTGCATGCGTTTAAGCCCATAGAAACGAGGTGAGCATGATCGTGCCACCGGATGTCGGGTTTGGCACCCAGCGATGCTTCAGTTCGCGTGTTTTAGAAGCGGATCGGGGATCCAGTTCAATTGCAGCCGATCACTCCGGGCAAATCCATAACGGCGCGCCAGGACGACTCGAGCGCCCGCGAATCCCTCGGCGTTTCCACACGTGCACGCCGAGTTTCAGCGTCCGGGATATGAATCTCTCAACCTGCGAGTCAATGCGCGATTCCGAAAAGAACTTATGTTGTGTGTTATTTGTGTGTGTGTATGTGTGTGTGTCCCTTCCTTCACGCATTCAGTGCCATGCGCTCCGGGATACAATGCGTCGCTTCGGAGCCGTGCGCGCTCGCAGGAATCCGGCCGGTGCGCACCGACGCGCTTTTGCAGATTCGTTTATTTCCTGCGTTTCCCAAGGGCGAACCGAGACTGCTGCAGGAAACCACTTCCATTGTCCGGTCCACTTTAGGAGACACGACTCGTTTTCGATTTCATTTTTGTTTTCTTTTCTTTTTTTTCTTGAATTAATTCCAGTAATCAGCGCAAAGCCCGAATTGTACGAACGAAACTGCGGTGCTCAGAGCCGTCTCCCGTCCCCCCCGCAAGCCCCGTGCAAACGCTGCCGTATTTCTTGCTGCAGTCATTTAGTAAACTCAAAAAGCAGCTCACCTTTGCGCGCACGCCCCCGCGCCGCTGCCATTGGTCCGAACAGAAGACGCCGCCGTTTCGATGCTCTTCCTCGAACGCGCACGTGCGTGCGCGTGAGCGCGCACTCGGGTCCGTGTGAACGCGACTAGCAGGCTCACGAAGGCAGGAATAACCTCTGTGCCTCGAAAAGACAGGTCGTAGTCTGGTCATCATATCAGGCTTTCTGTATCCTTTTCTCCTTAATGGAGCACATGTGACACGTGGATTAAGGCGTAATTATGCTCCATTATACACCTGTTCATAATCTAGATATGGAGATGATATCAATTTGACTGGCATCGGAATCATTTACTGGTGGGTTTCGGAGGTGATCTTGGTCAACAATTGTGGATTAAGTAGATGTAATTCTTGGATCCGCACAGTGAAAGTTTTACGTCGATGAAAATATCGCGAGAATTGTAGGATTACGGTTGCAATCTGGCAACAGGCTGAGATAACATGTACACTTTTGCAGTCTAAAACTTGCATAATCACATACAACATGCACATGAACCAAATACACCACATTTCTCAATGTTAGTTTTTTGTTCACTTGCGAACATAAGCATGGTTTTCCGAAATGTAAAACGCAAAAAGCTATATTAAGCACTAAAATGTATATTTAAAAAGTGTTTTCCCAAAGTTATGTTATTAACTACTATATTGGCCCACCAAATTTGACTAAGAGAAAGAAACAAATGGACTGATCAATATATATATATATATATATATATATATATATATATATATATATATATATATATATATATATATATATATATATATATGACATACGTCCCCTTTATTTAGCAATGATTAAAACCTATATATTTATGTGTTGCTTTTTTTCACACAGTTTCTTACAGTTTCTTACAGTTTCTTACTGTGTAATTTCAAACAAACAGTTTTGTATTTGAATACAGAATAATACAATTTAATAGCAAAAACACAGCAACTGTATACAAATACTACCGTAAGTATTAAATACTAAATATTAATATACTAGGTTAATTTTTATAGTGGGGCACGGTGGCGTAGTGGTTAGCACGTTCGCCTCACACCACCGCCAGGATCCGGGTTCGATTCCCGTCTCGGTCATGTGTGTGTGGAGTTTGCATGTTTGCATCTCTTCTCCTCGTCTCAGTGCTCTCAGTCCGTGCCTCAGGGGGTTTTTCTCCCATTTCTTTCCTCCCCTCCTTTCAGTCCCTCACGGTTCTCCGGTTTCCCCCCGGAAATCCTCCCCCCGGTCCAAAAAAAACATGCATGGATAGGTTGATTGGCACCTTGGAAAAAATTGTCCCTAGTGTATGAATGTGTGTGTGTGTGAATGTGTGTGTGCCCTGCGATGGGTTGGCATTCCATCCAGGGTGTATCCTGCCTTAATGCCCATAGACGCCTGAGATAGGCACAGGCTCCCCGTGACCCGATGGGAAGATCGGATAAAGCGGTAGAAGAAGATGAATGAATGAATGAATTTTTATATAGTATACTTGTGCTTCTTCCGATATATATATATATATATATATATATATATATATATATATATATATATATATAGAGAGAGAGAGGAGAGAGAGAGAGAGAGAGAGAGATCTCAAATCCCATTTCATATCCTACAGACTACTTTCTTCACCTTTCTGATCATTGGTATTGGCAGATTAGATTAAATGTAAAATCTCAGGAATCTGTAACATCATTTATTTAGTGCATTTTTAAATTTGGATTTTTTGCGATGTAAAATATTATCGACAGGAAATATTCAGCAGACTGACACACTGACAGAATCATCGAATTAAAAACATAACTAAAGCATTTTTTTTGTATTAATAAACCATTGTCATTGATTGCAACAAATGAAGAACACCACAGGGGAGCCAAGCAATTTTGAATGTCAGCCACATCGGCTTTGCCTGCCTGCGCTTTATGAGATAGTTTTATGTTTTCTCAGATGGTGTCTGTCTGGCCATGGGTTTTTTTATTATTATTAAACCTGAGATTGCTGTTAGCCATATCGAGTAGTTTATATATACAAGAAGGTGAGTTTGCAGAGCAGACAGTGGTACTTTGGAAGACCCATATCAGGAAACTGAATGTGTGTCTCTCTTTGGCATAAAGCACACTGAAAGAGCAAGTGCCATTAAAAATCACGTTCGTAAATCTTGCAAAACAAGATAACCATAAACAGGGCCTAGCGCAATCAAATGTACCCATTTATGTTTGGTCATTAAAAAACTAAAATAAATAAATAATAAGACTAAAAATAAGACTATTTGCCCTACACATGGTCCAGTATTATAATAAACTATTTGACCACTGTAATTGTTTAAAAAACATTTTTTTAAAGAGCAAAACCTTTGCCCATTGTAAGGCAGGTTTATAGTGAGTGTCAGTCAAGCAATGATGCGTGCTGAATGCGCACACCTGTGACTGGGGCTGGGTATCCAAAAAGAAAGACTACACAAGAGAGACAATTCCTGCAGGTTATATGCTGATTCTCAACTGCAGCTGTTAGAGCTCTAAAGAGCTCTAGAGTTATTTTCTCTAAAGGTTGCCCTGTGCAAACTGTAGCTTCTGTCATTCATTCATCTGCAATAGTTGCTTCTATGGTATGTTGGTTGGTGCAGACCTGAAGCCTTTATCAGTGGGTGTAAGACTGGAGGACATCCTGGCTGGTTTTTCTTACTTAGAACAGATACATAGCAGCAGCACTGGAGTGGTTACACAGGTTTATAACCCAGGGCCACACCTGTAATATTGTGTGTTCATGGCATCCTATTCAGGTTGTATAAAGCAGACATGCAGACAAATGAATTGGTGTATACATTATGGGTTTTAATAGTAGAAAGTAATCTTAAAAAAGCCTCAGAGAGAAAGGCTTGTTTTTCATCCAGGCTCCCTCTGTTTAGAAAGAGGACATGTAGGTCATGCTGAGTAACACATTGCAAAGTCAGAGTGCGATTACTCATTGGCTTTCTCCTCGAATATCTTTCAAGCCACTATGAAGCCTTTGCTCGGTGGCTTACGCTTCAAGTGTCCTTCAAAACTCAAGCCTTATCTACCATATTTACTGATCGACAGTAAGCGCGTTTCCATTACCCTTAAAAATGTGCAAATGTAAACAGTGAATTGAAAATACGTCAAATTCACATGTATTACAAAGTCATGAACGCTCGCAAGAGGTGTTTTTTAAGACAAATAATTCAGTAAACTGTAATGGAAACGTTTTTTTTCCGCAGGTCACATGATATACGTGAAGGTCATATGATCATTCTTTAACGATGGTATGTGTGGACTGAAGATGAGACTGAGATATTTATTAAACTAATTAAAGAAACCAGTTTATAAATTGCAAGTGCTGGGCACTTATTTGTGGCTCCCATGGGTGTGATGCCGCACGTGCTACAAGAGGTCCCATTGAACTGCACAGCTCAAAAAAGTGGACGTGTTCATCCGGAAATTCTGAATCCAAAGGTCCTCCATGAAATCGCATACGCCTTCGATTCAAAATAAAAACGGCGAATGTCTTGGCTGCGATATAAGTAAGCCTGCCCTATATCTGTCTCCATTTTGTTTGACTTATCATGAGAGGATTTCTCATGATACGGTTATGGAAACACTGTCATTTAACAACAGTTTTTTTTACGCAAATTTGTAATTTCTGAATTAGATTTCGGGTGTTGCCTCTCTGGAAGTGGATTTAATTCAATTCAGTTCAGTTTTATTTGTAGAGCACTTTTTCCAATTGACATTGTCACAAAGCAGCTTTACATAGTATACTTAATAATGGCGTGGAGGAATAATTTTGTTTTGTGTGGGCTGCATCCATGGCAGTGTAGAAGTGTCCCAATCTCCGAAGTGTTTAAGTCCGTGTGGAGGCGTCATCAACCGGATGCGGGTCATCATGAGAGGGACATTTTACTCTTAAAGCCTTAGGTAAATCTCTTACTACTCAAATAAGTCATTTAAAAAAGAAACAGGTTAAAGTCAATATATCCTTTTGCCACATACTGATTGTAGATTGTCTAATCCATTGAGAACTAGTTTTAGCCGATACTAAATTGAGATTTACGATAAAGACATATCTCTCACGCAAAAAGAATTTTGGTGTCGATCTGTTAGCACTTAACAGTTACTCTCCACTTCACGCCTGCCAAGAGTCATCATGCAAACGCTTTTGCACAATAGAGTGCATGTGTTTTATCTGTGCAGCCAAACGTAACCTTGAGTGACAGCACAGCTGACACTGGTAATCACATTAAAAGTGACCTCTCTTCATATTCACACAAGGGAGACATATTTCCCAATCTCTTTAATTCGGCTCCGTTGATCGATTGTAGTGCTGGTGCGGCAAAGCTGCCTCAGGTTGTCCTGACTTGAGCATGCACTGTCCTTGATACCCCCATGTCACCGGGTCTGTGTTGACATTTGAATAATGATTACTAGAGAAACAATAGAAAGACGAGAATGAGGAAAGTGCACGCGAAAGACTATTCATTTTGGCTAAGTGATTGGGCTGTTCGCTTTTCTTGTGCTTTCAGTCTATTAGAAGAATCGACTGGTCCAGTAAGTATAGTAAGTATTCAGTCGTTATAAGTGGAAATTCTAATATGGCTTTTACAAGGGAAAGTTTTATTGTACTTCTGGTCTTTCATAGTTTTAATCCCATGAGCAAGAGTGAAAGCACCTTTGCCTAAGTCAAAAAATGACCTTTAATGTGAAGCACACCATGGAGAATGATGAGGAAATCTGCAAGACTAGGCTCCTTGTATTATTGGGCTGAGACGAAGACAATCACTTCTCCCACAAATGCTTTATCCTCACTAAAACGATTAAGTTTTATTGTTCCAAAAAAGACAAATTTAACTCTTTCTGAGAAGAAACCCACAAAAACTTCTCTTTGAAAAAGAAGCCTTCAGAGAAACTAGATTACGAATAATAGCAAGTCTTTTCTTCTGGGTCAGAATGGATTATGGGATTATAGAACATACTGTAATTCTACTTGTACTACTATAAATGTAATATATAAAATCAAACCATACTAAGCATATTGTAAAGATTAGTTAAGCTTAAAACTAGGTCATAGTTATGCCTGGTGTATTTATCTGTGTTATTATTATATTTTATTTTTTTAAAGAGAATGTAATTCCAGATAATAGCACATAAATATGCAATCTCTGTGGACTATAAAATTCTATTCTTATCAGGTCTACTAGATTTATCATTTGTACTATTTTTAACTTTCTAAACTTTATCTAATATATTTTATTATGCATGTATAGATTTATTTAAAGCACAATTTTCTGACCAGCCAACCAGGTTTTGGTGGAGGTGGTAGCTCAGTGGTTAAGGCATCAGGCTCTGGACCAGAATCCCAGCACCCACAAGAACCACTTGAACAAGGCCCTTAAACTTCAACAGCTCTCTATATGGTCATCTGCCAAATAATATAAACATTTACATTTCACTGCAAGTTGCATTCTGAATATAACTACGTTTGTGTCGAATGAAAATACTGAATTGAGAAAACAAGTCTAGATTTCTGTAAAAGTGCTTTGTGGCAGTATCTAGTGTTTAAAGCACCATAGTAATAACCTTAAATTATCTAAGATTGTATATGCAGTAAAAAAAAAGTAAAAAAAAAAACGGAGTATACTGTATTTCTGGCTTGCATACGCCACAGTTAGCTAGTTTTTATAAAACATACAGTTCTCATAGGTGTGCGAAGTCACAAAAGTTTTTTATATAATAAGTGTATTCTGTGGTAACTGATTAGATTGTGTAACAAATGTAACATCTGGTCCCGTAGTACAGGAAACTGTTTAGTTTCAAGTATGTGACCTTGGGTTCATGGTTAGTTTGTAGCTATTGTTAGTAAATCATTCTGCCAGTATTAAACCTATACTTAATTATAATTACGATCGATACTGTGCCTGCTACACAAGGAAGGGGGAGGGGGGTTGATTCTCAGCTAGACTTATTTGATATGACATGAGGAAGATGGATAAAGCTCGTAGGCAAGGATAAAAGGACACCGCCCCAAGTTCCTCACCAGCAGTGAGTAGGACTCCTGTCATCAACTCTCTGTCATGGTGATAATTGGCAAGGTCAGAGGCAGCTGACATTTGCTTTTCCTGCTAAGTACTATCAAACAGTCCTGGATAAAAAGATACTCTCTCGTCTACCCTGAAGCAAAGGAATATACACTTTAATATGTAGATGAGATCTGCTGTGCTCGATGCTTATTGCAGCCTAGGCTACAAAATGCACAGTGGATTACAAGAATTACCCAGACCATATGGTGTATGCTTTCTGGAAAAGGGCCCTCGATGTATTGTTAAATAACACCCGTACTCTCTGTGGTTATGGATAGTTTTGATACATCAAGAAGAATTTTGGTGTTTCAGGTAAAGCAATGTCGTTGTCAAATTCAATCAAAACTACACAAACTAAGCTGTTTCACCATTAATCTTGCTGTAAAGATCTTGATCAGTCAAGCGGCGTTCCAAAATTAATTTTAATTAGAATAACCACACATGTTTTACTATGTGTATCAATTCATTTGTCTGTGTTTGCATTGTATGTGTATGTGCAGTTTCAATTCCTAACCCAGAATAGGTGGAATTTGTGATAAAACATGACAATGCCAGACATGGCATATAAACCTTTCTGAAATATGACTTCTGGATTAAAATATGAAAGATTAAACAGGTGAAGGTAAAAGAGAAAGAAATGCTTATTAACCGAGTCTAACTTCTTCCCGATCTTCCTACATATGTCCATTTTTATGTCTAAACATAAAATCAGTATATATATATATATATATATATATATATATATATATATATATATATATATATATATATACTATATATATATATATATATATATTGTCACGATGGGCCTCCGCCCCATCTACTGAGATGGGCAAGCGCTCCGAACTCGGACGTGAGAGAGAGGCGGGGCGTCATCAACAAGACACGGCTGGAGCTTATCCCGGAGTGGCGCCTTCATTATCCCAAATTAGGCGGCGTGTATAAAACGCCCTCGGACGGCGGTTGTCATCGGAGAACGTCTGGGCTCCCGACTAACGGCGTGTATGTGCCTTTTTTTTTTCTCCCGACCTCCCACTACAGGTTAGACGGCAAGCGCGGATGGGAAATACCCGCCAGACCCTCGCAGTGCCTGATAGCTGGGAGCTTCCACAGCCTTGCGGCAGGAAACGAATCCTGACCCCTACGTGCCGATGGAGATCCGGAGAACGAAGCCGCCCACTGGTCGGGACCCAACGTCGGAGAGCGCGTCGAGAGAGATCTCCGCGCCCCCTCTCCCATTCCAGCCACTCCTCACCTGATCCTGATCCCCCCAAATATTGGACACGAACATTTTCCTTTTTATTATTCTTTTTTTTTGTATTATTTTTAATAAACACTCGTTTTGCACCCCCAGTTATGCCTCTCCGCGCCTGTGTTCAACCCGAAGCGGCGAGCGAGTCGCCACAATATATATATATATATATATATATATATATACAAAGCATGCCACACAAATGGCACACAAGCACATGAAGCATACCACAAAAACACACAACAAAACAGCATGCTAGCAGACCTTTTAGCATGTACCCAATACAGTTAAAAATACTACCTTATGAAGTTTTGTTTTAAGATGCTTTTACTTGGAGCATCCAAATCATAGGCTTGATTGTGTTTTAGATTTAACTGTGATGCTTTAGACTTCTTTTTTGTCCCTTATCAGACAGACCAACACAAAATCAAACCTGACCTATTTTCAAATCATGCATTTTACCAGAATGACGCAGCATATACATTATTTTCTACCCTTTCTTCATCTATATTGTTCCATGTAGGCCATGGCCCATCTGTATTCCCCAAAGGCCATTAAGAGCAGATGTAGAATACAGGAAGTCAGAACGAGAAAAAACGCTGTTCTGCAAAAAAAAAACAGTGAGTCCAAAAAATCCATACAGAACTTGATGAGTCATCAAGAAGCATGCCAAATACAACATCTTAATATGTAAATGCAGTCCTCTGACAAACAGTTCTCATTATCATGTTATTAACCTACACAAGAATATCTAAACGGTGTCTGTTAAATCGGGGCAGATAAACCTGACAATAATATATATATATATATATATATATAGATATATATATATATATATATATATATATATATATATATATATATATATATAGCAATATCTTAGCCATTACATTATCTTAGCCATTACATTAATGTATGTTACATCTTAACCACCTAAAAAATTTAAATGCCTCATGTAATACAGGTTAAAAAATAAATCCTAGGAACATTAGATATTATGGTGCTAACAGTGCTTAGAAGGCAAAAAGTCAGAATTAATACTCGTTTCAACCATTATTTTGAGCAAAAAAAAATCTTTTAACACGGTTAGATTGAAATATGCGAATCATCCTCTGTGGCGACCCCTAAGGGGATCTTAGATGATGAGATTCAATTCGGTTTTGCACAAATATTTATTGAAGTCAATCAATTCACGCACATTCAAAAAGTCTGAAAATTCCCAGAGTTTATTATTTATACTCCTTATGCTTTTATCCTTCACATGTTTGCAGGTGATCCTGGAGCCTATTCCAGGGAACCTAGTGAGGAGCGCCTCTGGATTATGCATGTAACTCTGGTATCAGAGGGAATGAGGCGCTGTGTCGATGATGCTTTGGGAACACATCTTCATGACTACGCTCTGAACCTCACATGTAATCTGTCCAAAGAAAGGAAGTGTTTGGGGAACGTAGGTAACCCAGGTTCCCCGAGGGAACATGACCTTGTGCTCGATGCCACACTGTCTGCATTCCTGTTAGAGCTGTGAGCAAAACAGAAATCATACAAACAGGTATAGTGGAGCCAGCGCAAGCTTCAAAATGGAAGGAAGCTCTAGCGTGGGTGTAAGCAGTGTGGCATTGTGTTCCCTCTGGGAATCTGGGTTACCTATGTACCCAAAACAAGTTCCCCTTCATGAACTACAGCTACTAGACCATTCTTTTAACACGAGAATATAAAACCGCCAGACTGACAAATTCCTGTCCAGTGTGAATGGGCACAGCTGGGTCAAAGGACCAGAGAGATTGGTACGTGGAAGTAAGCATCATTGAGGTGTTTAGTGAGAGCATCTTGAACCCGAGTCAGCGGTTCAGCTGATGCAGGTCTAAAAAAGTACTGTAGAAATGAGCCTCTCTGCTGAGCACAGGGACCACCACAATTGACTCCTTCCTTAAAAGAGTGAGCATTTCTTGATCCATAACCAGAACCTGTTTGGGCTCCGCCAGGGTGAAACGTGCCCCGTTGAACAGCGAATCGCATAGTGAATTTCATAGCCTTTTCCTACAGTGCCTAGGACCTACCAAGACAAGTTGAACTGCGATTCCCAGGCTGACACATATTCTCTTAAGGGAAACAGGCCCTCAAGACCAACCTCTGGTATGTCTAGAGCATCTGGAGCAGTACCCTGAAACTGTTCTAGGGGCCACATCTGGAGGACGCTGAGGGGGTAGCCAGAGATGGCTCTACCCTGAAATACTATGGGTTGCACTATGGGTGGGAGATTACAAGCCAATCTCCCAAGGTTACGGAGTAGAGTTGAGTTCCATGTACTGAGGTGCACATCACACCACTCAGCAATATGCCTCAAAAGTCCTGAATTGTCAGGACCTTTTCATCAAAGCCCTCTTATTCAAGACGATAGTCCATCATAGACCCATCACTACCATGGGCTTTGACCTAAAGCAACAAGGTTTCCTGGTTATGAGTGGTGATGCTCTGTCTCTGGACCTTATGATGCCAAGAACTTGTACTGGGACCCGGCGCGTACTGGGATGCCCGTCAAGCAGCCACATAAAAGTGGCATGGGAGGAATCTTTGGAACGCCACTCATTGCCTTTCTTTCAACAACCATAGTAACCGTGACCCCCAATGGGACAACAGGGGATTCAAGATAAAGGTTTTCTCTAACATGATAAGAGAAAGTAAGGCACAGGTCAAGTCAAGAAGCTATGACTGTCATTCCAAACATATATAGCTGACGCAGTACGCTGTGAACTGAGACAACGTTTCTCCAGAACCTCGGTGCTACATAAAACAACGTAGAATCACATAACAGAACACAGAGCTATGAACAAGTTGTACTATCCACATAATGTCCATCACGTACAACCTAGTGCACACAGTGAATGACAAAAGAAAATGCAGAACAGATACACACAGTGCTAACCAATATATGTTATATAGTACAATGTGCAAAATAAGTCTTTAAAAATAGTGTAATACTGTAGTAATAATAGCTAAGCTGCTCCTCTTGGGCCCTTAAGCAAGGTCCTTATCTTTCTGTTCTGTCACATGTATGACCCCAGTTTCCTAACATCCTTGGGATATGCAAAGAAAGAATTTCACTGTGCCGTAATGTAAATGCGACAAGTAAAAAGCACATTGCCTTCCTGCAGTATTTAGTCATATAGATCGTGAAAATGACCCACAATCAGTAAAAACATTTATCTCATTTGACCTGAAACCTTACTTAAAAAAAATTAACAGCTAACTTCAAATATTTTGCAGGATTTGCCCAAAAAAAATAATTTGCTATTAGATTCCTATCCAACAATGGAGCGCATGCTTTTTGCTCCTGTTATTTGTGAGGAAAAATCAAGCAAAAAAACCCACTGAATCATAAGGTAGGTCATGGGGTTTTGTTTTGACAGCTCCAGCTTCCTGTGTTTGACAACAACAGGTAAGCTTTTCTCCTATTAACGGCTCAGCTGTGTCTCGCTAACACAACACCTAGCTCATCTTTACAGCTGAAAAAAGAAAACTCCTCCCCCATTTATCTTGTTGTCTGATTCCTTTGGCATTATCCTATAACGAAATAAGATCTGTGAAGGATTGTATTAGGATGCCTACTGTGAAATCACTGAAAGATTAAAAAAAACTTCCTGAAGCGAGCAAAACGCTTAACCGTAGGGTGGATCTAAAATTAGCCTTTATATCATTTTTTCATCAATGAAAGTTTTGAGTTTGGCGAATCGTGTGTCGGTCGTTGTGAATAAATGTGATACAGGACCAGTTATGATAGGTGTTGTTTTCCTTTTCCTTTTAGCGTTACAGTGCTAGTGGGAGTGAGCAGATTTATTTTCCTGGCTATTAATTGTGTAATCTAGTAAACAAAGTCGGACTTACAATGTCAGTAGGGAATAAAAAATGAAAAAAATAATAAATGAAGAACCAAACACACATATAGTGACAGACCCAATTTTGTGCTTTGACATTAAGACAGTTGAGCTAAAAGATCCCAGACGTAAACATATCTCACAATGCCTCTTATGCGCTATGTTAATTGTTTTTTTTTTCGTGATTTATTTTTCATGCTCGATCAGTTCTCTCAGACCACTGCGCCATGTAGAGATTCACGGCTCTGTCTGGTCCCATAACGGTGATCTCACACGATGCAGGGTGGAGTTTCTCTGCTAATTATAGTGAGTGCTGTGTTGTGCATTCTGCACCGGACTGTGAGACGGTTTCTCGGTGATCTTGACGTTCACATCAATAGCAGTTTGAGAATGATGGATTTTCGGTGCCAGCAACAAAAGACGCGCCTTGATTACAAATTCGACACATCCCGTGATGCAGGGGGCAGACGATCAGATTGAAGCAGTACAATGAATAAAAATGTGACCTCATGTTCTTTTTTGGAATCGTTCAAAGCTGGATAACAGAAGAACGCTATTGTTCAGAAGAACGCTATTCCGAGGGACCGTGACTAACCTCCCATTAGAGCGATGATGTCATTGTGCATTTCTTTGTCCACCGCGGCAGCAGAAAAAAAAAATGTTGGGTGGCACGATATGCTATTAAAAGGCTTTATGTGACGTTTAGGAATGTCGGGAATCGACTAAAAAAACACAAGCAGACAACGTAAAGATTTTCTGGGAAGCCAGTGCCTGCAAGAAAATAGGGGAAGGGTGGGTGTGAGCAGGAACACAGAGGCGTGTATTTTATGGTTTCATTTCTTCAGGGACAAGCTTGTCTTGCTGGCCGTATCCGGCGTCTGATCATGATGATCGGTGATATATGGCAAGGCAAGATTAATGCAATTTGCTCAACAGCTTTTTGCTGTAGAGGCTCTTATCAATATCAAGGACCTAGCTTGAATTATTCCTTTATATCATCGTGGGTATCTACTATGCCCACATTAGTTTTGGAGCCAAGGCTAGAATCCTGGGGGAAAAAAAACCTTGTACATGATGTTGTCAATGTGAAAGATGCTAATACATACAGCTAGTGTAAGTAAGAGTTTGAGCATATATAATATTAAAGTTTAAAAAGCAGCAATATAATGGTTCGTACCACAAGCTGGGGTGCTGCTGGATTAAAGCCACAGTCTCACCCATTTATAAGTTCCATACATATTCTCAGAATCTATTAATAATGGTACAGTTCACAATTAGGGGGTGTACTAGCTACATGTGCATTGTATATATTCATCTTATTAACTAATACATTAATGCCATAATTATACAGATTACATGATGAAAAAACTATACAGATTACTCAGAAAAACCAAGCCCAATGACTGTGGTAGTGTTTCTATTAATATATATATATATATATATATATATAGATATATATATATATATATATATATATATATATATATATATATATATATATATATATACATATATATATATACATATATATATATATATATATATATGTATATATATATATATATATATATTAATAGAAACACTACCACATATATATATATATATATATATATATATATATATATATATATATATATATATATATAGAAACCCCATATATATATCCATATATCCCCCTCAAAACCGATCCAAAACAAAACAAGAACGAGGCTCTCTTAAACCCCATGTGTGTCTAGGCTACATATCAGAGTCTATTGAGCTGCATTTAGTCAAAAGCCGCGTAGGCCTACACTGTATTTCCCCTCAGCTAAGGCATTAATGATTATACATCGGCGGTGTGAAGCTTTTAGGAACGTTTGAGTACTATTGATGCCACATTGAGCAAAACTATGTGTTTGAAAGGCAGTAAATTAGAACAGTGTAACTTAAAATAACAAATGCCTTGTTTGATTTCACCACACAAGACAACAACAGCATTTTATTGTTATGTTAAGTAGGACATCTGAATAGCACAACACATTTTGCCCCTTTTATCAGCCCTGATGCCCCACCATTGTTCGTACCGATTTCATAATTCGCTTTGTTATGATGATTTCATAATTTGCAATGTTAGTTCTGTGGTAAATTTAGCTTAAAAAAACAGCAACATTGGTCAATTCAGAAAAATACTTCTTTTTTAAAAACACCCATTTTCTTTTGAGTAACATTAGGTAATAATATGTACAAAACAGTGCTTACTTATTTTACCCCAAATACAGAAATTAAAGGGATTTCTTTCCTGCAGAGTCTGAGTCTATATTCAGACCTCAGGGCAAATATATATATTTTTTAAAGAACAATTTATATATATATATATATATATATATATATATATATATATATATATATATATATATATATATATATATATATATATATATATATATATATATATATATATATATATATATATCTTTTTTTATTAATAGAATACCATTGGTAATAATATTTAATACGCAACTAATGTGAATAGAATTCGAGAAGTGTTTTTACATACATTTAGTCTCATGAAATGTACACACTGAATGTACCCTGAACTATTTAACAAGAATCATTAGGACAACAGTTGGTACCTTGTGGTTAAATTTGAAAAACATTAATTGCACTGACATATGTTCGATTTTTATCATGCCTGATCAAAAAATTAATTCATGGAGAGGTTCAGAAAAGGTTGCTGTACATACACGAAAGTATGTGCTGTCTTTTCTAAACAGGGAAGAAGACACACAGAGTGCATTTTTTGTTTTTCAGTTTAATGCATACAAAACCCCCGAGCTAAAACCTTTCCTGATTGGTTAATAAGACATGGTAACTAGAGATGTGTGAGCCCAGAAAAAGACACTATATAGAATGTAGCTATATGGTTAAGGCATAGGCCTCTGGACCGGAAGGTTGGCAGGTCAAATCCCACCACCACCAAGCTCCTACTAGTGGGCCCTTGAACAAGGCCCTTAACCCTCAATTGCTAAGTTGTATGTGGCTCTGGATAAAGGCGTCTGCCCAACGAAATGTTCTCGCATCATGACATCCTATACTCAGTGCGTAGGCTACATAGGAATGTGTGTTTAGAGAATTAGTGAGTCCCATGTTAATACTAAAAACATTTCACATTTCATTAGGATGTAACATTTGACTACAAAAATGGACTGTATATTAGGAACAGCAGCTGATACACACTGTGAAATGTACTAGTCTAGTGGTTGCAATCCTGGTGGCAGTAACAAGTTTGACCCAGAAATCTGTTCAAAGTCTGTGTTTATAGGAAGCACTTGAAATGACCTGTGATTTAGGAGCATTAGTAGCATCAGTATTTTTCATCATGCGCAGCTGTCTACTGGGGGCCAAGGAGTTTAACACTCGATGATAATCTTAGTGTAGTTAGACAGGTATCAATGTTTGAGCTAATAAATGTATAGCCTCATAATTAAAACAGAGATAACTAAAGGCCGGTCCTTGGTATGCTCAGTTCCCATTCCAGTGACAGCAGGTTCTATTTGCTTAACATGGATCTGCAACACATAACACACTGCAACACGCTGTGTACGGGCAGATCCATGAAGATATTATTTTCATGGGTTGGAGTGAAAGCTCTTTAGTGCCGTTCTATACAGCAGTGTCGACATCTACATCTTCTCACCCTACATCGATACCTGACTTTGCTGATGTCCTTGTGAATGAAAATCTAGTGGAATGTCTTTCTAGAATATATATATATATATATATATATATATATATATATATATATATATTTATATATATTTACTAAAGACATCTGTGGAGAGGAACATTGATGAGTTGAGGTTATTTTTGCAGGCTTTGCTGTTGCAAAGCTGTCTATTGTTTATGGAGGGGGTGTAGCTCAGTGGTTAAGGCGCTGGGTTACTGATCGGAAGGTCAGCATTCGAGCCCCAGTATCGCCAAGCTGCTGCTCATGGGCCCTTGAGCAAGACCCTTAACCCTGCCGTATCATGGCTGTTCCTGCACTCTGACACCAGCTTCCAAACAAGCTGGGATATGCGACAATGTATATGTGACAATTAAAAGCTATTCTTCTGTTCTAAAAGTCTAGTCTGAACAAATAGAATCCCCAAGACAATACAGGAATATTCATTCATATTTATTGCTGTCTCAAGCATGAACAAACTAAATGTAGATTTTTATTGTTAGTGTCGCAAAAATATCTGATCTGCTCTAGATTTTGGTCATTTAGCTCTCGAGTTAGCTAGAATAAGGAATCAAGATCTATCCACTATGCAGATACAGTATACTGAACAAATGAACAAATCAGATTTGGTTCATACAGTAACCTTCCTTCTTTAACCACAGGTGATATTTAAGCCATCTAGAAAAGCTTACATTTTTACTATTATCAAATAGCAGAGTTAAGATGCATGGAGAGAGGTCAGTTATTCATGCGAACCAAAACTTAAGTAATGAATATCAAAGCTGTGGGCATGTTTTGCTCAATTTGTCAGTTTTGTTTGCCAAAATCACATTCATGAGCTAAAATAAAAAAAATCAATGTATACAGTTAACCGAAAGTACAGAACAAAGCATACATATATATATATATATATATAGTATATATATACTGTATATATATGTATATATATATATATATGTATATATATATATATATATATATATATATATATATATATATATATCATATATATAATATGTGTGGCACGGTGGCTTAGTGGTTAGCATGTTCGCCTCACACCGCCAGGGTCCGGGTTCGATTCCCATCTCGGCCATGTGTTTGTGGATTTTGCATGTTCTCCCAGTGCCTCTCTCCGGTTTCCCCTGGTCAAAAACATGCACGGCAGATTGATTTCCACCTTGGAAAATTGTCCGTAGTGTGTGTGAATGTGTGTGTGTGAGCCCTGCGATGGGTTCCATCCAGGGTGTATCCTGCCTTAATGCCCATAGACGCCTGAGATAGGCACAAGCTCCTCGTGACCCGAGGGAAGATCGAATATAGCGGAAGAAGAATGAATGAATGAATGAATATATATATATATATATATATATATATATATATATATATATATATATATATATATAGATATATATATATATATATATATATACAATTTTCAGTCAAACTCTTGACACCCATCTCACACAATGTACTGTAACGTGCGAAACAATCAGCAAATGAACAAAACCAGGAGAAAAAAAAACCCACCGGTGTTCTCGAGTCTGAGAAAGAGTAGAACATAGTGCCGGTGACAGCCACTAAATACAAATGTATTTGTACCAACTGTTCCAGTATTATATATATATATATATATATATATATATATATATATATATATATATATATATGGCAGTAAGGATGCCAAGGAAGCATATGGCTGCTGACTAAGCATAAGGAGGTGGAGGAGCGCTGTGTTTTCTGGAGTGATAAAAAGTGTTGTTACAAAACTTATCCACTGACCCATGGGAAACCGCATGAAAAGATATACTACATGAAGATAGTTCTTTGGAGCTCATTTTCACTCATTAGTATTTTAGCAGCGATATTTACAACACTCAATACACTAAAAAATAATCGCCATGAACTTATCTATCTATCTATCTATCGATATATCTATCTATCTATCTATCTATCTATCTATCTATCTATCTATCTATCTATCTATCTATCTATCTATCTATCTATCTATCTATTTCAGCATGCAAATGAATGAAATCGTCTAACAATGAATGACCACATTTACAAGATCAATACATAGCAGGGGCAATTATGCATGGACACACAATATTTTTTTGTTGTTGTTGTTGTTTTTGTTGCTGTTTTTATTTCAACTGTTTGGCAGGGTTTCACACATTCCATAGCAAATCAAACCATAATCGCCTGTTCACACAAATGCCACCCTTCTACCCTTTCTCTCTCTCTTTTTGTCTATCTCTCTCTCTCATTATCTTTCGTTCATATAATTTATCTCAGGCTCACATAGGCATTTCTTGCAAATTTACAGTTAAGTTTACTGATTTGAATACATTTCCTGATGTTCCCACATAGCTCCGAATTAATCATTCTATCAGTGCACACACTTTTGCGCTGCAGCTACCTGGGTAATTAATCATCCTGTCCAAGAAGCAGGCTTGTGATTCTACACTGTGTTCTTTCTCAAGGCGTATATATATATATATATATATATATATATATATATATATATATATATATATATATATATATATATTATATACTATACTGGGGATTTCTTGCTCAGCTGCGGCACCGCTGTGTAAATGGTGTGTAAATGGACTCCTACAGCTATAGGTTGCGTGTAATTATTTACATGCTGCCAAGTCGCGAGGGAAGTGCAGGTCGGGATGCCACACGTTGATGGGGAACTCCATGCAGCGGCTGTGCGGAAAGAAATTACTCACTTCTGTTAACAGTGGAGGGCATGTCCTTATGCCGCAACTCTGACAATATGCCGGGAGTAAGTTGCTAATTCAGTCTCGGTGCTGCTACAACTCTCTGTCTCTGACAAATATCTCTATCTCTCTCTTTCCCTCGATCTACCCTTCTCTCTCTCGCTCCCTTCCCTCATCTTTAATAGTGCAATGCTTCTATCTAATGTGACCCCCACAGCCACAAGGGACCGACTGTACTAAGGCTTCACACTTTTTTAATGCAATTTGCCAGGCTATGAATATGAGGCTGCAGTGACAACTTCATCCCAGAGATGTCACTCTGAAGTACAGGATATCTTATACCAAACATGCAGTGGGTCATTTTTGAATTGGAAAATGTCTTGCTTCATGACGAATTGGTAATAGTTGCAATATTTCCTTCTTGTTAATTCAACCTTATTAAACTCTTTTATTATTTCTTTTTATTCCTTTTAACACCAATATGAACTCGGATGGGGAATGTTATTAGCGGGAGACATTCATTAAAAAAAGGGTAGAAGTATAGCCTTGTGTTTATGGATAAAATAAATAACTATGCTCAATATCAGTTAGAGATAATGATGATGATGATCATCATGATGATTCTACCAATTTAGAAACAAATTAGTTTTGCTCTGTGTGTGATTCTTAAAGACACTTGAAAGCTCGGGTTCGTCTTAAAACACCGTTGAAAATGTTCATTCTTCTTGTTCTTCTCGTTTCGTTGCAACACAGTTGGAGTATCAACCTTCGAAATAAAAATTATATATATATATATATATATATATATATATATATATATTTAAATAGTGATGACATTTTTTATAGCTTTTATGGTGGAGTTTCTCAGAAATACCAGTTAACAGAAAATGCAGAAATTAAACTTTATGTAGCCATAAATCTATGATTATAACATGGATTATTGCCTGCACCAAAGATTTTCATATATCCTACACTTGCCCTCAGGCAATGAGTATAAATCGTCTTACAATCAATGACCACCATTTCCAAGTTCACTTATAGACAGAATGCAGTAAATAAATGTACGCCTGCTATGAGGAGAAAAAAAGCAAAGACAGGGGCAACGTTAAATTGAAGGTCACTACTAGGTCTCTCTCTTTTTCTCTCTATCTCTCTCTCTCTCACATCATAAGCTGGAATATGGATAAACTTTAGTACAATCTCTCTGGTCGAATACCTTACACCATAACCTTACATACTGATTTCAACGCGGAGGTCGCGGGACAGAAACGGATCCGTTCGTTTCATTTGGTTACGGCGAGCGATTATTTTTCATTTGCAAACATTTCAGCATCGCTGAGCTCCACTAATAGCTGAGCAGTGATTGGGCCAAAGTGTGACCGACATAATAATAGCCATTGTAACATTTAACTGACATTTATGGGGCACATAGCTCTCCCTTGGTTTAATTCCAGTGCAGAGAGCGCAAGACATTTTAAATTGCTTTAACTTGTGATCGCCCCAACAGCTAGAATGAGTCTCGGCAAGACACAGCTTTTAACGATCGGATCGGTATAGAATACATGAAATATTTTTCACGGGTTTAAAATAGCAAAAAAAAAAAAAAAAGATATACTGTATGTGTTCATGCTGTTGTCAGGAGATTTGACTCCTGACAGTGACACAGCTATCTGGGCCCATGTGTCCAAGAGAGCATAATTGGCCCTGCTCTGTAGGCAACGTGAAATGACAGAGTACGTGTCTATATCATCCAAGATGCTCTCTAATAAGGCCGACTTGGCAAGTGGGTTTCAACTGAGAGAGAAGAAACAAACTATAATGCCAATAAGTTTGATCATCTGCATGAGTATCCTTTGTGAAAGATCCTGATCTTCTTGTAGCCTGATGGTCCAGTGACTGTAAAATGAGCTAAGCATAGCTTGTGGAGCGAGGACGGACGCGCCAAAAAGGTTTCATTCATGCGTCGCTCCAAATCTCCCTGGTATAACGCTTTCAAAATAGCATAACAACAACCTTTAAAGGCATCACTTGCATACAGGCAGCCTGGCTGGCTTGCTCTTTCTCACTCTCTCTCCATCTCTCTCTCTCTCTCTCTCTCTCTCTCTCCACGCCGACAAGCCATCTGGCAGCAGCCAAGCATTTTTAATGGCTTCATTATAGGATAGAGATGCTTCGGCTGCACAAGCTGCGATTGAAGGACTGTTCTTTTGGCCATAAAGCAAACAGGCCACCGGCAGCTATAACTCACGTGCTGTGGCACTCTGCTAATGATAAAGACCAGGTGAAAAGCACGGGACGCCGTTTTTCATTAAAAAAAAGGTGTGCTGTAGTCTATAGACTTAAAGGCTAACGCTCCGGTGGAGGTACTGCTATTACACGGGACCCTATTGGAAAGAGAGTGACGCATACTGTGCTATCACTCATAACTCTATTTAGGCTGGCACTAACCCGTTCCAGCTGTACACATTCAACTCAAACAAGGCATCAGCATATTCCCCAGGTGTGAAATGAAGAGCAGGGTGTACATATCCTTTGGAGAGCATGTGCAAAAATGTGTGTGTTCACAGTTAAGTGTATCCTACCAGGCGGAAATGTTTACCTGGATGTAAGAAGAAGAAGAAGAAGTAGAAGGAGAAAAAAAGCCTGGTCCTTTATAGACTGGAAATATGAGGATCCACTTGCTGTCTGCCCTCTAGACAAGGACATTTATCTTATTATTTGTCCATGATTCACAGTGGACAGGCACAAATTTGATTGACGCAACCACGCAGCGTGGCATCGAGGCCCTAAATCACTAGTGTAACGAGTGGATAAAAGATAAGCGAGTGACTCTTGTAAAGCTCCTTGAGGCTATCTGTTTGCTGTATGAGCGTAACTTATGGCTTACTCCGTCTTACACAGTAGAAGGAAGGAAATTACAACAGAGGGTATACTAGGAAAGGGAAAGGGAGTAAGAGGTGGGGGCCAATATGGCCTTAAGCAGGGCTGTTTTAATTGGAATGTGCACTGTGAAGCCCCAAGGCTGGGTGATGAATGCGCGAGAAGGGCCCACACATTTCCCC
The DNA here is from genome assembly GCA_030449085.1 of Kryptopterus vitreolus. Taxonomy (NCBI): domain Eukaryota; kingdom Metazoa; phylum Chordata; class Actinopteri; order Siluriformes; family Siluridae; genus Kryptopterus; species Kryptopterus vitreolus. The sequence continues at coordinate 20,746,765 of JACRUU010000027.1, read as the reverse complement.
TACAAGGCTGGAGTCAGGAGTGCTGAAGCCTCCTGAAAACACCTAATGGCTCGTAAACTTGCAGTCCAGCCGTGGCTCTCATATTGGTTTTGCTCGGCGATGCAGGAGGCATATTTCGGTCCCTGCTGGAGTTTGCAGGAAACCCCTTTTGTTTTATTTTATTGCTTTCATTTTCTTGTTTTTATATGCTCTTTTTTTTCAGAGGGTGGATATTTATCATGGGTCCTGCTGAGGAAAAAAAAAAAAGCACAACAGAGCACAATGCACAGGGTTGGGGAGGGAGGTGCGGATGATTTATCACTCCTCGCCGCGCTCCACTTCTGCTCTCCTGAGTCAAATGGAGAAAGACAATTCACTCTCGGCAACATTCGCTCCTTCTCACGGGCACTTCCAGTGTCTCGATTCCTACCATTTCAGCAATGATAGACAAATGTTCCTGTAGCTTCCGTGTGCGCGCGTGTGTGTGCGCCTGTTAATTATCCTACTAATGAACTCGCCGAGACAGGCTGATGTGTAAAATGTCGTGAGAGTGGCCCAGTGAATTCTGTGCAGGGAAAAGTCGCGTTTTCCGGTGCCGAGATGTCAGTTGACAATGCCCTGCGGAGAGTGACGGCCCACCCATGGATTAGGTGTCAAAGCATTTTGGCATCACATCCATGGGGTACAGCGCGCTAAGCAGCAGCTGGGGCAGCGGTGAATTGCCACACTGCTGTGCACTCTTGCTTCCTTGATTGCAGTGTCGGAATGTAGGAAGCCCCAGGCACTGCCTCTTCACTGGAGATATATAGTAGTAATGGAGGCATTTGTGCAGGATTCAGCGTTTCAGACAGCAGGACTGTCAAATATTTGCCTTTGTGGTCTCCGAATGCATCGGTATGCACCACCCCTGATTTACGAAGGAACCAAAATGCATTAAAATGCATGGATTTACTGACTTTGTAACGAGCTTTGTTGTGGCGCCCTGCGTTTCTCATGTTATTAAGCTAAAAAGGGATCATCAGCAATAATATTGCAAATTCCTTTTCCCCTGTCATTACGGGGCTGGGTTCGAGTTGGCTAAATGAAAAAATCCATTCCAATGTGTTCGTTTAAACGATATGACAAGCGGAAGGATTCGTCCGTGTTAAACAAATTTGAGCTCTCCTTAAGCCTACGCCATAAAAACACAGCAAACTTGACAGCAGGTGATCGCTACAAAGCCGATACTGTTTGTGTAGCGAGCACTATAGGGGGTCGAACCCAGGCAGCAAGATGAATGAACCAGAAGAACAATAGGCATGTCAGAAAGTGTCTGTTTGAGATGATGCGAACAACAACAAGTCTGGAAATAATCAAAGTGAAGGCCGCCCCCCTGCCATTCCATCTCTACACATTCAATTCCCCTTCTTTGCTCTTTTGCTTTTTGTACAAGATGATAGGCATAAAACACATTGAGACAATGATAGGCATGCTTTTAGAACTCAGACCATTATGCATCACTCTTTTGTGCATATTTTTCAACCACCCCCCCCCCACACACACACACACATTTCTTTTTTTAAAAACAAAGTGTCTGATGTGTATTACCCTTACTTTAATACGGCTGTGAGGAGATTGCTATTCCGCCCTTGAGGCTGAGGGAGGATCATCATCATTAGCTTGAAGCCACATTTGCTTGGTGCGTACTCATTCGTTTGGCTCACCAGTGGTAATGGTCCTGCCAGTGTCATAGTACTCCATCAACCAATGCACAATCTCGTGCCTTCTCTGTTGGAATACATTTCCGAGGTGATTGTGACCAATCTAAACCGATCACCTCGGATCGTTGCCATTGTCATACAGCCTACTCAGCAGTGTGCATGGCTAGATATAATGCATAATAAGAGGTAGCAGGTAGCTAATGTATCTAAGTAAAAAAAAAATGTGATGTGAACTCTTACATAGGGGCATGTTTGTTATTTTGAGCATGTGCGGTGCCTGGTCTCATAGCAATTTGGTTCAATTAGACCCTAAGCGACGAAGAAGAATTATGTATGTTTTATACACAACTAAATATAAATCTTTCTCAAGCTCATTACTGCAGTGACTCATTGGGCATTCCCAACCATGTCTTTAACCCAGATGTAAGATGCTAAATTAAGAGAGAATTCTTCAAAGCAAGCAATTGCTCAATGTGTAATATAAGCACATTAAGCTAGACATAGCATTTCCTGCCAAGACGGCAATTTGTGGTCACTAGTACGGAGGTCAAATGCACAGAAACACCTCCCAAATTTTAATTTGCACCCTTTACATTTACAAGAGAGTGTTCAGACTATTTTTTCTTTTACTCGCACACGTTGTAACTTCACCAGAGGTATGCATACTGTCAGCTGACTGATATGAAAATCATGAACAAATTCCCCTAGGAAATGAATCTCATTTGTCAGTCGTGAAAGTCAATCGTTCATTGGACAGCGAGTTAATGAGATTACGTTAATGTATACTTCACCAAATATGTGAAAATGTAGTGAAGTTTTACCTTTTGCACATATTTGGTGAAGTGTACATTAACGTAATCTCATTAGCATGGGGTTTGTAAAGGAAAACACATTAGTAATAGTTATTTATTAGTTATTATTAGTTATAGCTATTTATTTTGGATACTTCCCAGTCGGAAGTTTGAGGAGTAGTTGTAGCATCTTAGAAGAAGACTGTAGGCTTAAGAGAGGCTTTTTCCATTGAAGCAAGACCTATTGGTACAGAATTCCCTGTTCTATTTACAGCAGAGTGGAATCCCAACTATACAAACTCACAGAGAAGTTTTTTTCGTGCCTCTGGATATTTGTGCCTGCCTTACAGAATATATCTTACTGTACATTTGGATTGAACTGAGACTGAAAAAGAGCATTATTTTGTCTGTACATATGAATGAGTGAGAAATTAAAAGAATAGCTTTGTTGGTTATGGTTATGCCATTTGGGACGTTTTACTTGCACTGGATCTACATAGTAGTGATAGCAAGCAAGTTATTCTGACTCATCACCATAATCCTATATAGACACATTCCTATCCTGATGCAAGTGATCTCTTTTGGGATGACAATGTCCCCATGCACACAACACAAGGTCTCTCTGAAGACATGATGTCCAATCTCAACCCATTTGAACATCTATACTATATTTAACAATCAATATATTAGATAGTGCTATGCTTCATCTTTGAAACAGCATCTATTGGATGAGTGTAGGTTTATGTCTCTAGGACAGCTCCAGATACTTACACACGGATACACTGAAGTTGTTCTGACTAAGATGCCTATTGTTGTATTTTTCCTTTCCTTTCCTTTTGTGGTGTTAAATGCAATAGAAGCATTGAAATGTGTAGAAGAAAAATATACCGTGGTAAGCATTTCTTTTAAGCTCTTTATAGGTTTACTACAGAGCTCTACACAAACACATACATTCCCACACATGCCCACACATTCCCACGCATCTTACACACACAGTTCCACACATAGCATGTGTCAAGTGCAGGACATCCATCTCTGCTGGAGTAAGTTTCGATCCTTTGACAGGCAGAATATATAAAATAATCTGATTGCCTGTGACAGTAACCCAATCTAACGCAAGGCTTTGGTTTCATCCTATCCTCAAACAATCCTCAAACAGAAGGAGAGCACAGCCTTTTGATTTCAGAAGCCTTTCTTATTTATGTGCAAAAAAAAAGCACAGGGCAGGATAAACAAAGATAAACCATCAAGTGAAGGCTGGGATCTTGACAGCTGTTACTTATATGTATTGAAGTAAAATGGATTTGCTATCATGGCTTTACACCGCACTGGGCTGTAAAGCTGTATTTGTTAATAAAGGTTATTAAAGTCAGATGCAGCGGAGAGTGATGCATTCATTTTACAATTTACAGTACTATGTTATTTCACTGAGTAATATTTCAATATTTCTTTAGCTATATTACATTAATATTTTTATTCTTTGTGCATACATTTGCTAGCACAATGTGATACAACGGTCACTGTCTTTAGTAAAGATAGAAACGAGGGAAAACTATACCATGTGACTGATGTATGATCAGCAGACTTATGTCAGTAGACTGATGTATGATCAGTAAAACTGAACAAACTTTTAGAGCAGCTGACTCTTAATTAAATCTTGAGCATTCTGACACAATTACTATGGGGACATTATTGGGAATTATGGGCGTGAGGCCAGTGTCTTAGAATTTGAGACTGAAGCAGCATTCACCTATGATTATATCCTCTATTTGTACCCTTCATTCTGGCGTAGGGATTACGGTGGTAGATTAGTGGTTAAGGCATTGACCTCTGGCCCAGAAGATCGCAGGTTCAAATCCCACCACCTCCAAGCTGACACTAGTGGCCCCTTGAGCAAGGCCTTTTACCCTCAATTGATCCTGGAGAAGGGTGTCTGCCAAATGCCGCAAATGTAAATGGGTTGGCACAGCAGACACTTAACGCCAAGATTTAAAATCAGAGCTGGACACGATTGGCTGGACACAAACCTTCTTCATGCTGTGAATCCTTTTCATAAGTATTGTTGAGTATATACACACACACACACACACACACACACACACACACACACAGAGAGAATACACTGTGATGGCAATCTTCAATCATTTGGATTGAAATGAGCTTTTTAAAAAAAGGGGGGGGGGAAGAAAGAAAAAAGAAAGCAAGGCTATTTAAGTTTTTTGGTCAAAGAAAGAACTGTAATACTTTCATCACACTATTTTTTTACATTTAGATTTTAGGACTGCTGTTACTTTTAAACATTATTTAACTTTTTTTAACATACTGCAGAAAAAAAAAATATATATATATGTGTGTGTGTGTGTGTGTGTGTGTGTGTGTGTGTGTGTGTGTGTGTGTGTGTGTGTGTGTGTGTGTGTGTGTGTGTGTGTGTGTGTGTGTGTGTGTGTGTACATAAAACGTAAATGACTAAAACCAAAGGAATGTTGGTTACCAGTCTAGTGAGATGCTTTATTGTTAATTCATGCTGGAGTATGATATGGCTCCGTGTGAAGCAGAGAGGTCTGGTTTCTACTTGACAAGTGACTTTGTTCGTGTCCAGAACCAGCAGCATTGTTCACATTTGATTAAACGTGACATTCACTAGATTGCACGTTAGAGCGCAAACATCTCTGTCCTATCTGTCCTGCAGCGAAATTCAAGTAGGATGATGTTAAAGACACTTGAGCTCTGTGTCTCATAAAACTTTCTGCCAGCGTTGTGTTTACTGTCATAACCTATGCAAAACAGACAAAACATAACAGAACAGACAAAACAGAACAGAATAGATCTGACAAAACAGGCACCTTGAGAGGTTTATAACATTCAAACGCACCCTATCATAATGTAATGCGAAAATTAGTGAGGATTAGTACACAAGTACCAGAGTACACAATGTATGCAAGACACAATTCAAATGTGTCTTTGCAGAGGAAGATATGTATTTGCCCATTTTTAAAAAACTATGTTAAGGTCAGGTTAATGAAAAGATGAATGTAGGGCCCTCCTCTATTCATTACAATATGGCTATCCGGAATGTCGTACCCACAACAAAATATTAGCACACAAATTTATTTTCAGTATTTATAATCTGAAATAATCTATAACATGAATCGTTTCTAATCTGAATTTGTGACATTCATTTTAAACCCATTTGTAAATCATGAAATTATTATATATATATTTTTGAAATCATGATCGGTGAAGATACGGTATGAATATCACATAACTGTCAAAAGGGTCCATAATTATCAATTACCAATGTGCGTGTAAAACTGCAAGGTGTTTGTAAGCAGACCTGCTAATGTGATGTCCAAAATAATAATGATTAATAATGCTAAGATAAGGTATAAATACAATTGTTCAGCCATACATATAATGTAATGCTTACATAATGACTTAGCAGATATTCACTTAGAGGTGGTAAGTTTTATTTTTCTTTCTTTTTTTATCTTTTTTATCTTACTCTATTAGTGTTTTCAATCAATCGTATATAATTGAAGCAAAAGCCAAGACACAAAAAAGACGGCTCCGCATTGTCAAATTATTGTCCAATAATTAAACAAACAAATGAGATTTGAGATTTAGTCCTTCAAATTTCAAATAACCCGAACATTTAGGAAGCCATACTGTCTTGTCCATTCCTGTGCATGCATTTTGCCTGGCTGTGCATATATGGTGTACATGTGAGTGTGTGTGTAAAGACGTCCGCCTGGTATTACATCTATATTTCGTGATATGGGTGAAGGAGCTGCATTGCACATCGATGATTGTGAAGATTTGCACGAGCTGAAGCCTTCAGCTGCCTCCTCACTGTTTTTCTAATTAAAGGCAGCGCGTGGGCTGAGCAGAAATAGGCAATAAATCACCCACACTCTCAGGTGCATTCCCTGTTCACTGACATTTCACTGTCAGGCAAAAGTGATTGACTTTCCCTGGGTGTTTCTGGGCACAAAAACTGCTATCTCCTTGATGAGAGGCCAAGTGCTCTGTCGTTTTGGTTGGCTCTCTTGTGTTCTAAATGATGCCTAAACATATAGAACGTAAGAAAATCTGGCTTTTTAAATAAGCCCACTGTGACACCCTGGATACTTTCAACAATATATAGTGTACATTCCATAAAGTAAATAAAGCATAGACGTTGAATTATGTGCTACCTGTATAGCACAGTACTAAGCAATTTGAGCATCTGTACACGAGACATTTTAATAAAAGGATAAAAAAATAAAATAAAAGGAATAAAAAAAAGAAAGAAAGGATGGTATATGACCTTGTTTAAACTTGGTGGGAAAAGACTGCATCGAGAATATAAATGTTCCTATTGCAAATAGATCAGGTGGAAAGATATTAGATGCAAAAGGACAATGAAATTGATTAAATACACAGTATATTTTGGGAAAAGAATAGCAGGACAGCCTCAGAGTAAAACACCAAAATGTCCTTTTGTCTGTGTGCTCAGAAATACAACATACAGTTCAAACCATATGAACCACAAAATCCTTTAAGGTTCTATGATGTGCAAAGATGATTTATGGGTTTGATAAATATGACAAGAACAAATCCTTTATTACCACTGTTAAATGTTCTAGCATTTATTTAACCTGACTGTGTATTGATGTGTGCATTTGTATCTGCAGTAGGTATTTCCTATTATTTTATTGTATTTTGTTGTATTTCTTCGCTTTCGTACAGGTTATAACCCCTCGTAGACGATTATCACAGCATCACATAAAACTGTTTCCAATTTAATGTTTGTATTCCTCCAATGCCAGACGATGCATACTTGACACGTACCATAGACTGTATTGGAGACACTAATTGTGCAAGTATATTAGCTGCTTGAAAGCAAAAACAAAAAATACATTTTGTATATGATTGTAAATAAATTAAGGCAACTGAGATTAATTAAGGCAATTAAGGTTACTGGATTGTACAAAATATTGAAATGGTTTTGAAATGTTTTTTGAAACATTTGAAATGGTTTTGAAATGGTGTTGCTCACTTCTACTTTATTATTCACTTCACTTTTGTGAAGTCATATTGTCATTTCAGTCATATACATCACAAAACAATGCCTCTCCGGGAGCTCCGTGAAACATACAAAACTGACAAAAATGACACAAGACACAAACTATGGCACTGTATGAAGTGGGAATGGGAATGAGGGAATGTATGTTTTGGTATTTTTGTATGTTATAAGGGTTGAAAATGTCCAGTGTAAGATTAAAGTAATAATCTGGGATTCTTTCAGCCCACTCTTTTTCCTATGAGTTTTATTTGTACACAAGTTTCACCAAGTGACTGGCCAAAATGTATTTATTAGATAAATTGCTAGGAACTAATCCATGATGCCATACATTACATGAGTAAAACTCACTCCAGGTTTTGTCAGTGTAGCAACATGTAAATAATATAAGAATAAAAGACATAAAGCAGAAAGAAAATAAATACTCCAACCAATTAGTAAAAGTCATGCGTCTTCTGTTTTATTCAGCCATGAAATGATAAAAATGAAAAAAAAAAAAGATGTTCAGTCACATTCTAAGGAGGGCAGTGACTGCACCTGAGCAAAGTTAATTGGCTGCCTGAAAACAGGAGGTATTTTTGTTCTTCTCCAGTCCTTTGTTTGTGGCCAGTGCTCTATTTTTCACAGCTCGGCTCGGAATCAATACTTATGAATATTATACACAATTGATTCTGTTTGAAACTCAGGAGTTTGCTGAAACTGTGTTTTCACATAGAACATCAAAGTATACTCCGGTGCACTTTTGCGCACTTTATTTAAAGTTACAAAGGGTTTACGAAGCTTGAAAGACAACCAAGGTATGTCCTTCGGAGGATCGCTCTACTGAATATATAGCAGCTCGAGCTACTATGAGATGAACATGAAAATGAAAAACGCCGCCCTCCTAAGAAAAACCCAATTTATTCACCCGACAAGCGCGCTATCGCAAGTCACAGTATCGCAACGCTGATAAGCTTGGATCGGAGACGGTGGTGTTGCTATTATCTGTGCCCTATTCTGAGGTAAACAGTCTTGAGTGAATGTTAATAATAGATCATGAACATACCAAACACCAAAAGGAATCTGATGGGAAATGAAAGTACATTTTTTTAAGTATATCAAAAATAATAATACAAATGTGCATTTGTATTAATGTGAATTCTAACAAAGGAGAGGCTGTACACTATTATATTAATCTTTTACTGTTAGGAAGTAAAAAGACAAGCGAGGTTTAGCATAGATAGATATCCGCTGATTCATATGTTTCATATACTTCAAATTTGCAAATAATAAACCATCATATAGAAAAAGTGAGTTGTTTATTATTCATTTGGCCTTTAATGGAGTAGATCTTTTAAAGACTTGAACCAGGCCTGTCCGGGGAAATTAATATATTGTAGATTAGCTCAATTTGTGTGAGCTCGAGAGCAAGATACTACAGGCTTGAATAAACACCGCCAAAACCTGCAGAAAGAAACGTTCAGAAGAAATCAAATTAACCTGCCAGTTATATGAGGCTTGGATGCCTAGCCCTCCCAGCATTTGATTGTAATGTAAATCTTTCCCATTAGACAAGACAATATAGCCTGATTCCGGATGCAGAATGGAACATGGCCCCAGTATAAATCCTTTCCACCTATGACTTGTACAGTAGAAAAGAAAGACTCTTCTATAACACAGCAAATCTGCAGTCTCTGTCTTTCTCTCTATTTATTTTACAGTCATGGTGGACAAATCACAAGCCGATTTCAACTACATCTAGTAGACTAGCAGACTGTCATTTCTTTTCTTCTCTTTTTGACAAGAATGCCCCAATTGTATTAACCTGATTCTCCTGTATTACTGCTTGACCCAATAATTTATGCTACCGGCCACTGGCATAGTTTTAACCTTCTAATGCTTAAAATGTATGTATGTAGACCAGGCTAAGAATATAGCATGGGTGAAGGGAAGGGGGGTGTGGGTGGTGCAGGGAAGGTTTTTGTTTTCTGATTCCTACAAACCCCTTTCATGTGTGAGATGATGTGACAGCCTAACATAGCATGTCAAACATTGTGCAATGGCATGCTGACATTTTATCAAGCACACAGAATGCACACGATGCAACCATTTATATGCTTATGTATGTAAAAAACGAACTACTTAGAAACACTTTATTATATCACAATGTATAGCACAATTTTTTCCCCTGAGTAGAATGTGTTTATTTGCTTGCTCATCAGAAAACTGGTGAATTTGCATTTTGTTCATTCAGAAAAAAATAGAGTTAGACAAAGGAACTACCACAAAAAGTTGTATCTTAGTCATTTATTATTTTTTATTACTATTATTACTAGTAGCGGAAGTAAAAGCCCCATAGATCCTGGTGTCGATCCTGGTCACATTGCTGCTTAGTGTTCGCTCCTATTTTATCTTAGAATTTATCAAGAATTTGTGTCATAACTCTTCACCAAACCGCACATGCAGATAAACAACCCTTTATCTAAATCTATGGTTTTGTTTCATAATGCCCAATTTTTATGTCCACTAGGGGCTACAGGACCGTTCAGGGGGATGCCATTCGCTCCCACTATACACTGTTACGTGCTCCATTAAACTATTTATTAAACTTTGAACATTTATCTATGTTACCTTCTGTCCCAAAAGTCAGGAAACTTGACAGAACCTCTACAAAGGGGTTTTTGAATGAAAGTAGGAACCGAAGCTTAAGAGAATCTTTATTTTAAACAGTCCTTTCCAGGCAACCACAATACGGGATTGTGCTGACACAATTTACCTTCCCAGTAGACTAGCCAAAGAATGTGTGTGCTTTGTCCACTTTTCAAGGTGAACTTATTAACCAAAAAGACATGAATAGACCTATTTTCAAATAACTCTCAAACCCAAACCTGGCAGAGAGTCTTTCATTTATATCATGTTTGTAAATAAATAGAGTACAGTACATGTCCCTCATGCATGCATAACTAAGCTCTCTGCACACATTGGCATGGTGCCTGGATGATAATGTGAATTTACTTTTCTGTTTCACTTATTCAATTATGTTTAGCAAAAAAAAAAAGAAAAAAAGAAGATAACTGAATAAGTGAAACTAAGCTGCATGGTTCTATAACATTTTTCATAGTGTAGTAGTATTCCTTTGTCCAGTTTCCATTAAATAATCCTATATGCTGCATTTCTTTTTTATTCAAATTTTTGACGTATGTATTTCGGGACTATTTTATTAAGAAGCTATTAACATGATACACTTTATGGTCAAATGTATGTGGACACTCAGGTCACATCCCAATCCAAAACCATGATTTGGTTCCCACTTTGGTGCTGTAAGAATTTATTCCACCACAAGAGCACGAGACAGTGGGTAGAGATGTCTGACAAGAAAACCTGGTGCAAAGTTGCAGTTCCAATTCCCAAAGCTATTCATTGGGGTTGAGGTTTTGGACAGTGGAGTTCTTCCACACTAACCTAGGCTAAGCCGTGTGAGCATTAACCTCACTTGAACACGCATGGGTCTCTGTGTTCCAGTGAATGTAGTCTGTAATGCTAGCAAAAAAAAATACTCTAGCAACCATTTGGGGAAAGAATGGTGTATGGGCTTTACAGGTGACCAAAAAGAAAAATATAAAAGAATAAAACACATAGATATATGCTGTATATATAATGAATAATGTAATTGCTAATTAAATCATTTTTTGACATTCAGATCAAGTATTTGTTATCACTGGGGCACACAGTGAAATCAATTTGACATTCAGATCAAGTATTTGTTATCACTGGGGCACATTTATTTACCACAATGTTTAAATTTAAGTGAATATGATAAGCGAAATCATGTCTAAGCCATTCTTGCTATAATGGATGAAGAACAGACAACATCGAGTATCTAGTCTACTGAAATGACTTTGTTATATGATACAGATTTTCTGCTTGGACAAAAACTCCATTCACCGTACAGCACTGCAGCTGACAGCTATACAAGTACAATGAGTATAAAATAGAGCATCGGCGTAATGCTGAGCACTGATCCTTTTTACTATTTTAACATTTGTTGGCCCGCTGGTCACTTTGTCCTCGGATCCTTGACAGCTGTCCAGTAATTAGACAGAAATAGATGAAATATCTGGTAATGAAATGTGAAGGGTCTAACCAGCTGAGGAAATTGCTGACCTCACTACCCTTGGTGTTAGACTGGTGTGCATTGAAATGTGTTCTGAATGGATAAAATGCACCTGTTACAGTCGGCAGTGCCGCTTGGCAATGACGGAATACTTGGAAACCTTATACCCAATACCTAACTGTTACCACACAGTTGTTAATGAATGACCAATATGTGAGTTTTCCTGCATGTACAATTCTGATTAATGACATTTGTTTCTGCTTTTATTGCCATTGTGTAATATAACTTAAATGCAATATTCCAAGAATGGTTGCCCCCTGAAGCTAAGCAGTGCCCAGTTGGCCCAGTTAGTACCTGGAGAGGTGAACTCCTGGGAAAACTAGGTTGCTGCAGGAAGAGGTGTTAGTGAGGTCAGCAGGGGGCGCTTACCGTGTGGTCAGTGTGGGTGCTAGCACCCTAGTATAGTGACAGGGACACTATATTATGAAAAAAGGACCGTCTTTCAGATGAGATGTTAAACCGAGGTCCTGACTCTCTGTGGTCATTAAATACTCCATGGTGTCTTTCAAAAAAGAGTAGAGGGGTGTCCTCGGATTTCTGCCCAAATTTGGCATCCTAACCATCCCCACCAATCTCCTCTCTGCCAGCAAGCTGCTGTGTGATGGGCGTTCTGGAGCACTACGGCCCCCGTCGCATCCTCCAGGTGGATACTACACACTGGTGGTCATTTCTCTGTTCTGGCACCAAGGTGGTGGAATGAACTTCCCTTGTATGTCTGAACAACAGAGTCACTGGCTATCTTCAAAGGACGACTGAAGACCCTATCTCTTCCAACAACACCTATCCTAACAATTCTTCCTTCTCACTGTCCAGGAAACCATTAAAAAAAACCTCACTGTGTCTAATGCTTTTTTTGTATCTTAAGTTGATTGTAGGTATGATTGTAATCAATCTTACCTAAATTAATTTATTCTTAAATGGAGACCTAAAGCACTATTTGTGCGTAGCTCTGTATAAGGGCGTCTGCTAAATGCTGTAAATGTAAATGTAAGGAGAGCCCCCTTTTCATAATGTAAAGTGCTTTGAGTGTGATAGTTATTATACTTGTAGATGACATTTCATTTAATGTCTATTTCCAGCATCATACTGCAAATCAAGCAGAGTGCGGCACAGGGGGTAGACCTATAAATATGTGTTGGTGTTCAAGATCTAGAGTGGCCTGCTATTGAGCTCTCAAGCTTATTGAACACCTCTGGAATGAATGCACCCCGAATCTCCTCACCCTACTGTACATCAGTACCTGACTTTACTTAAACCCTTGTGGCTGAATGCGCACAAATCCACACAGTCACACAGCAAAATCTAGTGGATTGTCTTTGTGGAAGATTGGAGGATATGGGGATGCTTATAAAAAGCATCTTATTGTCAGGGGTCAACAAACCTTTATCCATATAATATACAGATTTTATAATCATTTGTAGTTATACAGTATATGATATTGTGGAATTCTATAACAGCAATTTATAAACAATTGTTCCCTCACTAGGCATCCATAAATGTTAACCACCCAAAAAAATGCCTTTATAGAAAAACCTTATAACAGCACAAAATGGGTACTGCATTGTAAACAAGACTGCTGTGAATGCGCTTTCCCGCTTTACTCCAAATCAGCTGAAAGTGTTTTAGTGGTAACACTAGAGACCTACACGTGGTGTCATTCCAGTTTGGAAATACTCAAGAATTCACTTTAAACTGAAGCTTCATTTCTCACATGCCCCCATGTTCTCTGATCCCACCCCCCCCATCTCCCTGTGAGCTTTCTTTACACACCGAAATGCTCCAAAAAAATAAACAAATAAACAACAACATAAAACATCAACTGAGCAATGCTTATATAGTACTTTATTTCAACATACATTCATTTCTGTAAGGTCAAAAAATGTCATCCATATCACACACCAGCAGTGCACCCACAGAAAAAAAAACAAGAAGAAGAAGTCCAAGTTGAAAAAAATATCTATCAAAACAAGCTTTTGCCTTGTTGTCTGTGTGAGTTTCCTCTCTAGCCTGTAGAGCTCTAACCCTGTCTTATGTTTTCATATCCATCTCCAGGAGTACAGGAACTCAATAGTATTCAGAAGGGAGAAATGTAGGATATATATATATATATATATATATATATATATATATCCCACTACTTTCTACTACTGAGTGTATAGAAAGACGTGGACAAAATTGTTGGTACCCTTTGGTCAATGAAAGAAAAAGTCACAATGGTCACAGAAATAACTTTAATCTGACAAAAGTAATAATAAATAAAAATTCTATAAATGTTAACCAATGAAAGTCAGACATTGTTTTTCAACCATGCTTCAACAGAATTATGTAAAAAAATAAACTCATGAAACAGGCATGGACAAAAATGATGGTACCCCTAGAAAACACAGAAAATAATGTGACCAAAGGGACATGTTAATTGAAGGTGTGTCCACTAATTAGCATCACAGGTGTCTACAACCTTGTAATCAGCCATTGGGCCTATATATATGGCTCCAGGTAATCACTGTGTTGTTTTGGTGATATGGTGTGTACCACACTCGACATGGACCAGAGGAAGCAAAGGAAAGAGCTGTCTCAAGAGATCAGAAAGAAAATTATAGACAAGCATGTTAAAGGTAAAGGCTATAAGACCATCTCCAAGCAACTAGATGTTCCTGTGAGTACAGTTGCACATATTATTCAGAAGTTTAAGATCCATGGGACTGTAGCCAACCTCCCTGGACGTGGCCGCAGGAGGAAAATTGATGACAAATCTAAGAGACGGATAATCCGAATGGTAACAAAAGAGCCTAGAAAGACTTCTAAAGAGATTCAAGGTGAACTTCATGCTCAAGGAACATCAGTGTCAGATCGCACCATCCGTCGTTGTTTGAGCCAAAGTGGACTACATGGGAGACGACCAAGGAGGACACCATTGTTGAAAACGAATCATAAAAAAGCAAGACTGGAATATGCCAAACTACATGTTGACAAGCCACAAAGCTTCTGGGAGAATGTCCTGTGGACAGATGAGACAAAAATCGAAGTTTTTGCCAAGGCACATCAGCTGTATGTTCACAGACGAAAAAATGAAGCATATCAAGAAAAGAACACTGTCCCTACTGTGAAACATGGAGGAGGCTCTGTTATGTTCTGGGGCTGCTTTGCTGCGTCTGGCACAGGGTGTCTTGAATCTGTGCAGGGTACAATGAAATCTCAAGACTATCAAGGAATTCTAGAGAGAAATGTACTAGCCAGTGTCAGAAAGCTTGGTCTCAGTCGCAGGTCATGGGTCTTGCAACAGGACAATGACCCAAAACACACAGCTAAAAACACCCAAGAATGGCTAAGAGGAAAAAATTGGACTATTCTAAAGTGGCCGTCTATGAGCCCTGACCTCAATCCTATTGAGCATCTTTGGAAGGAGCTGAAACATGCAGTCTGGAAAAGGCACCCTTCAAACCGGACACAACTGGAGCAGTTTGCTCATGAGGAGTGGGCCAAAATACCTGCTGAGAGGTGCAGATGTCTCATTGACAGTTACAGGAAGCGTTTGATTGCAGTGATTGCCTCAAAAGGTTGCGCAACAAAATATTAAGTTAGGGGTACCATCATTTTTGTCCATGCCTGTTTCATGAGTTTATTTTTTTACATAATTCTGTTGAAGCATGGTTGAAAAACAATGTCTGACTTTCATTGGTTAACATTTATAGAATTTTTATTTATTATTACTTTTGTCAGATTAAAGTTATTTCTGTGACCATTGTGACTTTTTCTTTCATTGACCAAAGGGTACCAACAATTTTGTCCACGTCTGTATATATATATATATATATATATATATATATATATATATATATATATATATATATATATATATATATATAAAAAAAACAGCATTAGAAAACCCACTCATACATACTATCACAAACCTTATGAATTATTTATGTAGCATTTGTTATATTTATACCAGGGCTGCCAATCAATTAAAATATTCGATTGTGATTAATCACGTGATTGATATGAGACAATTGTCTATCACACATATTTATCTGTTCGAACTGTACCTTAAATTAATCCTTGTCCAGTTTTCATACTCTAATCAACATGCAAATGCACATTGTTTACAACATTTGCAACTTTTAGTGATGATTTTTCTTTTAATTACGATTATTATTTTTGAGTAAAGAAAGGACATAATAAATAAATGCATGTTACATTAAAGGTTTTCATTTCACATCTTTTCTGGAATATTTGCTTTGTTCGAGTCACATTGAATTGATCTCCTGCAAACCTAGCTAGCTTTCATCCACAACTTAATAACCATGTTCATCAGCATTGTGTTATGTTTATTCAAAAGAGTTGTATTTGCTATTATATTATATTTTTTAATGCACACAAAATGCACTTTATACCTCATTTATTTCATGTTAATTCGCACAATTAGTTCCTACATGATCACAAGATTCAAACATCAAAGCTTACCCAACATTCCCAAGTGCAAAATGTGTAGAGGTATATGGAAATTTGTAAAAGATGGCATATTTGCGACATACATGTATATATATATATATATATATATATATATATATATATAATATATATATATATACAGACTTGCTTAGGTTTGCATGTTTGGTTGATGTGCAAGTAGACAAATCCCCAAGTGTATGAAAAAAATAAGTTTAGATAAAACCCTCGAGTCTCTGGCTTTGCTGTCAGCCATAGTATCGTAGGATTTGACCTAATTCTTTAGCAATGGTGCTTTGGAAAAGGAGCCATTATATTATGCTTCATTTAGAAAGCAGTCCAGAAGGAAATGTGCTGAACAAACTGAAAACCCTCAGACTGAACTCCTCTGGGATGTCTGTGAAAATACAATTTAAACTATCCTTCCTGATGTCTAAATCAATATGCAAAAATATAGTTGTTTCCAGAGTTTAGTGTTCATATCACACCTCCGACTCTATTTTAGTCTCCTTATAACAAATTTATACATTTAAGTTATTTGATGACAATGGCACATCTGTCAAAAATATTTTTAAATCATCCTTTAAATGGAAATTTTACAGCGATGTCTTGTCTACAGTATAAAACAGCATCAGCTGCTTAAGAAATAATTAGAATCCTTCAATCAACTCTGCGTATGCTGATGGTTCACCAGTTTGTTTGTCACAGATGTCACTTGTGCTTACTGCCCCCATTTAGCTCCACACGGTGATTATTGTACTTGTTGTCATGCAAAGAAAAAGTCTTTACCATAAAGCAATCAGCTGCCCGCTGAACTGAAGCATTGTTTTCCAGGGCCATTGTTTATATGACAAATTTGGCAATTGGAAACATTATTTACTGAGATTTAAAAAATTAAATAATTACATTTAATAAATATCTTTAAAAAAAAGTGTAATTATGTCTGAACATACGTAATATGTGTACAATTTAAAATGGTAACCTTGCATTTATAGCATTTGGCAGACGCCCTTATCCAGAGCGACTTACAACTGAGCAATTGAGGGTTACCATGTAAAGGGTTTACCATGTAAAGGGTTTATATTAGGCAATTTTGCATTCAATGTTAAATTAAATTTAACTAAATTTAATTTAAGCTGCAAGGCTGTTTGCTATACAATGTATTGCCATTGCTTGATTGTATTGACAATTGACTTTTTGAAATATCTATTATGTGGTTAATTTTAAAATTCACTTCATTTTTGTTACAAATAAGCTTAACAGACTAGTGAGGGAATGGCATATTTTTACCCTTAAAATAACTATTTATCTAAAAAAAAAAAAGATGGAACACTGTAAAATGTAAATATAAACAGAATGTGATGATTTGCAAATCTCATAAACTCGGTGACTGCAGGCGTGCCCCGAAATCGAAATATTAACAAGCTCATTTGGAAAGACTCCATCAATGCTGAACGTTGTAAAGTTGCCGCATTTTGTGCTGTGGAGTGCCGTGAAATCCCTCCTAGTCCTGCAGATACTTTTTTCTGAATTTAAATGCATGTGTTGTGCGTCGCACAATATCCATCAGGTGGCGCATGGAATCACATGCTATACCGAAACCAGAAATTACCAGAAAACACTTTTCAATAATTCTGAAAAATTAATAACTGCATTAAATATACAGATACAGGATTTAGAGAAACAATGCTTTCATCCAGAACAGGGCAAAAACTTTTTGGCTCAGGGGCCACACTGACTTTTAAAATTTGACAGTATTAGAGTTGCCCATCCCTGATACAGAACAGGTTTTTTTCAGGGAAGGTCTTTCAAGACAATGCATCCTGCATGTATTTAAAATAGCATGACTTTATAGTAGAAGACAGATCTACAGATGACGCTATCGCTCATCTTCTTCATACTGCCCTCACACACCTGGACAATAGGAAGGGGAATTATGTTAAAATGCTTTTCATACACAGGGTTGTGTTCTGAGCCCCCTGCTGACCTCCCTGTACACACACGACTGTGTGGCCACCACCAGCTCCACCACCATCATTAAGTTTGCTGACGACACCGTCGTGGTAGGCCTGATCTCTAACAACGATGAGACAGCCTACCTGAAGGAGATTGGAAATCTGGAGAACTGGTGCTAGAGGAACAACCTTCTTCTAAATGTCAGCAAGACAAAGGAGCTGATAGTGGACTTCAGTACCAAGCAGGAGAGGAATTACCAGACCCCCGTCATCAACGGGAGCCCAGTGGAAAGAGTGGACAGCTTCAAGTACCTCAGTGTTCACATCACGCAGGACCTGTCATGGTCCTGTCACATCAACACCGTGGTGAAGAAGGCCCGACAGCGTCTCTACCACCTCAGACGCCTGAGAGACTTTAGACTGCCCTCTAAGGTGTTCAGGAACTTTTACTCCTGCACCATAGAGAGCATCCTGACGGGAAACATCGCAACCTGGTTCGGGAACAGCGCCGTGCAGGACAGACGAGCCCTACAGAGGGTGGTGCGTTCAGCTGAGCGCATCATCCGAACTGAGCTCCCTGACCTGCACTCGATCTACAGCAAGCGGTGCTGGACCAAGGCCAGGAAGGTCATGAAGGACCTCAGCCACCCCAGCAATGGACTGTTCTCTCTGTTGCGGTCTGGAAAGCGCTTCCGCTCCCTCAAGGCCAATACAGAGAGACTGATGAGGAGCTTCTACCCGCAGGCAATACGGTCTCTTAATCAGTACACCAGACAGTACTGATCCATTTTGCACATCGGCACATCTTGCATTCACTCTGGACATTCGCCATACCAGTGGTCACTCATGGTCACTGTTCACTCATGGACACAATACACACAATACACTTAATTACGCACACAAGCCACTTTAAATGCCACTCTACTGCACATCTGCATAATTGCACAAACCTGGACATTCCGTTATCTTATTGCACAGACAGATTTCTTTTGTTTTTTTCTAAAGTCTTTATTTTATATTTTATATTTGTATTTATTTTTTTTATCTTAGTAGTCTTGTTTTAAGGTCAGGGCAGTTGCCTAAGCATTTCACTGCATATGTATGTCTGTGTATGTGACTAATAAAATTTGAATTTGAATTTGAATTTGAAGAATACCGATGCTGAACCGCCCTTCCTTCAGTCTAGACTGGGGCATCATGCAATGAAAAACACAACAAAGGACACCCAGCAGCAGCTAGAATCCTGTATCAGACAAATAACTGACAACATTCCTCCCCCAAAGCTTTAGTAAATGGTCTCTTCAGTTCCTATATATATACGGATAAATACGGACAGTAAATATCCAGTATATACGGACAGTTCCCAGTATATGGACAGTAAAAAAATATGGCCCTGTCCTTCCTCTTTTAATACCCGTGGCCGGCATCAAATTCAAAACAACATTTGATATGTCTTTATTTGTTTTAATTTATTATATTATAATTGGAGTTGTAAATCTACTGTATGTTTCAAAAGGCGACACATTCTTACCTCTTTTACCTAGTTTTTCTGTACATGCTCGAAATTTTGATTTCCTCATTTCACTGAAAGTTTTTCTTCAAAAGCAGGGTGAATTATCCTTCATATGCCGTACGTGTTAAAGATCTTAAGGGTTTTCACTGCAACCGGGTAACTGACACTTAGGTATAAGGAAACTCCTTCCCCAGCTTCACAGTGCAGAATCATTTCCCACAATGCCGCTCTGGGACTTCGTATTTACATTCCTGTTGGCTCCACCACCCCTGCTGCAACAGATTTGTATGAGTTTACCCTGGAGTGATGGATTTATTCTTTTCATATTGTTTTCAGATTCTGCATTGCTGCAAGCAATAACATATGTGTACACTCAGGCAGAGAGCGCAATGAAAGATAGCGTATGTGGTATATGTATAAAGGATATGAAATTTGTATCCATGTGGCTTAAACCGAGGGTACAGACAATCTGAAAAAGGCAGACATCAACACATAAATGTGCGACATATTTCCTGGGTGAATTCTACAGAATAGCACGACATATTTTAAATAATTTACTTGGCATAATGATCCGGTTTCAGGGAAAAAATGTAATAATGAGCAATGAGATCATTAAATATGTATTCAGCACATTTTTTTTGCAGGACTTATTTCAAAGAGGTCTGCCCTCACTTTGCATATCTTTAACAGCTCAGAAAAACGGCTTATATCATTTCAACACCTTAAGGCGGAGACGTAATTGTTCCATAATTTTTGACTTTTGACATAAAATACATTATATTGGGACTTGGGCGATAAAGTTGAGAAAAAAGCAGCTCATGTAAATATTTAACAGGTAATCAAGCCTCAGCTAATTGTCGGATGTGTCTAATATACTTTAATTTGTGAACTATTACTGTTTGGGAGTTGGATATGTTTGCATGTTTAGGAGCGAGAGTTTATTTTACATGCTACCCATGCACAAACTAGGATATGTAAAATTCCTTTTTTTTAATTGTTTTATATTCCGATCTCCATCTGTCTTCCCTTATTTAAATGAACGCACGGCCGCTGACATGTTGCACACCGACGTACCGGAATGCATATAAGCAGCCATAATTTTTCTTTATTATTCAAAATTCTCTTTTAAAGGAAAACACTTCAAAATGGTTTCTACCTGCAATCTCGGAAGCATTGACACTGCATTTTGAAGCGTGGTGGTGGTGGAGATATGTGATCGTTCTTCAACAAAGGTGTACAATCAGGTATGGGTGACGAGTCCTGGAGTGCAATCAGCGTTCCAATTTATCCCAAAAGTGATAAATAGCATCGAGGTCAGAGAGCTAGAGCAGGCCACTCAAAATCTTACACTCTGCTCTGAGTAAATCTATTAAGGGAGCTGGCTTTGTGCAGGTTTCGGACTCTTATATCAAGTAACAGGAAAATTGAATCCAATCCTATATACATTGGGATGTGTAAGTTTGGGCAGCCTTGTTAATATTCATGATTTTTCTGTATAAATCGTTAGTTATTACAATAACAAAAAAAAATTAACTTAAATATGTCATATAGGAGACACAAACAGTGATATTTGAGAAGTGAAACAAAGTTATAGGATTTACAGAAAGTGTGCAATAATTGTTTAAACAAAATTAGGCAGGTGCATGAATTTGGGCACTGTTGTCATTTTATTGGTTCCAAAACCTTTAGAACTAATTATTTGAAGTCACATTGGCTTGGTAAGCTCAGTGACCCCTGACCTCCATACACAGGTGAATCCAATTATGAGTAAGAGTATTTAAGGGAGGCAATTGTAAATTCCCCTCCTCTTTGAATATTCTCTGAAGAGTATCAACATGGGGGTCTCAAAACAACTCTCAAATGAGTTGAAAACAAAGATTCTTCACCATCATGGTTTAGGGGAAATATACAGAAAACTGTCTCAGAGATTTCAGCTGTCTGTTTCCACAGTTAGGAACATACAGAGGAAATGGAAGACCACTGGCACCGTTCAAGTTAAGGCTCGAAGTGGCAGACCAAGAAAAATTTCAGATAAACATAAGCGATGACTGGTGAGAACAGTTACAGTCAACCCACAGACCAGCACCAAAGACCTACAACATCATCTTGCTGCAGACGGAGTCACTGTGCGTCTTTCAACTATTCAGCGCGCTTTACACAAGGAGATGCTGTATGCGAGAGTGATGCAGAGGAAGCCTTTTCTCCGCCCACAGCACAAACAGAGTCGTCACATTTGGACAAGGCAACTTCATTTTGGAATAAGGTGCTGTGGACTGATGAAACTAAAATTGAGTTATTTGGGCGTAACAAATGGAGTTATGCATGGAGGAAAAAGAAAACAGCATTACAAGAAAAACACCTGCTACCTACAGTAAAATATGGTGGTCGTTGCATCATGCTGTGGGGCTGTGTGGCCAGTGCAGGGACTGGGAATCTTGCCAAAGTTGATGGACGCATGGAGTCCACTCAATATCAGCAGATTCTGGAGACCAAAGTCCAGGATACAGTGAAAAAGCTGAAGCTGCGCCGGGGCAGCAAGACAACGACCTTGAACACTGCTCAAAATCTACTAAGGCATTGTTGCAAAGGAACAAGTACAACATTCTGGAATTTTGTACAGTCCCCAGAGCTGAATATAATTGAAAATCTGTGGTGTGAGTAAAAGAGAGCTGTCAATGCTCAGAAGCCATCAAACCTGAATGAACTAGAGATGTTTTGTAAAGAGGAATGGTACAAAATACCTTCATCCAGAATCCAGACTCTCATTGGAAGCTATAGGGATCATTTAGAAGCTGTTATTTCTGCAAAAGGTGGATCTACTAAATATCATTTCTTTTTTATGGTGCCCAAATGTATGCACCTGCCTAATTTTGTTTAAACAATTATTACACACTTTCTCTGAATCCTATAAACATATAAAATATGTTAAAATCCCTATATATATAAGATATATATATATATATATATATATATATATATATATATATATATATATATATATATATATATATATATATATAGTATGGTTTTTGTGTGCCTTAAATCTCATGGTAGATTACAAAGAATAAGGTAATACGGTTCAAGAATGTCCTCTCAATGTAGCTCTTAAGTCATAAGAGATGTACAGAGCTGGTGCCAGACCATAACGGTGGTGCACACGACATCTAACGAGGAGGCACACAATCAGCAACAATGACTTGAAAAACGAAGCGTAAAATCACAAAATAAAAAAAATAAAAAAACAGGACAAGTGTATGCTGTAGTAACGATGTTCTAATAGCCAGCGGTCACATTTAAGTGTGTAGAAATTAAATAAATGCATAATTTAAAAATGCTGAACCATCCAAACTTTATATCTCCTTAAAACGGTGTCCATCCATTTGGTTGTGCATTTTCGAGTAAGATCCCTCCCGAAACCCAGTGATATTGCGACTCAACCAATCAGAGAAAGAGGTGTCCTTCCATTCAAAAATAAATAAATAAACACATCAAGTGTACTTTCTAATTTTTATTACTTTAAAAATCACGGAACATTCAATGCTTAATTTATTTAAATTACACTTGATATATATTAATTAATTAATTACTGTGTAAGAGGAACAACAACTTCTTTAGGAGGGCACGGCCCATGAGTGTCCCCCGTTAACGCCAGTACTGGGTTTATAAGGTGTAATAGACTTATTTCACTCCTGCGTACACTGCATAGACTGTGGCCCTCATTTTTAGTTTTCTCATGTAATGACTTCAGTGATTCAGTCATGGTGATTCAGAAGATAGTAATACATATTTCATCTTCAACTAGACCTTTGGATAATCCACTTATCTCCAAAATGATTTTTGACCTTCATGATAATCCTGAAAATGTGTGTCAAAATAAATAAATAAGATATGAGATTATACATTTGTGACATGTTGAAGCCCTTTTTGCAAATCTCTACCTCTACTAGTCTGTACTTGAATTTATTTCACATTTTCTAGGGCAAAATACTGATTGAAAATCTCCACACATAGAATCTGTTGGAAACCCCTCATGGAAAACATTTAATTTAGTGCAGAAGAATCTTAGATCACTCATCAATTTTTATACGTCATTATATTAGTTAGATTTGCCAGGCATATAAAATGCTAACTTTTAATCACTCCACAGATTTTCAGTAGAATCCAGAGTATGAGACTGCAACTGTGAAACATTGCTTTTTTATCATTGATCATTTCTGTATTGATGTAAACATAGTGTATTCTTGAAGGTTGCTGAAAGGTCCATCTATTACCAAATCATTAGAGAGAGCATGGTTTATTCACAATGGCGTGAGTCCCCACTTCTGCAAAGAGTCGAAATTAATTAAGAAACCACCGTCATGTATGCAGTAGAGCTGGGCGATTAATCGTTATTATCGAGTTTAAGATGTCAATTTCATTCCGGTTTGTCCCAGAGAGCTTCCGTAGTTCTCCACCTCCCCCTACTTGAACAAGGAGGAGACAGGAAATACAACATAGGAAATAGGAAATACAACATGGCTGCACTCTGACTCCGAAGAGCTCGTTTCCTAGAGTTTCCAAGGCCCGTGAGTTTCCAAGGTTTCAAAAATGCTTTGAAAATGCTTTGGGTTTGCACCTTCAGACATTCAACAAACCAAAGCCCCGCTGTAAAATTTTATCTAAAGTTTGTGGCAACTAAAGGGAGAAGCACGACTAATTTATTCCAGCACCTCAAACAGAACCACGAAATTAAATGAGAGATATGTGTGGTGTTGCGGGATAAACATGACAGTGGCAGTCCCAGAATACCATCTAAAAGCAGATAAAATAGGCAATTTTGTAAAAAAAAACCCTGTAGATTCAATTTATATGACATATCGCCCAAGTCTAGTATGCAGCATTGTGTGTGTATGTGTGTGTGTGTGTGTGTGTGTGTGTGTGTGTGTGTGTTTTTAATTAAGTGCACATAATTCATTGTAGGTCTTCTTGACATTGGGCTCTTTTTTTATCCGTCTCTCTGCTTGGGGCTTATTAACGTTGTTCATTTATAAACAGTATGAAATAAGAGTTTCATTCTGGGGGCAAACAGTTAGTATGCATTTTATATTATAGCATCTAAAACCACTCTCTAATCTCTCTTTTAATATACAATTAAGTTAATAAGACAAATGGTCTTGTTAAAGAAAATCTTTAAAGCTTTCTGGAAGGAGCCTTTCACCCTGGAGAGACCTTAAAAAGTCAGAATGTGGGGCATCTGCCACACAGGTCCCTGCAAAATACTGTTAATGGATACTGTTCATGGATATAAACCAGTTCTGGAAAAACAAGCTGTTATAGAAAATGATTCTTTCTGGCCAAAATCAAACTGAAGCATTCAGAAGCACTATAAACCCATGTCATACTACTTGAAATTGTTTAAATGTCAGCTATATACAAAGCCCTCTTTAATTTCAGCATGCAGATTATCTTTATCACAGGTTGTAAAAGAAATCTTGCCTTGGCTCCGTTAGAAGCTTTCTATGAACTGATAGTAATTCCGAACACCGGATCTATGCTTCTGTTCAAAATGATTAATCTTATTAGCTCGGCACTTTATTCACTTCACCTGCTGGCAGATTTGAAGGTCTAGACACTCCACTCCCTGCTCGAGAGTTACAGCGCGTCAACACGACCTTGGAATTAGATCATTGGTTATCTCTCGGGTCTAGGTCCTGGACCCGACAAGATTTCTTGCTAAAGTATTATCAGTGCCGAATGTCCACAGAACACTGGGTTTCGGAGACAAGATGTTAAGTGATTTGGTGTTAATCTCCAAGACTGCGAGACATAGATCTCAGTTTTATGTCTCATCGTGCGATTTGCATTTTAATGGCGTGTGTCCTGACTGCGGTAACCCTCCAGCTATTTTATTATGGCGAGAGCTCGCCGATTAATTATGCAGACTGGTTATATACCACCAGGTCCGAAGAGACGTTCTTGTACGCAATTAGAAGGATTTTTTATTTATTCATGCCGGAACATTGAATGACATTCTGTCCGCACTTAGGGACCTGACAAATAGAACATAATTGGATTTAAATTGGGGGTTAGATTGTTATATTTCCCGCTGTACCTAAAGCCAGTCCCATACAAAAAAAAGCATATGGTTAATAAAAAAAACTGTTCCAAAATGCACTTAAATTAATGAATATAACCTTCTTCTTCTTCCTGATTTTAAAGAGCATAAAACAACCAGCTAGTTCAGATTGCAAACACCTGTGTTTTTTGCCGAAATATTCAATGTGCCATGAGGACTGAGGTTTGAAAATATGTATAAATTTCTCGTGACTTTATCTTACTTTTGATTACTTTTTTAGCTTCTCCCAACGCAGTTTCGGAACACAAACCCTGACACAACTGATCAAAGTTCCACGAGTAGCAAAAACAATCGTTTTGGAAAACAAATGGAGCTGTGCTTATTTTTGGGAAGCTTATAAGAGCAAAGATAAAGCTATATACCTGTAATCAGTCCAAACATGTCAAATTCCATTCAGTTTGCCATTTCCTAAAGCGACCTGGCTCGCTTTTTTGGTCATAAACACATCATGGTATATGTTTATGTATGATAAAGGTACACGTTTTGAAAAATTACAGTTACGCTTCATGAAAATTCACTTATCACAGCTGCTACGGGGCAGAGCCCATGCATCAAAGTGAAGGGGTGAATTTAAGAAAAGGTCACCCTGTTTACAAATAATTCTTCACGGTCGCTGCACATAAAGGCTGTAAGTACTGTGTGAATACAGAAGGCGGATGACTGGGTTCGGCCCCCTGATGGTGTGAAAGGAGGATTATTAATTTGGTATGGTGGTTTGTGGAGGAGGCCATTGCTTTGTCTAAAGTCAATATGTTTCTTTTTTTTTTTTTTTTTTTAACATCCTGGAGCAGCAGGAGCAGCAGTGTGGTGCAGTGGTGTTCAGTATTCAACTCAGACATCGAGCAGGAGTCTGCAGAGGTTTCGAGAGAAATACGAGCGCCATGGTCACACTTGGCTGCAGTCCCTGCATTTTTTTTTCCTTACCGTCTCCGGTTTATGGATGAAACAGGGAAGAATTCAAAATGTATGTTGGTCATTTCTTTGTGCTCTTTCTTTATTGGTTCCTTGTCTCTTCTAGTCTTCCAGTTGTCTCACACACTCATGTCTCACTCACTCATTCTACAAAATACATTATATTGCATTTTAGAAATACCTAAATTATACATATCATATTGTGCCAAAAACTGAAATATGCTTTTGTTTCAAAAATGAGATAATTTTTATGAATTTTATTCCTGTTCTATTTTTAGGAATATATTTTTATGGTTTAAACCCAGGTAGCAGGAAACACTTCATTCTTTCCTCCACCTGAATGCTGCTTCCACTGGTATTAGGCCTTTTTCCCATCTAGACCCTTGATGTCACCTTTTCCACAGCAGTGAACACTGATCCAAGTTCCAATAATTTGGGTGCCAGTTGTGGACCTTTGAAAAATTGCATCCAACTCTGTTTTGAAAGTCTGAAAGCGCACATACAAGTCGAATAAATTCAAAGGGAAGTTTTAAAACCAACTAAACCAACACACACACACACACACACACACACACACATACATACATATATATATATATATATATATATATATATATATATATATATATATATATATAGGCATATATGTATTAAAACATATGTAGTAAAAGCCTATATATAATTCCTAGAGTGCTAGGTGTCTTTTTTGGTTATCCTGAGTTGTCTTTTCAAATCACACTGACAGACATTTTCCATGAGTGTTTTTATTTCAGTTAAAATCTTGGAAAAAACCTGATTAAACAAAAAAAATTATACCAAAAAAACGGACAAAAATGAATTGACACATCCATAAAATTAACTGCTGTTGGCCAAATAACATGGTCTAAATGGTTCAGCGTCTTTATTCCGTCACAGACAGATATTTTTTGTGTCTACAAATGTTGTTTTCTATATAGAACAGAGCACAATAAATTAACTTGACATGCTCAACTGTGATCTTACATATACCACTGTGATAAAATAAATAAACCTCTGCTTGTGTTTTCTTTAGCATTACTCACTACACTGCGTTATAATGTTCAGTACAGAACAGTACAAAGTTTTTACTAATTTACAGTAACAAACCTTTTTAGAAGATTCTCATTTGCAGAACAAATAAGCATAAGCCAAATACTGTATATTGGTGTAAAGTAATATGACAGTGCTAGTTGCCTGTATTGAATAAAAGCTCAATAGGGAGTCTCTGTTTAAATTGATTAATATGCATCAAATACGTATCAATTTAAATCAACAAAACAAACAGATTTGATGTTTGATGTTTAAAGTTAACGTCTAAAAGTCACGCTAAATGTTTGACCTGTCTCGAGGCTCCATCTTGTCTTCTGGTTTTATTCAACTTTCATAAATATCACTTCCGATGCCCAATTTCGAATAATTCAAATAGCACGTGATCAGCTCTCTACTTTTCTGCAAACCTAACTAAATTGACCAATAAACAAATATTTGATAAATTACCATCTAACAATCAGCCTGCGCAACATCCTCTGCGCACCAACTTCAGAGCCAAGAAAGTATGCGCATATATTTCCTGGCTTTGTTGAAATTTGTACCTGCATTTGCCATTTTAATTGAGTTAATTGAATGACAAAACACAAAGTAAATGTTCTATTCAAATTTACGTCTGCATCTTTATTTACAAGCTCAAAAAATACTTTCTACAGTGTGTACATAAATACAAAAAAACAACATTTCAGTAACAAAAATTTAAAAAGAACCATACACATAATAAGTACATATATATATATATGTGTGTGTGTGTGTGTGTGTGTGTGTGTGTATATATACATACTGTATATGTGTATATTTTATATGTTCAGAATCCTGTTACCTACAATCATGAGTTATGTGATTGCAAATAAAGCATGTAGAATTAAAGACCCATACGATTAATTAAAGACCGCTCAAAGAAGAAGAAGAAAAAGAAGAACAAGAGTGCACTGCCTAGGCCCCTAGTTATACTTCACCTCTAGGAAGCACATGGAGCTGCTGATAAAGTTTGTGACATCATCATGTTTGGTCAGACACGGCTCTCCCATAATTTTGCATTAAAATATGTCAAATATTTTCTGAGTAGCTGAATATATCTGATTTTGCTTTATAGCTGCTGTAAAATCTACAACATACCATATAAATCTACCATATGAGTTCTATCATTTATACTTTCCAAAAATCCAATTTCAACATAATATACAACATGGAGATATTTGGCATGTTTGGTTCTCTTTGTTAAAGTGAATTCTGAATTAAGTGCTGCCTTGTTTTCTCACATTCTCGCACTTCATACAAGCCTACATGTTATTTTGTATTTTAGTTTTATTTTTTTGCTTTCCTTTGATCTGGGACGAATAAATAATGTTTCTGTTGGAAATCCCCATTTGATCTCTTCATAGGGCCTCTTTA
This sequence comes from Kryptopterus vitreolus, assembly GCA_030449085.1. Lineage (NCBI taxonomy): Eukaryota > Metazoa > Chordata > Actinopteri > Siluriformes > Siluridae > Kryptopterus > Kryptopterus vitreolus. The sequence continues at coordinate 20,717,676 of JACRUU010000027.1, read as the reverse complement.
AGCAATACACAGTAAATGGCAAAGGGGTCTTATGTTGTTAAGTGCATGTTTCTTTAAAAACAACATTTATGTTTTGTGAAATCCAGAAGGGATTGTATACTGTTTATAAAACGTCCTGAATGTGTGGCTGCGGATTTAACCCGGGGCTCCTTAACACTTTAGCATAGACACTTTCAAAAGAGGCAGCATTTAAAGCCTAAAGTGTACAATGTGCGCTGTGGTGTCTTTTAGGATCGAAGATGATTTGTGCTCTGTAGCATAACAGCCAAAGTGTCAGATGGGTTGTGACTGGTAGCTGAGGGCTACTGAGGCATAGAAAAACAAGAGTGTTGCTGTCATCTGACAACTTTTTTTCCGGACGGCCATACAGTACCACTCTATAGAGCAACATTCTGACACATGATGTCATAACCATTAAACATAATAACTTTGTGTGAGTTACACTATCTTTTAGAATGAAAGGAAAATTCTATACAAAAGGAAGATCATTTATTAAGTGTGTACTTGACCTTGACAACATTGGGTTCAGGTCTCAGTATTATATAAATAGGTTTCCTTATCGTAAAGGTCCATGTGTGATGTGTGTAGTGTCAGTTAAATATCATCTGTTCCCCATGTCCCAGGCGTTTTCATGGATCAGGGCTGTATAAAAATGTCCGAAATCTATTGAAAAGAATGCATTGATTAGTTTATTCAAGTGTGAAACGTTTGCTTTTTCATGCTTAAATGCATAATACCTCAGGCTCGTGCTCAATGGCGCTCAATGGCGCAGAAACAGAAAGATAGCGAAGGAAATACTAATTAAGGTGACCTGGACTTTCAATGACGTGAGGGGCAGATAACATTTTCCATTTCTTTATTTGTATTTTTTTTTTTCATTTTAGCAGTCCACTGGTGTTAAGCCTTCATCCGTCACCATCTGTTCTATCCCACATACGCTGGCACTTTATAATATCTAATCTTTTCTCCCAAAAGTAGAAGGAACTGTAAAAATGTTTAATTGAATCGGAGTTCCCTTCCCCCTCAAAAAACAAAAAAACAATCCGTATGCTTCGGAATCTTCATGGTGCCCAAGTCTGCACAAGATAAATGAGACAATCAAGCCATTTATAAATGTAATCCATTGGATGTGGAAAATATGTAATAAGGTGCTGTCTAATAAGACGTATGCTAGTAGCTTGCTCCCTTATTCATTTATCCTGCCACCAGCACAGGTGAAGTCATTTATAACTGTTGTTGTTTTTTTTTTTCGTACACACTCATTCTAACTCATAGATGTGTACAGTCTACAGTGACTGTGGTTTGAAGAGAAGCTTCACATATCCCTGTCCATTTTAAATTCATGGAGTTTTTTTTTATTCTCACATGACAGACGAGCCGGGCTTCTACAGCATCATGAAACACTGTTCGGCCCCCATCTTGCTTATATTAGACTTTGAGTGAGAGATGAATGCCATAGTCTTTGTGGCAGTGTGTGGTTTCCCGCTTTCTTTTCTTTTTTTTTTTAAATATTGAATGCCTAACTATATGGCAGAACACTGACTTTTATATTTCATTTTCATTCATTCATTCATTCATCTTCTACCGCTATATCCGATCTTCCCTCGGGAATCTATGGGCATTAAGGCTGGATACACCCTGGATGGAATGCCAACCCATCGCAGGACACACACACACACTCACATTCACACACATTCATACACATACAATTTTCCAAGGTGCCAATCAACTCATTTTCACATTGATTAAAAAAACAACAACAACATAATAATAAATGTTAATTTATAGTTTCAGTATAATTGAAGCTTTGGATTTTACTTAAAAAATGTAATTATTGATTTTATAATATGATATTCTTTAACATCTACGAGTCATTCAGACACCACGACCTCGAAGCCAGCAGCACAGTAGTTTCATTTCAGTGTAGCACCTCTGCAGGTATAAAACTGATGCATTGTTGATTTTGGTTTTCAGCGCTGATGTCCTCATGGAACAGTGAAAAGCTATACTATCGGTGTATTGTATTTCCTCTGGGACTGAATCATTACTGTAATTCTGATTGAGTCAGAAATGTTTGGGCTGCATTTTAAACTGAAAAGTATGTCTCTTCCCCCACTGTTTCATTACTATTGCAACACATTCTCACTCTGAGCTATAAGAGAACTTAAATGAAAAAGACTTGACGATAAATAGTACACTGTTCAATATTCCTAGTGTACACCCTAAGAGCCATTTGTTCCAGACAAACTCCCTGTTTGTGTATTTTAGATGTCTACTTGCAACATACAATCTTGATCAAAGCCTGGACCTCTCTCTCTCCCTCTCCCTCTCTCTCTGTCCAAGAATATGTTTATGCACGCACACACACACACACGCACACACACACACACACACACACACACACACACACACACACACACACACACAAGGACACACAGAATAGGTTACAGATTACAACCATCACCTTAACTAAATAGTAAGGGGGGGTGGGGGTGGCGGTTGTAGGTTTGTTGACTCCAGGGGGGTTGTTAGGCGATGGTCTTCAACATTTTCTGAATTAACTATAATATAATTACATGTTTTTTCACTGTATCTGTAAAGGATTGCTGTTACTTTTATTTTGTAATTAATGTTACGCTGTTACATGTAATACATATACATGTATACACACACACACACATATACATATATATATATATGTGTGTGTGTGTGTGTGTGTGTGTGTGTGTGTGTGTGTGTGTGTGTGTGTTATTTATTTATTTGTTTGTTTGTTTATTTGTTTATTTATTTTTAAAGGCTATTTCTATGCTTGCCAAGACCCAAATCCAGCTTTGCCCCAGCTATAAGTTATTATCTAGCTCCATTTCCATTTATTTTATGTGCAGCTGACGAGTCAAGGGCAAACATGTTTATGCGAGGGGGAGAAAAGAATTTATTTGAAAGTAAAAGGACTGTAGTTACAGCTCACTGAATTTAATGAGTGTTTATACCATGTAATAGAATCCAGCATGCGGACTGAATGTTGAGCATTCCACTATGTAAACAAATCAGATTTGAAAGTCTATAAAATGGGGCTTTTTGTCTGTGCGACAGGCAACATTAACGATACAAAGCCATTTCAGTGACGCCAAACAGAGTAAGACTCATCAACAAGTAAATGTGTTCTCCGGGCCTCATACAGACATGAATAGATAACAATGCCATCCTGTAGCAATTCGACACCTTGTAGATATTTGTCTTAACTGTGTCCGAGATTGCTTGGCTAAAAGACATACAGTATGGGAGCTCAAACCTGAGAAGCTTTTTAATCTTGCACATTATTTCAGAAGAGTGATAGTGTGAATCCCAAGAGCCAAACTGATTGTGTTTTTGAACGAATGTGTGAATGCTTATGCAGCATACTAATAACAATCCAATCAATGCAAAAAATAAGCAGGGAACAAACACACACACACACATAGTTCAGCATCTAGTGTGTACTGAACTTCTGAGTATGAGCATATTATTACCTTCTCTTTCTCTTATACTCTCTCATTCACTCCCCCCACCCCATCTCTCTCTTTCTTTTTCTATTTCTTACTTAGTGTACTGCCAACTCTGTCATTTGCACAGTATCTTGGAGTACTCTCATTAATCATAATTGTGTAGCCTCCTCCATGTCAGGGGCTGATGAGTCTTCTCATAATAATAAGGAATTAATGATTGAAATAAAAAATGAACTCCTTAGCCTTCAGTTCCTTCTCCCTTAATTCTCCACTGCGCTCACACTATTATCATTATTCTTATCGGTATAATTATTAACACAATTACATTATATATTTACCTTCCCCTGATTTTTTGGGGGGAGCCCAGATTAAAGAACTAAATGAAATAAAGTCATCAGAGATGCCTAGTAAACAGAGGTTCTATCAAAGCCAGCTTGTTTGCCATTAGCTGTGCTCAAGTTATAAATAGAAAACCGATGTTTACCGCCTAATGAGACAACTGTAATCTTTTCAGAGGAATAGGACCCTGTTGGGCATATGCGTTTACTTTTGATCATGTGTTTGATCGTGCGATGGAAAAAGTGGACAAGGCACCACGTTATAACCATGTTTAAAATAGCACCTGGAAAAATATAATGTGTAGGAGAGTTTGCAGCAGAGGTGGCAGAAAGATGATTTCATTCTTTCTTTCTTTCGTCAATTAATATCTTCAATATTAATATTTAAATTATTGTATATGTAAATTATAAGATACATTAGCAGAGGAGTTAGTTTTTTGAGGCAATGTCCATTAAAATTGCTATTCAAATAGAAACCGAATGAATGTTTCTTGAGAATGTTCATATTAGATGTTTTGTAAGATCAATGTTATGCATATTCATTCATTCATTCATCTACTACCTCTTTATCCCATCCTCCCTTGGGTAACGGGAAGCCTGTGCTTATTTTGGACATCTTGGGACATCAAGGCACCCTGTATGGAATGCCAACCCATCGCAGGGCACACACACACACATTCATACACTAGGGACAATTTTTCCAAGATGCCAAATGAACTTACCGTGCATGTTTTTGGACCGGGGGAAACCAGAGAACCCAGAGAAAGACCCCATGAGGCACGGGTAGAACATGCAAACATCTCACGCACATGGTAGGAGGCAGGAATTGAACCTCCAACCCTGGAGGTGTGTGGCGAAGGATTGCCCCACTGTGCTCCTTGTTATGCATATTCCTAAAAGAAGAAAAAAAGAAAGGTACACCGCAGTTATATAATATGAAGTTATTTAACATGTATTCAGGTATTCAGGGTGAGTTCGTGAAATGTATGTGATTTCTCTGGAGTTTTCAGTATTTATATAAACAAGAAACGCCTGTTTGGTGCTATCTCAATAATCAAAAGTAAGGCAGAGTTCGGCATGCATGGCCTAGCGGGCATAATCACAACATTAGTAAGCTGCAAGTTAGGATCTCTGGTGCTTGGAGTAATCAATCACAAAAACCCTGGAGCATCGACAGTGATGTATGCTTCTGTTAGTTACCACGTGTTCCCTTCATGAGTCACCAAAGTTTCTCCCTGAAACACGTGCACCTGTATAAGGCGAGGTTTGAATGGTCTCTGCCCGAGGTTAAATACTTTAGTGCGGCCTTTTGCATGTTGAAAAGCGTTAAAGTTACAAAATGTAAACAACTGGTTAAACACTAATGCCACATTTTTTCCCCCAGAGGTTAGAAAGGTAATTTTCCCTGAATGTTGTGTTTTGTCTACATGATTACTAATCTCATTCTTATTGTGTCATCAATAATTAAGTGTCGAGAAATTAAGACAGTCTCACACAATTCATATCGTTTATAATTCCTGTCATTCCTATAGAGAACTGTAGAGCACACCGCATAACTACTCCATTAGGTCTAAGCTCCCTTTTCCTGAGGGTCTCACTGAAAGGATGTTCATACTGTATGTTTCTTTCCTGAACAGAAGTGACGGGAGGTAATAAGATGCCGTGTGGCTGCAGTAGGCGAGGGCAGAACTGTCACAAATACTGTCACAGGCTAAGACAATGGAAAGTGATGTGTTTGTGAATACCGGGCCCACACAGCATTGTAACCGAGGAGAATCCCAAGCAGCTTCCAAGATCTGTGTAAGGATGACGTTGGCAGCTTACTTTCCACACACCAGTTTCTCCCATTCCTTCTTCTTCTTGCTCGACTTTCATTGTTGCAGCTTCAAGAGTACCAGAAATCACACCATGATTAATCTCGCCTCTCAGAGGAGCAATATACAAGGCTATGAGTTCTTACCCAGCATCAATCACTGCGCTGAAGTTCTGCAGGAGAAAAAAAAAAGAAAAAAGTTTGAGCACTGGTATCTATGTCATATCAAGGTTGCTCGGTATCAGCTGCTACCTCCTCCGGAGACTAATGATGATAATGTAGTAATCAAATATTCACTGTGGAAATGAAGTACAGCAGTGATAGGTGCTCTGTTTCTGTCAACATAATCTCTCATCGCTTGATTTCCTGCTGTGTTTGTTGTGACATCTACAAATAAGATGCTGGTGTCATGATGGTTCATTTGGGATTGTGCATTATAGACTTTTTTGAGGCAAAACAAAAAGAGGACAACAGGAGGTGACAGGAACTTATAACTATATAATGCAGACGCTCCCCACCTTTGAATTTGAAAGAAAGTCTTTCTTTGAAGAAAGTTGTTACTGACGTTCGCTATTGAATACACACGTCTCCTAACTATGTTCATAAGATTTTAACCATAAAAAAGGTAGTTTGTATCTATTCTAGCACTTAACTTTCACTTTTCCCCAACCATTTTTAATACAAGCATTTAAGATTTTAAACGATTAGGAACGACCATGTTTACAAAACTACAGGTGGACAAAGACTGAGACAGGGGTATAGAAAAATATGTGTGTGGTGTGTGTGTGTGTGTGTGTGTGTGTGTATGTATATATATATATATATATATATATATATATATATATATATATATATATATATATATATATATATATATATATATATATATATTTAAATCCTATATATATATATATATATATATATATATATCTATATATATATATATAATATATAGATATATATCTAGATAGCGAGAGAGAGAGAGAGAGAGAGAGAGAGAGAGAGAGGTTTGGATTTGGATTGGTTTGGGTTTTCTTTATTTATTTACCCTTAATTAATAATACAAATTATGCAAAATAAACTCGTTTCAAATTTAAATTTTAAATTTTAAATTTTGCAATAAAAAAAAAAAAATTCCAATACCCCAGAATATTTTTTTCATAGCAGACACAAGTCTTGACAAGGACTGAAAACCATTCTACTGTCTATGGAGGTCAAAGCTAAATGTAACGTTGGACAATTTAAAATATAAAACATATTCTGGGGTTGTTTAGAACTTAAATTTTTTGCTACTTATACATAATGTGTTCTCTAATTTAGGTGTGATTCTCTCACAGTTTAGATTTCATCACAATGTTGAGAGTAATAAAAAATAGAAAAAACCAATGAAGGAGGTTGTGTGCGAAAATGTTTTGTGTGTGTGTGTATGTGTGTTTTGTATATGTACAGTATATATATATATAGATATATATATATATATATATATATATATATATATATATATATATATATATATATGTATACACACCCACACACACACACACACACACACACACACACATATATCTTTTATTTTTCTCTTATTTTTGTCCACAATGATTTTGGGCTACAAAATAACTGAAACACTCCCCCCCCCCAAAAAAAAAGGAAAGACGGAAGGTTGAAATACATTGATGACTCTGAGCTAAATGTAGATCTTCTTCTTTTTTCAGATCTGCTTTCCTCATTCTCCGATTGCTCACAATTCGGATCGTAGCTGCACCCAGTTGATGACAGCTTAATTCAAAAAGCAGGGCTACGCTTATCCGGTCCAATTTACTTTTATCGTGTACAGGTTTATTCTCATATTACCGCCGCTGGAAATTTCCTTCACCCTGCTTCGCCATTCGGCAGTGTGCACAAATAAGAGGAACATGGAACATTAAGCGATGCTGCACTCAGCCGAACAGCCATTCCCTCAACAAGCAAGGCAGTGGGAGAACGGCCTAATGATCTGCTCCCCAAAGATGACCTCGCAGTGTGTCACAAATCATTATATCTCCTGTTCTTCACACACACATACACACAAAGAGCTTCATGCAGCTGAGATACTTTGCTCCTGTCTCTTCAACACATTTTTATTTATTTAAAGCCATTACTAACTTCAATCATTTCAAGTTAAGCATCATGACTTATGCATTGCAGGGATGAGTTGTTACAGCACGCCTGATGTTATTACAATAGCTGTGAAGGGGATGACCTCAGCAATGGCCAGCACGGTGAGGCTTGTGCAGCCGAAGGAACATTTAAAGGCAGGAGCATCGCTCACAGGCAATTAGGCTGCATTTCAGCATGCCTCCCGCACAGCCTACCTTAATACGCCACATTTCCCCAGACACTAGTGTTAGCAGCCTGTCGTGTGAATCAAGGCGGTTGTCTAGGATTAAAAGAGATAAGCAATCGGAGACTCTCTGCTTTCCCTACAAACTTTGCACACTGAACCAATAAAATTAAATTAGGTGTCCATTTTCAAGTCAACAGAGCACAATCAGACAGACTACGAAATCTGCAGTACAAAGCAATCTTCTTCCTGTGTTTACTTACCAGGCTTTCAAGATTTTCAAGATTTAAGATTTGATCATATGCAAACAACAAACAAGACAAAAGATAGACTTGGTATCTTATATAATGTATAACTTTTTTTTCTGAATTACAACCAATAAGGAGGTTGGACTTAATCCTTAGTGTTAGCCAGGCAAAACGAAAAAAAAAAAAATACAGAATTCATTCATTCCAAGGAGACAATAAATTGCTTTCAGGAGTCAATCAAAACCTTAACAATGAAGGATTTCTCAATTTTCCTAATGAACAATCAAACGGAAATGATTGAGGTCATCGTTACAGTGAATCAATGTACTAATTATTCTAAAAATCCCACAGCACTCTCAGGTCCAATAAACACCAAAGTTCTCTTTCAACCGTTTCACAGTCTGCCCATGCTAATTGAATTGCTCAGACTTTGTGTTAAATATTGCCTTGAAGAGACTTTTTTTTCATAAGTTCCATGCTTTTTTCGGTTTGTTATTGATCTGTAATTGATGTGTAAGTTCAGTAGGGTGTAACGTTTATGATTTATTCAAATCACTGGTGCCACAATTTGCAAAAAAGACCGGATTCTCCATCATGTTTTCAAGCAATGTCTCCATTTTCTCCTGACAATATGATAAAGCAATGATTTCTCCTTCTCATGCTTGACAACAGTAGGAAAATTCAATTCCCCATCTGAGCCTTTTCTGTATTTTGATGATATAAATTAAGGATTGAAAACCTTAATAAGTCATTGAAAGAGGATAAAGAAAACAGACGGCACTACACTGACGTTCCGTATTGTATTTTCATTAATGCTCTAATTAACTGGTTTCTATCTTGTGCTAATGTTTTGTTTCTTTTCGCTGTACAAAGATTTACTTAGTCAATTAACTATCCACACCCAGACAAATGATTGATGCTTTGAATCTCCTGATGAGGGATTTATTTGGACTAATTCTGCAAGTTAATTTGAGCTAACAATAGTTGTGTAACTCTTATGCAACAACGCAAATCGATTCCTGAAATTTATTGCATGAGCACATCTTGTATATGATGTAAATGATCATGCTACAAAACACATTTTAAATAACAATTTTATATAATACATACACCGAGCAGGTATAACATTAAAACATTATGAGGAGCGATGTCTGCTCTGTGTAGTACAACCCAACAGAAAAGCTACTGTAACTCAAACTGTTGAAGAGCCTGATGGTATGCGCTTGTTATGCTTCGCCTTATTGTTTTTTATCATGAGAGCGCCACTGCCAACCACTGAAGTGGGTGTGCAGTTATGTTTTATTCTAGTATGGCAAAAGAGCATATTCCTCCAGCACTGTAGCCTAAAGCACTGATGTTACATGAAATTGTTCAGATGTAACCCTATTTGTAATCTTTAACATTTTCATAAGTGCTGTAATTTAACTACACATTATTTTTTCAGTAGCTGTAACAAATTACTGTTACATTTATTTTGTAATTAAATTACGTAACACCGTTACATGTAACTAGTTACTCCCCAACACTGCTAATCGGTGGCCAAAAGGTTACTGTATGTCTTTTTGGTGTAACGGTATATGCAATACAAAATACCACCAAAGGTGTCAAGTAGCAAAGCACAAATATTTTGCGATCTTACTTAAGTAGAAATTTCAGGTATCTATGCTTTACTGGAGTAAATATTTTTCAGATGACTTTTTACTTCTACTCCTTACATTTTCATGCAGTAATCTGTACTTTCTACTCCTTACATTACATTTTAAAAATTAGCCTCATTACTCCTATTTCATTACACCTCGTTTTCATTCCAGTTTAAAAAAATAAAAGCTATCCAGATAAAAGTCTCCATCCGGATAGAGTGAATGTGATTGTGGTTGGATGAGATATAAACATATACCATTCCGACACCCTATTGGTTTTGTACTCGATCCATCACACCAGCACACGACAACGTTGGGTGTCGTTACTCAAAAAAGATTATTTATTAAAAGTCATTATTTCTCCACTACTGGCTCATTTATTAAATGGATGCTTTCTCTTCATCCTCCGCAAAACAGTGGGAGTTCAGAAGAGAAACGTTTGAATAAATTAGTGATTGCGATTGGCGTAACCTAATCTTTTGTCCTTAATGCCATTTTTTCCTTACATTGCTTTTACTTTTATACTTTATGTAGTTTTGAAACCAGTACATTTATGCTTTTACTAGAGTAAAAAGATTTGATGCTTCAACTTTTACAGGAGTCTCTAGTATCTATACTTCTACCTGAATAATGAATGTGAATTCTTTTGACACCAGTGAATTTCATGATTCCAGACACTTTCAATCTATTATATATGTCAAACAAACATGTTGTTGACCACTCGTTATGAAAAGATGTTCTTGAAAACATCTGAAAGTAGCAGGAGCAGGTAAAAGGCATCTGCTCATTGCCAGACTACCTAAATCAAATAGTTACATGACACTTTTCAAGTTATATTTAAGCAAAATGATATCAAATATATAAAAAGAAAAAAGAAAATTATAATTTTTTCTATTATTTTTCAAAGATGTATTGTATATTCATATAAATCATCAAGCCGCCTACAAACTTCAGGCTTGTTTAGTCAACTATTGCATCACTCAGTCTGATATATTTGTGCAGATTCTGGTGAATTGCAGGTTTACTCTTCATTGTATTTTACAGCACATACCTGTTGTTGTTTGCAAATCCCCAAGTCTTTCACAAGAGTAATGAAAGCCTGTGATAACACTACTGCTTCCAGAGCCATGCTGTTAACAGCTAAAATAATAGTGGAACAGACCACCCAATTTAGTTTGTTTTCTAGCCAATGCTTAAGAACTGCCTGAACACACAGATCCTCTGAGAGAAGGTGAATATTGATGCAGGCATTTTTTTTGCTACCTTCCTCTGACTCTATGTGCTTCTAGTTTACCCCATTTTCAGCATTCTCAAACTATCATATTTGGTATTTTGAGTTACTCTTTCTGTTTCTCCCGTTGCCAATTTTCCTTAATGAGATTCTGCAGCATTTATATCATTGATGATAATATTCCTGCCTTGCAAACTGACCTTGATAAAAGTGCCAGCAAAATAAAGAAAAAAAATGTAAGTAAATGAATATCATAAAGTTATTAAATATACCATGATGTCATCACTGGCTGTTGTGATGAACAGGGAAGGTGATCTGCATGTGGGAAGGAGTTTCTAAACTGACAGAAAGCTCCCGGTGGAAACGAGTCTGCAGCTTTTCCTCCTGACAGCGTTCTGAAACATGCGCTGTCAGGGATTTTTCTCTCTGAATGTGTATGATTATCCACAAGGAATGTCTTGAAAAGGACATCGAAAAGGACTGTGCGTTTCACACTCATCACTGACAATGACTACGTTATACCAAAGGAATTATACTCTATATAACGCGCATCTTTTAATGTTATTTATGGGTGCACAGAAGTCTGTGTATTGAATGTGTATGTAATGGCAAGATATTGAGGATTTAATAGCAATAGTGGGAGCTATACTTATTTCACTGGTCTCGATAAAAGCATGTTTAATAAAGGTTTTATTATTAGCAAATAATAACACAATATAATTCGGTAAAGGCTCATTTTAAGTAACTGAAGTGATTTGCGTTTTCATTACATGTGTTATATACACCCCCTCCAGACGAAAAAACCCTAGATGAAAATGTCCCCACAGTTAAATATTTAAAGACATCTATGCTTCTTATTTCTTCTACAGTTTATTCATAATAATTGTATTTATATTTATATAATAATTATATTCATATAAATATAATAATTTTTTTTCCTCATGATCTTACCTCATAATTTTAGTAAATAAGCATGCCTCAGTTTTCTCTCATGTGTCATGACTCTCATGTGTTGTGTTAAAGTTCACCATCAATCCTTTTTTTCTGCCTTCGCCTCTGGCTTGTTATAACCTGAGTGAGCAGCTAATGTGTTACCAGATAAATGAGTCCATCTGCTACATAATTCTGTTCGAAAAGGAAAATAGCGTATAAATAATAACACGGTTATTGAAACATACCTCATTTATTGGTGAAAACTGGACTGACGTCAATTTGCATTTACAGCATTTAGCAGATGTCCTTATCCAGAGCGACGTGCAAAAAGTCTCCATCCATGAATAAATTAACACTGGTTAGATTGGTTACCAAATTGAGACATAAGCAGTCTTAAACTCAGGAGTATTTCTTTTAAGTAAAAGTGCAAATGGGAAGGAAGAAGTTCTAGTTCAAGGGTTTCTGGAAGAGGTAGGTCTTCATTCATCGCTTGAAGACGAGCCAGTGACTCTGCTTTTGGGGTGTCTAGGGGAAGTTCATTCCACCAAATCAGTGCCAGAACCGCTTCTGGCAGAAGAGGTAAGGTGAAACCAGTCAAGCAGTGCTAGACGGTCTAAGGCAGCGAGGTGCTTTACAGAGGTGGTGAGATCTCTGAGGTAAGAAGGTGCAGGGCCATTTTTGGCTGTGTTTTGAATCTGAGTTGTAGTAGTCCAGTCTCAGTCACGAGAGACTGAACAAGTGATCTTACAATTGGGTTGTCGCTCATGTTTATATAACGTTCTACCCTATTTTCTGACTTCCATCCACCTGAAAAACCAGCTGAATTGGTGTCTGCATGGTACATTGTGGTTGGGTGTCGGACCTTGCATTGAGTGTTTATGGGATAGAGTTTAATCAGAATAAAGCTTTATCTAGGGGTGAATAAATGAATGAATGAGTCAATCAGTTAAATCAATCAGTCACATTTATTCAAACAATGAATAAATACATGAATATTTTTAGTCCCACATAATATGACTGGTGCAATAAAACAACAGATGCAGCAGTGTTGCTGCCCCCACCAGTTTCCATAGTGTATTATAGTCTACACAAACATTGAGGCCTGTACACTTTTGGAAGGTGTCAAATAATCAAAATCCACATCAGAATTTCCATACATTGTACAAGCATCTTATTGATAAAACCCATGTCGCCCAGTATTATTTATATCCATAAACTGTGGAAACCATATTCGTACTAAACATGTCATTCAGAGTCTAATCTTATCTAAATCCAAATGGGCATGTGGAGAAAACTCGAAAAACAAAATGTGTGATACATAATCCTGACTAGATGATGTTGAGATGATGTATTGTTTCCCCTTCCTCTTAATCTCCAGCTGAGACAGATATTTGTTTCCCAGTGATGTGGAATGATGTCTTCTCCGGGACTGAGACACACCGCAAAGACAAAACACACACACGATGAATGATCTCATTAGACGACGGCTCCACTTATTTATGTTTCTGTAATACACCATATTGATGATAAATATCTTACGACCCGATTATTCACTCTGATAATAGCTACGTAGTGACGTAGTTTCTCAGTTAGGTGACAACCCTTTTCTAACCTTAGATCACTGCGATTTGTTAATAATATTGAAATAAGACCCCCGCTTGCTTATTGTGGTGAACCACACAACTCTCCTTGGCTCTATTTGGAATAACCTATGAATAATTTATATGAACATTTCACTTTATCTATGGTTATTTACTCTGGGCAACTTTCTGAAATGCATTAAACGGTCTCCCATTCACAGTAACATCCTCGGAATTCTAATAGGCAATGCAGGGGTGTAAAACCTTTGACTTTCAGTAATGTAAGATACACCTTGTGCTTGTCATTACTGGAAACAAAGTGAAATATCCAAAAATGACGAGTATTTGTGAAATTCAGATTTTAATATAGTCTAGTTATTTTGGCTTTCAACCGATATACTACTAATGCTACTACTACTATTATTGATTCTACTATTCTAATTACTATTCTAATACTATTGTAACTATACTAATTCTACTGCTATTAATGTCACTATGTCACCTCCTCCTACTACTATTACAACTATTAATAAATATAATAGTAATTCTAATATTTACTAATAGGAATATATTTACTATTCCTGTTACTGATGCTAATTCTACTACTAGTACTACACTAAATAAATGACAAATAATAATATATACAGTACTGTGCAAAAGTTTTAGGCATGTGTGAAAAAGTGCTGTAAAAAGAGAATGATTTCATAAATATAAATAATGATTATTTATTCTTGTAAATTTACAAAAGCCAAAGAAAAATCTAAATCAAATCAATATTTGTTGGTAGTACCTTTTGAAGAACTAGAAGTAGTGGAAGTGATGGAACGACCACCACAGAGCCCTGATCTCAACATCATCAAGTGTGTGTGGGATTCCATGAAGAGGCATAAGGATGTGAGGATCCTACATCCACAGTGTCTACATCCACAGAAGATCTGTGCTTACTTCTCCAAAATTGAACAAGCCGAGTTACTTCCAAAACTGTGTGTAAATGTACCTAGAAGCATTGCTGCTGTTTTGAAGGCAAAGTGTGTTCACAACAAATATTGATTTGATTTCAATTTCTCTTTTCTTCATTCACTGCATTTTGTTCATTGATGAAAGTAAATCATTAACACTTCCATATTTGAAAGCATTGTTTGTTTATAGCATTCTTTTTCACACCTGCCTATATATATATATATATATATATATATATATATATAATATATATATATATATATATATATATATATATACATATATACATTCATTTATTCATTTATTCGTTCATCTTCTACCACTATATATCTGATCTTCCCCAGGCCCCAGGCATCTATGGGCATTAAGGCAGGATACACCCTGGATGGAATGCCAACCCATCGCAGGGCACACACACACACACACACACACACACACACACACAATTTTCCAAGGTGCCAATCAACCTACTGTACATGTTTTTGGACCGGGAGGGAAACCGGAAAACGGGGGCACGGGAAGAACATGCAAACTCCACACACACATGGCCGAGAGGGGAATCGAACCAGGACCCTGGCGGTGTGAGACGAACTTGCTAAGCACTAAGCCACCGTGCTCCATATATATATAT
Organism: Kryptopterus vitreolus; assembly: GCA_030449085.1. Taxonomy (NCBI): domain Eukaryota; kingdom Metazoa; phylum Chordata; class Actinopteri; order Siluriformes; family Siluridae; genus Kryptopterus; species Kryptopterus vitreolus. Next base: position 20,702,497 of record JACRUU010000027.1, on the reverse strand, counting down.
ATATATATATATATATATATATATATATATATATATATATATATATATATTTTTTTTTTTTTTACAGACTTTATCAGACTATCACACCTTTACTATGTGTCACATGGTAAAGTGTAGTGATACATGGATGGTAGTCTGTATGTATCACTACCCATAGACTACCATCATGACAATTGTACACAGTGGTATCTTCATTGATGAATATTAGAGCAGAGTACACTGTATTTATTAAATATGCATAACTGAAAAGTGCTCATAGCTCAACTATCACACATATTTCAGCCAAAAAGCACAATTCTATGCCAGGAGCTGTAATAATGTAATGTTATCTGCCACGAGTACAAAAGGCAAGCAAGCTCTCTTTTTTCCAAGACATGAATAGCCATGTCAATCAATTCGCTGTAACACCCGAGAAAGAAAAACACTTTTCAAATCAGTGTCAAAATATTAGCATATGTTTCAGAACAATATACGCACTGTGTTCCAAATATGTTGGAATAGACATCAGACACAGGGCGATTTTTATTTATTTTTATTTTTTGGAATAATAAGTCCGAAGGTATCTGTAAAAATGTTTGGATTCAAAACCTAAAAAGTACCTGTGGGATTATCGGTGTGTAATTATCGGTGTGTTTCTGTCTGTGTGGAGTTCTCTCAATGTTCTCAGCACTTTCCCTTCTGATAGCACTCCACTTATAGTTCTCAGTGACTTTAACCTCCCTTCTGATCAACTCCACTCCTCTGAAATCTTTTTCATTGACATTTAATAATTGCCCTCCCACCCACAGAGGAGGAAATGTCTTGGACATGTCCTTTCACATAAATGGCACTTCCCCCATTTGCATGTAAATGTAAATTTTTGCCCAAAATACTTGTCAGTACTGTAGGTAAACAGGACCAAGATATAGATAAGAAGTTTACAATGTTCCATATTTTATATTTACACTTTGGTTATATGAATATGATATGTATTCTAACTGTGACATTAAAAAAATTACTTTTTTTCTAGAATGAACCTCAAATATGCAACACTTATGTAAGAGACTCCAGAATTATAACCGACTTTAAAAAGAGAAACACAGGTAGAACCTGATTAGATATAATGATGAGCTTTTGTAATGTACAAGCCACCACTGCTTCTATAAAGAGGCAGGTACTTCTCTTCTCTTCAGCTCGCCTCACTCGAGAAAGCAGCCTGTCTCAGCAGAGCTCAGGATTTGATTAATGACTAAGGAATGACTCAGAGTCAGTAACTGGTGGTTTCGCAGATTTTAAAAAAGCGGCAGGAAGCCAGATGCTAAAATTATTTGCATTTACACAGATGAGCGTCAGAAATGGATGTGTGTCAGCTGGTCTTGGATGTAGTATGAATTGTTGTAACGAATTCTTCGAACCCTGCATAATTTGATGACTGGAGCTAAAATACAAGTAAAAGTGGACTTGTCTGATCAGTCTTTCTTTTAGTCTGCAACTCTCTTGGTGAATAGACTAGTCGAGGAGGTTTTGCATGCCTTTGCTGTCACAAAAGCTCCTATGGGCCTTCTACTGTTTTGGTCTGATTAACATGAAAGGTCAAGGTGTTTAGAATTGATTTCTTAGCTGTCAGGGCTGTCCTGTGCCTCGGAGCCATAAAGGTAGCCTTTAAATGTTAGACGTCTCAGGCTTCCCTGGCGAGACCTAAATCAGAGCGGCTTTTGTTTAAAAAAGAAAAAATGCTGTCGAATTGAAATTAAATCACTGAAAAAATAAAAACACACCCTATAACACATTTTTCATATTCTGCGCACCTTCTTAATAAAGAAAGGACTCCTTATAATATTCACCAGCAGTTGAAAAAAGAAAAGGCTCGCTCCCTCCAGCATACAAATGCACGTTGGATAAAATCTTTTCAACATTAAAATACCAAAACTGTTCCCTAGTGGCAGCTGCTGAAGGAGGACAAATCCTAGGAATAAATTAACTAAAAGTCAATGGTACAGTATAGAGCCAGTCAGAGGGATTTTTATTATTTATCTACAGTGTTGGGGAGTAACTAGGACATGTAACAGCTTTGCGTAATTTAGTTACAAAATAAAAGAAACACTAATTCATTACGCTTACTGAGAAAAAAAATGTGTCATTAAATTACAGTTACTTTTGAAAATGTTAAAGATTACCCCGCCCAACACCCGTCACCGCTCGACAAACATTTCACCAGCATCCCCGTCCAATTTTTGGACTAATTTATTATTTCCATCAAGTGCCACCTAGTGGATGAATGAAAGTCATCAAAAAGTAATCAAATGTAATCAGTTACTTTACTTTTATAACGTAATCAAAAAGTTACACTACATGTTACATTTTGAATAGAGTCATTTGTAATCTATTACATTACCAAAGTAACCTTCCCAACACTGTTTATAAACAATAAAATCACTGTTTTATCACCAGTTATAAGTCAATGTGTTGACCAACATGGGGTAGCACAATGGTTAAGGCACTGGGCTACTGATTAAAAGGTCATTGGTTCGACCCCCGGTATCCCTAAGTTGCCACTCTTGGGTACTTGAGCAAGGCCCTTAAGCCTCTCCATAGGGTTCTGTATCATGGCTGACCCTGCACTCTGACCCCAGCTTCCAAACAAGCTGAGATATGTAAAGAAACTATTTTGCTGTGCTGTAATGAATATATGTGTCTAAATAGCATCTGCAATCCAGGTGAGTGGCTCATGACACACATGGACTGACTCTCCATCTCCAACATAAACAGGCACTTTGTGACCAAGAACACTATCGGCCGGCTAGAGGATTGTTTTTTCCAGGTCATTTAATGTAGTGCCTTTAAGGACCCACTATATACTATAAATGCATACAGATGCTTAGGTTTCAAGTAAAGTCATAAAAGGTGTTTTCTATGAAATAACAGTTTATAGGTATGCAGTGGTATAAGAAAAAACTGAGAGTTAAATCTGATGCATATAACATTTGAAAAATAAAAGACCGCCTGATGCACTTGAACGTTTCTACATGGCATTCAATATATCCAGCACACAACAGAAACACAGAAATACAATGAGACAGGGCTATGAGACAGACAGACAGACAGGCAGACAGACAAAAAGATAGATAGATAGATAGATAGATAGATAGATAGATAGATAGATAGATAGATAGATAGATAGATAGATAGACACAGTGGGCACAGGGGAAAAATGTGCAACTCTGGGCTAATATAAGTTAAATACTAATATTATCTAAAAACAAAAAAAAACACAACTTTTCACAAAGATTATTCTCTAAATGGTAGGTTAATATAATTTTGAATCAATCAATGTTTAAATCAAAATTTAAAGACAACTATCATTGTAATTGTACTGTTTGCTTTGAATGCATTCATCTTGATTTCATTTCCAGTCCTACTGGGAGATCATGTTAGATCAATAAAAGGCGCTGTATAAAGAGTTCTATTTTGCTGTTTACCAAACAAATTTGAGGAATATAAATAATACCATTTATTCAGCTGCCTCAGCTGTTTGTTGTGTTTTACAGTACAGGTTGTCTGTCCAGGCATCAAATATGTCTAACTGTAAAAAGTGCACAAATAGTCAGGGATAAACTTTAAATCAAAATGCTTATGTTCACTTATGTTTACCACTTCTGTTCATTTGTGTTTAGTTACTTTATATTTTGAATGTTAAAGTTATATTAGTATATATTATAAATGTATAATTAGTTATATTCAGTTTTATTATATACTACATTACTGTAAGTATTGTGCAGTTTTATGCAGATGTGATCACCATTTAATTTGTTATTCCAAGCATCTTGGGTAAATAACCACAGATCTTCTGTGGATGTAGGCTGCCTCATGTCCTTCATTTAATCAAAGACAGATCTGATCATGCTGATCGGGTCTCTGTTGGGATTAAAAAACTCAACAAACTATCTTGTACAATGTCTCCATAGAGTTTGGTTGTTGCTCACCATGTTTTGTGCCTCCTACTCTAGTGTTTTTCTTTCAGTTATTGATCTGAAACAGTGTATTAAACTACATATGAAATGGAAAAATCCCTGACTTTGTGCAAGTGTGCAAAGTCTAAAGGATACAAATTGAAAACCAAAGAGAAGTCAAACCAATATTGATTATTGATTATTGATATGGATTCCTCTTTGGAATTCTGTTGTTTATTTATTTTGCATTTTGCTAAATGATAAAATTACTTTTATTGTATTTTGCTAAGTACTAGAATTTATATATATATATATATATATGTGTGTGTGTGTGTGTGTGTGTGTGTGTGTGTGTGTGGTGTGTGTGTGTGTGTGTGTGTGTGTGTGTGTGTATATATGTATGTGTTTTGTAAGTGGTTCACAATTGCTGATGTTAATCTTTTTTCACTGTTCACTGTGTTTTGTTGTTGTTCATAGTTGTTGCCACAGTTCATGTTAGTCTTGACTATGTTTAGGATTCAGGTTTGTATTTATGTTTCATGATAATCCTAATTATATTTTGCCAGCACTTACAGTCACACTCCTTTCTCATTAAATGTCATCACAACTATACATCACTACAACTGATGGCTACATGTTTCACTTTAATAGTGTTTTTTTCCTACCTTTTTACTAGAAATTCTTGTAAAACCCATTGTAAATCTAAAGACAAAAATATGCCGTCTATTTAAAAAGATTTTATTAGACTGCCAGAAAATCTCATTAGAAATGAGTTTTTTTTCTTTTAGAGTTATTCAGCTTTTAATTCAAAAATAAAAAATGAAAAATAATTCAGGGTTGCTCTTCATACTCGTTCAATATTTCATCGATCCACCATTTTTATGTTGTCATGGGAGCATCATGGAACTTAATTTTATAATTAAAACATTTAACCCGGGAGCATCCTTTGTAAATGTTAGTGTAGGGTAAATGCCCAGCACAGATAGTAATACAAATTGTGTGTGTGTGTGTGTGTGTGTGTGTGTGTGTGTGTGTGTGTGTGTGTGTGTGTGTACTGTGGATAATGAGAATCTAAATAGAGCTGAGCTCCAGTGTCTTCCTTACACTTTGAAATCAATATAAGTCCAGCTTTGTAATTTATAGCCAGAGCTGGCCTGAATGGTGATAGGTCAGGAGCCCCCTGGAAGAAAAAAAACTGCTTAGAGCAGCATTTCCGAGGGCAATAAAATATAATTTTTTCCTTCATTTAATATGCTGTATTGCATCAAATGTAAGAACCCATTCTGATTCTGATTACCCTTCTCCCACATTTTACTTTTATGGCTCAGGGGGGGACGTGCCGCTAAAGCGGGGGACGCTTGGTTGTGTATGTAAGAGGACCGTATAGGTGGCAATAAAACTGCAATTTCACTTTCACCATATATAACTGTAGGCTCTTTTATTCTTTGCACTGGATGGGGCAGCTTTTTAGGTGCAGCAATGATGAAGAAATAGAAACCTGGTAAGCAAGACCAATCTAATACACAGCAAGCTAATGTAGGTCTACTTTCATAACAATTTGATTATGACTGCACTGCAATGAGCCAATACAAAACAGATTTCTGCCTCTTATTAAATTCTGGACAAAACCAACTAATCATTATCGAATTCATCCCTTTGAAGCTAACAGATAAATATTTCTGATATACAGGTATTTGTGTATTGTATGTAAAGGGAGGAAGGTATCTCTACCACCCAAACCAAATTCAATTCACTATAGTGCACTGTGAACATTAAAGGAAAGGAATATTGCATGTCAGTTGCATTTTGATAATGGATTTGTTTAAAGGCCTTTTTTTTTCCTTTCCCAGGGTGAAGTCAGCACTGTCTCTCCCGTGCAATCCAGATGAGGTGTAGAGCCATCAGTGGTTATAAATTATTTTCCTCCATCTGGAGTTGCTCCTCTCCTCTCACACTCCGGCTTTATTTATGGTATGAGCTCGCCCTCCTCTGTGAGCTACGATGCAATTATTCCAGCAGGATTACGATAGATATTAGAAGAGAAGCCCAGGTAATCGAATGGTTAAACGCTTTTTGGGGGGCAGATTGGAGGTTTTGAACAAAGAACAAAACCTAGAGTAAGAATTCAATTATAAGAGCAGTGATGATGTAATGACAGAGGTCAAGCAAAAACTGCAACAAAAAAATAAAGGATCGTAATCAAACAATACTGAACACGGTCGTGGAATGTAAACTGTCCGAAGTTAATAAGTGTCATAATGTACATTTCTTGTTTTAATAATGGCTTCATAGTCCAGAAGTCAACACTGATTCATTACTGACAAATATTTTATATGAATTATACATTATATACGAATAAGCACTATAGGCCAAGTGATCATACAAGCTTCACAATTTTTTTACAGCTTAATTCGTCAAAAGCAAACGCAACACAATAGGTCTGTGAATATCTGAGATTGTTTTTAGTGTAACACATTTGTAAATAATGATTATTTGAGTTACCATAGTAGCTTATACTCAGATCAGTTTAGATTTTCTCATGTGACTTTTCACAAGCCATTCACTGGGTGTTTTGTAAAATTCTGTGTTATATAACTGTTAAGTACATTTACATGTACAACATTTGAGAGCAACTTAAACTGAGCAATTGAGGGTTAAGGGCCTTGCTCAAGGGCCTACCAATAGCAGCTTGGTGGTGGTGGGATTTGAACCTCGATCTTCAGGTCCAAAGGCCAATACCTTAACCACTGAAAGTATTTGCTTTAATGTATGTTTCTTTGTCCAATCAATGTATTTGAGAAATTTGAAGTTATGCTACCTTCAAATTCTGTGAAAAAAAATCATAATTACTGTAGAGCTTTTGAGCAACATAACTGTGTCGTTATCTACTCAGGAACTCTCAATATTTTAAATGTCCTGCCTTTATAAGTTGGGTTTTGTCAATCAAAAAAAAATGCAGGTATACATTTTGCAGATCTGTTTTTTTCACTCTAAGCCAAGTCCTTGTAACCACTCCGTACATTTTAATCACAACCTCTATAGTCAGTTACATGAACGTCCAAAGTGGCCTTCAATGTGAATAGCAAGTACAACATTCAAAATTCCAATACAAGATTCCTTGAAATATATAGTTGTGCAAAATAGAATATGTATCATACGGATGTGGATGTTCTTTCGCTTTTGACAGCTAACATGGCATTCCAAACATTGTATTAAACAACAAGTAGATTAATAATAAACATCATTTAGCCAATGTACTGTAGAGTAGTCCTTCCTAACACACATTTTATTTGTTCTTACACTAAAAATATAATATAAATCTACAAATGGCATTTAATCTTTAGCACAGGCTTACATCTCTGAACCCATATAATCTAAACAAAATTATATACTGGCTACTAATACTACTCATTTGATTTGCTCCTTTGCAGTAAAAAGAGCCTGGACTTCTGATTGGAGGGTCTTGAGTCCCAACCCCATGCTGCCACTCTCGGGCCCTTGAACCTCACCTTCTCGGATGTACGTCACTCTGTCTAGGGGGAGGGTGTAGCTCAGTGGTTTAAGGCTCTGGATTGCTGATCAGAAGATCCGGGTTTGAGCCCCGGTATCGCCAAGATGCCACCCTTGCGTCCTTGAGTAAGACCCTTAACCCTCTGTGCTCCAGGGGCGCCGTATCATGGCTGACCCAGCACTCTGACCCCAGCTTCCAACAACAAGCTGGGATATGTGAAGAAATAATTTCACTGTGCTGTAATGTATATGTGGCAAATAAAGGCTGTTCTCTTCTATCTTAAAAGCCTTTGTTGTGAACCTTTAACATGAGGCTTAGGCAGACACTGGTTTCAAGATTATGCTTAAAAGACACAAAATAAAATGTGTCTGCAAACGTCATATTTCCTGTGTTTCTGTGTTGCTCTAAAAATGTTTGTCTGTAGATTTACACTTGGGTCATGTTAGCAATGAACTATTGACAAGGTGCAACAGCCTTATTGTAAATATTTCTGGTTAAATACGAAATCACATCTACAAGCACGTTCTATAAATGTTGTGTCTCGTTGTGTATTATGATCTTATGAAACCTCTAAATTGCATTTTAGGTAGTGGAGTAGAAGAATAAGAAGAAGAATATTCGTCTCAGGAGAAGGCAAGATCAAGTGAGCAGCAGCCATAATGGAGGTGTCTTAAAGCTGCAGTCTCAGTAAGTACGCATTAATGAATGCGCCGAGGCTACTGCAGTGCTGTCGATACCGAGCTAACGCTAGAGCGCTGCATTCGTGACAGGGTGCTCCGAAAAAACAAAACGGACCGGTTGCAGCAGTGCAATTTTGAACACTTGTCCCTCATTTCCTGCCCATTCCCTCATTACATGCTGTTTTGGGTGTCTACACTCAGCAGTCCTGCAGTGCCATAATGAAGCTGCTTGCTCATTTCCCAACCCCATTCTGTCACACCCCCGCCACAGTGAAATATACATCAAACTCTACAATAAAGAGTGTGTGCAGCCAGCATGGCCATGCTATTGGCAGACCTATAATGGAGACAGAGATTTATTTCTTGGATCGGCTGCGCGTTTGAGGGATTGGACCCGATCTAATGGCTGAGAGAGAGAAGTTGTGAAGGTGAGTGGTGCAGTGGCATTGACCCCACGCCACAGCTCGCACACTACATCACCTCAGTGCTATAGAGCAATAGATTTGTTTTTAATAAAACAAACGCTCTTCTCCAGCTTTAACGCTCTCTCACAATGTTTCATTTGGCGAGTAAAAGGACGTACTCCTTCCCATTTCTAAAGTGTCCGCGGGGACATGAGTGTCGTCGGTGTCAGACTTTTCTCTTGACAGGAGCGCCCCATCATTTTTTTTTCAACACGAGTGGAAGGAGGAGGGTGTTTTGAGTCAATATCGAGGTGAGGATGCAACTGATGCCTCAATTAATACAATAAATCACTTTTTTTAAGCTAGGGTCCACGATAGAGAGATGGGTTTGCAAAAGATTTGTTTAAACAGAAAATCAGTCGAATCAAGTTTTTTATTTCAATTCTATTCTATTTGAACAGGTCGCACTATAGTATGTGGACAAACGTTTTGGATATCTGACCATTCCTATGTGCTTTTTGAACATCCTGTTTCTTTCCTCCTCTCCCACAAGATATTCCGCAAGATTTTGGAGTGCGGCTACAGAGATTTGTGATTATTCAGCACTAGTGGGAAGGGGGCAGTAGCAAATTACATGTAATTGTTATTGAACTTAGGTAGACTTTTAAGTGTGCACACTAGAAATGTGTGCATAATGCAAATTCTGTGCACATACTACAATTTTAAATGTGTATACTACAATTTTAAGTGCACGTAATACAAAACTACAGTTATAAGTGTACATACTACAATTTTAAGTGTGTATGCTACAATTGTAAGCACACATACTACAATTTTAAGTGCATGTAATACAAAACTACAATTATAAGTGTACATACTACAATTTTAAGTGTGTATACTACAATTTTAAGTGCACACACAACAATTTTAAATGCACGTAATACAAAACTACAATTATGTGTACATACTACAATTGTACGTGTGTATAATACAAAACAAAATTTTTTAAGTGCGAATAATACAAAACGACAATTTACAAAATTCAGAAATAAAAGAGAAAATAGAAATTTTAGAATAGAATAGCCTTGATTTATCAAATATACATTACAGCACAGTTTCGTTGCATAACCCAGCTTGTTTAGAAGCTGAGATTAGAGTGCAGGATCAGCCATGATACAGCACCACTGGAGCACAGAGGGTTAAGGGCCTTGTTCAAGCACCTATGAGTGGCAGCTTAACGATACCAGGGCTTCCTTCTGATCAGTCACCCAGCGCGTTAACCCCTGTACTACTCCCTCCCTGTGATATTTAATCAATATTTATAGATATTTAATATCATTTATAGATATTTAATAGATCTCAATCAGTCATTAATATCATTCTATTAATACACTGTTTATTAATACACTGTTTGTTGCCAAAAGTTACATAAGAGCTTTTTTCACATGGATAAAAAAATTATTTTGTGACAAAAATGATAATAGGAACATCTTAAATCATCATAAATCAGATTACTTTGGATACATAAGTACATTTGTGTACTTCATCCACCACTGTTCAGCACACAGGCATTAGTAAAGCTGTGTACTGAGGACAGAGGAAGGTGTTCAGGACATGTAAATCACATCTTCATGGAGATCTATGAGCATTGTAATGCTGGAACAAGTTTGTCAAAAAAAAAACACATTTACAGAAGTACACATATAGTTTTAGGTTACTAAAGAGATAAGGGAGTGGCAATGAAAAACTCTTTCCAATGATCTCAAAAGAGATTACTTGAAACACCGAGATACCCAATATGGAATTCTTAGTCTTTACAATATATTCTCACTGAAAATGGTGATAATATAATAGAAAGTATTCTGTAGAAGCAGAAACACCTGAAACAGCTCATATAGTAAAGTATAGTTTTTCCAAATCTGCAATTCCTTCTGAGAAAAATATGAAATCTCACCAAATTTATAGTCTATAGCATAATTTAAGTCAAGTAAATTGGTATATAAACTAGTAATGTAAATATGCATAGTAGAAATCTAAATGTGCATACTACAATTGTAAGTATGCATACTAGTAATTGTCCATGCTAGAAATATAATTTTACAGTGTCTGTAAAAGGTCTCAAAGCAGTCTTTTTAGCATTTTTGAGAGAGGTGTGTTTATTTTTTTAATAAATGAAACAGCTCTTATAGTAAACAGGGGATTGGTTTCCATACTTGCAATTCCTGCTGAGAAAAATCTGAAATCTGACCCGATTTATAATCGTTATAATGGGGGTTGGAATGACTTTAATAGACACTCTAATGGTCCCTGTGGGTCTCAACTGGTTATTTATTACCTTCTAATTGTAGCAAGTTATGTCTAGTGGACGCTATTAAGGTCCAACTGAACACCTTGGGCACTTTGAACAGGAGATGTTGGTATCTCATAGACACCAAATAGAGACCATTAGGAGATCAATTAGTGTCCAGATTCCAATATTTTTCAATATTTTTTGAGTATGCTGATTATTATTCAAGCTACACAAACACACTATGCATGGTGTAGAATGGTATTTGCTGGGAAAACCATTCAAATTTGATGTGGCTACACATTTATCATTGTTGGAACAGGTTCCTCTTTCCTAGCCTGAATGAAAATTTCATCTTAAGGCTTCTTATAAAATTCTGTGCCTAAAGTTTCGGGAAGAACCGCATTCAGCTGGAAAAGACTGAGTACCTTTTTCTTTTTATTATTATTCCATTCTTTCCAAACAGTGTTGTTCCACCCACACTAGACTGCAAACAACAATAATAAACAACACTAAAGTCCATAAAGATAATGCTCTCAGTACTTTTATCACATATTTGCCATCTGTTCTCTGTAAACTCTATGAATGTTTGCCTAGTGAATGCACATCGTTCATTTCTTATATCTGTGCTACACCAACTGTTTAACCCAGCACAAACAGGACAACACTTGTGCACTGATGTGGCAAGGATTTAAATCTGAAAAAAAAAATTTGTCCTGATAAGGTTTTTATTTGTTTTTCAAGGACATTACCTTCCTCTAGTTGAGAGGAGTGTAATATGTTAACCAATAAATTTGCTATATGGTCTAGAGGGATGAGAAATACAACAACTAGAGATTTGATTTCAACTCAAATGAACAGAACGTGTGTTGCGGATGAAATATGGACCATTTATTTATAGGACAATCCAATTCACCAAACAATTCCATGATAAAATGATTCATTTTCAAATATTAATTAAAACCATGTTCCGGGATAAGATTAAATACTTAGGTATGGAATAAATGCAAATTTTACTTGGCAATCCAAAAACGATTTCCAAGAAAAAAATAGCATGTCCTGCTCTGAATTTTAAAATATTTATATTTTAAGGAAAAAGTTCTTTAAAGGAGGTATTAAAATATTTGCCTCATATATGATTTCCCTCAGAGGGAAAAAAAAATCAAAGAATGATGTTGATATAAAGGCTCAAGCTATTAGATTATTAAAAGGGTATACTGTATGTAAATATTAACCACAGTAGGTTAAAGAAATAACTTTTATCCAAAAGTCCTTGCTTGAATCTAAAACTAGATGGACCAGAATTAGGTCCATATTTGGAGTGTACAGTATCAAGATGTATATGTAGGATTCTGTCTTTTTTTCTTCATATTCCATAATAAGCTTTTGGGATTTTGCCTCAGGTCATTATAACCAATAAATATAAAGCTACAGAATTATGTTGTTATTTATAATCTACCGCATTTGAAACTTCTCAGTTCGGAGAAAATTAAGAAAGCATGGAAACAAAAAAAAACAAAAAAAATACTAGCAAAAAATAATGCATATTAATTCCTACTCACGGCATTCACACAAGCCTCGGGTCCATGAAGGACCACACTGACGTTGTCTTTGACAGAGAATAATGAGACCTTTCATGGGGGATTTAACAAACACACAGATCAGGCACTAGCAGTGAAACCTTTAGAATGCTGGGATGATTGCAAATTACCTTTTGCCCACCTTGGTTCTATCACATCGTCCAAAACTAAAATGCTTTAAATAGTATTAGATACATTTTTGGAAGGAATCAAGGAACTCAGATGCACAGATTCTTTTACACAAGACTGCATTTGTACATGTGTAATATCATGTATCATTTATATCACTGGCGCTTGAGGGGAAAGAAATGACAATATAATACCACTCTCAAAATAACAGGGTTTTATCCTTACAGAGTTTTCTCTTCTCTGATTTTTCTCTTTGTAATTTGCCCTAGTTGTTTTACTTCAAGAGTTTCCCCAAAAGAGTAAAATATTCCAGGACGGCACAAGAAATTGTTATTTGGAATAGACACATATGACAGTACAAAAGGATACATATTTGGGCTATTTCAGCTATTGTAAGCCTGACGTTATGGTTGTCAAATTATTATCCACACCTGTAAAATTAGGAAGTTATTTGGACATGTTCTGACACAGTTCAAAACACATCTCTGCATTTTCTAATTAGAATGGAAGGATTTCATATAATGACAAAAAAAAAATTAGATGGGTTCATTTAAGGCCAGGAGATGTGATTTGACTAGTTTTTGAATCCAGATTTTAAATTCCAATTCCTCTTATTGATTCCTATTGATTCCCCGTTACGATTTAAAACGGTGAACAAACCGCAGATGCTTAGTCATGTTGGTCCTGACACCTTGCTTGCAACATATAAGCTTATTACAATGATTACTTCCCTAATCCTAGCTTTGTCTTCGCTTTTTACAAATTGTAGACACACTTTTGAACACTTCCTGCGGTCCTTGTAAAGTAATGTTTAGATTACCAGATAAGGTCCTGGCAGATTGCCAGGTGAAAAAAAGGCAGACAGGAATCAATAAAAGGAATCAAAATTTAAATTTTATAACAAGTATTCTTAATCTTAAGTATCTGATTCCAGAATCGAATTCGATTTTCGATTCCCAACCCTAATCCTGACATCACCATGGTAACCGTTCCAATGTCTATGCAGCAAATTGCAAATACTGTACTAAAAAAAAAAGGCTTTTCTATGTAGACTTAAATTAAGGTTATTCATAGGGACCCCTGTAGGGCTGTTTATGACACACTGAAAAACACTTTGCAGCCAACCACTGTGCTGCAAATTACTACACTGATGAAGATTATTAGAACAAAGCACACTGTAAGTACACTTCGAGGACTAAAACCTTAACCAGCTTGAAACATTAATGTAATCGTAAACCTATGTATCACCTCACCGGGGCCCAACTGGTAAAAAAAAATGTGAAGAAAAGCCAGTAGGGACTAAGGAAAACTTTTTTAAATAACTAACTCTGTTACATAGTTTGGAGTACTTTAATATTACCCTACACATCCCAAAATATTATGTTAATACCCACTTTTCTCTTCTTATGCTGAAATGTCCATTTGGTGCTCTGCCTACCTGATTGAGTCCCAGAAAGGGTGTCCGAAATGTCATCTTTTTTAATTATGCTGCTTTTAAGATCCTGAAAATTGCACAAAAAATTCTACATTCTGTCCAGGGCTAATCTGGAAGCAGGCTCTAAGAGTAATTCAGACATGCAGTGGAAAATTTTCCAAAATGATTAACATGCATCTAGCAGTGTTGACTGTCCCAACTACATGAAAACTCCTGGCCTAGGGCAACACTGCTTAGGCAGGAGAGATTGTCCATTAGCATCTGTTTAAATTTCTCAGAAATAAGCTATAAAATAGATATGGGATTGCTCCAGCATACCATACATGAGCCATTAGGGCGGGTGTAGCTCAGTGGTTTAAGACGCTGAGCTACTGCCGGAATGTTGTGGGTCGAGCCTGTTATCGCCAGTATTAGGAAGGTTACTATGGAAATGTAATAGAAACAAATGACCCTATTCAAAATGTAATGAGTAGTGTAACTTTTCAATTACTTTATAAAAGTAAAGTAATTGATTACATTTGATTACTTTTTGATTGCTTTCATTGGTCCACTAGGTGGCACATTAAGTTAACATTAAAAGAAAAAAAAAGGAAACTACAGCAGCAGTAGTCTAAAGCACTGATTTTACATGAAATTGTTCAGATGTAACCCTATTTGTAATCTTTAACATTAACTGTAATTTAATTACACATTTTTTTCTCAGTAACTGTAACAAATTACTGTTACATTTATTTTGTAATGAAATTATGTAATGCCGTACATAAATAAGGATAGTTAATCCTTATTAACTATCCTTAATAAGGATAACAATGGTTATCGCAAAGCTGCCACTCTTGGGTCCTTGAGCAAGGCCCTTAACCCTCTGTGCTCCAGCGCCGACATATCATGGCTGACCCTGCGCTCTGACCCCAGTTTCCAAACATGCTGGGATATGCGAAGAAAGAATTTCACTGTGCTGTAATATATATGGAACAAATAAAGGCTATTCTAATCACTATCGTACAAAAATGTCATATAATCTGTACATCTGGACACTGTGATGTCAACAGGAACACAAAACGGTTATCAGCATCAGATATGTGATTCAGAGTTATCAGCACATAAGCTGTCATTTTTGCTGAAGCTTGTTCCTATGGTATGTGTGCAGTAAACCTGTCAGTCCAAAAGCAAAGCATTAGCATCAAGATACAGTGAATTCCCTCACGCAAAATGTAATATATTTAGTTCCAGTCGTTTAAATCATGTGTGTATTTGGGAAGCGTTTAGCTGCACTGCTTTTTTAGTGAACCCGGTAATATAATTAAGATGGGATCAGACCTAGGGGTTTTGAGTTTACTTGCAAAACCATTAGAAGGGAAAATATAAACATGTATATAAGAAACATAATCTGCTTTGCTAATGACAAGATAGAGGTAAAAAAAAAAATTACATATATTTCTATATTTTATAGTCTATAGTTTCCCCTTCCTGAAGAGAAGCTGCTTTCGCTGAGGGCAACACCCATCCCAGGCAAGGACCTAAAGCAAGGAGCAGACACTCTTTCTTTTCGAGGCAAAGGCCGAGGCCGGGGGAATAAAGGCTCCACCCTGAAGTGGTACAGCAGATATAGAGGATGATTTACAGAGCAAAAGTTCGAGAGAGAGATCCCAGGAGTCCTTCTCCTTCTGGTAGCCCCTTGCTGAGGACCCGGTAGCCTTTTTCGGACACCCACCCTGGGAGATACCTCTCAAATGGGACTCCCCCTCTCTCAGGCAAGGGGCAGTCTAATTCATCCCAGCCCAGAGTCGTGGAGGCTGTGGCTTACAATCTCTCAGTCAGTCTTCAGAGTGAGTGACGTGGACTAGAACATATACATCTTTTTAAGCAATTGAACAAAGTTGTATGAGCAAGATCATCATATGATATGATCATGATATGAGCCATTTTAAATAAGTGCTGAAAAAAAAGCATGCTAAGGAACTACTACAACATCAGAATGACAGAATGCCAGGTATGTGTGTTTATTGCTTTTATTTATTTATTTATGTTTTAAATTATTTCAAAAGCTAGTCAGCTTAAACTGGGCAGGAATCCCAGCAAATCATCAGCTGGGCTAATCATCAATCGCATGCCCATTTTAAGAAACGCATGCAATTAAAATTTTAAGAATGTCAGTCAAAATCTCCTCTCAATATTTTTATAGGAATAATATTGAATGTGTATCACTCCTATAACTTTAGAGTTTATTTTACCTTACAGTGTCAATAGCTGACTTCCTGGGCTTAATTTTAGCCCAGGATAATTTTAAAATTATCCACGATTTACATGACACCAACAATGAGTGGTCATTTAGATGTTTGTTTTCGCTCTTATAGTAACACTGTCGTCAAGTTTAGTAGCTTGGCGCATTTGTATTCCTCCTCTCTAACTCTCTGTTGCCCTTGACTTTTAAAAAGGAACAGTTCCTCGAATGCAAATTACCTCTGTACATCTGCTCGCAAATCACCGCACTAAGCGCCGCCATGTTTTTACAGTCTGTATGCATACAAAATCACTGTAAATGCAAGTTTTACAAATGAGACTGTGCCCTAGCTAATAAAAGCAACACCCCTATGGAAATAATATTTACTTCAGCTTTAGCTCATTTGCAGCAAACATGATAGCGAGAAAGGGCTAGCAAGAGGGGAGATCAAAAGGAACACAGTCACAAATCTTCTGTCATAATGTAATTCTGCCACTTAACAAGTCGACAGATGCGATCTTTACACAAGGTTTTATACTGGGACATTTTTTTATAGCCAGATAAAATAGCAGTACTCATCAACCTGCAATATCCACCACTGCAACATTGTCCATGCAACATGGCTGGTGTCAAAGTCTACAGATGATCCTTGATAATAAAGAGACATTTTTTGCCTACGGGAATGTAGTGCAGCATATGCATGTGTGACATTCCACAAAAAATGTTGATACCTGTATGTACTAACATGAAGAGATGTACACGTTTCAATTAATTTCATTGAATACCTTTACATGGTTGCATTTGAAATGACATTTTAATAATCAAATTGTGAAAAGAGGGGGGAAACACACACAACACACAGGTGCTTTATACTTATCACACATACCTTATAGCAATTCTTTCTTCACATATAATGTAAGGAAGCTGAGCAGAGGTCAGAGCGCAGAGTCAGCAACGATACGGTGCCCCTGAAGCACTGTGTCAGGGCATTGCTCAAGGGTCTATGTGTGGAATACTGGGGCTTGAACCTTCTGATCAGCAACCCAGTGGCTTAAGCACTGAGCTTTCACTTCCCAACAAACTTTGGTTAATTTGCTCTTTCTCGAAAAGAATGCACTACGAATGTCACTGCACAGCATATTGTACAGTGGTGGGGGGGGGAACACCGTCTGGGAAACGTTACAGATACAATGTAGTTAAGACGACTATGATTAGTAAAGGAAAAAGCAAAGAGGACTGTTAAGAGGATTTAATGGAAAATCTCCACAGTTCGATAGAAGTGAAAGACCTCGGAAAAGGAATCTTCACAGTTGGATAGAACCGTTCTCTCTGGTGCAGTAGAGAAAAGGTCAGTGGTAATTTCATCTATGAAAAGGTTTCTTTTAACCAGGGACCACCAAATACAAAAAAAATCTTAAATGAGAATGTGTGTGTGTGTGTGTGTGTGTGTGTGTGTGTGTGTGTGTGTGTGTGTGTGTGTGTGTGTGTGTGTGTGTGTGTGTGTGTGTGTGTGTGTGTGTGTGTGTGTGTATATATATATATATATATATATAAAAGAAAAAAGACGATGCTTTATGCTTTACTGCCACCTGCAGGACATGAAAAGAAATATAAATAATAATTTCAATTCTATGTTGCATTTTATATTTGATATTGGGAATAAATAACAACAGCTTAGATTAAGCTATTTCTGCTTAGATTTTTTTATAATGCATTGTTTGGTATGCATATATACTATTTCAAGACAGAATAAGAGAAGGCCCTTTTTGAATTGCCAGAGTGTATTTGGCGTGGTTCTTTACAACCTTTTGCCAGTTCATGTACCAATTCGATGATGGATTTAATGTTTCTTCTATTGCAGCATTTGATATGATAATGCTGCTGGTCTGCTGAATTCGGGTTTAACTTTAAAGCAACTTTGATCTTTAGACACGTTAAGCAACTTGCGCTCATGCATTAGGTAACACACAGATATAAAAATGTCAGTAGCATAGATTTTCTTTTTCTCTGCTGCTTAATTGCAAACATTGACCTGGTTGAAGCATCAGGTGTCAGCATGAATACAATTGATAGAATAATTGAACACACCCTTTTATTTGAAGTTGCAGGGATTTGTAGTTGCAGGGATCCTTTTTTTATTATTAACCATGCGACTGTGTGTTCAATATTTTCCGACATAATGGCTTTCAAAAGTACTTATCAAGTTCTCTTTAATTCCAATAATGACTGTTTGTTTACACAGGAATTATTACATTGGAATTAGTTTAATTTGAATAGCTTGTACTTTATCCATTGGTTGAAAGGTATCAATCCTGAGGCTGTTGCATAAGAATGTCCAAAACCCTGTGCCATGGAACATTGTGTAACATTGTGAACATCATCAACAAAAACATGGTGTTGAGAATATCACACTATAGGGCTAGTTTTGTTCTGTTGGGACAGTGGCTATAGGCAAGATATAGGCAAGAAATATTTCACGTTCCAGCTTGATGGTATTTGGACACTTCATTTTCCAGGCATACAGTATATGATGCTTTTCCCAAATTGTTACCTTACACACACACACACACACACACACACACACACACACACACACACACACACACCACACACACACACACACACACACACACACACACACACACACTACATATATATATATATATATATATATATATATATATATAGATAGATAGATAGATAGATAGATAGATAGATTCAAATAAACATTTAACTCTATAACTACACATTTCTAACCTCAGTGAAAAGTAACACATACGTAAATAAACTTTTATTTACCCAGTAAAAGGTTTATTGACCTGTTCTGAGCTTTTCATTGGATTTAGAAACACACTAAACTATCTCAACTCAACCCAATCTTGATTAGTCAAAGCCATCAGACGTCAATAGCCTTGAACTGTAGTAGCTTTAATAAAATAAAAACAATATCTCTGAATTAAAATCAGCTGTAATTTTATTTAATAGTCTGTGAGACTCTCAGTGTCGAAATAATGTCTGAATGACAGCAGTTCTTCTCTGTAATACAAAATAAATGAATGGAATTTATTTTAGTAAAGGTACATGTACAATATAAAATGTGATTCTATTAAACGTCTAGACTTGCTTCAACAATAAGTTGATACAATAAAAAAATAAATGGTGATGTTTACATATTTTTATGCGTGTCAGTTTAAACATGTTTAATCTTCCAATAAAATATAATTTCAAGTATCAGCATAAAGACAATTGATAGAATAATTGAACACACCCTTTTATTTGAAGTTGCAAGGATTTGTAAGGTAAAAATAAATGCCAGATCTTTGCCCCACCTTTAATGTATTGTTATAACAACCTCCTATAAAACAAACAGAAAAGAATCATAGCATCCAGTATCCTTTTATTTATTATTAACCATGTGATGTGTGTTCAATATTTGCAGACAGAATGGCTTTCATTTATTGTACATATACAATATAAAATGTGACTCTGTAAAAGTCTAGACTTGCTTCAACAATAAGTTGATTTCAAATACAAATACAATAGAAACATAAATTGTGATGTTTACATATTTTAGGCATGTCAGTTTAAACATGTTCAAGTTCTAATAAAATAAAATTTTAATTATCAGCATAAGCATAATAAAATAACATTTTGATGAACTCGTGGGATCGACACTAGTTAAAAAAAAACAGATGTAGTGACCTGATACAAGGTCTCTATTAAGTTACGTTCATTCTCTTTCCCATTCTTGTATTACCAAAGAATTAATAATAGTGGGTTCAGGATGCTGAGCACAGCAATACCTTGATTCTATCTCACATTGTTATTGTTAAAATATGAACTGTCATGAATATTCCAGTTTCGATCATTATCGCTAATGCATATTTAAAATGGCTAGCAAATGGCAGGTGCATAAAGCTATAGCTTCTGGTACAAAATCCAGTCACCTCATTAGTACTACATGCTGATGGTTCAATCCAGATATAAAATAGCTGACACAGTGGTTTGCAAATTATACAGTACACTAGCAAGAATAAGTGGCTTTTCCGGTGCAATGCACACTAAAAACTTGCTCCTGAAATAGAGTTAGATCACATATGAATTTAAAGCAAGCACAGTATATGTTCCCCCTATAGTCTGAAATTGGTACAGCACCTATTTAATCTCAGGATTAAAATCTGTTTAATATCAGATGTCATTATTTGAAATACATAAATAGTTGTGCATCTTTTACTTAATGATACAATTGGCAGAATGCTTGGTTCAGTACTATAAAAAAGGAACTTCAATTTCAGTCTGAGTATTTTTTTTTATGATCCAAATTTTTTCATGGGGCTATAAAGAAATGAGTTAACGATTACATTAAATCAGCAGGGCCAAATTGCATAATGTTTGTAATCCTCAATGCAATTACAAAAAAAATAGAATTGAGTTTTGGTATTGTTGTACAAAAAGACTTCTCTTTATTCAGAGATTTCTTGGAACTTATTGTTATGGTTTAATCATATGCTAATTTATGCTCATTTATATGACCTGCTAAAGCTGATATAACCTTGCAAACACTGTTTCTGTCATAGGCAAAAGATTGTCAACAGGTTGTGTAATGCGAGCACATCATGATTGTAAATTCTTAATATCAAGAATGCAAGGAGGAACCTGGTACTCAGAGGACAAACACATTAATCTCTATACAGTAATGCTTTCCTCTGCACCAAGAGTCCTGAGCTAAATTCATGCATGTTGGTCTGAGAATAACATATATTCATGTATGCAAATATAGATTAATGTTTGCAAAGGCAATTAAAATGACACCTGAATGTCAGAAGTTTTAAAAAGTCATATGACTGAGGTTGTTATACTGTGAGTTTTCTAGCTGACTTCAGTGTTTAGCTTTCTGTTTTTATTTCATGGCCTAGGCAAGGTTACAAAAGGACAAGCCATGAGGTCATACTCTATACAGATATTGAGTTAATCATACAACAAAATAAGCAAGAGTTACTGTTGAATGTTGTGAAAGCTTTTATGTTATCCCTCACCTCTTGTACAAGGTTTAATAAATACATGATGATTTACTGTACAATGGGATTATAGGAATTTGTATTCTGGCTTTGATTTGTAAGCAGAACTGAACATCAGGCTACAATAATGTGTTCCATGTCAAGTAATAAAATGAAGTGGTGCTGTTTTTACAGTAATGATTATTTGATTTTTTTTTTATCACCTTAGAGGTCAATAAAACAGTATTATTTGCCAGTATTAGCTCCGTGCTTACTAACTAAAGAGAATAAAAATATATTAATACACAACGTGAACATTTTACTGTAGACTTTTTTCCAGCCAAATAAGAATTAATGTATGTACAGCACAAAAGTATAGAATTGGCTGTGTAAGTGTGAGTCTGTACAACAGCTGTATTTTCAGTCCATATTATCTTTAAATACACACGAGTGGCATGTTAAATAATAATCATACATATAAATAACTCAAGACAAACTTGAACTATTGTTATCAAGGATTTTGATATTTACGAATGTCAGTATTCATTCATGTAAATATATAACCCCACCTCAGATGCTGCTATGTGCAACATGGGAGTGAAACCGCAGGCATAGCTATATTTAGTCAAGTCAGTTATGGTCATCAAATGCCATGCAGGAATGTGAACGGAGGTTATATTGCATGTCTTCATTAATAAAAATATTGGTTTGCTATATAACTGTAACAATATGACCACCAGATGAATGCAAGATACATTATCAGGTGTCGGTGTTGAATTGGAAATATCAACATGTAACACAGGTCCTGGGCTTAATTACTGTAGCAGCTGCAAATGTAGAATACATAGGACCATGCATGTTTTAAAAGATAGATAGATAGATAGATAGATAGATAGATAGATAGATAGATAGATAGATAGATAGATAGATAGATAGATAGATAGATAGATAGATAGATAGATAGATAGAATAGATAGATAGATAGAATCACCAATGACACACACAGAGACAGTCAACGTACAATAAAATACTAAGGTACAAACACCCCCCCCACCCCCCCCACCCCCCCCACCCCACACACCACACACACACACACACACACACACACACACACACACACACAGGTCCGAGAATCTCTTGAGATATTATTGGTCCAGGGAACTGGTTTCCTCAAAGCCTCGCCCCTCAAACGGACAGATCGAAAGAAAAGTTGTTTTTTTGCTGTAAGGTGTTTTTTCCGTCCCTGCAAGCGCTGCGCTCAATAAAAAGCCTGTTATCTGAAATACCGGGTGCAGTTTGAAGAAGACCCTTGTTCGCACTGAATGCGCAAAAAAAAAAAAAACTCCAACGAACTTAAAAAAAAAAAGATGACTTTGTTTCGTGTGGATGATTTTTTGGCAGGATGGATAGGAGGTAAGCGGTGTTCTTGTTTGTTTAATTATTTATTCTTCGCCTTATCCTGGTCCTAGGCTAAATATATTTAGGTGGCTTGATTGCATTGAGAAGTGTGCTCATGTAGTGTGTAATGTATTGGAGAGGGGAAAGGGAGCTCGATGAGTGCTGTTCAAAGTCAAATCAAAGTAAGAGTCGATTAGGCGCTGGTTTGGAGCGCGTGTCCTGAATCGGTACTGAACCTCGGATTATCGCTGCTTCACTGCTGTTTCAGCCAAGTGTGTGTATATATATATATATATATATATATATATATATATATATATATATATATATATATATATATATATATATATATATATATATATTTATTTATTTTTTATTTTTTTTTTTTTTTTTTTTTTTTTTTTTTTTTTATGTATTATGTATTAAGAAGCAGTAATGCTATTCGGGGATATCTGCTTTGGGTGTTGGTAACCTCGCTTTTCTTCCAATATAATGTGCACCGTTCAATAAGACCTATTTGATATGCGTTAGGGGTTGCTGTAGTGGGGATCAGAAATCCCAAAAGTGCACAAGTTTACACTAAAAAGTGCAAGCTGTTTTGAACCAGCAATACCCGAAAAAAACACCCTTTTTCAAAGTGCCCGAGATTGTGTTTACTTTACGGTAGTCTATCGCACAGGGCTGCAGTATTATGCCTGAATCACACAATGTGTGGTATTCACCAGAGAGGACAACTTGTTATTCATTCATCAGCACTCAGGCTGCTCACGAACCTACATAACTGAACAGCTCATCCTCTCCAGCAGCCTACGGATTCATCTGAAACAGGCTTAATGAACCTTTGCTTTTGTCGCCATTATAATTATTCTTCTAATAATTATTGTTGTTATTTTCCACCAGGTGCCTCCAGTGTGATTGTAGGACATCCACTTGACACGGTGAAGGTATCTTAAATCTTCAATAGAGAAATAAATGAAAAGAATGACTACTACAATAGGTTTCCTCCCACTATTGTGTTCATGTTTTATTTGGAAATTATTTATGAGAACCCATTTTGCTTTGTTAAAGTTTAACCCTCATTTAACAGACACGGTTACAAGCGGGGAACGGCTACAAGAATGCCTTCCACTGTATTGTCACTATCTACAAAAAGGAAACTGTAAGTGATTCGAAACTTTCCTTATGCATTATTCATGATGTGTGCAAAATAAAAGGTCAAATCCAGTTTGCTATGTTATTTACTGGTTGGTATCCATATATCATGGTCTACCCGATGCAAAATTGTCCAATCGTTTTCCCGTTAAGGGCCCAAAATACAAACTGAAAGTTATTATACTAAACTGTATTATATTAAAAATTGAATATCTTATGAAGTCCTTCTCATTTGTGATTACTTTTTTATATAAACAATCAAATAAATAATTAGGAAACATGACTCTGGTCTGATCTTATTAACTAATGGGGTTGAAGTTCTTTTCCAAAATAAGCAGCAGCAGACTTACTGACACTGTAAGTAATGGAGAGTCGGTTAGTTTGATTCTCAGTTTACATTTGTTGAAGTGACTCAGAGTGAAGGGTTGCAGGAGGCACTACTGGGGCTTACTGGGACTTAAAAATAAAACCGAAAATGTTATGCTAAATATAAAATGTGTAGTTCAAAATTTTATTATATTTGATTTGCTGGCAAATCAATGGTTGGCATGGGCCAAATTAAAATTTATTAAAATGCTCCTGAAGAATTTTTTTCTTCCAGTGTGTAAATAATGTTTCAAATAAACACATTTGACCTTTTTGTTGTTCTTTTTACTTGCAGCTTATTGGCTTTTTCAAAGGTCTATCTTTCCCACTGGCAAGCATCACAGTGTATAACTCAGTCGTGTTTGGCTTCTTCAGCAATGCTCAGAGATTTATTAACAGACATCGCTATGGTGACAAAAGGCAGCCGTATGATATGCTAGACCTTACTGTGGCTAGCATGATGACAGGCCTGGTATCGGTGAGC
Source organism: Kryptopterus vitreolus (assembly GCA_030449085.1). Classification (NCBI taxonomy): domain Eukaryota; kingdom Metazoa; phylum Chordata; class Actinopteri; order Siluriformes; family Siluridae; genus Kryptopterus; species Kryptopterus vitreolus. The sequence goes on along the minus strand of JACRUU010000027.1, from coordinate 20,677,924 downwards.
CTGGGAGCCCCAGTAGACTTGGTCAAGATTAGACTGCAAATGCAAACGCAACCCATCCTCACCCGTAAGTCTAAAATTGAAACGCATCCATGATGTTATTTTTATGTAGGTTTTAAATAAATGCCATTTCCAAATACATATAAATGTTGATGTAGTACAGTCATTTATGCTAATGTCAGAATCTGCAGAGTTAGCAGAATGGGGACGTTACCATTTTATGTACAACATTTCTCAAGTGTGAAACTGGCGTGTTTTTAGAAAATCTCACAATTGCTGGCAATGGCAGTGTCCCTCTTCAGAATCATCAAACAGAGTGTACAGTTTACAGAGGACCTCTTCACTGCATCAGCAGCATCCTGAAGACTGAGGGAATCCAAGGGCTCTACAGAGGAGCAGGAGCCATGGTACTCCGTGATGTGCCTGGATATGCCCTGTACTTTATCCCATACACTATCATCTCTGGCTGGTTGAACCCTGACGGTAACAGCTCCCTTCACCCTTGCTCCATATGGCTCGCTGGTGGATTAGCAGGTAAATGAAACCATGGTGAGGCATGTTAACATACCCTGAAAAGATCATTATTTAAAAGTAAGAGTAGGTATATTTTTAACCTGGAAAAAACAACTTTGTTGTACATGTGATGAATATATAGAGTGTGTTTAGCTAAACGAATCAGAGTCAGAGAAGCCTTGTAGTGTAGAGTTTTTTTCTTTAAAATGCTTCTCGTTAAAATGTTCGTCTCGGTTCTTGAATATGTCTCATTCCACAGGATCTATTTCCTGGGTCACAGCAACGCCAGCTGATGTGGTTAAAAGTCGGCTGCAAGCTGACACCCTGCACTGCAGAAAATATAAAGGAGTCATTCATTGCATCATGCAAAGTTACAGGACAGAAGGACTGCATGTAAGTTTTCTTTTTATTACCTATATATATATATATATATATATATATATATATATATATATATATATATATATATATATATATATATATATATATATATGTACTGTAACTGGAGTTTAGTGGTTGACAAACACCTCAGATACCATTTTCTCCATGCACATTCATATAGCGAACAAAGTATTTTCAATAAATACTAATATCTTACAGCTATAATTCCTTTAACTCTTTTCACCGAAGTAGAACGAGATGTTGGTTTCAAAAGACCAGATGTATACTGTCCATAACAGGTTCTCACATTTTAGAGCCTTTCTCAAGGGCCCGCTAGCGGCAGCTTGGTGGTGCTGGTATTTGAACCTGCAACCTAGGTGCAATGCCTTAACCACTGAGCTAGCACCACAAAGCAGAATTGGAGGACTAGACCCACTAATGGATTATACACACTAGCTGGTTTTTATACACCTTTCATGTAATATAGCAACCAACAAGTTGAAAAACAAGGAAAAATGCAAATATTGCAAGATATGACTAATCTGATAGAAGCAAGTTGTTTTTTTTTTGTTTGTTTGTTTTGGGCCAAATTCAAAAAGGTATAAAGATCTACTCGGCACAAATAAAGGCATTTTATCGGCCAAAGAACACAGTATCTACAGTAAAGTATGGTGATGTCAGTATAATGCATTGGGGCTACTTCTCTCTAGCTAGTACGAGCCTCTAATTACCATGAATAATGAACAGCACAAAATGACAATCTTTTTGGCACAAAAACTACAGGCCTCTGAGAGCTGAGAATGAAGAACTGTTTCGCTTTAGCACGATAACAACCCAAAGCCCAAATCCAAGTCAATAAATGATTGGCTTCAGAAAAAGAATATCAACATTTTGGAATGGCTGAAGCAGAGCCAAGAACTAAATCCCATCCAAAATCTGTGGTATGATTGGAAGAGGGCGGTGCACAAGCAAGCCTCTTGAACTTTAATAACCATGGAGAATTTTTTTGGAGGAGAATCAGCGCCACATTCACATTTGCTAAGTAAGTAGATTCTAAGTGCTTAACACTTTTATTTCCTTAATTCCCCTTTTTCGTTATTTGTTTGAAGTCTAATTTGAATTCTGTTCACATTGAGGGTGGAAACAGACTCGAAGTGATTTATCTTGCTTCACAGCACAAAAACCCACCTAGCCTAACATGTGTGAATGCTGTACCGTGGTAAATATGCGTTTCGAGGACGCCACATTGCTAATGTGTTTGGTTGTGCTTCTTCCGAGACCTGTAATTTTCTCTCAAGGGCTTTTTGGGCTGCAGGCCAAAAAAACATCCTTGGCACAGAGGGTATATTTCTCAGGGTTGATTTATATCTGTCTGGCAGCGAGGACGACCCACACTTCAGCCTGTTCAGGCTATGAGCCAGGCATAAGAAAGGCAATATGAACTGTTGAATGACTGGTGCTATTTCTATGAAACATATCGTGTGGACTCTTTACAATTTTGTGGAAGGCTTTAACATGCATAATGATCCAGAAGGTGTTCATGTGACTCTCACGGCCTGTTAAAGTTAAGTGCATGTACATTACAGGGCCAAAAGGGAACAAAATACAAAACATGCATTATACCAAACTGTATTATATTCCAAATTAAAGATCTTATGCAGTTAAATAGTCACTCATTAGTGATTAAATTTTTTTTTATATGAACAAACAAATAAATAATTAGAAAGCCTCTGGACTAATTTTATTAACTAATGCGCTTGAAAGTTATATTCCAAAATAAGCAGCAGCAGACTTACTGACACTGTAAGTAATGGAAAGTCGGTTTGTTTGCTTCAGTTTACATTCTCAAAAATTATTTTCTCAAAGTGAAGTTTTGCCCACAGCAGGAGGCACTACTGGGCCTTTAAAAAATAAGCTTAAAAAATAAAATTGTTATGATAAATATAAAATGTGTATTTTTTAAAAATCAAAATTTTATCATATATAGAATAATATTACATATACATAATTTTTATCATTTCTGGCAAATCAAAGGTTGGCACCTAGTTTGGCCATTTGTGAATTAAAATTTTTATTCCAGTGAGTAAATAATGTTTCAAATAAACACATTTGATCTTTTTGTTGTTCTTTTATTTGTAGCTTACTGGCTTTTTCAAAGGTCTATCTTTCCCACTGGCATGCATCTTGATGTATAACTCAGTCGTGTTTGGCTTCTTCAGCAATGCTCAGAGATTTATTAACAGCCTGGAATACATATTGATGTTCATAGTATCAATGTTCATTATTTGGAAATAATAATAGTTCACGCCAATTCGCACTAGAAATGAGAAAGTAACAGACACTCCATGGTCTTATTAACATATGCAAGAAGGTTGTTTTGCCATAACCATGGACTGAACAAGTCTTCTTCCCTTAATAAGTGACATGTTATTGTATAGTTTACATTCTATACCTTAATTATCCCTACAGATTATCCCTACAGTTGGACTGTCAACTAACACAAACATGTCTGAAATATTTTCAATCTCCTCCTCAGGTCTTCTTCCGCGGTGCATCAGTAAGTGCCATCAGAGGATTTCCGATGAGTGCTACAATGTTCCTGGGCTATGAATTGTCTCTCAAGTTCTTCCAAAGCCTGCGATAACTATCCAAGATTTCACTCATCAGGATTCCAAGATTCACTTAAAACAACATCTGAGTTTTGGATCAAGATTTCACTATGTGCAACTATTAAGTTCAATAGACTACATATGGGTAACTGGTTGTTGATACCTTGCTTTGGAATCAACAGCATCTTTACTTACTTCTTATATTAAGAGAGAATTATAGGATGCCAGTTGCACAAGATTTTAGAATTCCTTTTATCAGAGCATTTTAATATATGAATATTTAATATGTTGCTTTCTCTATGAACATTTGTAATACTTTGTAAAAAAAAAAAAAAAAAAAAAAAAAAAAAAAACAGTGGGTAGTGGTTGCTGTCTTAAGACACTGTATTTGAATGTCTATTTTTTTTAATAACCATTGAAATATGAAATAGCAGAATTGTTGACAGGGATGCAGAAAACTATTCTGCAGAATACAATTACATGTGTAATGAAATGAAGTTACACTCTTTCTCTCTCTCTCTCTCTCTCTCTCTCTCTCTCTCTCTCTCTATATATCTATATATATATATATATATATATATATATATATTATACAGATGATGATATACAGAGATAACATATTGACTATGAAGCAAAATGCTCAAAGAAGCACTTAGAAAATAGGGAAAGGTAATACAAATATCAGATGTTCAATTATATACAGTACAGACTTTTTTTATGTGTACCTGCGTCAATAAACTAAAAGCAAAAATAGGCTTCTATTACACTCTCAAAACTTTTAACTTGGACTTGAACAGAGATTTCTTAGATGGTGTAGAGGTTTTATGATGTTGTCTAGTTTAATAACAAGAGCAGTGGTTTTTCAGTACTGAAAAAAGTACTGTAGTAAAGCTAATATAATAAATCTTTAATTCTAAATAACACACATGATAATATTTTCCTTATTGAGAATTAATTAAAAACTGATGTGAAACATTTAACCGCTAGGTGGAGACAATGCATTACATTTTAAATCTTTCTGTAATGGCTTTGTTTTGAGGTTTTTCACGCTAGGGGTCAGCAGTTTACCAAATGGATCTGTTCTTACTGCTATAACTGTGGCGTTCAGAATAAATAATACAGGAATAAATACTCTTATTTGATAAAACTAAGTTTTATAATGTTTTTTTATTATTTAAATATGTTTGTATCTTCACATTATATATATATATATATATATATATATATATATATATATATATATATATATATATATATATATATTGTTTGTAAAATGAACACTTTCATGGAGTAGATTAATAAATATAAATTACGGATTTGTCCTTCATTAGTATGTTATATCGAGTGGAAATTTCAGGTAACATAATAAAATGATTGTTTGCTTGAAAATGTTTCCTTGTTAGAGATCATTCATTTGCATGATAAAAGGGTAATCTATTTTTAAACCGCCAAAAGTATTACATCATGGATGTCCTTTATCTTAAACAATGGCAACTAAGGCCAAAGAAATAAGTAGCCATAAGTCTACATTGTGTTTCAGTACAAAGGAGAGCCTTCATTCCTCCTTCCACATCAATTGCTTTGCTCCTGTGTCCATTAGAAAGAAAAGAAAAGGCCCCAAAATCAGTTCTGTTATTACTAAAGCAAAGCTAAAGCTTATTAGTATTTATTATGCATTTTACTGTATTTGTATACATGAGCATTTTGTATGTACAGGCTCCAGGTGGAGCATTAGCACAATGATCAGTTATAGGTAGTGTTTTTATTAATGTAATATTAAATACATGTCTTACTATAACCTACCTTTCATTATATATTTTGACAAAATATATTTTGTATTTAGAAATCTGTTGTGGAAATGTAGTTCAATGTCAGCAGAAAGCAATGTTTCATCAGAGATAAGGTTATTGCTGACTGGTCATAAAATATTTCTAGATAACCTTATTTACAGCCAGTATCTAAGAGGTCCTGTCTCCATTACTCATCAGCGCTGATTCTGAACAAACTGAATGCAATTCATCTCTAAATGTCTAGTGAAAGGCCCACAGTCCGAAAATGAGAGGAGGCTCTTCAGTTATTGATTTCGTTTAGGGGATTAAAATGGAATTTTGGGGGGTTGAAACCTCCTGAGCCACATAAATGCATGTAAGCTTCGAACAGAGATGGGACCATTGTCCTTCTCATTGTCTGTCAGCAAGGTGACGGCTGCATGACATCATTTGCTTTAAAAGGGGGAAAAGAGATCAATTACAGACTTTATTTTTACTAGCCTTAAATAACACAAAAGAATACTTTTATTTAGCTTTATTGTAAAATGCATATGAATTGAAAAAAAAAGTGGGGTGGGGTTGTTTTAAATATTCATGCTAGGCGAATGGTTCGCATTCGGTTAACAATTACAATATTCAGCCAATTTAATAGCAGTTGCATTTTACATGCTTGAGGCTTAGTAGCTTGTGCAGTCAACATGCTATAATTCATTGTGCGTTAGTGACTGTTTCTCGGCATTGTGTTTGGGTTACCTCAGTGTGTCCGTGGATGTCATGAATAAGGTTTTATTGCTCTTTTATTGTTGGGACAGAGAAGGTTCGCATGCCAGCTGCTGCTCCTGGCCGGTATATAAATCCCCTGAGTGCACCTCCCTACAAAAAAACAGCAAACATGAGACAAGAGAAACATAATATGCAGCCACTGCCCTACCTGGGGATCTACCTTTACTAAAACAACTTTACAGATGTTAGAACAGTTTGTCTAGACGTAATTTCGCGACATTAATAACTTGATGCACCATAAATGAGAAGAAATATACAACATACGTGGAATTTGGCTGGAAAGTTAGAATAAACAATAGTGGCAACATGCGCAAAAAATGTCACAATGCTATTCACTTATGCTATGTTCTGGCCTACAGATACACTTCCCCCCGCTTACTGTGATGAATATTAAATTCTAACAAGGTACACAAGGATCTACAGCTTCACTTATAATGCTGTGATGCCTTTGGGATACCGGATGTCTTTGTCAAGAGGAAAACCTAGATAAAAAAATTATTTCTTGACAGGTGAATGCACATTTAACACTAATCTGCCTAATGAGGCATATGTTTATCCCTATGGACCATCAAGCTTATTTTCGCTTACTCATTGTGTTTAGATGCAGTCACCAGATTTGTGGCTCACAAACATCATAGCATTTTGAATTTGCATTTATAATTTTACACACACACAAATAAACACACACACACACACACACACACACACATACACATATCTAGATAGATAGATAGATAGATAGATAGATAGATAGATAGATAGATAGATAGATAGATAGATAGATAGATAGAGATAGATAGATAGATAGATAGATAGATAGATAGATAGATAGATAGATAGATAGATAGATAGATAGATAGATAGATAGATAGATAGATAGATAGATAGATAGATAGATAGATAGATAGATAGAAAATTATATATTTTTCAATGAAGTGCAGATTTAAATTAGTATAGCAGCAGTTGGAACATAAATATATGACATGAGGAGGCTCCACGGGCAGCTGCATGTTGTAAACAGCATGGTGGCTTAAATGAACCATATTAATAAAATGATCTTTTTTTATATAATTATTAATTTATTTATTATTTAGTGCTGACTGTTGTGCAAATAGGACACACAGTTCCACAAAGGATTGTGAGTACATCATGTTGTGTAAAAATACTGCATGATTACATCATATTGCATATAATCTACAGTTTACCATTTAGTAATGAAATAACGCAAATGTTCTACACATATGCACAATTATTTTATCAAACCTAATAAAGAATAATATAAAGAATATTCATAAAACAGAATAAAGAATACTTTATAAAAGATTGCATTAGCTATTGTCTATTGTTAAGTGAGCTGCCAGGTCATAAATGAGCTGTCCATTTTTCTCATTTCTAATGATTTCAGATAGATTCAGCATCCCGGAAAGCATGATTTATAACCCGAAAAATGTGGAATGACAATAATAGGTAATCAAGTGCCTTAAAAAATATATAAATATTGCATTATAACAATTATGTTCCTAAGAGTATAGATGGCAGAACTATAGACAGAAAAACAAGTAGATATAATAAGAAGTAGACAGTCTCAAGAAGTTTCATTAATGAATGTTATTCTAGCATATAAGATCTTACATTAAATTATGGAATTCTGTTCCGGTTTTGTTGTTTTCCGTATAAACTGCTGATACGTTTAGGTTAGGTCATGTAATATACGATGATACAATGGGTAGTTCATAAATGTTGTGAATGTGTAGCTAGCATGTGTAATTCGGGGAAGTTTAGGAGGCATGAACACGTTACTGGGTGTTTTTTTGTTAATAAAGCACCACAAATATCTCTCGCCTCTTTTATATTCCATACTAACATTACAAGCTGTAACCACAACTCAGGAAAGGTCAATACTGAAATGATCCGGAGAAAGAAACGGACTGCAGTTTTTTTATTTATTTGGGTTTTTTGTGTTTTTTATTTTTTCGTTCATTAACCAACACAACGCAGAGGGAAGGAGCAGACCAGTCATATCGTAATGCACGCTGCGTTAATAAAATTAGTGCCATTAAAGTGAATTTGCGTTATTGGAGACTTTTAATAACATTAGATAGCATTCGTTCATGTTTATATCAATGAAATGAAGTGAAAGGATTTAGACTAAAGGTAAATAGAGTAAAAAACATTTTGAATTTTGAAATATCCATCGTAATGAAGTAAATATTTTGAAAATGTTGAAAATGTAAGTGAAATTACTAAAATAAGCTAACTTTGGTTGTAGGCCACAAATAAGCTTCAAATAACATATCTAGCAACCTTAAAAATGATTATGAAATTAGGCTGGACTTGTTTTTTGTCTTTTGAAAGCTTTATGGACTTTTGAAATATACTTGCTTTTAATATATAATAAAAAGTTTCATTTGATTATTATTATTATTATTATTATAGTTCCTCTCAACCTATTTCATAAAATCTGTATTGTTGTATTTGAATATTTATTCATTCATTCATTCATCTTCTATCTACTTTAACCGCTTTACCGCTTTATCCGATCTTCCCTCGGGTCACGGGGAGCCTGTGCCTATCTCAGGTGTCTATGGGCATTAAGGCAGGATACACCCTGGATGGAATGCCAACCCATCGCAGGGCACACACACACACACACACACACACACACACACACACACGCACACACACACACTCACACACACGGGACAATTTTCCAAGGTGCCAATCAACCTACCGTGTATGTCTTTGGACCAGGGGAGGAAACCGGAGAACCCGGAGAAAAAAAAAAAAAACCTCCTTGAGGCACAGGGAGAACATGCAAACTCCACACACACACATGGCCGAGACGGGAATCGAACCCGGGCCCTGGCGGTGTGAGGCGAACGTGCTAACCACTAAGCCACCGTGCCCCTTGAATGTTTATGATATATATATATATATATATATATATATATATATATATATATATATATTATATATATATATATATATATATATATATATATATATATATTATATATATATATATATATATATATATATATATATATATATATATATATATATATATATATATATATTATATATAATTCTGATTGCATTAAAAGAGAATCTGTGAATTTAAATGTGATGTTTTATATTTAAAATAGCAATATATATATATATATATATATATATATATATATATATATATATTATATATATATATATATATGTTTGTGTGTGTGTGTGTGTGTGTGTATTTTATGATACAACCTACATGACATTGATATTCAAATGCTTTTGTCACCTTCTAAGCTCCATAATGTTCTACCCTGGCTTTGCCCACAGCACACGCTGCACAGCTGTCAGTAGTGTTTGTTTGGCTCTGATAAATAGGAGAGATAATGACAGACGAGCACCTTCACAGCATCGCCAAAAAACCTGCAAAACCCCTCTTATAAACAAACTAAAGTTAGCGAGAACATGTAATGCTAAGCTGTTGATTGATGGTGCCACTAGCTGAAAAGAAATGAAAGCAATTCAGTACAGATGTGTCCTTCAGCACAGGTGTGAATATATTATATGACAAGTGAAGTGATTACTGTTTGTGAAAAAAAGTTCAAATCTCCTCAAAAGGTTCTCCTGTTTAGAATCACTTCTAAAAGATGCCATATTAAATGACAAATCTGTGACTAATAGAATCTAGAAAATAGCAATGGAATACACTGCATATGCAAATATGGTCATTGGTTATTGGTTATTAAAGCTGTTGTGTTTGATGGGTGACAGATGGGTTGTGTTTGATGGGTGGTTCCATTACTGGAAAGAAAAATAATATGAAACAAGCTGAGTAATTTTTTTCTCTTCTTTACTGAAAATTGCACTGAAATTTGCTAATTCTATTTGAATCTTGTTAATATAATTAACATAACAGTGCATTTACATGGATGTTGTTGTAGTTTACCGAGAGCAAAACCGAGCTATTCTGAGACTCATATTCGACTCCCGAGTCTTCTATCCGTAATCCTCATGAACAAAAATCGCAGGCGTAGGTTGAGAATGCCAGTCCAAAAGAGAAGACAACATGACTGACACAAGTAGAGACGCCTCCTGGCCACGGTTGGTTGCATGTTGGAAGTTAATTCATATGAGTATATTTTTATTGACAGCTGCCAGAATGGAGGAGAGCTTAACAAAGAGTGCACTGTAGGGGGTGCAGGGTGGAGCAGTTGGTAGTGTGAAGCAGATACAGTTCCAGGATCTCTGGTTTGGAGCTTGAACTTGGGTTGTTGTCTGTGAAATGTTATTTCTCTTTTCCACATCCGTTTCTTCATTGCTCTTCATTTACCTCCACATTAATGATGAATAGGCTTATTCATATTTCAGCTATACAGCTATGTGTATGTATGTGTGTATGTGTGTGCCTATATGGCCATGGTGGCTTAATGGTTAGTTAATGTTCTCCTCACACCTCCAGGGTTGGGGGTTTGATTCCTATCTCCACCATGTTTGTGTGTGTGTGTGTGTGTGTGTGTGTGTGTGTGTGTGTGTGTGTGTGTGTGTGTGTGTGTGTGTGTGTGTGTGTGTGTGTGTGCGTGCGTGCGTGGGTATGTGTGTGTGGTTAGCATGTTCGCCTCACACCTCCAGGGTTGGGTTGGGGGTTTGATTCCTATCTCCACCATGTTTGTGTGTGTGTGTGTGTGTGTGTGTGTGTGCGTGCGTGGGTATGTGTGTGTGGTTAGCATGTTCGCCTCACACCTCTAGGGTTGGGTTGGGGGTTCGATTCCCACCTCTGCCATGTGTGTGTAGAGTTTACATGTTCTAGGCACCATGGAAAATTGTCCCTAGTGTGTAAATGTGAGTGTGTTTACGCCCTGCGTGTGCAATGGGTTGGCATTCCATACAGGGTGTGTCCTGCCTTGATGCCTGAAGAGATATGCACAGGTTCCCCATGACCAGAGAATGAATGTGTGTGTGTGTGTGTGTGTGTGTGTGTGTGTGTGTGTGTGTGTGTGTGTGTGTGTGTGTGTGTGTGTGTGTGTGTGTGTATGTGTGTAGTACATAAGTGTAGGTTCAGAATGAATGTATGTTTCTTAGACATTCATTACCCTGTAAGTAGTAATAAACACAACAATATGTTTATGAGAAGCAGATATGTAGAGTTGACGATATTGAATTTATATCATTATTGTATATTGAAATTGTGGTGCCAAGGCTTTTGTTTAGAAATGAAGTTTTTATTTTAAACAAAAATGTGTGAAACGAAATGACAAGTATGATTACGGAAAAAAAAACTGATTTGAGGGGACAAGGGAGGAAGAAGAGAGGAGAAGGGGGATGGATGCACCATGGAGGGCGGGACGGAGAGATTGAGGGAGGAGTGGAGCTCTGCGGAAGAAGGGAGGAACTGAGGGTAGGAGGGAGACTCGGAAGAGCGCAGGCGAGCAGACGCTGTTCTCTTCAAACAGATCAGGCGGACTAAAACCGGAGACTGCAGCCCTTCTGTCTCCCTCCTGTCGGCTCCAGGTCTGTATGCCTAACGCTCGTTGCATGCATTGCATACATCTTTTTGTTTTGTTTTTTGTTGTTGTTGTTGTTGTTGTTTTGCGCAGTGTTACAATAGCTCTCCCGTCGTGCAAACCATCGGGTTCGCGGCCGCAGGGGTTAGCGTCGAGCTCGCGACTCGTGAGGGTGCATAGGAGCGCGGAGTAAGACGGGATGCGCCTCTTCGGGCTGCACGGGGAGATGGAGGAAGCGCGCGCACACATAAACACACACACACATGCAGCGTGTTTTTTTTTTCTGCGTGCATACATGTCTGCTTTTATGTGCATTGAGAGAGACGAGATGGTGGATGGAGCGGAGGAGTAGGAGGATGCTGCTGCTTCTGATGCTGCTGCTGTCTCGGTTTCGTCTTGGAGGCTGCCGGTGTGTCCTAAACCCGGAATCACACACACACACACACACACACACACATTGCCTCTTCTCACGTTTCCCTTCCTTTATAGTGAAATCAATAACCCGAGCTTTCACGTGCATACACAGCCTAAATAATTCATCTGAAGCTGAATGTGTGCTCGTGCGTGCGCGCTCGGTTGCATACAGTAACGATGCATGAAGTAATAAGTCTTACCCTATATACATGGTGCCTCAGTGCAGCTATTTCACCAGGCATTCGGAGGTACGATGGTGTTGCATCTGCATTCAGAAGCCCAAAAAGGTGTGAACAGATATGTCAAAATGATATGCACAAGTTCGACAGCATAAGCTACAGAGCATGGCGATTAACACAACATGAGATCTTTGTTTGACAGAAAACCACAGGTCAGGGTGATGCATGGTGTTGTAGGGACACTATTATCAGTGGTACTCCATGTACCTCAAGTGCACACTTGTGTTTTACACCATTGCTTCCCGAGGCAAAAGATGAACAATGTGCAGCCTCGGAACCATTCTTCACGTGCCTTTTCAAAGCCGAAGATGCTCTCATTGCTACAACAATGTTTCGAAAAAAACTAATGCTGCGATTACTGTAAAGTGCTCATCCGTGCTGTAGAGTGACGGAATGTTATAATGTTACCGTAATCAATCATATAAGAAGAGAAGTGGTGTGAAATTCAGATGAACCCTTTGAATCGTCGGTCACAGGATCCTGAGATTAGAAGCGCTCTTGTTATCATATCCATTACTCAAATATTTGTTCATGGAAGTTCAGAACAGTTTGGTGATATTCTCTGACCTACCTACTAATAAGAATGCGAGTTCATCATCACATAGAGATGCAAATGAATACAATGATCCCAGAACCCACACACGCTCACATACACCTGTGCTCCACACCTTATTACTTTTATATATATATATATATATATATATATATATATATATATATATATATATATATATATATATAAAGCTGGCCAGAAAGCAACAAGAAAATGAACTGCACAATACCAGTATGCTGCGCTTGAAAGTTGAAGAATGGCAAATTCGAAAGCTTTTCCTTACATTCTTTTTCCCGAAAAAATCATCAGCAAGAGACCCAGCAGCAGGGAGAGAAATCAAGTGCTAAATTATTCATATCAGCACCAAAGAAATAGCCCATGCAGGATGTAGTCTGAGCTTTCTATGATTCCCATTCATCTTGCTAGGTTTTAATGGCGTTTTTTTCCCATAGGAAAACATTAAACATGAAATAGCCAAAGGGCAAAAAAAAGTCAAGTTCAGTTTAAAAAAAAAAAAAAAAAAACTAAACAAACAAAAAAATCCATAAACGTAGATAAGAGTACATTATATTTTGGTACTTTGGTATAACCATACAAACACTCATACACAAACGAGAACGCTAATTAGTATTAAGCAATCAGGAAATCTTTGGTAAAATTTTCTAATAGTCAGCGTGAAAAAAAACACTAATATGTGCAATATTAGGCCCTTTGTTTTTTTTTTTTAATATAAAAGCTTAATTTGCTGAATCAGTAAGGTTCAATGGGGGGGGGGGTAGATTCTTTCCTTTAGGCAAGCTTTTGTATTACTGAATGTCAAGAATGTTCTCTTGTAATTATAAATGAGTGATTTTGACTGATTATCAAGAACAAAATAGTGAGTAAGGGATGTTAATTTCGCTCAGCTTTCACTCATTTTGTTGTGCTTAGTCAGTAATTGCTACCGCATTCATTGCCTGTGTGTGCGCATTGCCATGAATTTCGTGTGATGGATTTAGCACTCACGATGTTTTGCCAGGTTGCTTGTATTGTAGAAAGATATTGTTGGTCCTCCAATTTTTCAGCACTCTTTTCATTGATGTTATATTTCATCTTAAAATTGTGTGAGAACATACACTTAATTAGCAGCACGTACTTTCAAATAATTTTTATGAATTAGGAATAAACGAGTGTGATGTGGGACCGATACCTGATACCAATCTACCTATTGAGCCCTACTTATTGTTTATTGATACACATAAAAGTTTACCTGTAAAAAAAATCTACTTTAAATTAACAGTCTGATCCATACTTTTTAAATACATACAAACGCTATCATGCTTGGAAATGCTGATGATCGTGTGTGTGTGTGTGTGTGTGTGTGTGAGAACAGTTGGGAGTGTAGATGATGAACAACCTCATCGACTTTTTTGTTTCATATTTATACCCATAGTCATTTATTTCATTTTATTTATACATTTTACCTTGTTACTCCAGCACAAAAAATCACCTAAACTCAATCTATGTAATACAAAAAAAAATGTTTAGAAAAATGTTTAGAAAAACGTGATCTAAGCACATAAGGTTTCAATTTCAGTCGGAATTACAATTGAATTATTTTTGACATGAACAGAACGCAAGTGTTGAATTCACTGTCACTGTCAATTAGATGTTTGGGAAGCTGCCCGTGAACTGAAAAGACCTTTAATTAAACTAAATTGTGCAAGATCATTTTCTTTTGTATGCCTGCTCACAGCAAGCTTTTTAAGTGAGAGCTTATCTTTCTTCCCCACATTCTTTTTCCTTCTAAGTGGTGCACTCCTGGGTAGACATGCAGATACCAAGAACTCTTCCAACTCACAAGACATGCACAAGGTAGCCAAACACTGCTTTTCCAGGTTTAGTTGAACATTGCATTGTATTTGATATTTATTTAAACTGATAGAACGTTTAATACTGGTTAGAGGTGGTTTGTTCAAATCATACATATTACATATGTGACATGATGTAATGTAGTGGAAAGGTTGTTGGAATGAAATATATATATATATATATATATATAGATAGATAGATAGATAGATAGATAGATAGATAGATAGATAGATAGATAGATAGATAGATAGATAGATAGATAGATAGATAGATAGATAGATAGATAGATAGATAGATAGATAGATAGATAGATAGATAGATAGATAGATAGATAGATAGATAGATAGATAGATAGATAGATAGATATGTTGGTGAGGTCAGACTTTATTAGTCCTAGATCTAGTAGCTAATATGCCGGAGGAGAAAAAAAACCCAGTTTTGTCTGTTTGTCCTCAAACAGAGTGACTGAAACACATTGTATTATAAAATGCTCCTGAGCTGCCGTGACTCTGACCGTCCTGATACTACAGGATTTAGTATTTTTTTCCCCCAAAGCAAGCATTGCTAATAATGTCATGTTGTGTTCAGCTTGTGAAAGTCTTTAATGATTGTTCTGGATATTGTGTTGTTTCATTATGTATGTGTGCATAATACTATATCATAATCCTATCCTATTAGTACATTATAGTTGTATTCTACTATTTCTATGTAAAAACCCAGAATTTTAAAAATAATTAAATAAATAAACTTCTCTATCATACTTCAGAAAGCACAGCAGGCTCATTCCTGTGGCACAGATGGACTAATATATGTTCCACAGGGATATAACTGCTAATATCTTTTGCTAATCGTAAAAACTACATGTGGTGTATGAAAATTGAAGCTCATTTTAATGCAAAAGTCTAACATGCCAGATGTTGCAAGCCTGTTTTTTCCCCCTTGTTTACTTTATAAGGTTTGCGTTAACTACCTGCTGTTTATACTGTGATAATGACAAAACAACAGATAATAAGTGTCCTTTCTACACGCAATCAGTGTAGCACACTTTACCACTTATTAGTAAATAAAAAAATATATGAATCAAGGCTAAGTATAAAGAATAAAGAGGCGTACCAGACTGTAATGCTTGTTTTTCTGTTTTGTATGCATTTACCATTGATTAGCAGTTATCTTCTGCTTGGGCATTAACAGTATTTGTGTTTTAATTTTTGGTTACATTTTAAATTGGTTACATTCAGTCAGTGGTTATTTGCTGTTGCTAAAAAAACTATAGCCGTAACCATAATCATGACCAAATATTATCTGTCTTTTTGGGCTTTTTTGGTTGTTGTTTTTTTTTGCACCTTCTGTAAAATGTAACCCATGCATTTCACATTATGGTGCTAAAAATTATGTTCCTTTCCTGCTACTCAAAGTTAGTCAAATAACATAACAAGTAACAAATAACTTTTTTCTATCCATTTGTCCATAAAACTATCATTATATATATATATATATATATATAATATATATATATATATATATATATATATATATATATATATATATATATATATATATTAATCTTTTTTAACATCAACTTTTAAGAAATGTTTATATGTTTGTTTTTTCGTTGAAATCAGTAATGCATAATGTAACAAAATGTTAAAAAGAACATAGAGAGCTCCATTTTGGAATCCCATAATTGATCTCCTCTAGATTCCATATGCTGGTAGTTTTGCATTAACCCTACAGTATGTATTCTGCTATAATTACTGAAGTCAGCAAATGTGTGGCAGACACAGATATGGTGTTGTGACAGAGGCTAATTAGCCCCCCATATGAGAAAGGAGCTTTTGTGGCCTGCCATGCTATTAGCACACACTGATATACTTTGACGCCTACTTAGCAGGTGGTTACGAAAAAGTCAGTGCAGAAACCTTCCCTGAAACCAAATAGCCCCATAATAAATATTCATATCCTACTGTAGTATAAATATTCATATGTTGGTCTAAGGGAGTCAAGACTGAGGCTGAAAATATAGTACAGAAAGAAAAACAAATAACATGAAATATTTAATATTTACATCTTTTCTATATTAAAGCTACAGTATGTATGATTTCTTTTGGTGAAAAATGGCAAAGGAATACTAAGGCAGGGGACCGAAACATATTGTATTATAAGATTCTCCTGAGTTGCCGTGAGTCACCCTGACCGTCCTGGTATAGAAATTCACAGACAGCACGGTGTCAGAGGTATCAGATCGGAATTATGGCAGGTCATACGTCAACTTGGATATTTTAAACATTATAATGCATGCAACTTAAAAAGAAATCTGACTCAACAATGAGGGACATGAGTCACAGTCTGGCCTATAGAGTAGATAATATTGTTAAATAGATTTATGTGAAAATACTATTGAAAGGATACCAACTACTAATATGTAGAATGAATAGATAATGTGTTATTAATATATGTAAAAATATTACTTGAATAAGGAGGCTTCATGTAATATTATATGAATAAGGACGGATTATCATTAATATCTTTTAAAAGCTTTTAAGAAAGATTAGGAGAACTTGGACTGTTTAGATTCTAAACAGTCCAAGTTCTCCTAATCTTTCTTACAAGCTTTTAAAAGATATTAATGATAATTAATAGATAAAGTAAATAGATAAAATAAATATTTCCTGTTTGTGACATCTTATGGGATCCCAATTACTATCCATATCTTTAGTCTAAACTTATTGGGATCCCATAAGATGTCACAAACAGGAAATATTTACTTTTGTTCTGTAAGAGTTCAGGTTCAAGCACAATGCATTTACAGCATAAATAACTGCCTGGTTAGTGTTCATATTACATGCAAATTAGGGAAAATGTGTGTAGTAAAAATAGAAAGAATTAAATCTGTAAAAAAAAAAATGTTAACCAAAAATAGTAACTGCATGAGCAGGACGAAAAAAGATGTTCCGGCGCCCAGTCATAAATTTGATTAATGGAAACATCAGAGATATTTCACATACCATTCTGGCAGTGTTGCTTTTTTCCACCTGTTCAAGTATTTTTTGAAGTTCAAATTTGAATAATTTAAATAATAATCTAAACATGAATACAGATACGGTTAGTAAATTACTAATTGACTAGTACGTCAATTAGTAAGTCACTAATTCTGACTAGTCAGACTGATATCACAATTAAACAAGTACACACACACAAACGCTATATTCTGAGCTAAATCTATATATTGAGTGATGGCACATGCAATGAAAACAGGAGTATTCATTCAGTAAGCAGAATCTGTGTTACCTGGACTTAACAAGCCAAAAATACTTTTTTTACAATGACGCCCAGTAATACTAACACTAATAGAATAGGTGATTGACATATAATATGGAAATGTCATTACTCATCTGGGCTCACCATTACATGATCCATGATAAGTGTATATGACTATTAGACATCTCCAGTTGACCAGGGTTATTGAAAACTTTGACAGGCAAGTACAGGTGTCTGAGAAAGATGATGCAAAACCATGGCAAAAATTAGCTGAAACATATTCCAGCCAATGCAGGCTTTATTCAGTCCCAGCTACAACTCGCTGTGCGGTGAAGCGTGGAGAGAGTGATGGGTAATGAAGAGTTGACATCCTGGAGTCTCCTGTGCTTCACTAGGCCTCATCATCTTATCCTGGCACCCGGTGTTTTACATGGGAAGCCGTTGCCTTGGTGACAACTCTTCACACCTGATTCTTAAACGTCACCTCATTTGCCCCAGCCAATTTGTGAGATACACTCAGGTGGGACCCAAGAGGATATTTAGATGCATACTTCATCTGGATTTTTATTCTTTATTTTTTTTTGTATTATGTGTTTTACAAATCATCTTTCGAATAAATTTTATACTAGAAGGTTTCCAAAGCATAGGTCTTTAGCGTGATGGGAAGTTTGGGTCATTTTAGTGACTCTGTGCTTTGAGTCTCATTCATCAAAATGAACCAATTGTATTTTTGAGTCATTTAGTTCATTTTGTGAAGTCGCTCTGGATAAGAGCATCTGCCAAATGCTGTAAATGTAAATGTAGATTTTGGTGTTTTGATCAGAAATAAAATAAAATGTTAAATTTTCAATAAATAGACCCCCAACACGTCTACATACACACATTTTGGCTATAGTTCCATTAATTAAGACATTACAATGCAGCTAAGAACATAGGATCAACAGAATAAGCAGCTCACCTCTCATATTTTTTGGCCCGAATCGTTCGTTCTTTTGTCACATGACTCCTATAAACGCTATGCAGTGTATTACACAGAAAACAGCATTGAACGGTTCTGCTCATGAGTCTCCTAATCTGAATTGTTCGTTCTTGTCACATGACTCCCATAGCAAAACAACTCGGATTCACTGCATATATAGGAGCCACCTGACAAAAGAACGAACGATTCTGACTAGAAGCCTTGAAGGTTAATTACTCATTTCTGTTTCCTGTATATAATCTACGGGTTTGCGCATTCGCCAGTTAAAGACTCGTTCAAAAAGAATGAATCGTTCATGAATGACCCATCAGTACAGGACTCCTATATCATGTCCTGTATATATAACTTTAATGTAATGTCATGCAATGTCATGCATATATATATATATATATATATATATATATATATATATATATATATATATATATATAGAGATATATATATATATATATAATATATATATGTGTCATTTCAGAGGACTTGTATTGATACATTAAAGTTTAAAAGAAAAAAAGAACATTAGAACACTAATATTATTCTTTGAGTTTGAACCTCTTTATTAAAATTTTTAAACCAAAAAAATTAATAAATAGATAACTACAATTTTCTTAAAGGCTTGTCTAATATTTTATGAAATAGAATTGATCTTTACAGTGATTAATAATGATGGTAATAATAATAGTTGTGATTTGGTGCAACCAAGAACCACTACAAAATAAAATATTCAAGCCCTACAGTGTGTGAAATGCAAATCAAAGTCCCCCCACATACTCTACTCACACCATTTAAGCAGCACTAGGAACACCGTCACTCATCGTTAAAAACCATAAATTATTGTTCAGTCGAGCGTGCAGGAAAAGCAGGGGCCACAGTTAATTAATGACAGCAGGAATGGGTGAAGAATCACATAAAGTCAAAGCTCACACAAATGTGTAAAGTTTTTGATAAGCGCAAATACATCCTCAAGAGACTTACTAAGACTTTAATTCCCCAAATGCAAAGCTCAGTCTTCAGTAACTTAGCAATTTATTTGTTCATTCTTGCTTTAAGTTTAAAAAAAGAAGAAGAAGAAGATCAGGTATGTGTACAATTTTATCTAAATGCCTTTGAGATACTTCAGTGAGCATTAGGTGTATTATGATTAGTATGTAGTATGAAAATGTTACTAGATTGCTAACCTTGTTTGAAATATGCTCATTTACCTTAAAATAAAAAAATGTATTAAGTCTTAATGTTTTAGAGTGATGGGTCTGCACATCGTCCTTTCTTGGCTCCAAGCCATAGATTTAATCTTATGGTCCATCTATGGTCCTTTACTGTCAGAATCATTTAGTAAACCAGGCTTGGGATCATACAGTGTAATTTAATTATCCACCATACCCTGACTTCCAGCATGCCGCCATATGACTCCCATTTGTATGTTCTTGTTGGACAACTCATTCTTTTAATGTGCACTTTTGATCGGTTCATGCCATAATGTAATGTGAAGAAACATATCTAGGTACATATTTATCAATTCCTAAAATTGTAAAATTTGTACAAAATGTCAAATGGCAGCACAAAAATGGACCCTTTTTCCATTTGAAATTGCAGTACAGGATGGTAGCTCAGGATTCTGACTACCCTTCTGTGTTACGAATAAGAAAGTCTAGGGTTCCACTCTTGGGGCCTACCCGTAATCCTGTTCGGGTGTTCTGTATCAAGGCTGAACCTGTACTCCATTCTTAACAGTGCAAAGAAAGAATTTCACGGTGCGGTATGGTACAAGTAAAAAAAAAACATTTCTATTCAATTCATTTTTTATTTGTAGAGCGCTTTTTACAATATGCCATCGTCTCAAAGCCGCTTTACATAATACTTATGTGTGAAAATATATACTAGCTTTATTTATGTATTTATTTGCATAAACAGACATTTTCTTTCAAGTAATTAGGAGTTTGTTGAATATGAAAATCTTGACTTGATTATCGTTCATTGAACACAATGTTGGCTGTTATTAGTGGACAACATTAAATTTGCAAACTTACATGTAAATCTAATTTAATATTTGTAAGCCATGGGCAAAACACATAGGCACTCACAAGAGCACTTTATTGGTAACAATTTGCTATCTCTGGGTGGAGCCTTGCGCTCTTCATAAACCAGCCTTAATCAGTCGTTCTTGGATTGCACACGTTTTTTTTTTTAAACATTCCTTTCAAACTCTTTTGATATGATTGCATCATGCAATCCTTTCTATTGTTCAGGTGTATTTTCCAGCTGAAAATCTCTCTTTCTACCCCATCCCAAAGGTATTGTGTTTAGATCCGGTGTCTGAAAGGCCCTCTGAAGGACGTTGGTCTCATCGTCATATTCAAGAAGGCAGATTGGGAAGGTTTTTACTCATTAACATAATGCATGATCATGCTGCGTGTAGATATTAGAAAACTTGCATAAAATAAATACCGAAATAGATTATTAGTAGTATTAACAGGCTTATAAAACATGCCCCACACCATCACACAACCTCCTCCAGCCAGGACTGCACAAGAAAGGTTATATTCAGAGATATTCCTCATAAAGTTCTCTAGATTCAGGAATCATCTCAGAAGATGAAATGCTATTTTAAGTGTCAGTTGTAGGACTTTGTCAATGGGATTTTTTTCTTACAGAGAAACATGCATACACATATCATATAATAATGTTTATATTTACTTGAAAATGTGTCTAATTATTTTGGTTATTCAGAAGCTGTATGATGCTGTTAGCCACTAGTTAATAGCCTAAAAAATAATATATGACAATACACAAATGCTGCTTGTCTTGCTAGGTAACGATCATAGAAATCATCACTAATAGCAGCAACACACAAATAAATACTTTATTTTAACATTCATTGATAAACTAAGGTCCGACTGGGACCACACACAAATTGGCGATTGCATTTGTCAAATGTTAAATATTTGCGTTCAATGGTTATAAGTGCAAGGTCTATATCACATTTTCTCACAACAAGTGGATATTTTGACATTGTGACATAATTTGACATTATGTATCATTTACAGCAGAGCACAACTAAATTGTCAGGTGTACTTTTGTCAGGTTTCCGTGCATTTAAAAGAGCAAGTTGAATCGCATGATTGTAAACAGTTCTACCATTCACTAATTTACAAGAAAAATAGATATGGAATATAATTTGGAAATAGAAGCGCGTGCCAAGTTTAAGTAAATGATCGTTGCTCCGTAATAAAACAAATTTTGTTTATTATAACTCTATATTGTGACTGCAGTTTGTATGTTACATAAGTAATATTTCAAAGCAAATGCATTTGCATTAGCCGCAGTGTAGTTCTGCAAATCCGTTTCCTAAAGAATTTCTAATATTTTAATCGTCTTTCTAAGACAAGGGCTCGTTTATACTGTGAGATATCTATTTTGTAATGACTTTGCCCTTCAAGCAATGGTAAATGAGGTGGCTTTTTTTAGAATCTGTGCTCAGGCTATGGGGTAAAAATGACTTGCGTTCCCACTAATTTGTTACAGACTTCTAATACGACAGGCTTGGTGTATGATACAGTTCTATAGTAAAAAATTGATGAAACCAGGCCACCGTTCCTTCTAGCACGACCTCATGCTATAAATTATTACTATCACAGAACTTAAATAAATTATTTCAATCTATTAACTCGACAGGTATAGACAAATTATGTAATGTAGATGAAGGCGTTTTTTTTGTGTTGTTGTTTTATTGTTGTTCATTTAATATGAAATAAGCTGAGATGCCAGAATGACTGGAGAAATAGATGTCAAGGTTTCTTTTTTCATGATGTTTTATTTATCATAGAAAATCATATAAAACAATAGATAAAAAAACAAACAAAACAGCAATCCTTTCACTTGTATCCCTGACAGGTTTGACATGCCCTGATTTATTGATTTTCCTATCGCGTGGTCTGAGTCACCATGGTCATTAAGTTTTTGTTGGAAATACGAGGATGCAGTAGGACTATGGCATGTAGCCACTGACTGCATGTATATATGAACTCATGACAAATTCTTCACCTGAAATGATAAAGAGTACTAACCATTTACACTAATACTCAGACATACAACAAGCATTAAAAAAAGATGTGAATTATGCAGTTTCGTACAAACATTTCTCAATTTTGACAGAGGTAGATTAGCAGAAATGCTGAACCTGAACGTTTTCTGCTTTGCTCCCAGCTTCTTAGAAAGTTGCAAAGAACACAAAGAAAAGTGTCTGCCTGTACTGTATTTGTTACCTTCACTGTGACCTTGAATTCAGGTACTGTCTGTACATATACAGAGGTTTTCCCCCGGTGTGGGTTCCATTTTGTTTTCTCTCAAAAGCATCCACCAGGTGTGAATGAGTATAGAAATGCATGCTGCCCTATAAAGGACTGGTATCCTATTAATTGTGCCCCTGCCTCAAGTCTAATATTCCCAGGATATGTTTTAAATTGACCTTGTCACCGGATGAAGTCAAGTTAAATGAATATTCCTTTTCTTCCTTTTCCTACTAATAAATGCATATAACACACATGGAACTTCACATAGCATATATAAAGTTCTATGTGTTTTATGAGCATTAGAGAATTAGTCACAAATTCACACGGAGCACCGATTCAGATTTTTACTATTAGCCACAAAAAAATAGCTATATATCTATATAGCTATATATATATATATATATATATATATATATATATATATATATATATATATATATATATATATATATGTATACACACATATATTTGTGCATGTATTTTTTTTTTTATTTGATATTGCATCAACAATCTCTTCTAAATTTTCGGTCAATACAATACAATTGGGTCAATACAAATTCTATTGCTTTATCTTATCACACAGGTATTAACAGGTTTCTGGTCAGTGATGTCATGGTGTCTAATCTAATGAACGTCTTTACAATTACCTGTTAGTCCAGCAAGATGGATAGCATGAGGCTGTTTCTTTGCAAGTTTATTCTATTGTATGTTGCAGTGCTGAGGGCTGCAAACTAAAATTAGATTTACAATGTATTTCCAGGCAGACTATACACCCTCTATAGGACTAGTGTTTGGATCCTGTTTTCGGTCTATGAATGTAAGTCAGAGGGTGTCAGGATCATGTTGCAGAGAACCACATCCCATCAAATTTTTGTCCGTTCCCAAATTCAACCCAATCAGTCTTCAATTCAGTGCCTGATGTGCGTCAAAGCAAGTAAGATTCCAATCTATATAGGCCTATAGGAATGTATTCTGACATCCATGATTGTTACAATCAATAAGAACTTAATTTAGGTTTAGAACAGGATATTAGAGCTGTGTTGGAAAAATGAGTTTTTAATCTAATATTATATGGTTATTCTTATATTATCCTTTGATCTTAAATAATCTAAAAATATAAAGAAGTCTGGTTGGTTTATCAGACACAGCTGATGCAGGTTTGTTGTAACGGCCCACTGCTTTAATGCTGCACAACCGTATTTACATATTTATATGTGAGGTAGATGGCTGCTGTCAGGTTCTGTTTGCTTTACATTGGTCAGAGTTTCAATGGTTCGTATTACAAAACGGTCATTTTTATCGAGTCTGAACAATTTCAAAGATAGATGCATGTTGCACATATACAATTTGGTTTTGAGAGATACTTTGTAAAATGATGGACTTTTTTTTCTTTTGTAAATACATGTTTGTTTGTTTTTGCTTTTCATTTTGTTCATTGTTGGTGCTAAAGACATGATTAATACCAGCAGTTTGTTTAGTTACTTGTTTATCCTGGTGTGCTAAACTTATGAACCAACACCAGAAAAACACACACACAAAAAACACTCTAATGGATTTGATTCCCACTAACATGCTATGTATCAGCCATCTGTTTGCATTTTGGTCCATTAACATGATCTAACAAAATGCCATGCTCAATTTGCGCAAAAGGGCAGCGCCTGATGCATTTTAGGCACAATCCAACCTATTTTCGATTTACACTGCAGCTAACTATAACCCTGATACAAGTGCAGTGATGTGCAATGTCGGGATTGTGATGAGTCTGATCCTGATTCAGAAACAGGTGAACAGCTATTAAAACAAATTATTATTAAGCCTTTAAATCTTCTCATAATATGAAGGTAGTTATCGCAGTCTCGGTTGTCATGTTATATGAATCCCTGCTAATTTGCACATTCACAAGTGTTTGTTTACACTGATCTATTGAGAAAGAGAGTATTTGCACTGCGTTATTCACGTAAAACTATCATATCTTTATATGTACGTGCATTTTTATTAACCTACTTTCTTCCGTCCAATTTTTATTTAAATTCTGTATGAGTTGATACTGTGAAAATAATGTGCTATTTTTCCTTTTAGATATGTAGAACATTTACTAATGTTTTGTGTGATTTATTTTTTTCCAGATTTGTCAAAGCACTAAAATCAAGCACAAAAGAATACCTGCTGTAGTGGCCAAACTCAACTGAGACTACAGATAGATTACATGCACCCTTTTCTCTAAGTTTGTCAAGACCAGATAAAGTGCATCATGGATTTTGTAATGAAGCAAGCACTTGGAGGTAAATTACATTTTTTATCCACTAATAGAGTCTTGGATTTACCTGAATAAAATGCATTTTTGTTTGTTTGTTTTTTGTTTTTTTCTTTCACATAAAGACAAAATTAGGTGTTTGTGTTTACTATTTTCATGTGGTGCTTACAACTAAAAGCACAAGAGTAAAATGACAGTTTATCGGATCTCATTCTACACAAGGCTACGGTTTAAACAGGTCGTGATTTCGGGCATTTGTTTGGATGAGATATAGATTTTCTAATTTAAGAGGACCGGTTTTGTTTAAAGGTCAACTCTTCAAATCAATTCTGTGCATTGGTTTCATCAGCGAAACAACTATAGATAATGTATTTCCCTATTTGCCTCGGATGGGTCTAGATGTGTCAGGCACTTGGGAGCCATTGTGATCGGACGATGACCTTTTACATATTGTGTCTCAGGTGCAAAAGCACTAAGCTTGAATTGCTGCTTTGAATGGGTTTGTTTTGTTTGTTTGTTTTGTTTGTTTTTTCCACAAAGAGTTTTAGCATTACAAATCCGTAATTGCCCACTGAATAATGTTCTAAGTTAACTGAATTGTGGCTTGCAGTTAGATCAAAACATCCACATTTGCTTTTGCTTTTAATATAGGAATAGTTTATAATTATATGCTTTAACTGAAAAGACAGTGTCATTCACATGAAATATTTATTATCGTTTTAAAAGAAAACATGTTTCTTAAATGCTTAAAAAAGCAAACACGACATCTCACACCTATCGTCAATTAGTGCACATTTAAAATCTTCAGCTATTTTCACTTTGCTTGATGTTTATTCGCTTTGAGCAAATCTGTGTGCAGTTGTGTAGTAACACTATCAGGACATGGTTTATCCATGAAGGTTATCTATTATTCAGAACACTTCCACTCATCAAACTTCCACATCCTGTGCAAATTATTCAGGAGTATATAGCATTACTGACTTTCATACATTCCTAACACCATATTGGTTTAAACATGGACCCGATTACTGTTGCTTGTTTTTTTTTTCTTTTTTTGACACATACCTTTGGGATTTTTTTTTTAACATTTTAAGATTGCTCTTAACATCAGTGTAGATTGCACTTGTTTGAATTTGAAACACTCCTCACATGTCTTCTTGATGCCGAGGTCCAGTGGGCTCTCATGGGAGTTTATTGAGTAAGCACCTACTTCAATGACAGCTGAAAATGACTGCAAAGACAATGTCAGATACAATTTCTAAGTATTTTAAACTGCAATGATTTTTGTAGATATATGAGCACCATGGCGATTTTATGCTCCGTTTTATTACTCCGTTTCTCTGTGTCTTACTTCACACACACACACACACACACACACACACACACAAACCACACACAAACACACACACACACACACACACACACACACACACACACACACACACACACACACACACACACACACAATCATATAATCGAGAGCAAGAGCTTTCCTCTGATATATGAGTTTTCAAACAATGCTATGGTAAATCATCAGAATTAGTTGCCAGCCCATCCTGCATCAGCAGCGTCTTTCATTCATGCAGATCTTTGATGTAAAGCCATGCATATTTAATAGAAAAGGAATTCTCGTCTTTTGTAATGGTAACGACACACTGTGTGGCACGACTTATATTAAATAAATGTTTTATTGCATCTGGAACAAAACCAGTTCCTAATAAGAGTACTGAAATAGGAAAAGATGACAACGATCTTACGTTATCATTGACCTATTACGGAAAAAATAAATAAATAACAAAAAATGGAATGATGTAGCTTTACAGAGGACAGTCCTGTGTATTCTATTCTGTTTACACCAGTTCTTGCAAGCATTGACCTTGGGTACATGTGGAATGTCAGAATGCTCATGCATTCAAATTCGGTTAGCCAAAAGGCGACCACTGGGGTGGCAAGTCAATTATCTTTTAGGAAGCTGTGTGTGTGTGTGTGTGTGTGTGTGTGTGTGTGTGTGTGTGTGTGTGTGTGTGTGTGTGTGTGTGTGTGTGTGTGTGTGTGTGTGTGTGTGTGTGTGTGTGTGTGTGTGTGTGAGTGTTGAGTGTTGAGGGGAGTGGGCAGACTAGTCCGGAAATTAAGAGCGACCTTTTACTGTCTACACTCTAGAGACTGTACACGCAGCTAGACCATGGCTGAACGCTAATCTGTCAGCCCAAGGTGTCCTAATCACACACGTTCGCCAATTAAATCCTCCACTGGTAGTCCTTTTGCCAGTCAATGCCCTGGGAAGCGTGTGGACATAATTAATGGCAGGAGAGGGCTGTGCATTATCATTTAGAGTTGATTTGAATCTAGGTTTTTGCACACAGTGAGCATTCGTTGTTTTTTTTTTTTTTTTTTTTTCAAGCAAAAGCACAGTCGCCCCAGTCACCTTATGGAAATACGAGCTGT
Source organism: Kryptopterus vitreolus (assembly GCA_030449085.1). NCBI lineage: Eukaryota > Metazoa > Chordata > Actinopteri > Siluriformes > Siluridae > Kryptopterus > Kryptopterus vitreolus. The sequence goes on along the minus strand of JACRUU010000027.1, from coordinate 20,650,092 downwards.
GCATTGATTTAACAGACAAAGTCAATGACCGCAAGAAGCACTTAATTAGATTTCTGTCACGCACTACCTTTGCTGATTAGGTTCACATGGATTCACACAACACAGACATTCAGATATACTGTTTAAAGCTCGTTTTTGGTTTAAACACCATATATTACATAAAGAGATATACAGAATGCTTTCTCAGTCTTTTCCATGAAACTTGAGAAAAATGCTAATCTAAGATATGTAATATAATGGATCACAACTGAATAATACACCAGCTTAATATAATTAAGATCACTCAGTTGTTCCTAATGGCTGTTCTGAAGTTTTTTCTTTTCGACTATAAAACGCTGTGACAGAGAGGATCATTAATATTTCAAGTGAACGTCAGAAATATTACAGTATGTTGCAGAGTTATATTATGTCATAGAGTTTTTAGAGTTTAGAGAACTTTTGATCTCTTGGATGTCGGTGAGCTAATAGGTATGTGTATGTATTCATTTAAAGGCATTTTCTCAAAAAATGACTGGTCTGTGCCACAAATAGAGAATGGAAAAAAAATTGCAATATAAAATAATAATAGAATGTATACTATAATAAAACAATTGAATATAATCGCAGTGAAATTACAATAAATGGAATAAACATACTGTATTTAGCACCATTTACCTTCCTTCCGGAGTGGCAGAAATCGTGTGCTTTAATGTGGCATTATTATTAATTACATTTAATTTTTAATATTATTATTAAATTTGATTCATGTCAATGGGGGACTTCCAGTAATAATAATATATATATATATATATATATATATATATATATATATATATATAGATATATATATATTTATATTATATATATATATTATTATAGCGATTGTGTTTAACCTGTTATGTGGTTAAAATGAATAGATGAGTTAGAAAAGCAAACTCCTTACAAATAGCGAATAAAAAAAAAAGAGATCGGAATTACACAGTGGCTGGCTCTAAGAAGTATATCTCTCAAATGCAGACTTAGACAAGTGAAACAGATGGCTATGTGGGGGGAGAAGCATGTATCTCTCCAGTGGCCCTGTTTTGGCTTCTTTAATTTGGCTCAGAAATATCCATTTAGCCAGCGTGTCACACTGAGAACACCGCAGCATCACACACAGTGAAAGAGTCTTTTCACAGGCAAGCAGAGGACACTTAAAATAGTGGAATCAAACCTAAAATGAGCTTACTTTGGATATTTTGTAGCAAGGAATTTTGTTTGCCTTGCTATTTATTTATGTGTTTATTTGTAAAAAGAAAAAAACAAAAAGAGTACACACATCGACAAATGAGTTTAGAATTGAGTTTATATAATTCCTCATATATATATATATATATATATATATATATATATATATATATATATATATATATATAAATGAAGAAAAAGCACTTATTGAATCATAAATAGTAGTTCGTGAATAATATGCTTTTGCGATTAGTAGCTGAATTATAGGACAACCGGTGTAAGCGGCTTAAAAATAATAATTTGCATATGAAGAGCGGTCCTGTATCAGGATCAGCATTGCACTGGTCTATCATGTAAAGCATTGCTTACTAGTCAAAGAACAAAATAACACTGGTACTGGCTGCCCTCTACAGGGGCCACCAAAGACATGGGGAAAATGTTGGGTGGAGAAGAGGAAAAAGACCCAGATGCCCAGAAGAAAGAAGAGGAGAGGCAGGAAGCAAGAATGCGGAAGCAACAGGAGAGGCAGGAGAGGAAGGCCACGGTACGTATGTTGTCCAGGAAGCACTGCGGCAACAAGAGGAGGAGAGGAAGGCTAAGCATGCTCGCATGGAGGCGGAGAGAGAAAAGGTCAGACAGAGCATCAGAGATAAGGTGAGCGTGAGCTGTTTGAGCCTCTGTTTTCTCCAAGCGCCCGTGGAAACCGATCCAACCCCACAAACGCAACACAGATGCACTTACTGTGTCGCAATTTTGCTATGCATGAGATAAGATTTTCTTATTCAGTTAAACATGTAATCCCTGTCTTGGAATTTGTGCCGCAGCCAATTACTGTGTCTGTATCCTAGTTACAATAACATCTAGTTACTTTCATTCGAGACTTTATTCTTACCCCTGATGGAAAGATTGTTTGGATAGCACTTTTAACAATTGAAGTACAGAAACACAAATGTAGAAACATATTGAGTTCCTTAATGATCATGCTAAAGGTAATTGCATAAAAAGAAATGCAACTTCCCAAACTTTCTACTCAGAAGGAAATCCACTGGTGACACCTGATTAAAAATCATTCGTGTGGTACACCTGTCAAATAGTACTAGTACTAGTGTATTTAAAGGATGTTTGTCTTGGACTATATGGTTATTGTGTCCCTGTTTATATAATATAGTGTATAATTTGTATAATGATAAACCATTTTAACTTTGTATAATATTAAGGTCAGATTGAGCAAAGTTCAGGGTTTAGTGTAGAATAGAAATACTTGAGTATTAGCTTCTTGAAAAAAATAGTAGTTTGTAGAGAACAGAACTTTCCTAACCAAAGTAGCTACCAAGTGATGCAGACAAAAACCTGAAGGTATAATTTAGCGGTTAAGGGTTAAGGGGATTCCTCGAGGATTCACCTGTGGCCATGTGTCATGCCACATGATTGTGACGCAATGGGAAAGCACCTGTGATGCCGCTGGGTCTTTTTCCAGGTGCAGGCAGAAGTATTTTTTAGCACAATGTAGCATTTCTTTGCATCATGTTTCAATAATAAATAATCCACTAAAATAATTATCTGGAAACTATAGCAAGTTTTGCTCCTTGAACTCCTTTATCTTGCTTGTGGTCTAAATCGTTTGTGATCATATAGTACGGACTAAAGAAGAAGGAAGAGAAGGAGGCAGAGGAGAAAGCGGCAATGGAGCAAGCCTGCGAAGGCTCGCTAACTCGCCCGAAAAAGGCCATCCCGGCAGGGTGCGGGGACGACGACGATGAAGACGAGGAGAGCATTTTAGACACGGTTCTGAAATTCTTGCCGGGACCTCTTCAAGACATGTTTAAAAAGTAATGGACATAAGACTTGGGGGCTGCTGGGAAGTTTACTTTTACAAAGAAGTGATGTAGGTTGAAACTGGGGATGGTGGGAATCTTGCCAAACTGTGGAGTGCTTTTCACTGCCTAAAGTCTTAGTTGTTATTTCTACTGCTAAAAACAAAAAAGGAAACAAAAAAGAAAACAATCCATTCCCCTACAAAGTTGGTCTTGTCACTGCCATTCAGGTTCAGATTGTTTGTATGTTGAAGATTTTTCTATTGGTTAACTTATATGCACAACCATGGCCTCATACTCTGCAAATAGTGGGCCATTGGGATTCATTATAAAGGAAACAACAGGAATACATTCCATGCAGTTCACCCTAGAGAACACTGGGATGAGGTGTTTGTGTGTGTAGATCGTGTCCTCAATTTAAGCATGATGCCTTCTGATTACTTTCTACATATTTTGGCTGATTTAATAAGTTGTTATGGTTTTTTTCTATTGTTTTTTTTTGTGTTTTTAAGATATGGCAGAAAAAGGTTTCTCTTTCGATTGATGGACCATGACTGGATTATGGGCTTGTGAGAAAACATGATTGTGCCTATAATACCATTCTAGACAACCTGATCCATGTCTAGTTGTCATCTCTTGGATCCACTTCTTCCCTTTATTTAAAGATTTGTCTTTTAACATGTGAGAGAAACAATATACAAGAGAAGTCGTTTGTTTAACATAAGTAAGTATAAGTATAAGTATGCACATCAGTCCTGCCATCATGAGTTTAGTAAAGGAAAGCATGGATAGGTTTGTAAATTAATTATTAGTTAGTTAGTTAGTTAATTAATTAATTAATTAATTAATTAATTAATTAATTAATATTTAATCAAAACACTGCCACATTTTAGCCAACCAATTATTTCCGTGACCAAATATTTTCTGTGAAGGAAAGTCCAGCCTGGAAAACACTGCACTGATGGGAGCTAGATTAATATATAGGAGCTATATTAATATATATATATAAAATTTATTTAGAGCGATCACTTTTTCCCCAAAAGACAATCAAGTGCCACCACTGTAGTGCAGTAAAAAGACATCGAAATTAAAACTTATAAAAATATGACGATGTGAATCCATTTTTTTAGGAACATTAACAAAAATCCTGATGGTATGTCTCTAGGAAAATATTAAAAATTTTTTATCCAAAATCTATCGGTCAAATAAAGAGCAACAAAATCGACATTCCTGTAATCAAATCCAAGTCTAGAATGAGCGGGGTTTGATTTTCTCCTGACAATTAAACAGAAGAATCAATGAAACAAAGTCAATAAAAATAATATATCATTTTACACTCTAGCTCCCTGACAACTATACTGTCTAATACTGCCAAGATCTTATGCTACGTAAACATTTCATATTTGTTACATAGATAGATGGAGGGATATTCATCTATGTATTTGTAGCTATAGTTATATATCTTGTGGCTATAGCCAGTTTATCTAAGAACTTTTGAAACATTTTAACCACTGTGTCATTTTTAACATATAATATAACTATATTACAGAGATGGCGAAATGTTTTTGTTAAAACGGTTAAAGGGTCAAAAGTTGCATAATTTGAACATTTTTAATTTAATTTTCTTTGCATTTCATACTGTTTAGGGAATTTTATAAGTAGACAATATAAATATGTTTACATACACATATGCCAGTCTAATACTGAAAAAAAAAAGAAAGAAAGAAATACTCGACTGGCCAAAACTTGTGCTGAGCAATGCATAATGGGTAAAGTAGGGTAATATAAAAACCTTTAACTATTCATAGTAAGGCAAGGGTGGTAGTTCTATTTAGCAGCTGCAGATTAAGAGTGTTTCAGCCCAGTTTACAAAACTCCCGGAGCCACTCATGTGGAATTGGCAGATTGGCTTAAAAAAGATAATGGAAATAAAAACAGACAGCAGCTTTTAGGTCGAATTCAGCAGGCGAGTTTTCTATCTTGAATAGCTAGGAATGATAAAAGGGTGAAATTTTTTTCTAGTGCTGAGTGTTTTTTTCACTAGTTAAAGCCATATTGTTTAGACTGCAATAATTAATGAAAATAATACGTAGGTAAACAATTTTCAGTCATGCATTCACTTCCTGTAAAAATGTAGAAGTTTTTGCGTGGCCGCTTTCACGCCGGTCTTATATGTGTGATCTCAGACATCATGTATGTGGAACTGTGTATATACCTAGGTATATATGCAAATATTTGAAAAAGATACATACTCAAAGCCATCGTTTATCGTCTACTGTATGTACTACGAGTTCTCTATGTGAATGTGTATATGTGTCTGTGCTCGTCTGTAACGTATGACATGTTGTTAGTTCATGTACTGTTGATGCTGTGGGTGTTTCATAACTTGAATGTCTCATTGTCTCCGAGACAGCACAATGTCCGACTTGCATGCTGTCTGATACCAAAACACTAGGTTCAGTGCTGTTTAATGTGCAAATGTCCCTGCAACAGAAGCTGCTTGTTAAGTAAAACAGCAGTCTTGTTCTACTGTTTGAATGGTAATGAATCTGGTATTAAGGCCTGGGTATGAGATTTACAGTGTTTATTTACATCCATATGTTCAGAGTAAAATATAATTCCACTATATATATATATATATATATATATATATATATATATATATATATATATATATACATATATAGACACACACACACACACACACACATATATATATATACACACACACCATACATCATACACTCATTGAAACACCTGTAGAACTGTACTTTGTTACCGTTTTTCTACCCATTAGACCCTCCCATGAAATTGTGGATATAATGTACCTTTGAGGCTTTAAGGCATGTAAAAAGGAGCGTAATTCATTTTTATTTTTGAGAAACATTCCGTAAGGTACACTATATGCATCTTTTCAGATGCAAAAGTTCAGGTAAAAGTACACAAATGGCACCCTAATTGCCCCCCGTGTGTGTACCAAATAGGCAACTATATACATTTTAATACTTTAAAAGCTTCTTTCACTCAGTAGACAGCTACTACATCTTATAGTTTACTAATTGTACTCGATTGTTCTATTTAATTGCACCTGATATTTTTCTTTGCAAAACACTGCATTGGGTAAAGGGCTGGAAATGTACATTTGTGCTTCTACTTTCCATTTTACATCCTGAATAGAAACGTTTTGTGCTTTTTTCCCCCTTCTTCATGAGTTAGGCAGTTTCCCAGCATCACGTGTGCATCTTCGTTTCACTTTAACGTTACCTTACCATGCTTACTAAAAACGATCATGCGGAAATGCTGTTAGTGATTGTCTGTTGGCTCTTCATTTCTGTTTGTCCAAGGCAAACCACATAGAAACTACCTGTGCTAAGGGCTATCAATACCAACACATCCCATTTTAATATTTTTTTTGCAGACAAATTCATCTTAAAGACGAAAATTCGACTGTATTCATATGAGGGTTGAAATGTTTGTCTCCGTTTCATGACTCTGCATTCTGACGCTTTTGCATTGTTCAATAGTAAAAAAAAAAAACAACAACAAACAAACATTTGTTTTTGTTTAAAAATAATGTAGTTGTAAGTTTAAAGTGGAAAATGACCTTGGCTGAATGTTTGAATTGCATTATTTCAGGTAGATGCTCAAGCTCAGAAAACAATAAATTAGTGAGATTAGCACTATTATACATAAACGTGCTCATTATCTTACCCTGATGTTTGTATTGCTGCTTGTTTCTGAGGGTATTTCTGAGTTCAAGAATGATGAAATTTAGCTGTTTCTGTTGCCAGGGACCTAAAAAAAAACTTCAATCAGGGGAATACTATTATTTCTCAAAATCTGTAATGACATACTGTATTTCTAATAAACGAGAAAGTTTTTTTTTTTTCACATAAAGTGTATTTAAAAGCTTGGAATGTTCTTTCTGGAAAAAGCAATTACACAAAATGTAACTGAACATGTGACGTGTGACTAGACTACATGTATTAATGTTTACTGCTTGATGATTTAGTCTTGCACTTAAAAGGGTAAATACTGCCGGGGTTAGTAATCTAATCAATACTATTCTATATAGCTAAACTTTCAACTTTATCATACAATTAATTATTTTAGTGTATTTTAAACTGTTGTGTATTTCTATAAATAGATGAATGCATTATTTTGTGGAACAGAAATTCTTTCTTGCATGTAGAACCATTTTTTAATGATTTCGTTAACAAAATCATTAACAATGTCATCTTTAAAGCTGTACAATATGAGGGTACTGACAGCAACATGCTGAACATAAAACCATTGCATTTATTGCAGCCAAATATCTAAATATCAAACTGCTAAAATAAAAGTTCCTATTTCAGATAAAATATTGACAAAGAAATATATAAACAGCATTCTTTTTGCTGTTCTTTTTCAAGAACGATCTGCCAAAAAGCCTATTATCTGCAATGATGTCATTTACTTTCATTTCAGTCATATCTTGGTGTACTTGTGTATATTTTGTATTTTTTTTATTATTATTATTGTAATGGAGATAATGATAAAGTTGAAAGGTATTGATTTACAAATAAAAGGGAAAAGAGTACTTTTTGATGCAGGGTGTATGTGTGTGTGAGTGTATTGACAATGTATAGTGTGAGCTCAAATGGAATATTTAATTGATTGCATGTCACAGTACACAACTGTCAAACCAAATCACTGTAAAAATTATCATTAACTAAAATTAAACGCTGAACTTAGCCTTTTTGGAAAGATCGTAAACAAATAAAATTGATTTTTAAAAACAGTCCTGCGATAAGGATTTTGTTTACTTATTTATTCATTCTATTTTGGTTCGAATGATTCATTTTTGCTCGGTTGCACTCCGCCTTTTAACCATCGGGATAAAAATATATCCCGATGAAAAACTCTTTCAGTTTTTTCGAAGAGGTAGTAGCTTGTTATGTTTATTAAAGGTCTCTGCATTTCATTGTTTATTGAAGACAAATGTAATTTGTCTTTATTATGAATTTCAGGAGAAAACCTTTACAAAAACCAAGAGCTCTATAGACAGGAATTATGTAAAGAAATTGCATGTCAAAAGTGGTTTGTTTCAAACCCTGCCGGAGTAAAGAAGGTAAACCATTAAAGCTTAGTAAGAACTGACAGTTTGTTTGAAGACAAGAAAGCAAGACCAAAAATCAAGATTTAGCAGGTGACAAAGAAATTTGCAATTGAATACTATATACAACTGTATAACCAGATGATGTACATTTAAAAAAAAAATATATATATATATATATGTGTGTGTGTGTGTGTGTGTGTGTGTGTGTGTGTGTGTGTGTGTGTGTGTGTGTGTGTGTGTGTGATTTGTTAGCACATAACAAATTCACCTAATACACGTTCTGGATCCTAAACTGTCAAGCTGTAAGTGGATTTACTGCACGTCTTGTATCTGACTGGTGCCTGGAAAGCAACGTGATTTAAAAACGAGCCACGATATGTCTTCCTCTACCCACAGATTCCATTTAGATTAGCAACATCAGACCTTTATGAATTCTTTTCCGTATCCAGGCTGTTCTAATCTAGTTTTATTTCGGAGACCGCGCCTTGGCTACGATCAGATTTCATCAGTGAAAAGAACGGCGACGCAGAATCTTTGGTAGGAAATTGTGTGACACCAACAAGAGAGAGAAATAAAAAAATTTAAATCCTGGTTATTTGTTGCCGTTTTAATGTTTCATTTTGATCTGTAGTCAACATTTCCATTGATCTGTCGGCGAGTCGATGTGGCAAAAGTGCTCAAAAAGAAATCGAGTCAATCGTACAGCTTTTGGCCGCTTAGCAAATCACAAAAAGCATTTATTTGTCTATGAGACACAAGGACAATAAACCACTCGGATGGCAAAACCTTCCTGATGACCCTGACACAATAATTTACCTCAGATACGGAATCACACTCAACTGCTTAAGAGATTGTATGAAAAAATAATGAAACAGCCCTGCAATATGATATCACTTACAAAGCACTGCCAGTCCCCAATGCATGACTGCAACATCAATCCGGAGCTGACAGGGGGATGTCATACGGAGAACACCTCGGTCTAGTTACACTCAAATGCCCTTGAATTTCACAAAGACCTTTTCTTCTATTTCCTCCACACTTGCACACTGACAAGCTCTTAGCAGTGGTCTAGATTTACATTCGTTTCTTTAAGAGACAATTCCATCTCAGTTTCTCCGTCCACTACATGTGCACACTTAATTTGTATTTTGTATAGAAGAGAAGATTCTCTTCTACTTGAGCGTATAATTCATGCTACAATATAAAAACCTGCCGTATTATAACAACAACATGGTTGCAGTGTAGCTCCCCCCTCTCATCCCTCCTACGATCACCTGGGCAAGGCAAGAGAAATGGCTCTTGCTAAATGAAGCGTAATTAAGGTGTATTCAGAAGGTGCTCCTGGCTCCCTGCGATGTGTAGGAAGTGAAGACGTGAGACTTCCTGGAGACTGTAGGGCTGAGTCACTGGAGAACGGGGTGAGGACAGCTGCTCCCAGCTCACGTGGACACACGGTGTACATGCTGGGAAAGTCTGTCAGCAATGAACAAGATTAACTACAAACCCAAGTGAATCTCACTATGGGCTGACCGGAGACTTGAAGTTTATTTAATCAGTAATCTTCCTCTACCTGCACTCAGAGTTAACGCATGGACCAACTTGAGCAAAGCGACTGTTGACCTCGGCATGTAATAAGAGGCAATGAAGGGAAGCCACATTGCAGTAGCAGCAGTTTCCTAGTACCGGATAAGTGGCACAGCTGCTAAATGGCTTAAAATTTCCCAGCAGGCCAAAACATCTCATTCAAACACACAAGTCCAACTGAAATAATAACGCCAAATTAGCAGCCCATCTAACAGCACGTGGTTTATTGTCTGTCTCGGTGCACCGTTTGCACTCGCAGCCAGTGAGAACAAACACATAAATTGTGAAGTTGTAATGGTTAAGCACTAGAGTTAAAAGTTTTTTTTTTCTTTTTATTTGGCCACAATTCTTCTTAGTGATCAAGATTTGTGGAAAGATAAACCATCAAACCCATATGTGCTTTTGGAAACATCCTTTTCCAGATTACTATTTTTTTTGGAGTGTAATTGTGGAGATTTCCTTAATAGCAGAGGTGTCAAAAACAAAATACAAATACCTTATCTTACTTAAGTAGAAGTAGAATTAAGTAGAACAAAAATAACAATCCAGTTAAATGGCGCAATACGGATGGAGTGTATGTGATTGTGGTTGGATGAGAAGTATAAATATATACCATTCGACACCCTATTGGTTTGTACACAATTAAACGCACCTACACACGATAAAAATCACTTCACCATCCATCAAGGACATAACCAGTGTTGGGGGTCGTTACTCAAAAAAGATTATTTCTCCACTACAGGCTCATTGATTAAATGGGGGTTTTCTCTTTGTCCCCCGCAACTGAAGCTACAGTAGAGAGTTCTGTAGAGAGATGTTTGAATACATTAATGCCATTTTTCCCCCTTACATTACTTTTACACTTTAAGTAGTTTTGAAACCAGTACTTTTACACTTTTGCTTGAGTTGATATTTCAACTTCTACAGACGTCTTTAAAAACCGTAGTATCGATACTTCTACCCGTGTAGTGAACGTGAATTCTTTTGATACCATTAATTAAAAGTGAATAGTGAGGTCAGGTGCTGATGGTAGACAAAAAGAGTCTGAGGTGTGGTCATTGTTAATACGCAAAAACGAGTTCACTGAGAATGGAAGGGTAAAACACAAGTAAAACACGGACAGAAATGTTAAACCCAAGCACTTCATCTAACAATCACCAGTTTGCTGGACAACACATGTGTGTGTGGGGAGCGACACACAGGGTAGCTCATTCTTCTTCTAATAACACATTATTAGGTAGTTGGTCATTATGTTATGCCTGTTCGGTTTACATGTAACCGTTTCTTGCAGCCATCTTTCCATAAAATTACCTTTGCAAGGATGCAAAGGAATGGAATTCCAGATGGAGCATATTTCCAATAATGAAACATCAAGTGCTTTTAGAGCTCCACAGTACGGTCCAAGGCATCCCGTCCATCCAAAGGATACTCCAATGATATCCATAACTAGTGGGTTAGGTTTTGTTTATGATGACCACAGGACAATATCTAAAGACCTTTTTTTTGTCAAATCTAAATAAGTTTGTACACAAACAATACATCCTTACATTCAGATGTGGCTTATTAACACTCCTCAATTTACCTCACTAGTTTGAAAGCTATGACCTTGCATTTAATTCATGTTTTCAAATGTGCACAATATCACTCAAACATCGAACCGCTCACATATACAAGAGATACAAGCTTAGAGCCAAAGCTTGTCCTTCTCCCACTCCTTTACTTACATAATCTCTAACAAACAGAGTTTTCAGAGATGCCTATAAAGCCTATACTGGTATATGGAGACAGAACCTATGGGGGATTACATAATTCATAGAATTGTATACATCTTAAAGAATGATTAACAGATACATGGTGCATCCATAGGCACAAGCAGATGCAAAAGATGCTTGATTTGTGTATTTAACCTATATAGTGTATAAAAGACAGAATACTGATTAGCCTTTTGTAGGCACCATACATATTTGTTACATATTATAATTTTGCACAGAAACGATTATACCTTGTCCATTATAAAATATCAATATTTAGTGATCTTTGTGATACTGAAACAGTATTGTAAAATATTTTTAATAAAACAATACAGAACACAGTTGGAATGGCAGCGATGGGAAAACTTACAGCAAGTGTGCGCTAATATGGAAACGATGCCCTCTAGTGTCAATGTAATAACATGAAATTCAAAGAAGGCTCTGCAACAGATTTTTAGGCCAGTAAAATTAATTCCATTTTGAACTACATTTTATATTTACAGACTTTCCAAGTTGTCAGACATATACTACAAGACAAAAGGCTATTCACCTGTGATTCACCTGTGAACTGAGAAAACAGATCACAAAATAATAAACAATGTGTAATGATCATCTCCTCTTTTAAAACCTATAAGTATAAAGAGCAACACAAAGTAGATGGTTGTCATGTCCACGTTTCATATGGCTCTTTAAGAGTCATTAGGAAGGCCAAAGAGCTTTACGGTCCCTGCCTCCCGATTGCTGTCGTATTTGCCCTCCTTATCGTCACATGCATACGCCAGCAGAGGTCTTTTTGGGTGCCAGGCTACGGTGAAGGTTGGAGACTCGCACTGCACTTCCCAAAGCTTCTCGCCTGCACACCAATGCATCACAAATATCAGAAAGGAAATCTGATGCAGACTGAATGCCAAAAATATTATATATGTTCAAAATAAACCATTAACAAAGAAGAAAGCTGTGGAAAGTTTACCTGTCTCTACTTCAGCGATGTCAATAAAGTGATCTTCAGAGGCAGATGCCAACATTTTGCCATCATGACTGAAACTCAGGGTCCTCACTGGCCAGTCTAATCTATCAGACGTCAATCAACAGAAAATATATGTGTTATATATTAATATCTATATATCTACATACACACACACACACACTATATATATATATATATATATATATATATATATATATATATATATATATATATATATATATATATATATATATATATATATATATATAAGATATATATATAGATATATACATACACACACACACACACACAAACACTATATATATATATATATATATATATATATATATATATATATATATATATATATATATATATATATATATATACACATACATATACACATACATACATACATACACATATACAGCGCGCAAGAGCACCACCACCTATACATATACATGCATCAATTTTATTTATTTATTGATTTACTTAATTACCTTAAGACATAATATACATATATATGCAATAAACACCTCAAAGTCTGTTTACCTAGAGAAACAGCGAACGCAGACCAGCTCCTCAACATCCCACAGACTGACCAGGGCATCTGCACTTCCAGTAGCAAAATATTTTCCAGTGGGATCAAACTTGATGCATATACAGTTGGATGGATGGGCATTAATGGACTGGATAAGTTTCAGGTCAGGATAACTAGGACAGAAATCAATCACAAAGCTTTCGCAGTTATTAATCTGAATAAGAGTGAAATCTATGTTTTTGATCGTTTTTGCATTCATGTGCCTAAATCACAAAAGAAAAAACAAATGTATGCAGAAATCCCTTAAGAGATTGCAGAGGTTTGCTTCCCGCCGGAGATTTAAATTCCCGTTAACTTTAGTCTCGGCCCAAGTACGTTCTGAGAACAGGATTAGATTCGACTGCTGACAAATTTATACCCGCCACGAAATGCTTTCTTCCCATCGTTAATTCTATGGAAAGCGTTACCTTAAAATGTTTATGCAGCCATTGCCGTTGGTCAAAAAGAACATGTCGTTGTCATTGTTCCAAGAAATCTCGTTGACCTCAAACTTGAACTGCTCTTCAGCGCGTGGACGATGAGTCTTTGCATCAATGAACGTCACCACGTCATCCTTATTCCCAACAGCGATCGTTTGGCCATCGGGACTCCAACATATGTTGATGTTCTCCCCTTAAATTACAGAACATTATCTTTTTTTTGTCTCATATAAACTTAAACTACACGAATAAAATTCACAGATTCAATCACCTTAGTTATGGTACAGATATAGTTTAATAATAATAATCAATAATAAATGCTCGAAATACATTAAAACCCATGGAAATGCAGAGAAACATGCAAATGCATAATTAAAAACGCATGAAAATGCAGGACAACAAATTATAAAGCTGTATTTGCCCACCACACATTTGCATTCTTTTTCTGCATCTCCTTTCATTCTACTTCCTCAGAAACAGAAGTGCCAGTACCACTAAGAACAAACTTGTGGATGCATTGCAATAGTTGCACTGATGGTTTTCCTATAAGGACATGCCTTTTGGGGTTTTAAATGTTTGTTTCGGAGCTTTACCTTTCGTGCTGACAGTGGCCATACATTTAGTAGTGCGGACGTCCCAGATCCGGATGGTTTTGTCTCCTGACGCCGTGACAAACAGATCTGGGTTGGTTGGGTGCCAGCAAAGCTGATCAACACTGTCTCCATGTCCTCTGTAGTTATTCTCCTTCACCTGTGTTGAGCAAAACACGTCAAGTCAAGTCTTAATCCAACGAGAAACAGGAAAGCTGTCGTATTTAGATCCTCCCCTTGCTGTTAACTTCCTAATCAGAAAGTCGTGAGATCAAATCCCAACACCATCACTAAGATACCACTGCTGGGCCCGTGATCAAGCTCCTTAACTCTCAACTGATCATAAATGACATCATTATAATGCTGTGAATTTAATCATGAATGTTGTAGAAGAAACTGCTCTGATTCTAATGAAGAAAAAGTTTACAGAGTATTATTTACTTTAACTGTATTATAATAAACTACAGGATGAAAACACTTGCACCTACCAGACGGTCTTTTTCGAGGACAAACACACTGGCCGTTTTGTCGAATGAACCGGAAGCCAGTCTCCTTCCATCACAGCTCCAGGCGACAGAGTGAACCTTCGCGCTATGAGCCGGAAACTCCCGACTTTTACTGTTATTCTTGAAATTCTCGTGCATTTCATGATAATAGGAGGACGCCATGCCGACATCCACTCCTTCCTACTCGCGGCGCCGACGGTTTAAACCCAGCTTTAGTGAAATGACCGCGCCGCCTAGCGCACAGGAGGACTATTTAACCCCGAGCCTCTACTACACACTGAGGGAAAATATCCTTAATACAGCGACCAGACATAACCTTATTACATTAGTACTGTACGTGATTGAGATATATCAGGAAGCAAATTAACATTTTGTCCTCTATGTCCATGCAGGAAAAATGGGTAAGAAAAAGTCTGACAATGGCAAAATTGTGATGTCTAGACAACTGTGTCAGAGCATCTCCAAAAGTGTAGCTCTTGTAGGGTGTGTCTGGTCTGCAGTGGTCCTTATTATCAAAAGTGGTCCAGTCTGGTGAATGACAAGACTGGGTTCCAATTTTCACTTCTTAATTCACAAAAAAATGTTACATATGTAGACACAATAAAGCTGCACTGCAGCTGCACACAAGTGCAGTGTTAGAACATCTTAACTGCTTTTATTTGTTCTCATCTCTATATGCAAATTACAAAAACAAATCTAGAATCTACAGGATGTACTATAGGTAATAGGCAGTGTTGGGGAGTAACTAGTTACATGTAACGGCGTTACGAAATTTTTTGCAAAATAAAAGTATAAAAAAATGTCCCGCCCCACGGCAACAATTTGATATGTACTGATATGTACAAATGTTTTGACTCAGTATGTTATTTTCTGGGGCACGGTGGCTTAGTGGTTAGCACGTTCGCCTCACACCTCCAGAGTCTGGGTTTGAGTCCCGTCTCGGCCATGTGTGTGTGGAGTTTGCATGTTCTCCTCAGGGATTTTTTCTCCAAACACATGCACGGTAGGTTGATTGGCACCTTGGAAAATTGTCCCTAGTATATGAATGTGTGTGTGTGATTGGGAGTGTGTGTGCCCCCTGCGATAGGTTGGCATTCCATCCAGGATGTATACTGCCTTAATGCCCATAGACGCCTGAGATAGGCACAAGCTCCCCGTGACCAGAGGGAAGATCGGATATAGTGGTAGAAGATGAATGAATGAAGGAATGTTATTTTCACAATTCATCCACCTAATTAGTTACTTTACTTTTATAAAGTAATTAAAAAGTTACACTACTTATTACATTTTGAATAGGGTCATTTGCAATCTGTAATCTATTAAATTTCCATTTTCTATAACCTTTCCAACACTGGTAATAGGTTCATGTTTACATCTGAATGCTTATCTGTCAAAAGGAACCTTGATCAGAATAACAGGCTTTTCTAATGACTATTTGCTGACACATTGGCTCAGAATATATCCCTCCCAATGTTCACATAATATATCACACCCATTAACAGGTGTCATGATGAAGAGATAATCAGTGTTATTCACTCACCAGTCCAAAAATGTGCTTGAACATTTTTAACATCACTAATAATTACACTAATCATCACATATCAAAACACGTTCTTATTGTTCATGTTTTTATTCAGTGTAGTTTAGAAGGTACAGTGCAGCAGAATGACATGGTTTCGGATGAAAAGGTGCACTCATTTTAAAAACACACACGCACACATACACACAATGTGATCACAACAGTCACATCATCTAAATTCACTGTAAGGCTGAAGAGGAAAAATGTGTTTACAGTAAGTAAGGCTAGTAAACATTCCAAAGGCTCTGACTAATGAATGGGTCATGGGTCAGTACATCTTTCCAGAAGAAATGTAACCTAAAATTGTCAGAGAATGTTTTAATGCGCCATATATATATATATATATATATATATATATATATATATATATATATATATATATATATATATATATATATATATATATATATATATATATATATATATATATATATAATATATATGCTATATATATATATATATCTATATATATATGCAATGTGCTATATATATATATATATATATATATATATATATATAGCTATATATATATATATTGCAATGTGCTATATACATATATATATATATATATATATATATATATATATATATATATAGAGCACATTAAAACAAAAATGAAAGTCTAACAGTCAAATTACTTTACAGCTGATACACAAACTATTTGCAACCACAGTGCCTCTGATGGAACAAGAGTGCCTCAACGTGGATTAGGTGCTGTGCACACCATTACAATTTGCTGATGTTATTGCATTGTCTAAGGAGGCTGCAAACCTCAACACCACTAGCTCTACCCTCAAATTGTATTAAAGCATATCCAAGTACCCTTGAACAGTGTGTCCACTGCAGTGCAAAAAACATAGGGCAACACAGGTGGAAGACATCAGAGGAAAACACTTCAATCCTTGAGGGTGTTCACATTTTATAATGTAAAGAAGCTGTACATTTAAAAATAGCAAGGAGGTGAGTTTGTCTTATTGGAGGTAGAGTGAATAGACCTTCACTTTTCTCCTTCATGCTTTTTCACATCTGTGCGAGCTCATACATGGCTTAAATTTGCATCTCAAGAGGCTAGTTCACAAAGTGAACCAAAAAAAAAAATACCTCAGAAAGGACAACAAAGGTGCCTTAATGTGCGGTATTATTTCAGAGAGGTTCAGAATATAGGTTGCTCATTGCAAACAATGATCTTTACTGTTCGCTTTGCAGAGATGTTGTCTGAATTTGTTTTCCATTGTGTACTGGGTACAAAATATAATTACAGTCAATATCGTAACATTATGTTCAGCACTAATCAAATATATTCGAGTGACTGAAAGAAAGAAGCGTATAAACCGAACCTATAAGAAACCTATATGAAAGCATCAAAATTACTTAATTTCCCCATGTCAAAGTGATGGAGATGGAAATATATTTCACAAAAGAAATACTTTTTTCTTTTGAAATGTCTTTGTTCATTGTGGCCATAGCGAATTTCCAAATAATTACCACAGAATGGAATTAGAATGATCAAAACAGGAATTGATCCTGTACTCTTTTGAAGTGTCAGAATACATTTGTAAATGAAAATTAAATACTGGTGCATTCCAGAATAGGACAGCAAGTAATTAGAACTGAAGAATATATCTGGACTTTGGAATAAATAAATCGAAAAAACGAACAAGATTCTGTGCAAATGTTGCAGCTGTCCAGCTTGTGCCGCTCATTGCTGTTAACACTCAGCATCCGTGCTGCTGTTGGTTGCGTTGGTACTGTCTGCCGAGGAGCTGATAGTCACCTGTGGGTCCTTGTGCTGCTCCAGGTGACTAAGGCCACATTGCTGTTTACTTTTCTCCTGCTCTTCATCCTTAAAATCTCTGAAACGCAACACGAGACAATGTTGAGCTTTTGCAGGAGGAAATTCCTCTGTAAGATTCTTTTGTGCAACTTAGTTTGCATTATTTAAATATCATTGTTGTAGCTTTCTCTTTATCCAGCTATTCCTTAAAGCTCTATTGCTTCCACTTTCTTCTGATTCTGTATCAATTAATTTTATACTTTTCCCTCTTTACTCAAACAAAACTCTGACATACTGTACTGGCAGCCTGGTGAATTCTGGGCAGCTGGAGTGCAAGTTTACCATGATGTTTCACTGCCACCCCCTGCTGGCTGCCATTTCTCTTTCTCTCTCTCTCTCTCTCTCTCCTTGCTTATACTCTCAGATACATATCAAAGGATTTTTTTCTTCCCTGATGAGGAGCATATTCCAAGATGATAATGCCTGGATTCATTGGCCTCAAATTGTGAAAGTGGTTCAGGGAGCACAAAAACACCAAAGAGTCCAGACCTTTGGTGATCCTACTGTGAATGTTTTTGATG
>JACRUU010000027.1:20486622-20629122 GCA_030449085.1 Kryptopterus vitreolus | reverse complement strand
TTCAGTATAAACGGCCATTGCCATTGCTGTAAACACAATAAATGCCTGTACTGAATAAATAAACCAGGGGCGAACTACTGCAGCTCCAGACATGTATTCTACTGCAGCTCCAGCCTTGACCCACATAAGAAACATCAAAAGTAAACTTGCAATATCTGCCAGTTAATCTGTTTTTTCTTCTTCTTCAGCCATTAGGGGCGACAAAAAATTAGCTAAATTGGACCCAATCTAGACTATCTAATCAACAGCTTTGAATACGGTGACGGCATACGCCTGCTAGACGGCCCTGGTGACACCAACTCAAAAGCTGATTGGTTGAAGCAGCAGTTTCATCAACATTTATTCTGTGTTAGAGGTGCGTGCAGAATGGATTGTGAAGGCCTCGAGGCAGACTTCTCTGACTTTGACTCTGCCTGGCAACAAATGATGACTGAAATGTGATTGGTTAAATGCTTTAATATGAAAATACATGTCTGGAAGCTGCACAAGCATCGGAAAAGCAACGACAATTACTTATGGTGGATATGAAAGGAAGCGAATAGACCATTTGGAATTATTGAATAAGTACTGATTGACAAAATATAATAATAATTGTGATTCAGATATTTCTTAGGCCAGCAGAGAAAGCCTTGCAGGCCCTGACGGCCCACCACCTGACGGCCCACCACTGATGGTGATATATATATATATACGACACTCTATATACAATGGAAAACTTAGTACCAGAATGCCTTTCAGCTCTTCCATAGCACTCTCCTGGTGTTTTTCCTCAGCAGCTGGGCTTTGCTGTTGAAAAGACAATCTATACAGTAAGGTGTGGCACTTTTTTAAAGACACAATACAATGATTTAGTGGCACAGATCACCGCTATAAACTCCACTAGCTTCTAAATGATATACTTGAATTTTTGTGCATAAGGCATAATATCACCGAACAGATGGTATACAATAAAACACTGACCCTCTGTGACACCTATTGATTTCAACCCATAACTCCCTAGTGAGGAACCGTGTTGTCATGCTCTGTCAATTACTTAGTCAGTTATAAACACAGACAATTTACTCACTTCATGCGGGACATCCAACTACAACACAGACATAAGAACTAGACTATTCCTCTGGGAGCATGACCAAAGAATCCTTTTCTAAAAGAGCAACATTCATCAGCCTTACCACTTACCTTTGAAACAAATCTCTGTAGATGTGGCAGTTCAGCAGGTCACATGCAGAACAAATATAAAATTGCAAATCAACGAACAGAACAATATGGTAAAATACATGGTAGAAACAATCTATTTAATGCAGGCACTACCTTTGTGTCCTGTCCTTTCACCGGCCGGAGAACAACCCCATGTTTGATCCTTTCCATCATTTCATTCACAGCCTTTACTTTGACATCATCCACAGCTTCGGCGACTGCACACATAAGCACACTTATTAGGCATATTAGGCATAAACCAACAGATTAAGCAGGTTAATTCAGAACATAAAAGGCAGGCCAACATCGGACTAAGTGTAGCCAAAGGCAGCATTACCTGGTGCCTGTTCTAATTTTGGAGATCCTTTTCCAGCCTTGGAAGATTTCCTCATGATTGCAATGAGGGAGCTGTTACAAAGTTGCAAATAAATGTTATTAAATGAGAAAATGAATTTTTTTGTGCCTTTTATCAAAGCAGGATTTATATACTGTGTGTGTGTGTGTGTGTGTGTATGTGTGTGCGTGCATATATTTCACAGTGTAATTAAAAGCTGTTTTGTGGACTAACAGATGGTGATAACCACACTCTCTGCGGCCTGGATGAAACATACCTGAGTGGGTTACAGCGGGAGGGAGGTGGCGGTGGAGGAGGGGGAGGTTGGAGGTGGGGGGGAGGCGGAGGGGGTTGAGGAGGAGGAGCAGGGGGAGGTGCAGTCCCAGGAGATGGAGCTGGTGTTGCTTCGCTTTTCCTCTGAGACTCCTGCAGCTCTTTCACTGCAGAAAACACAGGGGGTGTTACTGCAGAAGGTTTATGAACCATGTTTGGACAGCGGTAAAAATAATCTTCCATTCTTCCCCGGGACTGTCTAAACGATTCAGTCTTAATGTCTGGGTAGATGTCTGACTTAAACAAAGGGCCATTGGATAGTTAAGACACATTTTAAAACCCAAGAACAAGCAACGAACCGCCTGTCAGTCAGATTCTGAATTACTCTGCTATCTTAAAATACTGATACAAATAATAATTCTATATTTTATCCTAATATCCGCTCACTACTAAAATTAATACTAGCTGTTTGCCTGCATATATGAGTCTAGAATAGAAAAAATAAACCTTTAAAATAAATATTTTATACATCACAAGATGTATCAAGATTTATCACAAAATGTGAGCTCACCTCTGCTCTCCAAATCGCTGCTTTTTTTGACCTCTTCCAGAAGACGTTCTTCCGTGTCTTTTTTCTCCTCATCCATTAACTCCACCTGCTTCTGCAGCTGTTCTATCTGCTTTCGCAAAGCACTCTGATCTAGCTCAATCTCCAAAGCTTTCACCTACATAGAGAGACATGAATGTCTAGGAGCTGCATAGAACAGTTTGAATACTGATTATTTACATGTCAATATAAATATAAAACGATATATAGCACAGCTATAACACAGGTAAGTGACTTACATCAAACAAATCTGTACATCAACAACAAAACACTTTTGCAGATTGTTTTACATTTACTATATAACAAATCATTAAAAACGACCCTATTCAAAACTTGCAGTACTGTGGTAACCCAGTTGTAGGCGACCTGTCATCGTTGCGGAATATTGATTTAACCAAGTCCCGAAATTTGCATGCAGGCCCTGGGCAGCTGCAGATTTATTGATGTCACACTGGCTGTACTTCACCCTGCACCTGTCTGCTTGGAACCGCAGTTCTCCCTGCAGATCTAGAGTCTTTCTTTATCCTGGGAACAGCTGATATTTTTTCTCATTAATGCATGTCTCCAGGAACACAATGCTTTAGAAATCAACTTTATATACACTTAATTAGCTAATCCCTTAAATTCCAATTTCTATGCATACAATGGCAGGGTATGATTTGCATCTGTAAAACTGCATATGGACACCAGAACTTTATATAATGCTCTATATTATTATATATCTAAGGCTCTAAATCTGTATTATAGTTGCAGGATTTGCTCTCTGATATAAATTTAAAAACTCAGAATTTTAGCATATTGTTTGTTATAGATCCTCAAAGAAAAGCCGCAAACAAGATGCAATACTCAATACTACAATACTATAGTGAGTAAAACATAAAAAACTTGTTAGAATATAAGCTTTCTTCAGTTCCAAAGACTGCAGTGCTGGAAACAACAGGCAAAAAAGCCACAAATCGAAATTTGGCAATCTATTTTCTTTCACCTCTACAGCAAGGCCTGTCACAATTATTCAGTATTGAATCTTGTGATACACAGTTTTTTTCACTATACGCGTTTTCTGCAGGTATAGAAAGTACGATGGTCTACCTTTTCTTGGTGCCGCAGCCGTTCCTGCTCTAGTGTTTTGGTTACAGAAGCTACATCCTCCAGTGCTTTGAGCAGTTGAACACTGGGGTCTGCCTGCTGCAGAAGAATCATGCTCTGCCTGTTAGATTCTTTTTGCTTCACCAACATCTAAAGGAGCAAAAAACAAACAAACAAAAAAACAAGACCTTAAATTTTTCTTTCTAAACATTCCAACTCCAAAACAAAAATGAATTGGCATATATTAAAAATGCATTTTATATTAAATGGTAGTACAGACAGAACTATTAATTAACAGACAGAACTATTAAATTTATAATACCTCATGTGCATAGGTCTCTGCTTTCTGCCTCAGATTCTGCTCCAGATCCAGCTGTTCCTTCAGTCCTTCATATTCATTAGCAGCCATCATGGAGACTGAAAAGACAGACAATATATCAACTTGTTTCGCTTTGAGAACTATCGTGATATACTGTAGCTAAACAAACACCGTCAAAGTGAATACAAACACAAAGGGATGATATAGCAGATATCAGGGTAAATTACATTTCCTTAGCCAACGCTAAAGGGGTTTCTTGTGTCCGATCTCATCCTGTTAATTCCATCATGGCATTTAATGGAAACCAGAAGAAAGGATGCTGGACAACAACTCAAACAGATGATGTCATGCAGAGAACTCTTGACTCCACAAAACAAAAGACCAAAAATGCTTTTATTAATTTTGAATATTACTAAAAACCAGCAGCCTGTGTTTTTCATGACCACGGCTTTATGCTCACCTCTTTTGAATCTCTTGAGGGTCTTGTTTTGCTGATCAATCGTCTTGTAAAGCTCCTTCATCTCTGCTTGCTCTTTTACAGTCTAAAAAAGCGTTAAAACACATACCATATAAGTCACAGGTCAAACTTAAACAAAAAAACAATATATTTTTATGTACATTGAAGAAATTCATTGTAATATTCTTCCCATAATGCATGAGGATGGATACCAGAGGTTAATATGAGGCTTCGTAGCTAATTGAATTATTATTGACAGGGTTCGTATACGTCGACTAAATCCTGTCGCAGAACCTTTAGGTACTTACAAGTGCTGTCAACTCCTGGATTTGACGTTGTTGCTCCTGTACCTGACAGGATAACTGTTTTTTCTCCTCCAATAAAGTGTTCACTGTTTCCTGAAGATCTGCAAAAGCAGTGATTTTTAAATAAAGCAGGGATCATTTACATCTCCTGAACTGAAGTTTACATGAGCGGTCAAATACCTTCGATATCAGATCTATTTTTATGTATGAAATATGACTCATACATTTTAAAGGAAGGTGTACCTTTGACCTGCTGTTGGTACTGGGTGTAGGGGTCTGGGCTGTGCTCCTGTGGATCACTTTCCTCCTCTAGAGAGATGCAGTCTGATATGCTGGGCAGGAGCTCATCCAGACATGGTCGAGAGGACAGGCTCAGATATTTTAGCTTCTTGTTCTCACAGTTCAGCTGTGGAAATATTTTTACTATTAGAGAAACCAAACTTGTATAAACAATAATCATATGAACGTCTGTGGCTATGAGTGCATGTAATAAGCATGTATTTAGGCTGAAGATGAAATAAAACACGGCTGCATTACCTTGGTGGCCAGTGCTTCGGCATTTTCCCTACAAGACTTCTCAATCTCAAGCTGAGTCTGCAGAACGTTCACCTCCTCAATTACCATTTGAGAAACTAGATGAAACAACAACGGAGCATTAAAAAAACACAACATCTAAATATATAAATTGGATATATGACATTGTCGGTATAATAACAAGTAAGCATGCCTTTATCTTTTGCTATCATGTAAGAGAAACCAACAAATGGTTATCCCTGGTGTCACCGAACCCTACTAGAGTAACTCTACACCCTGCGGAAGCCTTACGATGGCAGATCAGATGTCATAGCTTCATAGTAAGGTCAAGTTCACAGTGAAAAGCCTGCTCAGAAAAATAGCATTGTGTGTGCACATAATGTTTTTCCATCATAGTACTTTGAGAAACAGTAGAAAATATAGCAATGCTTGAACAAAGCAACATAATAATCAAGCAAACAAACTGTCCATATGACACATATCTGATGGTGTGGAATTGAGTGAAGATAAACTTTCATTCATCAGATCGTTTAGATATAGATGCAGCTATTAAACAATGCATGAGGCAAGCAGCCAACCTATGGCAAACCACAAGCAAACCATGAGACTGTAAAGTTCCCATGACAGCCTCAGATTCATGTTCATTACCTACACAAGTGGAACCTTTTGCAGTTGTAGATACTCTATGAGATGCTTTTCTTCTTATCATAGTTGAAGAGAGACACAAAGCAGTCTAGCCAATCTTCCCTGGAATTGATTTTTTCACTCCAGTCTAGGGACTGTTGTGTGTGAACATTCTGTGATCTCAGTGGCTTTAGAAATACTAACTGACTTTTCATAGAGGTGGTGTTTAATATGTAGCTGTATTTCCATATTTAGAAAGATATGTAGGTGCTATGCCCTGTTCTTCTGCCGCACAATTGCTGGCTGTGTAACTACACGAATGAACAATGGCATGTGTGTTCTTATTAAAATGGATGATGAGTGTATATTTACCGATGCATGTAATTGCGTCATGTTGACAGAAGTATTAAAAACAGATTAAGTCAATTGTGCCAAACAGTATGGCAGACTTGTATTGTGTCACTAAAGTCATAATATCTCAATAAAAGTATGATAATGGAAAGCAAGCTCATCCTGGAAATGATGTAGTACATCATCTGTGCAATGTTTTGGTTATAAATTGTACTTGCCATCTAAGCAGAGTTTGGCTAGGAAAGTGTTTTTTAGCTGCTTATTCTTTTTTAATTCTTGTTTGAATGACTGACATTTTATCGGTACACTTTATCAACAATCTGTGTTATTGAACCAACATTTAATGCAGTAAATAACTTATTATGAAAAGATTTAGAGCTTCTTATTGGCAAAACGCTGTTGCAATCTGAACCAACTTGATTGGATATTGTGCAAAAACATTGAGCTGAGCACAGTTCATTCATACCTTCTAATTTATTCATCAGAATGAGATAGGATGTACAGGCTGGTGGTAATGAACATACAGCGGGACTATGGTTTCGCTCTCTAAAAAGGTCAAGGTACTCCATTTGAACAAAGCCCTCTGGACATTAGCTCTGCTCTTTTAGCTTTCTAATGACTGACTGGTCTCTGCTGTGCAGATTCTAGGTCAGCAACTGTTTGTGCTGTGAGGACAATATGCCTTGTTATACATTCTATCAGCCATATTGGCACAGTCTATTTGTGTTAAGCTAATATTAGTTGAAATTAATGTCGAGTACTGCTTTTGATTACAGTGATTAAGCTGCTGATAAACCTGAAATGTTAATAAGTCTGCAACTTGAGCCTTAATTGCACACAAAGATTATAGCCTTGCATCTATTCTAAGCCGTTTCTCCTCTTCAATCAGACCAGAATGCGTTAAAAAAAACTCCTTCCTACATGTCATTTATTTTAACGCTACATGATGTCAAATTTGTTATTTTCTCCCTCACTGGTGGAAATTTGTGCACTATAAAAACAAATATTTGTCAACAATGGACATAAGATTTGTTTGTGATTTTTGAACACATTTAGTCCTTATTTGCTGTTATAATTTGCTGCTCCACTCATCTGGGAAGATGTTACACTAGATTTTGGTAGTGTGTTTGTGTTTGTTAATTTCTCCCTCACTGTTGCTGGTGAAAGACATTTGCATGGGAGAATTTTGCAGCATGGGTTGTTCCGCACAGAACAATTTCTGATAAAATTCTGATACAATACTGACTGAGAATTACTGTAAATGATTGTCAAGTCAACCCATAGCAGTTCACAAAACTCTTATTCTGAAGTATATTTCATAACATAAAATATTACATTTGCTGAGCGCCTATATAACAATACTCTAAATAGTGGCTTCTTTTAACCCAGTAGATATTAAGGAAACAATAATCGAATAATCTAATAATAATTGTCTACAGACAAAACAGCCAGCAGAGCAAATGATTAAATTGTATTTAGACCCCACTACATGTCAGCAACTAGGCCAAATTACCCTGACATTCACAGAGTCATGTTAGCTACACCAGAAAACTGTGCCAACTGTAAGCGGGAATGTGTGGCTTAATGTAACCTACTGAACACTGGCTCTAAGACAACTCACCATTCACAACACATAGTGTAAAACTGAAAGGAATTAAAATGGATTTTCGAAATAGATTATGGGAAAATACAATCAGAAACAAGCCTGTGTCAACAGAAGCACTTTCATTTACTAAATTATTCACATGTATAGTCTTAAATGATTCAAAGGAAAAGAGCCTGGCAGAGATGAGTACAGTACTTGTCAGAGTCTATTGACCCTCCACTGGGAATGATGGTATCTCCAGGAGTAAGCTTTGATTGTTTCTGAAAGAGTCTGGGTTCATCTGACTAAGCTCTATTGATCCGTCCAGCATGTTGTGATGCGCCATTCACTACATACATGTCATAAAGAAAAACAATGAAGTTTCTAGGATATGTAAAAGCACTGTTAAAACAGACCTCTTCTTAGTTTTGCATTTTGGATACAATACCATCAAATATTTGTCTACGCTTAAGATGACATGCAACACTTTTTTTACATTGTGGCAGGATGCATGTGGAATACCCGTCATAAAGGGGTATACAAGGTTTTTAACATTGTTTAGTAAAGTAACAGCCATATAATTACCAGAAATCAAGTCTTCTCAGAAGAACACTGGCCAGAGCATTACAATGGCTGAACCAGTGATGGACAAGAGAATACATGGCACAACAGCGACAGATGTGGCCCCATGAGCAGCAAAGGTCTAGCCAGAATGAACTTTTTCAGTAATGTTTTACAATAGAAGATTCTACAGCTATCCACTTATATCTCTTAACTAAAGTGGGAAGTAATTCTATATATCTATGGTATTCATTTGACTGCTCTGTAATTTTAAATGTATGGCTTATCTTGTCTGATGGCTAAGAAACTGCATCAAAAGAGAAGTATCTCTAGAGTTGTTTCCAACTGCCACATGGACTTCCCCATCTTGATTGGTTCCAGTTAGCCAGTTAGTGATGGGTTACGGAAGAGGTGACAACAAACACGCGTCTGAGACACAGATTACAAGCATAATGAAGTCACTGTCTTGTACAGCGCTCTCAAGGGAAAGTGGATGGTGTAGGCGTCCATCACGACACCCAGTAGAAGTTTTTAATATCATTCATCATTCTGTGGCTAAATTCTGACAAACAACCAAAAACAATGAACATTTCAGACTTCTCACTATTTTAAAAATGACTTTATAATATTGCTTGTTGAGTTTGGTGACGGTGCTGAGGTAAATGCTGCTGTAGGTGTGTGCACACTGGCAATACATATTATAGAAACATAGAAAAATGTCTACTGATCGATATTTTCCTATATTCTCTACACTTTACACAATGTAGCAAAAGCTACTTGTCAAAAGCAATCACTACATCCAGATGTAGAAACTAGTAGAGGTGTGCTGTAAAAATCCTAACACTGGGTGAATGAACGTCTGCACAGACCAGGGTTCAGAAAAACTATAAGGTGAGAACTTCCTTTGGATTCGTAAAACTTGAAGTTGAATAGTGATTTAATATTAATATTAATATGAACACATTATAATAAGATACTGGTTGCCAAAATGTCTAGAATGCTGACCTTCACCATTGTCAAAGAATTTAAAATTGCACTGTGATTCATTTTGGAGGCAAAGAGAGATTTGAAACTGATTCAATAAAACTGTCGGTATTTTACCATATGAAGGATTTTCCCAGGCAACCACAACACGTATATGCTCTAAATGTAAAAGGAACAAGTGGGGAATGCCGACACTGCACAATATAAGTCTCACCCAGCATCTTCCAAATAAAGCTGGCTAAGCTTGAATGCTGAAGATAAATTACTTGACACGTTCTACATACCGTTTCCTTGACCCATTTAAAAATAGATACAGAATGGAAACCCAGCAAAATAAGACGTTTAAAAAATTAGTTCCTAAAAGGTTCCTACAATCAGTGTGTCCAGGTTTACTTAGTGCAAACCCACATGCTCTGCCGTTCTGCAATAGTGTATGGATTTAGATTGTTTTACAGTAGCACATAAGCATAAAATGACAAAATGGATATGGTAAAGGTACACTATAAAAACAAATATCTATAAACAGCAAACATAAGATTTGTTGATTTTTTATAACACATTTAACACATCTAGCTTTATCCATGTTGGAATATGTTTGGGTCTCCTAGTTTGACTGAAGAGAAATTTAGTGTGTGTGCATTTGGGTTAACAATTTTAGGAGGAATTGCATACTGCTGAAAAAGACAGGATTCCCAACACTTTGTCCACACAGTATATATTTTATAAATACGTTTTTAAGGAACGCATAAAACAGCATATAAGCACACATTAGGGATATTATGTAGTGAGTTAAAACCCCAGGAGTTGCTTTTCGTTATTTAGGAAACCTTCAATAACTGTATTGGTTTCTGCCTCAGTGGCAGGTCAAATAAATATATTTCTCTATTACTTTATCCTGTACCATTTGTAATGAACATTACTCCAGTAATCTCACCTTTCATTTGAACTTACCTCTCTTAATGTGCTTAAGCTGTCTTTCAGCTTCGTCCCTTTCTTCAGTCAGCCTCAGGCACTGCAGAATTTATACAAAGGGAAGACACTTATATTATAAAATATAAGTGATGAGATATATTAGACTCTGAGAATGAACAGTCTATATAATCAGAATATCATCAGGAATCAGATTTACAGAAAAGCAACTGACAGCGACAATCACCATGAACAGTTTCACACTCGAGTCATTTGAGAACCTCATTAAGGATCAAACTTGGACGTTGAATGTCTCACAGACCAGAATGGGTTTCCTATTGAGTCTGGTTCCTCTCAATGAGTCTCAACTCGGACTCTAATTTACAGATGTAATATGTATATTTGTATATATATATATGCTCAATTTAAGTACATTTAAAAGGTCGGAGTGCATATACCGTACTGTAGATAGATTGGAATCGTATCATTGTGCACCAAAATGTAACCGTCTGTGCATAAAATGACACGAGGTAGAAGCAGTTCGTCTGCAGATGGGTGTGTGCTGCTGTGGCCTGAATAAATCAAAACGCCGGTTATCAGGTTCAGAGAGCTTTAGAAAACTCGAATTTACGCTTCCCTACACGACTTGTACTCTGCTCAAACGTATCATTTCTAACGTGTTTTATTTCGGTTTTGCAGCTGGAGCATCTCTTACCTCGGTCTTGACTCTGTGAGCCTCTCCCTGTTCGCCTCCTCCGCCGGCCTCCATCGCTTCTGCAATGATGAACAAGGTAAGGACACGCGCACAATGGAGCGCTAAAACAGGACATTTATCGTTTTAAAAACAAACAAAAAAAAACCTCGTGACCGTTCTCTAATAAACTGTCCAATCATTTTATATTAAAAAGTATTCGAATGACATTACCATTACCAGACAGCCCTCTCGCATCCATAGCCCTTCGGCAGACGGTGAGAGATCCCACCCGGCAAGGAGCATCAGAGACCCCGCTCTCCCCTCACACAGCGTGCGTGCGCGCGCAGCCAGCCTTTTCGAGACGGGAGCGCGCACGTGCTCGCGCAACGCCGGCCGGGTCGCACGGGCCAAATTTTCAAACACTGATTCTGCAAAGCTCCGCTCATACAAACAACGGGTTATTTACTAAATGTGTGTATATGTAAAGACAAGCAAAATACAACAATTCCTTTGTCTTGGTGAAGGTAATGAATGGTATCTCCAAAGAAACAATACAAAAACGTGACCGAGCTCAGCCAGAGGTCGCTCCGCCCACAGAGTTTTTTCATGTCCATAATGGGACGCTTAATAATACTACAAATTATAAATACATCAAATAGTCAAATAAACGTGAACATTAAAAGGGATAACATTAAAAGTTTTTAATAAAATTTAAAAAAATCAATATTTCTTTACCTATGTTGTCTACTCATTTGTTTAAAAAAAGATCTCAATGAAATGCATTCATGAAAATGGACAATTTAACCAATGTTTGTCAACCATTTTTCATTGTTATTACATTTACATTTACATTTGCAGCATTTGGCAGACGCTCTTATCCAGAGCGACTTACAACTGAGCAATTGAGAGTTAGGGGCCTTGCTCAGAGGCCCCACTAGTGCCAGCTTGGTGGTGGTGGGGTTTTGAACCCATGATCTTCCGGTCTAGAGTCCAACACCTTAACCACTGGGCTACACCACCTCCCACCACCTTATTAAATGGCAGTAGTCAGGAATATCCCCCAAATTATGAAAAATGTATACATAATAATCATAACTGTGAA
The DNA here is from genome assembly GCA_030449085.1 of Kryptopterus vitreolus. Classification (NCBI taxonomy): domain Eukaryota; kingdom Metazoa; phylum Chordata; class Actinopteri; order Siluriformes; family Siluridae; genus Kryptopterus; species Kryptopterus vitreolus. Next base: position 20,617,200 of record JACRUU010000027.1, on the reverse strand, counting down.
CATTAAGTCATGCCTTGATGCCTAAAGACGTCTGAGATATGCACAGGCTCCCTGCCTGAAGATCAGATAAAGCAGTAGAAGATGAATGAATGACTTCTGTCTCCACTTTATATGGAAGGAACGTGAAGTTTGGAGTTGGTAGGTAGAGAGATCATTTTCTTCTTTCTCCATTATGGATCGCCACTGCGTATCATCCTTCTCTACACTTCCCTGTCCTTTAAAATGTGCCTTTTTCACCCCAACTACCTGCATGTCTTCCATAACTACATCCATAAACCTCCTCCATTGGCCTTCCTCTTTTCCCCCTGCCTGGCACCTCCATCCTCAGAATTAGTTTCCCCCGTGTCCCTCCTCTGCACATGCCCAAACTGTCTGAATCTGGCTTCCCTCAACCCCTTTCAAAAAAATGTGCTGTCCGTCTAATAAATATTATTAATGTTATATTTTTATTTAATTTATTAGAGGGGTCAATTAATTCCTTATTTTAAAAAATACATGCTTCGACCTGAACTACCAAAATATATACAATAAAAGCAATGTAGAAATAATTCATGTAGTAAAAATAGTAGTCTCCATTTATTCAATAAACAATTATTTATACAGTTTTTATTTGAAAAAATATGGTACTATGAAAATAGAAAAAAAAACACTAATAAAATAAAAAAAACAGTGATATAAATTCAATTATAAAAAAAGATGAAATATTGAAGTACTTCATCCACGTGTATTTACAGTTGGACATGCATGATAGTGATCTCAGCTGGTGTTAAAAGAGGATGTGCAGCCAGCAATGCAGATCCACACAATAACGTGAAAACATTGCTATGATTACAAGATCATTATTCTTGTTCAGCAACTATTTACTTCTCTTCAGAAACATCCTTAGTAAACACTGGCCCTGAAAGAATGAAAAGGAAGAGAATCAGACTTCAAAAATAAAAATGCAAACACTGCGAATGAACGACTGATTTAAATGATATGATATTTGACCTAGTTAAGCGTCAGTAATGTGCAAACATGCTTTTGTCTATCAAGTAGAAATAAATGTTAAACATGTTAAACTATTTTACAACTTACCTGGAAAAAGCTGCAATGGTAATTACAGCCAGAACCAGCTCCAGAGCGTAGAAGCAGAGTAGGATAGCACTGAGGATAAATTCAAGGCGCAGTATAAAAGTCTGTAGGAGCAGGTAGTAGACGCTTAGAACCGCACAGGGCACCAAGATCCCGACACTAACAGTGAGCATCAGAGAGCGCTCACACAGGTTTCCTTTCCAGCCTGAAATGAACAGGATTTTAATCAGCAAGCTATCAAGTGTAAATTATAAACTTTAAATTATAAGGAACAAATATGGAGCTAAATTTATACATTCCTTTATACAATTTTAAATCCTCTTTATCTTTGTAGAGCTTCTTTGAGACTATTATGCCCTTTGTTAAAAGTGCTATACAAATGAAAATGATTGAATTGCTACAAAATACCAGAATATTAATACCAGCATTATTTTTCCACTGACCATAAAACAGTCGTAGTGCTTCAAGACCAACGTAGAGAAGCAACAGAACAATATCCAATATGAGATTAGCTTGAGGGTATGGCAGCAATATTCCTAAAGTGGTGAATATTCAAAAATAATATCAATGGGGAAATATAGAAACCAGGAAATTGAAAAGTAAATGATTAAAACATGACGTAGGATAAAAACAAAACCAATCTAACCCATCTCTCTGCATGTACTCTGGGAAGTTTTTCTTTTATTAAAGAGTAGTCATTACTTGAAAAGTTCATAAATTGAACCAGGTTCGATCTGTCATTTTTGACCATTTCCTGACCAATAGTTTATTGTTAAAAAACATTAAAAGCAATTAATCGGACACATTTTCTTCACTGGTGCTGTGTAATTTAATCAATACAAAGATCAACTTAGTGATCTTTAATTCCTATATTTCTTAAAGCAGGGGTCACCAACGTGGTGCCCACGGGCACCAGGTCGCCCCCAATGACCACATGAGTAGCTCTCAGGCCTGTTCTAAAAACTCATCAGTGAGATACATCTAAAATGTTAGTTAACGTCATTGTGGACTCACAATAGTTAACTCACAATACTTATTGTGAGAAATCATCAGTGTCATTAATTATAATATAACTAAAGGCAAATATATTATTTCAGAAGAGTGCGTCAAACTGGTAGCCCTTAGTATGACTCAATGTGCATGAAGTAGATCTCAGGTTCAAAAAGGTTGGTGACCCATGTCTTACAGTAAGCCAACTGATGATAAGGTGCTCCAAATCACCATCATTTACCTTTATAGATGAACATCAGAATTTCTGCAATAAAGAAGGCAGCAAAATACCAACTGTTCAAATAAAACAAGATCTGTAGGGGCATAGAGGACAACTGGGATTTTGTTAAGAAACCCTATAGCAAAAAATGTTTTTTTTTTTTTTCTTTTTTTCTTTTTTTCTAATTTGATTTTTCATGCCAGATATGTGGGGGGGGGGGGCTGGGGGGGGGGGGGGGGGGGGGGGGCATGGTGGCTTAGTGGTTAGCAAGTTTGCCTCACACCGCCAGGGTCCGGGTTCGATTCCCGTCTCGGCCATGTGTGTGTGAGTTTGCAATGTTCTCCCCGTGCCTCAGGGGGTTTTTTTTTCACCGGGTTCTCCGGTTTCCCCCCGGTCCAAAAACATGCACGGTAGGTTGATTGGCACCTTGGAAAATTGTCCCTAGTGTATGAGTGTGTGTGTGTAAGTGTGTGTGTGTGTGTGCCCTGCGATGGGTTGGCATTCCATACAGGGTGTATCCTGCCTTAATGCCCATAGACGGCTGAGATAGGCACAGGCTCCCCGTGACCCGAGGGAAGATCGGATATAGCGGTAGAAGATGAATGAATGAATGAATGGCAGATATGAGAATAATCAGAAAATTATTGTCATAGTTTTATTTTTAAGCTAAAACTTCAGTGGCGCTTCACTCTGTAAGGAGAACATTCAGGACAGACTTCTCTGTGAAAACTGAGAAGCAACTGAACTGACTCTGACCTGCAGAATATCCTGGAAGTCTCAAGTGCAGAACAGTTTTTAAAATCTCTTATTACAGCATTACAAGCATAAGGCTGTATTGCTTATTTCTTAGATAGCTGTTTAAACTTTAACTATATTGTGCTTTAAATGTGGTTGTTTCTATGTTTTCATAATACTATATGTTGTATTGAACTAGAAACAGTTTAAACAACTGAAAACTGAAATACATCCATCCAGAACACAAAATCATAAATGAGGGATCCCATGGCAATTTTGGTACTTTCATCCCATGGGCCTTAATCAAGTTTGACTATTCGCCATTCATAGAAAACGACTTAGCATCTGTGCTCGAAATTGTATGCACTGAAAATGATTAAAAAAAATAATACAAAGGGGAGCATGAAAGGATACGATAGGGTTCCGTCCTGAAAAGAGAGAGACACATGTTACTATCCTGTATGACATTAACATATAGTTTAATATATAGTTTTAAACTGAACTTTGATGTGAAACAATCAAACTTGTGCTGATTTATAGTTTATAACATCCAGTATAAATGGAATGATCACATCGCTGAACACATTTATAATCCAAATATTCAAACACTTCTGGAATATACACAATTATTATAATAAATCTAGCTCTTATAGCTGCTTGAGAAAAGCAGTGCTGTTACAAGTAAACATAACGGCACAAGTCGCCATTTGGATAGCAGACACATGCCACTTTTTCTACATATTTCTATTGATCTTCACAATAAACACATATGTAGAACATGGATTTCTTGTCATTTTGCTGGATGTAAAACCAATAAAAAGGAAGGATTTAAATAAATTTTGTAAGCGTCTTACCGTGGGCCGCCATATTGGAATGCCATGGAGACGGCGTCGCATTACGAGCGCGACTGTTACAAGTTCTCCAATGAAAATCTGTTAAGTAGTCATGTGACGGTGACCCAATCAGAAGCCAGATAATGGGCATGCGCATTAAAACAGTGGCGCTGTAGATAGCGGCTCATTTACTCGCACCGTCTCAGCAGAGATGAGAAGATTGAATTATTTTGGTCACTTGGTTCTTTCAATCTTATTCATCAAAATAAACTAAATCTTTTGAGTTCCTACACACATCTACAAAACACGAATAGTACATTGATTTATATATATATGTATGTACATAACGTACATGGCAGTCACGTGACAATGAGCGTACTTCTGTTTCATGTACCATAAGCTTTACAGATTCTGCAATGCTTGTTCATGATCCTCCAGTCTAACATAAAATAAAATGAGCAAAATGTGCATGACCAACCCTGTCTCAGTAAAACCAAGAACAAATAGCCACACCTGTGTGTTTTTGTATGTATGGATTATGCATCCTGATTTTCACACTCTGTTTTCAACTTCTATATAAAATACAGAATTCTCCATTCATTCTATTTGAACAATGATTCAATACACCGACGTATAACTGACTATTAATTAATCAATTATCTAATTGTGTCTATTATTTAAGATAGGACACTAGCATACCTATAGACAATCTCTGTGTCTCACACACACACACACACACACACACACACACACACACACACACACACACACACACACACACACACACACACACACACACACGTCAAAAGAAATCTGCAAATGTCCAGTACAGTTTAATATACATTAAAAAGTCATTTTAATAATACATTTCCTAACATAAGACATATGTTTTAATTTTTAAATCATTTGAAAACAATTTTGTTACAGGATTGTAAAAGTACAAAGAAGGAACAATTAACTCCAAGATTCAGTCGTTGTTTGAGTTTTCTCTGCTACTTGGGACGACCGGAAGCCGTTCGTTTCAGTCAGACCCCTGTAGGAGGTTTGAGATCATGAGGTCCCAGTCCACTTTTCGCCCATAAAAGTGTCCCACGTGTATTACAGCCTTACAATTATGCCCAAATTACTTCTTATTTTCCAAAGTTACACTTTTTTCCTTGTGTTCCTTAAAATGAAAAAATAAATTAAAAAGAGACAAAAAGTTTCATTTTGATAAGAATGATGACAGGAAAATGACAATTAAGACCAAACTGGTTAAAAGAAACAAAACAGCAGACAGACTGTACCTTCACTTTCTGATGATGTGATGGACTTCTGCAGTGCTCATCTTTTGCTTCCTCTTCACTGGCATAAATGACATTACACAAGCTACAGAAGTAGCCCACTACAGGCCGAACAAACTCAGTTCCTGTGAATAAAAACACCAGAACTTGGTTCTATGAAGCAATACAAGTTGTACACATCAGACAGTGTAATATGTAACAACAGAAAATAAAAATATTAACTTAAACTTCATACCTATTGGCCTATCTATATCAATAGACTCATTTGAAGACAGTGTGTTGCCATTTAATGCATTACTCTGCTGCTTATCAGTGGACTCCTACAATAAAAAGCAAAATAAATCAAGAAAAAAAAGAAATTAATAAATAAAATCCATAACGTATCCGAAATCTTTCCAAAACCCTCCATAATGTTTGTGGTTTTAAATTTATGAGTAAGATTTATATTCACCCTTGATATTTCGTCCTTTCTGATCTCTTCATCATCATCATCGTCGTCACCATCATCACCAGACTCAAAAGTAAGCCTGAAGAAAGACAAGTGAAGTGCAAGCAAGAGCAAAATGTATTAAATACATATATAGACAAGAAGGACATGTATAACATTTCACTCCATGTTCTGTAACAAACCAAATGAAGAAACAACAAATACACCCAAATATCACCCAGAACAAAAGTTCTCTTAAAAGAATATTAATTGTGTTTTATAGAAGAAAGACCCTCATTCTATACATGAATGTATGTGTATGTAATACAACATTTACAGAGAAATTTTACATTTAATAATAATTAATCTCCTTAATAACCAGTACAGGATACATCTTAATGGAAAATTCCTTTGCCGTTCCTCAGATTCAGGAACATTTGGCCATGTCAAAAAAAAAATCTCTCGTTAATACTCTTACTTGTCAGGTATGACTGATAGGGTTTAAAAGATTTACCCTTCTGGTAGATGGCAGTATTTCTCAGTCACGGTTATCTTCAGGATGTTACCACGCAGAACAATATCTCGATTTTTAGAATCAGCTGCAACTCTGTCAGCATCGGTTGCAAGTGTCATCTCCACAAACCCCTTGGAAAATGACAGAACAATTTACTGTGCTTATTTTATTTATTTGATTTGGTCATATGGTGCAGATAAAGGTAGAGACACTTTGTCAGGAACAGTATATTATCTTCAACAAAGAGAGAAAATAACATGGAACTACCCCGTATATGAAATAAATATAAAAATGCAAATGATTGTAAATTTTTTGCAGTTTAAACACCTGTAAAACTTGTGATAAAAACGTGATTTTTAACTTATTCAAAGTTATCATTTGTAGACAAATTCTCCATCCTTATAAATACAAGTTGACAATCCAAAATGAGAACAAAGCTTACTCTTATTTACCATTTTGCAACTGCGAAATAGCACATAGTGGGTTACGTCTCCATAACGTTTTATGATGTTCATAAAATCTGAGTCTGTATAGTATTCAGTGCTTGGTAAATTCCTGATCTCAAGGACTTTCCCAAAGTTTTCCTGAAATATAAAAAAAAAGTAATTACTAGATGTAATAATAATAATAATAATAGAAATCCTATAATATCCTGAAATAATGTACATAAAATGAGCAATAAAAATGTCTGTTACTGTCTCAGTGTCCTGTTCCTCTTTAGGTTGATCAATAGCATCGTCGAGATTCACTGAGGCGCCGAGTTCTTCAGTTGTTTTTCTACGACTTTCTTCTTTAGCTGATTCACATTCTTCCTCATTTTGCATCGTATTGCAAATAGCAGTGCAAATAATTTCCTTAAATTATAACAAAAAAATATAAATAATCAATCTTCAATTTTGTCACAGTAATGTCACATTGGTGTAGGACAAGATGCCAATAAAATGGCAAAAATAAGACAATTAACCTCAGTTTCTTCTTCAGGTGATTCCGATTTGTTATCAATTTCTTTCATATCGCAAACAGTATTTGTGGATAGAGCTATTTTGTCCGATGTTTCCTAAAAAAAATAGATGTGTGTGTGTATATATTACATATCAACCATGATATTACACATCAACCATATAGTCAGTATATTTCAGTTGTGTATTAATCTGTATGAAACAAGATCAGCTCCTCCAAATATGCACTGGAAATAAAACGGCAAAAGTAAGAACCAACCTCAGTTTTTGGGCTTGACACCTTTGGTTCATCCGATTCTGGAAAGTATAAAAAGGGCAGAAAATAAGTATATAGACCTGCTATGTAAGAGATCAAATGAAAATAAACAGAAAATAAGAAAAAAGCTGCTGTGTTCTGACAGTTATGAAATGTTACCTTGACAATCTGAAAAATTTTCTTCCGTGAATTCATCCAAGGTCACACAATGTTTGAGGATTGTGGGTAAGTCGTTATCATCCTGTGGAGAGAGACAAAAAAGTTCAAATAGATGTTTCTATATGTTCATTGACCGCCTTTAAGGAACAACTGTACATCTGCATTATGTACAGCATTCAAGCAATTAATTAATGTTACTGTTCATTAATGTTACTGTCCCTATCGGCCATGAAACTTTGTAAATAATTACAATTTACATTTTTTTTTAATTTTTATATTTACTTTATATTTAATTTGAACAGTTCTACTTTGTTTAAATTTTGTTCCAAACATTGGTATTTATTAATAAATATAAAGACATTGCCATTATTTAATTTCTTTTTTTTTCATGCCATAGTAATAATCTGGAATAAGTATCATATCAAAGTCAGAATCTTTGGTGTCGTGATAACACTTTTATCTACACGATTTTATACATTCAACCTGTGGCACATGATCGTCTTACTGGTTGTCTATTGGATATCTCACAATCATCTGACAACTTCAAGAAAAAGAAGTGCACTGATGTTCCTTACTTCTTGGTCTGCTTGCTCTTCAGAGTCTTGGCCCTTAAGCAAACTGTTTGAAGTGTCTACATTTGGAGAATCTCCTTCAGTCTTTTCTTGTTCCTCCATACAAACGTCTGTTGTATCCATTTGTTCTGACGGTATACTCTCCTGGTCACTTGTATTCTCATGGTCATCAATGTCATGGGCCAGTTCTTCACCATCATCTGCTATCACTTCTACTCCCTCAAGGTCACTGTCTGAATCCATGCTTTCATCACAGCTGTTGCTCAAACTTCTTAGTTCTTCTGCATCTATGCTTGCTGTTTTGACATCAATAAGAGCGGAGCTTGGTGAATGGCATGTATGTGTAGAAATAGAGTCCTCCTTGGATTTTTGGGAATCTTTTTGCTTTTTATCATGACAACTCGGAGAAGAGGAGGACCTTTCTGATGAATGATTTGTTTTGGGGCTAGAATGAGTCCTCTCAGATGAGCGCTTTCTCTTGGGGCTAGAATGAGTCCTCTCTGATGAGCGTCGTCTATTAGGGCTAGAATGTTTTCTCCCTGGACTAGTGGAGTCCCTCTGATAGCTGTGCTTGCCTGGACTAGATCGTTTTCTTTTGAGGCCGGATTGAGTCCTTTCTGAAGAATGTTTCCTACTGGGGCTAGAATGAGTCCTCTCTGAAGAACATTTCCTACTTGGGCTAGAATGAGTCTTTTCTGGCGAACGTTTCCTATTGGGGCTAGAATGAGTCCTCTCTGAAGAACATTTCCTATTGGGGCTAGAATGAGTCTTCTCTGATGAGCGTCGTCTATTAGGGCTAGAATGTTTTCTCCCTGGACTAGTGGAGTCCCTCTGATAGCTGTGCTTGCCTGGACTAGATCTTTTATGGGTGTGAGAACTACAGGATTTTGCTTTGTCATTACATTCTGCATCTCTGCGGACAAACAAGGAACAAAAAACATTTTCGATACAAGACTGATTGTGCATAGAATTGTTTGCAACATCTGCACATATCAGCATTTTATTATAAATATAAAACATACTGATGGCCCATTATATTTACATTCTGGTTTGATATCACAGTCCTAAAAAGTATTGCACACTTTTCTACGGCTCCATGAGACAAATAACCCATGCATGGATCACATCTGTATAAATGCATAAACACTACTTGCCTTAGTGAGTTGTATTCAGAAGAGAAGGTGACTTTAATTAATTTGCCTTTTAATTTCAGTTGCTTGGCTGAGTAGTGTTCAACTAATTTCTTGGCATCTGCTAAACAAGCCATTTCCACATAGCCCTGTAAAACAAAAAGTGATACATCAGTAATGTTCACCTGACAATTTGACATTTTTCTAAAATGCAACATTTATGGGCCCGAAAATAAAATGTTTCAATTTCCTTTATTAGGGTTCGGATGATTTTTATAATCATTTTTATCAAAATGCATGACACATTCAAATGTAAGAACAATGTTAGCAGTAAGCATTAAAGAAATTGTCATTTGATTCACATTTAGACTTAAAGATCAAATTTCCATACCTGGTTTGGCAGAAACAAAGATTTCCTGATAGATCCGAAGCGTTTGGCAATGGCAGTCAACTCTGAAGTAATACCATCTCCAACAGGTAACGGTGTGAGACTCACAACCCGAGAACTCCGCTACATTATAAAGAAGAAAAAAAAAACCTCAATAGCTACTGAATTAAAAAATATTTAAATAGACAACATTAACCTACTTCTTTCCCTTGTGATTTCTTCGTGTCTGATGTACTTTCTTTTGAGGCTCCATCTTGAACAAGAAACAGCATATTACTATATGACAGTTTAAATAATGTTGTCAGGAGAAGACAAGGATTTTTACCTCTTGTGTCAGCGGAGGTGTGACCACTTCTTAAAAAAAAAAAAAAAAAAAAAAAAAAAAAAAGATCTTGGTTAATCTTGGAATTAAGTGCATTTTTAAGAAGAATATTTCCAAATCTTGACCATTTCTTTACCTTCTAGCAGACTGAACAGTCCCGTCCCACTCTGGGTACCTACAGAAACGTATAGATGTTTTAAACACTATAAATGTATTTAAAAATCACATCAATACATTAAGTTAAAAGTTCTATGCTGATTGAGGATGGACTTACTTTTCCATAAGATCAAGCTGACTCTTAGCATGCTGACCACTAATAAAATGTCCAGACCAGCCCTATTTAAAAAATAATAGTAAATTTAATATTTAAATGAGTAGACAAAAATTAGCACACAATTACCGTAGTTCAAATATAGAAAACAATAGAATATTCAGTTCTATTATATATTATAATAATTTGTACAGTGTATTCAGTAAAACATATTGCACTAAACATGCATTTTAATATATGAATTTATGCACAAGTGTGTCCAGCAAGACAATTTAGTTATTTAAACTAGGAAGGCTTACAGCTACATGATTGCAAAAAATACTGCAAAATTGTTTTTTTTTGGTTGCCTCTGTCAAGAATACTTAACCTTTTCAGAAAAGACTGTGACATTGCAGAGAACACACAGGTAAGGAAAAATTGGGGGACTGGTGCCATTGAAGTCTGATGCCTCCTTCCTGGTTGGAACCTTGTAAACTTACAAGACATTAAAAGAAATTAATAGATTCCTTCCTAATACAATCCTTTGTTTTCAAATATAAAAAATAAAATGTATTTCAATACATTTTAATCCTTAGAACAATTTTTTTTATGTTAATTAATTGTGATGCTCCTGAAGAGTCATTTGATGTTCAAGATGACACGAAGATGCTTACCTTCAGCACTTTTAATCCTAAAATTACAAGAATATAATATTAAAGAAATGTGATTAGAAATGTGTGTGTATTATATATATATATATATATATATATATATATATATATATATATATCGATATCTATATATATATATATATATATATATATATCTATCTCTATTATATATATATATATATATATATATATATATAGATCTAATATATATATCTAATATATATATATATATATATATATATATATATATCTATAATATATATATATATCTATATATATAATTATTATTTTTATTTTTTTGTTTACCCTTTTTGAAGATTCGGTAGTCTGATCCCACCTTGGGAACCTACAAAAATAATTAATGATAAATTCATTGAAAAAGTTCAAACTCTGCCTGAGAATTCTGATCTCTTTATTACTAATCAACACACAAATATGTATTGAAATATTACTTTCATGGCTAAACGCACTCACTTTTTGACTAGATTAAGCTGACCTTTTGCATGCTTACTACCCCGTCGAACATGTGAAATCCAGTCCTATAAAGATTAGGGGTAAGAAAGAAAAACATCCACATAGCAAAGAAATAAATGCATTACTAAAAGACAGTATACACATGTTGTACATTTATATTCAAGATTATTACATCCACCACTGACGGGAACATTCTTTTGTATTGTACACTAAGGTTCATCAGTATTTGGTGGACTATATATATATATATATATATATATATATGATATATATATATATATATACTATATATATATATATATATATAAGAGAAACAACCCTAGAAAGAGGATAGATCAATATATCAAAGTAATATCTAAAAAAAATTTAAAGCAAATCTTTTTAATTAGATAGAAAAAACTAATTATTATTACCATACTCTGACCTAAACAAGAAGACTCTTTTCAAATCCTAGAAACTTATATAGTGAGCAGCTTCAGGATAGTAGGATAAGGTATGGTTTGGGCTCTGGCTAGGCCATCAAAACAATAAACTCTTTTGGTTAAGCTATCCTTTACCGGATAACATGCGTTTACTTTATAAATTCCTTTACGCCATCCTTATTAGCCTCAGATTCTGTTCAATAAGAGCGTGAAATTTGTTAATTATTTAGAACCTTAGAAGCAAGATAAAAAAAAACAAAAAAAAGAAAAAATAAAAATCATTTCCGTACAGGGAGGGTAAAGTATAAAAAGCTTTTACTAATAAAAAAGGTAAATAATCAATAAAAAAGGTAAATAATTAGCAAAACATATAAAAACGTTTGTAACTTGCAATTAGGTAATGATGAGTTACGTTAAAAATTTTTCTTAAGCAATTAGGTGATTTTTCAAAATTTGTTGGACACTCTATAGTTAAAACATATATATGTTTATTCATTAGCCATGAACCAATACTGATCAACCGAATTATCTGCATCAAGCATCTGTGCTGTGCACTGAGCCTGCTTCAGGATTTTTCAGTAGTAGATGTAAGAAACACGGTTGAATGGTAATGGTTTGGGGATAAAGAAATAAACTCTAACATGGCTAGGCCATTCTAAAACAATAAACTTCTTTTGGTTAAGCTATCCTTTACCGGATAGACATGCGTTTACTTTATAAATTTGGGGTTAAAAGCCTTTACGCCATCAGCTTATTAGCCTCAATACGAAATTCTGTTCATTCTGATAAGAGCGTGATGTTCTGTTTTTTCAATTTGTTGATATACCATGAACCTCATTAGAAGCCCAACATTGTTAGTGAAGGAATCTAATAAGGTTTAAAAAAAAAAAATAAAAAAAAAAAAAAAAAAAAATTGATAATTATATTAAAATTTTCAAGATGAAATCCTAACAGACCTAAATCCTAAAGTTCACTACAGTCGATAAAAATGCCCTCTTAAAAAAATTTAACCAAGATAATTCATGTCAGTATTTTTACTATTCTCAATAAAAAAGGTAAATAATTAGAAAAATGTTCTTGCATAACGTTAACTTAATTAGGTGATTTTTTTTGCACTCTATCAAAACATTATAGTTTATTCATTAGCCATTACTGAAACTGCACAAGCATCTCCTGTGCACAGCCTGCTTCAGGATTTTAGTAGGATTGGTAATGGTTTGGGCTCTGGCTAGGCCATTCTAAAACAATAAACTTCTTTTGGTTAAGCTATCCTTTACCGGATAGACATGCGTTTACTTTATAAATTCCTTTACGCCATCAGCTTATTAGCCTCAATACGAAATTCTGTTCATTCTGATAAGAGCGTGATGTTCTGTTTTTTCAATTTGTTGATATACCATGAACCTCATTAGAAGCCCAACGTCTAATAAGGTTTAAAAAAAAAAAATAAAAAAAAAAAAAAAAAAAAAAAAAATTCCCACCGGAAGAAAACCAAGTTAATGTGAAGTCTATGTAATAAAATGATCCGTATTTGGGGTTAAAAATTTTGCATTGTCGTTAAAATTATTGCAATATTTTCGCTACTATTCGATATATCATCTAGCCCAAGTGCACAATTATATAACCAGGCTAGTTTTACTTTTACAACGCCCCCCCCCCCAAATATTTTGGAATGTTTTCCAGTTCAAAATGATTTTAGGTGATTTATCTTGGTTAAAAATTTTTACATCACAAAAACATGACATTTTAACTGGGGTGTGCAGACTTTTTTTATTTCATCATACAACCAAAGCAAATTCACGCCGACTAAATCCAGTAATTGAAGATATATAAAATAAAATAAAAAAAACACACAAACACACACGCAAAACACTGTGCATTAGGGATATTATAGGAGCAGCATTTCCCAATAAACTTACCGGTGTGCACGTTTGCTGACGAGGTGATGTAAGGATGGCTGTAAGTAAACTCAAGAAACTACTTACCTTTCTAGAAGTTATAGGGACGTCACAGAGTGAGCACATGTATGGGAAAAGTGGGGGGATTTTGCAGTTGTAATCAAAGGCCTCTTTCCTTCTAGGTATGGTAACAGGTGGCTCTAATTTCAGAGAAAGCAAAGGCCTCGGTTTGGAGTCAAAAGAAGTGTATGATGAGGACATAGTCGATTCTGTGGTGTTGCTGTATTGGTCACTGTCATGGGGGATGCTGTAGTCTGGATCGCTGAAGCTTTTACTCCTGGAGCTCCTTGTACAGGGTGCGACAGAAGTCAACAGTCGAGGATTTCCCCATCGGTCTTGCCAACTCTGAACTTGCTCTGGAGGAAGAGGGTACAATGGTTGCGCAGGAGATTCGAGGGGGTACTCGATGGGTTTCGAGTGGCTGCTCCCCTCCCAGGCGTAACTCGAGGGGTCATCCAGAGGCTGACTTGTGCTGGGCCTAGATGATGAAGTGCTGGACAACTTACGTTCTTTAACCTGTAAAAGCAGTTTGGGAAGGGTCTCGACAGTGATGAGATGCCCTGGAAGTTCGGCAAGGTGGGCAAGGTCGTTCGGTTCCAGTCCACAGCTGTGAAGAAAGGACAAAGCCATCCCGGATAATTGGACAGGCGTGTCTACAGTTCTGCTGGAGGACGCTGTAGAGCACTGTTGCTCGTGTGCCGTGGATCTAGTGCTCGGCTGGTATGTATGGGAATGTCTCTGGTAGGAATCTGGATACATGTCTTGGTGTGTTGATGCATCATCCCCTGTGTTTGTGTAGGGGTATTGTTGAGACATGTCGAAGGTCTGGAGATTTCCAGATGAGGAAACAGCAAAGAAAGTAGTTGAACTACAAAAGCAGTTTTTTAATGGAAGAGGAGTTGATGCTGGTCGAGTTGCAGACTATTATTCACCTGTCGATAAAGGTTGTAGATAAGAAGAAAATCAAGGTCCTTCCTGGAGCCAAGTAACAACTTGGGCTTACCTCCAAGCATCAGTGAAAAGGGTATGTTGATAATTGCAAGTCTAGCTAAACGATGCTTTCTGATCTTGAAGGAATCTTCACGACAGCTGTGCATTTAATAAAAATCTGTATGCCAAGGTGTTCTCTTCACTAGTCTGTTTAAGGATTAATGAAACGCTCATAATAAAAATGTAATGGACTAGACGCCAGTTGCTGCTAAAAACCTTATATTGAAATAAAGAAACAACAGCTAGAATAAAAATAGATGCTATTGTTTAAACACAATACCAACAATCTATAGCTTATGGGCTACTTGAGGTCTATGTCACATGGTTCCCAAGCACAGTGGCAAGATTGTCAAAAATCACATCACTGCCAGGACTCCACAAAGACCTCTGTGACACTGAGCTGATTACTAAATAATAAAACTTGATGGGATTTTGTACAATGATCTATTGTCTTTTTTTGGCTTGTGTTATTTCTGGTGAATATTTTACTAAATATTTCATTAGCGTTCCGTTATGCTGATGACACACACCTGAATGTTTCACCAAAGCCAGATACGACATCCAAGTTACGTAAAGTTATAAATACCGAATATCTTTTATGTTTCTGTTACCTCTAGTTTGGTTCTTTGGTGAACTGGAATTTTAGATGCCATCACAGTCCCCCATCTTACTCTGTTGTTAGATGTGTTATCTCTTTTACAATGACAAATTCGAAGCTAATCTAATATTTTAGCTATGTTGTTATTGGCCTTGAGACCTTTATTAACCTGGATTTTGTCCACATACGTATAGTGTAGTATAGTGTTGGATTGTTGTTTGGGAATTGAAAATTCAATTGAATTGGAATTCATCTTATTCATCCGATTCCTCTTAATGATTCCTTGGTGCATTTTTTCAGCTGGTAATATAAACATCAATTTACAAGATGAGACGCGGGAAGTGGTTAAAAAAAATAGTTAGGCTAATCTTTGTAAAAGCCAAACACGTAGCCAAGTGTAATTCTTGTAATAAACTAACATGTTGGTCATGACGCTTTGCATGCAACATTGACCTAAGCATCTGCGGGTGGTTCACTGTTCGGAATCAAAACTGGGAATCGATAAAATTTAAATGATTCACAAACCCTACAAATTACAATCAGATCTCAGTTTCATTTCAACACAATTTTACTTTTTTCAACTTTACATTTACATTCTTAAACCCAGTCATTAAGGTTGCACAACCCAGTGCATTCCTAGCCCGGATAAATGGGAAGGTGTCGTGTTAGGAAGAGCATCCCGCTTAAAACGTGTGCCAAACCAAATATGTGGATCACAAACACTGTGGCGACCATTAACGGGAGAAGAAGCCGACATTTACATTCTCAATTTGAAAAACATGATCTGGAGCACATGTTCCTCCTGCCCCCCAAACAACAAACCCGTTCTCTTGTTATTCATATCAAGACATTAAATATCTTGATATAGATTGCTTTCTAAAGGCACATCACACTGTGCAACATGGGGACACACGGATCTAAATGTATGAAGGCTGTACGATGACAACATTCAATCATAGCGTGTGATGCAAGTAATAGATAAATATTAAATGTAGGTTGTAGAACACAGGCTTTCTTTGGTTGTAAGAACATGACAACCGACCGTTTTGAACAGCTCTTATCATTGCGGAGCGAAAGAAATTGCACCATTGTTTTATATTTTTCTGGGAATCCCAAAATCATACAACGTGTATCAGGGTATATGAATTAGAGCAAATATAAAGTGCAGTAACCAGACACAGTCCAATGTGAGACGTAGATTTCCAGGAGCATGAACAACGCTGACCTTTGGGAGATGAGAGGAGTGAGGAGAAATGTCTGGCAAAGCAACAAATTCAAGGAAATTGAATATAGTGCGGCAAACATTAAAGGGAGTGAAGACGGTAAAGTACACATGATGGAGATACCGTACTGCAGGCTAGAGGGCCGTTCACCAATGTTCACTGTACTTCATGACAAAACCTGTTACCCAAACGTAACAAGGTTTAATACATAATCAACTGAAGGACATCAACAATGAAGAATATTAACGTGTTTTCAAACGTCATACAAAGTTTCACAAATCAAAAGTAGAGCAACTTTGAATATGATTATAACACATCCAATATATATATATATATATATATATATATATATATATATATATATATATATATATATATATATATATATATATATTTTTTTTTTTTTTTCATTCATTCATTCATCAAAATATATTTTTTTTTAAAGCCACCGTGCATACTCTATCTATATCTAACCGCTTTATCCGATCTTCCATCGGGTCACGGGGAGCCTGTGCCTATCTCAGGCGTCTACCCTGGATGGAATGCCAACCCATCGCAGGGCACACACACACACATTCACACACACATTCATACACACATTCATACACAAGGGACAATTTTCCAAGGTGCCAATCAACCTACCATGCATGTTTTTGGACTGGGGGGAAACCGGAGAACCCAGAGAAAAAAAACCCCTGAGGCACAGGGAGAACATGCAAACTCCACACACACACATGACCGAGACGGGAATCGAATCCTGGATCCTGGCGGTGTGAGGCGAACGTGCTAACCACTACGCCACCGTGCCCCTATATATATATATATATATATATATATATATAGATATATATATATATATATATATATATATATATATATATATATATATATATATATATATATACATATATATACACCATGGTTTATATATATATATATATATATCTATATATATCTATATATATATATATATATATATATATATAGTATGTATCTATGTTTTAGTATAGTCGAAAATTTTTTGAATTTTTTACAAAAATATGAATTATAAATAGAAATAGAATATTCATTACATTTATACAGTTTACAACTTTAGTTGTGTGTAACGAAGTGATTGGTAGAAATGAAAACATTAAACATTGCTTTAGAATCCAGAGACAGAGATATGATACACTGAGAAAAGCCGTCACAGAGCAACAGAAAGTACAAGACTTTATGACGTTACACTCATAAATAAAGCATATGAGATTCTATAATATTTTTTGTCTACAAATAAATAAACATACGCCTAAAAAAATATTCCCCGAAAAGAAGCAATTAAGACTTTTTAAAAACACGTCCTGTTCAGTTTAATACACAGCTAGCTAAATGACTAGCTTGTCCTTTTGACTGAAATCACCGCGGTTTGAGCTTCAACTAACAGATTTTCGATTAAACTTCAAAACTAAACGTGTGTTCGGAACAAACAAAGTAAAATATATGCATATAAATGTAAATATAACATACCTTTTAGTGAATTTAACCTTGTGCACGTAGAAGAGCAGGTCGGCTAATAGAAGTCCCGTCCGCAGGATGAAATCAAATGAGAGGCAAAGTAAAAGCCTCTATATGGCGCACACCCGAAATGCCATGCCATATATATATATATATATATATATATATATATATATATATATATATATATATATATATATATATATATAGATATACAATACACCACACACACACAGAATTTCTTAATTTAGAATTTATACATTAATTAAAATGATATATATATATATATATATGTGTGTGTGTGTGTGTGTGTGTGTGTTGTGTAATGTATGGGAGTTTAATTTTTTTAATGAATTACTAAGAATAATCTCTTAGTATTATTAATATTAATACTATTATAATATTATATATCTATAAAGATGAAATTTGCATTTTCAGGGGGTCAGACACTCAGATTCAAGTCGGACATTCAAGGACACCGTTACAATTCCTTGTATATTTTGGAGGAACATAGTAATGACAATTAGACAGCATTTTCAGAATAACGATAATTTTGATCCATAGGCAAAACTTGCATAGCTTCAGGTCATTGTCCTGTAGATGCCTACCAAGGTTGATATTAGTGCTCTAAGTTGTTGGTGAGATAAAGGCTCTTGTCCTAGTTGTAACTTATGGGCAAAATGCATGCTGTTTAGAATACTCAATGTAAGTCACAGGTTTATGTTATGTTCTAATACATTTCTAATGGGACAATTCATCAAAAATGGGCTTGTGCTTAAAAACTGAACAATGTATGTGTGATTAAGTAACATGTTTGTAGTTAGAGAAAATGACAGATTTTTTTCCAGACTAGTATAAAAGGAATTCATTTCTTATGTATACTTTTCATTCAGTAGGTCCACAGATTGGACAAAATGTTTGAAGAATAGCAATAATTAGAATTATATGTAAGAATTTACATCATGTTATTGAAGTTTCTAATCAGATTAGACAGAGTTGTTGCCAAGCCACAGCCTCACTTCCTGATGTGCTGTCAGAATCTTTTAGTACAGGAGAAACATTTGCATGACAACTTTTGTTAGGTATCCTCTTCACATTTGCTACTATTATCAAACAATAAGTAAACGTAGAATAACATTTACTTTACTATAAATATACTATATGTTTTAAATAATTTTTTTTATCAGAATCACTAATTTCTTTTTGTGATTTCCAGATGAAAATTAGTTACAGCAAAAAAAAAAAAAATTCTTTACATTTTATTCGAGGGGTTACGGCATAATATATATAGTTGATATTAGATAATTAATTATGGGGTTGGTTTTCCAATTGCAAACAATTAAAACCAGTATTTCAAGGAAGAAACTAATATTTGCAGGAAAATGTGAGAATTTTTTAAGCACCTGAAAACCATTTAATCTGACCCGATAACCAAAACTTCACCTTTCAGGTTTTCCAACCTTCACATGTTTTATGAGAAAGGGAATCTTCTGAAATGAAGGGGGGGAAAATAATAACATGAAGTCAGACACATGAAAAAACAAAGCAAAAAACAGAAATGAGCTAATCTATTATTTTATTGGGAATAGGGCAACTTTTTTTAATGAGCTGTAGTAATAAGACGGTAATTGGTAAATAGATAACACTGTCCTCCAAAAGGAGTAACTAAGCCAACCAAAGCTCCAGCAAAAATCGAATACCCTTTTGCATCGATTATATTCTATTATTCAATTCTTCTCAAGATTGCGTTTTGCTTTGGCCGACTTCTTTTCCAAGTGTTTCTGGAAAGCAAAAAACAAGTTGCATTTACATGAATATGGCATTTGTGTAGTGGTGGACAGTAACAAAATAAATCTAATTTGATGCTGTATTTAATATCTGTACTTTACTCAAGCATTTCCTTTAATACACTAGTGACTTCAATAGTCAAGTATTTTACTTTTTATTTTTGTGAAATCATTTGTTCCTATTTATTTATGAGTGGATAAAAATAAAATTATTATTATTACTAATAAAATTGTATTAATAGCAAGTGAACTGAAGATTTACAACAGTTTTAAATAACAGCTGAAAAAAAAACCCAGCAGTCTGCAAAAGCACTCTTATTTAAAGATGCAGTAAACACACTCACTCACTCTCCATATATATATATATATATATATATATATATATATATATATATATATATATATATATATATATATATATATATATATATATATATATATATATATACATTAAATCTTTATATACACATGGTTTGTGCACTTTGTCCACCACTGCATTTGTGAATTAGCAGTTCTTAATTCAGACAGAACTTGGACTTGACAATCATCTGAAATCACCTTGAGTTTCTCGTAGTGTGCCTGGCTACTGCAGTGCACCTTTTTAGCAGTGTCTTCATTTGAGTAAAAAACAAAGCATACTCTACAGTAGTAGCCCATTTTCACAAACTCCACACCTGAAATAACAGTGCAATGTTAGTTATTAATACGCAGCACGTTACACATAAGCAGATGGGTTCAATTCAGTCTGTAATACATTAATTGCACAAGAATTCAAGGCAGTAAATGCATGGGCGAGACTGCAGTTATTTCATAATCAGGACCAAGCCTTCGTTTAGATTTTGCCCTTGACTCTAAATGATTGCTTACCCACTGGGACATTTGGCTCAAATGGACCGAGAGTATCCAAGGTGGTTTGAGGCTTTTTAACAGACTCAGCTGGAGGTGTAGGGGCTTCAGTCTGATCTTGGCTCTTCTCAGATGCAGCAGCAGAGGACGCCACAGATGAAGGCTCCGCAGGAGGAACAGCAATGTCATTCTCACCCTTCTGTTCAATGCAAAAACAAAAAATTAAAAGCAAAGCAATTCAGACAAACTGCTATATATATATATATATATATATATATATATATATATATATATATATATATATATATATATATAAAAAACACACATTTCCAAAATTGTTCCCCCAAAAATACATTACAATACAATAAAATAAAACTTACCTCAGTTTTGGGGATTGAAGTGTTTGGTTTATGCGTTTCTGAAAAACATAAATACAGTTCATTAATGCCTTAAAAGAGCTAAACAAATAATAACTACTTGACAGTAAAGAAGACCTTGACAATATGAAGAGTTTTCATCCATGAATTCATTTATGGTGACAAAATTTCCAAGAATCTTGGGTAAGTTGTGGTCCTCCTATGAACAACAACAAAAAACAAACAGTTTTGAAATATTATTAAACATTTATTTAAACACTTCTATGTATTCGCTTTTTATTAGGAACAACTGTACATATGTTCATTCATATAATTTCCATTCAAGTGAATGTAGCACAAGGCAAAAAAATCCTGTTTACACAAGTGAAGAGGATGTTTCAATGCTTACACAAAGTGAGAGGCGGGTTTGAAAGCTACACATTCTTCCGAACCTGCCCAGTTGGCAGTTACTGAAAAGCATTATGCAGCTAGATCAGACAAATTGTGCTCATCTTCCTTGATCTTTTAGCTTCTTTTGATCCAGACAATTATAAAATATTTATACATTTTGGTACAGAATAGTCCAAATCAAATATCACAATCATGACTGCATTCATTTGACCTTATCCTGTAACGACTGACGTTCCACTATGGGGTGCATTAAGCACGGCGATGCACGGAGAATTAACATTAATGTTTTTTATATGTTTATGTTTGATAAACAAAGGTTTGCCCACCCCTGTTTTATAACATAATAAATCCACCTCTCCTTCCTCACACATGCATGTTTTCATTCATCATGGCTGGACGCTAATCAACTAAAATGCAATCTGTGGGATGCTGTTCATCCCAGGCAATTCATTCCCACTTCAGGACCATATGATCTTCCCAGAGAACTCAACAATAGTCAGTGCACACAAGCATGGGGCTAACTAATAGACAACTCGTCTCACAAATCTCTGACACAATCACAATTCCTCCCTTACAGTATAGGAAGGACTGGTCCATTTCTGTCCACGCAGGCCACTCAGTAGTTTGTCTCTTTGGAATGAATTTCCCCCCGAACAGATAAATCATGGCAGTCTTCAAACATCTACAGATCTAGCTCCCTTTGAGCATGAAACGTACTACTGAAAAAATTATCTAGCAAATACCATAAATGTGAATGCCACAGAATTTGATGTGAAGTGCACGGATGAGAACAGTTTCAGTAAAGGTACCTGTATTCCTTTATCATGTTCTTCAGACATTTGGCCTTTCTGTAAGCTCTTTGATGGTTGTGATCTAACAGCATTTGGAGAATCTTCTGCAGTCTTTATTTGTTTCTCTATATGAGCGTCTGTTAGTCCTGATGGCAATTTCTCCCTCCTTATAGGCTCTTCATCAGTATCTGCTATGGCATCAAGGACTTCAGATTCATGGTAAGCAGGAGAGCTTGAGGAACAGCAGGAATGTGAGGAAGGTCTAGAGCTTGCCTTGGATTTTTGAGAACCTTCTTGCTCATTTATGTGTTGACTTTTAATGGAGTCTGACGAATGCCTTCTTTCAAGGCTGGAATGTGTATTCTCCCGCAAGCATTGTCTTTTGGGGCTAGAGCGAGTCCGTTCTGACGAGAGTTGTCTCTTTAAGGTAGAATGAGTCCTCTCTGAAAAACATCTCCTTGGACTAGGAGAGTCCCTCTTCTTTTCTAAGCTACATATTGTGTGGGTGTGAGACTTCTGAGATTGTGTTTTAATAGTGCCTTCTGCATCTCTGGGTCACAAAAAAGAAAATGATATGAAATTAGAAAAACTGGAAACAACTTAAAAGCATATATGTGTATGTGTGTGTGTGTGGCTACAAAATGGATGTAAACCATTGATATTCATACATAGTAATGAAAACTACTTGCCTTATTGAGTTATAGTCACAAGAGAAGGTGACTTGAATTAATTTGCCTTTTAATTTCAGTCTTTGGTTCGAGTAGTGTTCAACCAATTTCTTGGCATCTGCTAAACAAGTCATTTCAACATAACCCTGTGGAAAGAGAAGTGATGCATCAGAAAATGCCAGGAAACAAGGAAACATTTTAACGTAAAATACTACCTATCCCCTCATTAACTCCTATGTAGGTAGTGAACTTGGTACCTGGTTTGGCAGAAACAGGGTTTTCCTGATAGATCCGAAGCGCTTGGCAATCGCAGTCAACTCTGCGGTGACACCATCTCCAACAGGGAATGGTGTAAAGCACACAACCCGAGAACACAGCTAAAAAACACATGCAAAGACAAACAATTCACTTCTGAATTAAATTATATTGTAGTAATAAATAGCAGTATGAACCTACATGTTTTTTATCTGACATCATGTCTGAAGTTCTTTCTTTTGCAGCTCCATCTTGAACGAGAAACAGCATAATTACTATATGATAACATTTATATCGTTTACAGGAAAAGATGAGTTTTTTTACCTCTTGTGTCAGTGGAGGAGTAGCCATTATTTCTAAGAATGAGTCAACAGATCAGATAAAATACATTTTAAAGCTTTAAGTAAGAATATTTCCAATTCTTGGCCCTTTATTTACCTTCTAGAAGAATTAACAGTCCCATCCCACTCGGGATACCTACAGAAATGTAATAATTTTTTAAGCACATTTAAAATACCCCACAGGTTATTGGTCTTGTTTTATCATTTAACAGCTTTGAAGGGAAATATACAACTTGAATATGATATCTAAAAAGCTATTGTTAATCAGACTTAAAGACAATAAGTTATTAGTTTGGCTATCAGCAATTAAATCGTGTATGTTCTGTATGTGTATTTTCTAGTGTAAAATATAAATCCCGTATTGGAGTAGAGGTTTTTCATTCAGTAATAATTGCACTGGTTAACTGAACTGGCTTGACTTACTTTCCCATAAGATCAAGCTGGCTCTTAGCATGCTGGCCACTGATAATATGTCCAGACCAGTTCTACAATAAAGCAAGACACTGCATTCAGAATATTATCGCTGCAGCGCTTACCAGTCATTGGGAATAAAAATGCAGTTCAATGTATGTACATCTGTGTAATTTTAATCATACCTTTTCGGAAAAGACAGTGATTTTGCAGAGAGAGCACAAGTTGGGAAAAACTTGGGGAACGATGCCATTGAAGTCTGACGCCTCTCTCCTGGTTGGTACCTTGTAATCTTGACACAACGTGTAGTAATAAAATGGTCATTATAAATAGTCGATAACTATTTTAGAACTCTGCCAGACCTTTTAGGATATTGCATTAGTCATGTTAATTCTTCATGCAATACACTGCAGATGTTATTCTGAGACATAGTGTGGATGCAGTTAAATGAAAATAGAGCTCATGGCTCAGTGACAATATGACAGAGAAATGACAACTTTTACCTTCTGTGATTTCAGTCCTGAAAAATACAATCAAGTGCAGTGTAGTGAGAAATAGCTCAAGTAACACTTTCATTTATTAAAAAAAAGAAACACACAATGCTTAAGGAAATATATTAATATTAATATATTAATATTTAACAGAATAATAGTACAATTAAATTGGACCAATGAAAGGTCATGTCTAAATATTTGTCTAATACAGTTTTACATGAGAAAGATTTTGTTGTGAATAGTGAAGTGTGGTCTGGTTCTGTTCAAATAAGCAAAAACAACTGAAGAATTATAACAGCTGTTTGTACAAGTTTTATTTACCTTACTGTAGATTCAACAGTCTCTGCCCACTTTGGGAACCTATAGAAAATATGTATAATTATTAGGTATGTCTGACTTTCTAATCTATTATAAAATATTTAAAATACTTAAGGTTTCTACTTAACTTTTCATTAAGTTAAGCTGACTTTTAGCGTGCTCGCTTTCTTGAACATGTAAAATCCAGTCCTACGAATAAGCAAAGGGGGAAAAAATCCCCATTCACACAGATTCAGATACCAGGTAGTAGTATAATAAATGTCATGCACCATGTTCCAGATTTGTCTCACCACTATGGAATTATTTCACTAAGATCAAAAACAAAATGGAGAATGATGAAAATAAAGCTTGAAAAGCTGCTGGAAAATAAAATGAAAATGCAGCCATTTTTTTATTTTGAATTATTTAAAAATGAGTTATATTTTGGAGAGTAAATGAAGGAAATTAGTGAAAGTGAAATTTTATGGCTAGTAGTTTACAATAAAAAAAGCTTGAGTTCTTGATGGATTTATAAATTTAACAAAAACTGAAGATGTTATCAGCTTTATACAACCGTGACTTTGACAGACCTACCTCATAACACCAAAAATTAAAACTACAAAAGTAAAATAACTATCAATATAAATGTGACACTACAGTAAATAAATAAATACGGATTTACACAAAAAAATAACAAAACAAAAAAAATCAAAGCACAAGGGCTGCCCATACAGATATTGTAGCAAGAGTGTTTCCCAATAAACTTACCAGAGTGTCAAAGCTGATATGTATATTTACATCTTTACCTGATTTGCTGATGAGTTGCTAATAATATCTTTGGGAAAACTCAAGAAAATACTTACCTTTCTAGAATGGACAGAGGTGTCACAGAGGGAACACATGTGAGGAAAATCAGGGGGAATTTTGCAATTGAAGTCTGAGGTCTCCCTTCTTGGAGGGACGGGAAAAGGTGGCTTTAATTTCAGAGAAAGTAAAGGCTTCGGTCTGGAATCAACAGAAGGGCGCGTTGAGGTTATCAGTGATTTGATATCACAATATGGTCCAGTGTAAACCTTGGACACAATGTAATCTGAAACACTGCTGCTTTTACTTCTGGAACTCCTGGTACTCATGGGTAAATAATTCATTTGTCGAGTATTCCCCCAACGATCTTGCCAAGTTTGAACTTGTTCTGGAGGAAGAGGGAACAATGGTTGCACTGGTAGGTTTATGGGATACTCAACAGGTTTGGAGTAGCTGCTCTCCTCCCAGGCAGGAGTCAAGGTGTTAACAAGAGGCTGACTTGCGCTGGGCCTAGATGATGAACTGCTGGACAGTTTACGCTCTTTGATCTGTGAAAGCAGTTGGGAGAACATGTCACCCGTGAATTGATGCGCTGGGATTTCTGCAAGATGAGCAATGTCACTTGAGTCCAGTCCACAGCTGTGAAGAAATGACAAAGCCATCCCTGGTACATGGAAAGAAGAATCCTCAGTCCTGTTGGAATATGACGTAGAGCGGTTTTTCTCCTGAGACGGGAATCTAGCGAGTGGTTGGTATGGAATGTGGGTATGAGATGAATCAGGATAGAGGTCTTGATATGACAGAAACTCACTCCCTGTGTTTGTGTACGGGTAGTTTTTATGAGACATTATGCTGTCAAGGAAGAGGAGCTGATGCTGTTCAAGTTGCACACTATTGTTCACCTGTCGATAAATGTGGTCAATAAGAAAATATAATCATGCACTCAAGGGTCTTCTCGTAGCCAAGTAACAAGCCAACAAACTCAGACTTACCTCCAAGCATCGAAGGATTCAGGTGATGGTGAACAACGCAAACATGACACAGACACAGAAACAGTATTTGCGAGGCTAACTAGATCCTACTTTCTGTTCTGAAAGAAATGTTCAAGGCAGGCATTTATTTAGTAAAAACATCTGCAAAACAAGGTCTTCTCTTCACTTCTCTGTTTAAAGAGTAATGGAATTCTAGGGATGTTGCTGATTCAAACTGTAACACATTCACTACTTGAAACAATGAATTAGCATTTAGAATGAGAAAAGTTATAGTTGTACCTACAAAGCCATTCGAATAACTGAGACTCTGGCTGGTCAGTGGGGTCCCATCCACAGTCATTAGATTATAATATCACATTGCTGTAGGGAGAACACAATTACCTTATTTTGTTTAACTGTTTTAGCTACATGGAACACTGAATTACAGCCCAAAATGAGTTCCTTTTATACTTTCAGTAGAAACACGTTATTAAAATTAGAGATAGTTTCAACCGCATACAATAAATCTTTCTGCCCAGGGGACTCCCGAATGGTGGAAAACTACAAAGCACTGACCCTTTTAGCTCCTTACACTAATGGTACTTCTACATAAAACATACTTTATATAGATTTTTATATTATATATCACATACACTGTGGATCAGAAGTACAACCAGAACCAGATCTGGGAAATGGAACATCTATCAGCAAATCTCTTGGTAAATGTCCATATATAGATACTTTTTCCGGCATTGGGCTTCTGTTATTTCGAGAGCGGCCACTAGAGGCGACTCAATGACAGTGACACTGTTTTTCACATGAGACTGTTTAAAGGTGTTTTACTTAATTTATTATATTCATCAATTTATATTTATCTACATAATAAAAGAAACTAATTGTGCATTAGGAGGAAAAATAAATACATTTCGAATAATAATCAAGTCTAGCAGTCATTTGTGTAGAGAGCTTGCAAAGATGAGAAAAGCCTGAGAAAAAAGACTGAGAAAAGCCAGTCAATGACAGCGAAATAGATGAGAGATTGCAATATTTCAGCAATAAATGGTTGGTGATTTAGTAATGTTTGAAATCTTATATTTTTCCACAAATATACATGTTAGGGTACGCTATGCACAGAAAAGGTGAACTTGGATATGAAATGTTTACATTTTGCTATGTGTATTAGCGTTAGACGTCTCTTCAGTGTCCTACACCGCTAGCTAACGAGCTCTAACAGCAGGTTTAATTGAAAGCCGTTTTTCACTTCTTTTTTATTTATTTATATTTTTCTAAATACCAAAACCAAACTGGTTATTTTTCCGATATAAAGTCCAACAGAGAGAACATACCCGTTTGGTGAATATAAGGAATGTGGATGTTCCGGATGCATGAGAAAAACAGAAATAAGGCAAAGTAAAAGCCTTTTGCGCGCGCGCGTGTGCGTGCGTGCGTGTCTGTGTGTGTCACTGTAGTATTATAACAAAGGTTGATAATTAGGATTTTTTGGTTTAAGACATGTAAATATTTCTGTTACATGTCCATTAGCCTTTCTATGCAGATGATCAGCAATTCCAGGAAAGCAGGGTCATAAAGACACTTCCAACAAGTATTTTATTTTATTTGTTTATTTCATGCACAATGTGTACATTTGAACCACAGCCAGTGGCAGAAGTATCCGATTGTATGAGGAAGGGTCATCATCAGAGATGGCCAAACTAGGGCTTGGGGTCAAATATGGTCCATGGTGACCTTTGAAATTCACTGCCATGAACAGAGGGAATTTCCAAATCTCTCTTTGTAATATAACCATTAACCTAAGATATTTGTCTTTTTTTAAGCTCCAAAATCAGCAAATCAATCTACCTTTATGAACAGATTTTCAGCTTGATGAAACTGAAAAAGTGGATAGCGAGAAGCAAATTGATTCTCATGTATATCACAACCTGAACGTGTCAGTAAATCATCCGCACATCATCATCCGCATCTCTGTGGGAAAAAAATCACACCACATCTCTTGCTTGAGGTCCCTGAGTGTTGTCTGATGTACATATTCCAAGCATATGAGTATATAATTTATAGCATGAATATCTGTATTAGAAATTTAATTATATTGTACAATAAATATGATTGTTTTAATTTCTTGTATTGAAGTACAAAACAAAAGTGTGTAAATATGAAATCATAAAGCTAGTTTTTATTTTAATTTGAATATAATGATTGTTTAATGATGGACAATCATATGATGGTGAAAACTGGAGAAGTAGAAAGAAAAATTCTGGAGGTGTACTTTGACAATAATTACCAAATGTGATGGCAGTGACCGCAGTGCTGGTCTCGTCTCATTAGCTCTGGTTAAATCTGTAGCAACAATGTTGACTGATTTTTCAGCTGGAGCTGATAAGTCTAAAAATATTTGCTAAAATTTACTAAAGCTTGTTAAAATGTTTTGTTTCTTCAGTGTGGATGCTGGAATATATTACGCCAAGCTGACCAACCACAGACTTTGCGCTTTGCGTCGACGTGATGCACACTTACATTTTTGGAGAGGTGCGTGTCAGGTTACAGCGTAGTGTCGACCCAGAAGTATAAATTGGCCTTCGGCGACTTTGAATCTGGCGGGTGCAGCAACAGGAAGCCAGTGGACATAGAACACCAGTGGGATGGTGTGGGAGAACTTGGGCAGGTTGAACACAAGACGTGCAGCAACTTTATGAATCATTAACAAAGATGGCCTAGTACTGTTGCTGATGAGTAATTTTTCTCTGTGGTATCAAAAATGCTAACAAATATTGCTTATTTTACAAGGTATTGTATTGAAGGTAGAAATTCCAGTATCGTGACAACACTAGTTGGACTGCTATCAGATGGGCCAATGGGCTGCTATATAGTGTCAAATCAGAAGTAGAGGCGGATGAATAACAAAGGTATGAATAAGACATGAATAACAAAAGGTATGAATAAGGTAGAATAACACTTGCTTATAAATAAATATCTTAAGTGGTTAGCCAAGTATTTACATTCTCAATAATCTCTCATTAAGATTATTTATTTAATTTTTTTAAAACAAACATTTACTCATTACATCAGTTGGATACAGGAGGCCACAGTACTTGGATTTTCCCTAAACCACTTGTCATGTCAACTTGGAATGCCAAACAAAAAAAAAATGTGTACATGTTGAAATGTGGTGTTCCAAAATTGAGCCGTTTATTTAATGGAAATTTCAATTATTCAGACAACTCTGGCAATCCTTTAACTCTGTAAGAACCCTTTTATTTCTTCACTGAAAATAATAAATGTTTAAGATAATAATGACAAAAAAAAAAACTGACATTGAGTGAATAAATGTTCATCAGCCTTATTGTAATCTTTTGCTGTATTAAGGGTGGTTCAACACAGGTTTTAAAAGTGATTTTCAACAGAAAATACATTTGGAGAAATTTTTTGAGTTCTACACTGGTTTCTCTGGAGAAACAAGTTAAGTAATCTAAAATATGATAGACATGTGGTCAGTCAGGAAAGCCGGTGTGAGGAATGATTATAATGTTAGCAGGGGTTAAACACAAAGCAACTGAACAACTGACTCAAAAGAAAAGGGTGGGGGAGGGGAAAAAAAAAAAAAAAAAAAACAACATAAAAGGGTTCCGTTCTTCTATTGATTACAAATACACATGTAAGAAAGTGAGTAAATTATAGAACCAGCCAAAAAAAAAAAAGTCACTAAATTCAACTGTCCAGTGACGGAGGCTACACAAACTGAAGATAATTCGCAACAAATACTGTACACCAGTTACACTCTTCCTTATTCAGTTTTTTCACGATTACTCTGTGCTTTGGCCTTCTCCTTTTCCAAGTGTTTCTAGAAAGCAGAAAACAAAGAAGTCATTTCTATATTACTGTTGTCAGAAAACATTAAGATTTTTAGATATTCAGCCTAATTGAATGTTTAAACAGGAAATCACCTTGAGTTTCTCGTAGTGTGCCTGGCTACTGCAGTGCACTTTTTTAGCAGTGTCTTCATTGGAGTAAAAAAGGAAGCATACTCTACAGTAGTAGCCCATTTTCACAAACTCCACACCTGAAAGGAAAGTGCAATATTAGTTATTGGTAGGAATTAAAAAATAAATAAATAAATAAATAGACTTTCCTTCAGGAATATTTTCCCATTATTATATATTTGTGTTGTAAATCACAGTAAAAATGATACTTTAAGCTTATCCAGATGTATGTTTTACTATTAATACATGGATGGAGGCATTAATTTATAGCTTGGGAAAAAAATCTTAATATTCACCATTTCTTAAGAGTTATGGGAGTTAACTTATACAAGTATAAGCATATGCATAGATTTTGCTTTTGACTCTAAAATGATTGCTTACCCACTGGGACGTTTGGCTCATACGGACAGAGAGCATCCAAGTTGGTTTGAGGCTTTTTAACAGACTCAGTTGGAGGCGTAGGGGCTTCAGTCTGCTCTTGGCTCTTCTCAGACACAGAAGCAGAGGATGCAACAGATGAAGGTTCCGCAAGAAGAACAATGTCATCCTCACCCTTCTTTTCAATACAGAAAGAGAAGTTTAGAAGCTGCTGAAAGCACACACAGATGAATAAAAAATGAAAAATAAGCTAAAAACTGACCAGCTTGATCTCTTCACTCTGTGATTCTGTTGTATCTGGGTTTTGTTCCTCTGTGTGCTTTGTCATCACTTCAGCAACACTCTCACAAGGCTTGTCTTTATCATCCACCTCCTCCTCTTCTTTTTCCTCCTTCTCCTCCTCCAAAAGAGCCTCCTCCTCTGGTGCACTCAGTGTGGTCTGCTCGTTAGAATTCTCCTCTTTAGCTTTTTTGGCCGGAGGTTCTTCATCCGGCCCCAGGGTAGTTTTTGCTTGGGACCCG
The DNA here is from genome assembly GCA_030449085.1 of Kryptopterus vitreolus. Classification (NCBI taxonomy): domain Eukaryota; kingdom Metazoa; phylum Chordata; class Actinopteri; order Siluriformes; family Siluridae; genus Kryptopterus; species Kryptopterus vitreolus. The sequence goes on along the minus strand of JACRUU010000027.1, from coordinate 20,585,932 downwards.
TCCTCGCTTTCATCTCTCTCCTCAGAGTGCTCTCTCTTGGCCGGCCGTTTTTCTTCCAAGGTTGGTGGTCTGTGTCTGTTACGTGAAAGTGACAAACTGTATAAAATACATTACAAATGATGTGTATACAAAAGTCACATCATAAAAGTGAGCTGACCCAAGTGTCACATTGTATAAATCAGCAATGCAATTTATTTTACAAAAAATAAAAGAAATGAAGAAGCCACATGTATAAAAACAAACAAGTGCTCCTTATGATTCAATAGCTTTGCACTTACCCGTGTTTGAGTTGTTTGTACTTCCTGCTGATGTACACAAGCAAGCGTTTGCCTTCGAATTTGATTGGATTCTCCCGTGCAGACACCACAAACCTCTCCGCATCCTCACCCCTCTCCATTTCAATGAAGCACTGCAAGCAAAGACAAAGCCAAAAAAACCCATCATTTTAGCCAAAGAAACAAGATGAGAATAATAAAAGATCTGTCTGCGTTGGAGCGATTAGGTTAAATTACCTCGTTGCGTGACCGATTTAGATAGTATCGTCTGACTTTGCCAAACGGCTCTGCAACCTTCAAAAAGGATGCGTCTGATCCCTTAAACACGGGGACGTGTCCAATATAGACGACTTTGCCGCTCTGTAGTGTTTAAGGACAAACAGGTCACACATTTCTCTTCTAATCAAATCTACTTTTCCATTGCACAGAAGAATAATGCTGCTCACCTGGATGGTTGCGTAGGTCATCGAATGGTAAATTTTGACCGTTTTTCCACACACGGATGGGATGACATTTCCGTTGTAGAATCGAACCATTGATCTGGCTTCTTGTTCGTTGCTAAACTCCAGGAAGGCCTATGCAACAAAACATGATAGAAATGATAAATAATAATGCTCTGGTAAATATTGCTTCTCAAACTTCATTCATTCAAGAAATGCATTAGTAAATTGATGTGAACCAAAAACAGCTTTGAAAAAGAGCAGGGTCAGCCATGAGACAGCTCCCCTGGAGCACAGGTGGTTAAGGGTTTGCTCAAGGACCCAAGAGTGGCAGCTTGGTTATACTGGGGCTTGAATCACCAACCTTCCGTTCAGTATCCCAGCGCCTTAGACCACTCAGCTACCACTGAATATTTTTTTTCCTGTGTAAAAATTTAACTAATATGGTGAGATTTAAGACTGTTCCGTTATACTCAGTATTAACTAGACAACAATCAAATCTGGTTTACAGTATATTCCTTTTTCGGCTGTCGAAACAATACCATTGAAAAAATTATTCTCAAATACGACTTCAATAAATGTGGATGAGAAAAAGCAAAATAGAGCTTACTGAGGTAAAATCGACCGGATGTCTCCTCTCTGTTAAGTCTACATTTTGCTGAAACTTTGTCTCCAATATCCCAACCAAATCATGAAAGTAATGAACCAGGATGGGAATCAAAAATCAATTCTGATCAGATACTTGTTATAAAATTACAATTTCAATGCCTCTTTCGGAATGCAATTTTCTTACATGACAATTCACCAGGACCTTACAAGATGGACCTGTTGGAGACATAAACCAGTCTTGAGACACGACCTTATGGTTTGGGGATGCGCACTTCTGATTGGGCGGCCATGTTGGAGCGCTGAGTATTTAAGGGCTTTGAGGCGCCGGATGATTCCCATGTGCTTCTCATGTAAGATTTTTTTCCGCCTTCTGTTCGCCTCAAATCGTTATTTTTATTAAAGCACCTTTATCCGCACCTTGCGTCTCGCCTTGGATCCTTTATTTACCCTGTTGCTAATAGGACCATGGGAAGCGCTCAAAACTCAAGACAAGGCTTAGTGGAATTATTGTAATAAACTAATGTTGCAAGCAAGGTGTCACAACCAACATGACTAAGCATCAACGACTGATTCACCATTTGGAGTCGATAAAAGAAAAATGATAAACAACCCTAGTAATGAATGGTAAGTTTAAGGAAGTAACAAGCATAAAACAAGAATTAACTGCAGAATATCATCAATATTAGAAAGTTGAGCAAATTCACCTCAGGCCTGGAATGCAGAATCAAGTGCCGTACAACTTTCCCGAAAGGTTTTGCCAACGCCAGAATCTTATCCAGATAACCATAGCTGCGTTTGAATCCGACCACATTGACAACTCTCAAGCCCTGTAAAAACACATTTCCTCATGAAATTTCATTAAAATTGCCATACAGACCACAGAAAAAAGAAAAGTGAATACTTACACCACTGTCCCTGGATCTACCTAAAGGCGCGCACACACAAAAAATACAAAATAAAATTTAGATACAACTCTTAAAATCTCATATTCAAAAGATCACACTGGTTTGCTAATAATAAATAAGTGTCAAACCCTGTACAAAATTTACAGCACCATAAAGACAGGCAGATTATAACTGACATTGCAAATTTCCTGCTGGAAACGTCAACAAGCCAGAATAACCTCTTGGTGGTGTTGAATTATGTTAGACAAACAAAGAATTTAAAAGCAGAACCTGAAGAAGTTCTATCTCTAGATCGTGAGTCAACTCGTTCAGCTTCATCCTCTTCGGCGAGCTCGTCCAGAGTAACAAACTCGTCCAAGTCTTCAGGGAAATCACATTCTTCAGGTACCTCCTATCACCACACAGAAAGACAACATTTCACTCAGATGTTTGACGGACACCTGATGGCGAAGAGGAAAGCAATGTGCTGTGCGAACTGTGATTAATGTAGAACAACGTGTGCAAGGCCTATACTTCTGGCCATGTGATGAATTTGACCAACTTCTCAGGTGTACAGTGGCAGATCTGGGATGAACCTTTCCACTCACTTGCTCAAGAGAATCATCAGCAGCACCTTCATCCTGCTCTACATCGTCCTGCCCCTCCGATTCTTTGAGTTCCGCGTTGTCCTCCTCCTGATCGTCGTCATGCTCAGCTGCTTGCTCCGTTTGATGAGTCTCTTCAAATGGTTCCTCTTCAGGAATCTCTGTTTCATCACCTTCCAGAAAATGCTCTTTTTCTGGCTCCATGGCAGAATCCTCAAACTCCATGGCACCTTCCTCATCAGCCTGTGCATTGGAGGATTCCTCCGTCACTGGGTCTTCAGCCAGCACCTCTTCTTCATGAGCTTCCACAACACCTTCCCCTTCGTCGGCAGAGCCTCCTTCGGCCTCTTCCTCTTCCTCAGGCTTTGACTCCTGTGCCTTCTCGAAGGAGCTTTCTTTTGTTCTGGAGCTTGACTGTCTTTGGGGCTTAGATGAACTTTTGGAGCTTGTTCTACTGCTGCTGTTATTCTTCTGACCACATTCTTCTAGATCCTCTTTTAACTGTTCTCCTTTACCAGGTTTGACCCTAAAAGACATTTCAGGTATTAATTTGATTGTATTTATCCGATTGGTTGCAGACAAGGCTACTTTATACAGATGTTTTACTCACGTTAAGGTCTTGTACTTGGTGCAGATGTTCATATGGATTGACCTACGACTAATGGTGAGTGGATGGATAGTGTAGTACTTTACTAACATCTCTGCATCCTCTGTGTTGCCCATTTGCACAAACGCCTGCAAAAAGGAAATAGGAAAAAGTGCGTTTGAAAGCCCATGACAAAATGAAGCATCACACAGAGGCCTTATGGACTGACCATCAGAAAATACGACAGACTAGTAGACTTTACCTGATCGTTCAAAAAAAGGTGGTTCACCACGGTGCCGAATCGGCGTGCTATTGTCAGCAACTCAGCTTTCTTCTCAGTCTCTCTTGGCAAATTGGAAAAGAACACCACCGGGCCAGAATCTCGTTTTCTGTTCTCTCTCTCGGGTCTGTCGTTTTTCTACAATGAAAATGAATAAAATCAGATTGTTTATTCATTGATTTAAAAGGAGCCATTGTAGTCTCTTTGTTTCCAAGATTACTAAAACATATATTTAATCCTAAACTAATCAAAACAAATAAGAGACTGCCTACATTTAGCTGCTAAAATACAATGTCTGGGCTCATTTACTGTAGTATTATCAAATAAAACGCAAATGCATTTCTTCTTTAATATCTTCTCATTGTGGTCTAACCTCAATCACCAGCAGCTCCTTGGACAAGTAAATCTTCACTTCTCTCCCGTGTAAAACAGCAGGCTTATTCTGGTAGTGATTTGTCATTGCAAGAGCTTCCTCATGTGTCATAAGCTCCAGAAAGGCCTTCCAAAGGAACAACAGTTAAATTATAAATATAAATAAAAAAATTAATAAAAGGTTGACGCGAAGATAAAAAAAAAATTTATAAACCTCAGTACTGCATACTCTTAATATGTGATAACTGCTGTGTGTGAAATGTGACTGCTGCATGGCTATGGAGAGGGGAAAAGCCCTCGTATGATTCAACTCATCAGGCTATTTACAAATTATCTAAAATAGATAATGGCATAATAGCCCTTAAGAAGTTTGCACACATACAATGTTTGCACAATATTTTTAGGGACAAATATATTACAATTCATGCATGTAAACCAAAATTGAACCCGAACCCCAAGGTCATTTGTTCCAGACCTCCAAATAGCCTAGAGTGACATATCTAGAATAAAGTTATGTTTAGTCTGTTCAATACGGCTTTGAGCCGCATTTCTATAACTATATGAAAATAATAGGTTCCTCTGTAGGTTGCTTGTAAGCCATGACGGAAGATTACATGCTATACAATCTTCACAATGCTCATCTTTGAGATAACTTCCCTCTGAACGACTCAACAAATAACTGCAAGTGTGGGGTTTTGTCTGAAGACAGTTGTCACCTATTATTAAATTGCACAATATTACCCGACGTGTCATTCCGCATCAGTCCAAGAGACTGTTACAAAGGCACCATTCAGAAAATGTGTTTTGATCACTGATTGTGTTGAATTTAATTGATAAAAAATGCTATAGAGAATATAAAAAGAAGTCACACACATAACTAGTGAAATGGGGAGGATTACGGGAGGTAAAAAAGGAAACCAAGATCACTGGCGTCAGATCATTTTCAATCGTTAATATAGATAGGAATTAAGGGCAAAAAAAACAACTTTGGAAACAACCTGTATAAGTGTGTTAAAAACTCTTTACGTGTTATAGCACTTTTTGCTTTGGGTTGTTAATATCATGCTGAAAGCTGCAGAGGCTTGTAGGCTTTGAGGCTAAATAAATAGGTATTTGGATCTATCAGGGTTTCCCAATAAGGCTATATTGCCTAGATCTCATCTGAATAGAAGCAGCTTCATAGCGTACCCCACCACCAGGCTCCACTGTGGGTATGGTGCTCTTTGGGTAATACAAACATGACATGTATATTCCAAACCAATGATATATTTTCAGTATTATGGCCAACATTTTCTACATTTGGTTTTTGAGCTCTGAGGGAGAAATGATGAACTGATCTTCTGATTTAGCACATTCCACCACCACCAAACTGCCACTACTGGACCCTTAAACAAGGCTCTTGATCCCTTGTCGCGAAATCACATCAAACTGCATCCAGTCCAAACAGAGCCAATTTAATATATGTATTCCTTCAATGCCAGTTGATGCATATTTGACACATAAAATGGATCATATTGGAGGTACTAATTGTACCACTAAACACTAAACTGCTAAACGGTGATTTAGTGGTTAGCACATTCGCCTAACACCTCCAGGGTCTAGGTTCAATTCCCGTCTCGGTCATATGTGTGTGGAGTTTGCATGTTCTCACCGTGCCTCAGGGTTTTTTTTTCCGGTTTCCCCCCGGTTAAAAAACATGCAGAGTATGTTGATTGGCACCTTGGAAAATTGTCCCTAGTGAATGGATGTGTGAGAGTGTGACGGTGTGTGTGTGTGTGTGTGTGCCCTGCGATGGGTTGGCATTCCATCCAGGGTGTATCCTGCCTTAATGCCTATAGACGCCTGAGATAGGCACAGGCTCCCCGTGACCCGAGGGAAGATTGGATAAAGCGGTAGAAGATGAATGAATGAATGTACGTACGTAATTGAAGTATGTCCACTTTATGTTCACTACATTTCAAGTCAAACATCTTACTTTTTACAACTACATTTTGTGAAATCAGATATTCCTTTTTATTTATGAGTGGATAAAAACTAATCAGGGGAAATCGTGCTCTGTTATGAACTTCTGTACGGTTTCGGCATCAGAACATTTTGGGAGGAATAAATGATGGACGAAACACCCGAGTTTAAAATTGCCAAAACATCCTTGGCTTTAAAAAATATATATAAAAAATTGCACTCATGATAATCTGGCTCATGATGATTGTAACATATATGCATCAGTGTTTGAGTCATTAATATCATTCTATTAATAGATTGGTTGTGCTAAGAGTAAAAAATAGAGCCTGTTCCCCTAAACTGAGTTGATTAAGCGCGAATGTCTTGTGACAAAAATGTTGTTAGGAACATTATAATAATTTGGATGGTTTTGTACTTTTACTTCAGTGAAAGTATAAAAGGAGCACTTTTACTGGAGTAATATTTGATCTAGTGTATCTCTGCTCAATTACATTGTTTGTGTAATTAAAATTTTTATATCACACACATTCACACAGAATACAACATGTAGTGAAATGCTTTTTACGACTGTCTATCATATAAAAACAAATAAGTATAAAAAGTAAGTATAAAATAGTATAAAAATATATAAAATGTATGTCAAAGAATAATACACAAACACGCACACACGTGTATATAAATGTGTGTGTGTGTGTGTGTGTGTGTGTGTGTGTGTGTGTGTGTGTGTGTGTGTGTATATGTATAGTATATATATATATATATCAGTGATATATGTATGTAGATATGTATATATATATATATATATATATATATATATATATATATATATATATATATATATATATATATATATATATATATATATCACACACACACACACACACACACACACACACACACACACACACACATATATATATATATATATATATATATATTACAGTTTTAATATACTCAAAAGCAAACAGATTTTTATCTGGGTGGCACTGAATATCCATTCATCACAGTTCCATCATTGTTGAGGAAACCTGTAGTCCGGAGCTACTCTAGTAGACGCTTGATATTAATTACAGTCCAAATCCATCCTCAAAGTCCTCCAGTTGCTTAGTAACTTCATGGATCTTTATGCTGTTGAGGCGGACCCATCCCCTGCTGCACAGAGTGGTCTTGAATTGGATGGAAATAGCACGCTCGAATGAATTAGGTAGATCAAAAAAAGAAAGGGATAGTGGTCACTGGTAGGTCAGGAGGCGTACTTTGTTAGGAAAGGGCTTAAATTTAAGGCCTTTATGCAAAGCGACTTGGCTATCTTATTTATTAAACTGATCTTGTCAGACATTCCTTCAACCTCTCTTATTACATCCTGCTTTAATATTGAAGGGATGTGCTGTTCTTAGTAATTTCATCATCTTGTGCAATTTTCCCCTCTTACTGATGATGGCCTTCAGTGTGTTCCATGGTGCATCTAATGCTAATGAAATTCTTATGTACTTACCTTTACCTGTACTGTACCTCAATAACTTTTGACAATGAGTTGCAAGTCCTTTGTGATCTACATTCCACAGTCTGATTCGTTATAAAAGCGCAATCATTTATGATGTCAAGCGCTGATGCTTAAACGAAGGCATTTGGAGCACAGTTGAAAAAGGTTGTGTAGCGGAGCAGAGAAAAGAAGTGGAAGAGGTAGGGATAAGGCCAGGCAGAAGGAAGGAAGAGAGGAAGAAGACAGAGAAGAGGGTCAATCTTAATTGTTCATGAGAGAGTGGAGAGAAGGTTTTATAAGCAGATCCAGCTGCTTCAATCGTCTGAACGGTCCGGACAGAAAACAGGGGAGTGCACTTAGGGCATAGTGTTTCTCTACACGTCTGTTTAATTTCAGTATGCAGTCTGACACTGTCAAGCAGGTAGTCTTGTAGAGTATTTTTAAATGTTGTTCGCTTCATAGCGAGGAAAGCAACCGCTCATATATTGTCAGGACGTAAAACTTTTACATATATACAGTCTTTACGACCGTATTTGAGCAAGAAACAATAACATTATATTGTTGGAATTCTGTCTTGGGTCCATACAAAGCACCAGGTTTCAATGAACTTCCTGAATGACATCCTCAATAACACTAACTGGAAGGAGTGTAAAATGATTCGGTCGTAGAGGTGAATTAATTATAATTTATATTATTTGAATTAATTATCCATTATATGCTCTGTTTCTTTGTATTATACTTTTTCTCAATAGAAGCAGAAGTGGCTGATGTTAATCAAATACAATAGTAATAAAGGCTTATATGAGGCCCATTTGGACCAGGATTTATGCTGTTGCACTATGCACGGACTATCTGAGTAGGACAAGTGAAGAGGATGCTTAATGACAAAGGATTGCCAGGGTGACAATAACAAGATCCTGTTTTAAATGACAAAACTCATTTGTACAAAAAAAAATCATTAGAACATAAACAGATCGGGAAAAGACATAGTAGCTACACCCCTCATTATTTCTAGGGTGGCAAATAATGCTTGGCGAACTGGGGCTCACCGGGGCTGAACCGCTCTAATAGCCAATGCCTTTGACTGCTGAGCTACACCCCTCATTATTTCTAGCAAATAATGAGAAATGTCTAATAAATTAAAAAAGAAAAAACAAATGTAAAGTAAGAGTTGAGACAGTGTGCCGATATGTACAAAATCATTAGAACATAAACAGATCGGGAAAAGACATAGATCTCGTTATGCAATTTGTTGTTGTACTTAAGTGGCTTTTTTCTATCTGGACTTTATTGAAGTATTTCCATTTGGAGAGATTTTACTTCACAAAGTCAAATATTCATTTGCATTTTGCGGAATCTGTCGTCGCTTTTTATTCATGAGTGCATTAAAAGGTACCATTTCAAGCAGGTCACCAACCAGGGTCAGAGCACGCATTGTGGTATCTACTCAGCACCAACATACAGTTCAGTGTCAGTTCAACAGCAAGCAGAACATTTTGAAAGGAACTAATGATGAAGGAACTCCTGACTCTTAACTTGCCACAACACCTGCAGCTTTATTTGCAAAATAAGAAGTAGAAGGTTTTGAGTTCATGATAATTGTAACAGATATCAATCAGTGTTTGACTCATTAATATTGTAGACTGGTGTGCTAAGAGTAACATTAATCTTTTCACATAAACTGAGTTGATAAAGCAATACTCTTGTGACAAAAAAGATAACAGGATCATTATAGCCATTTGAAAACAAATACTTTTGTACTTATACTTATGCTGTACTTTGTACTTTGTGCGTCCCCGCACTTTGGCTGAGACCGCTTTTACTTCTCATAAATAATAGCTGATACAACTGAGTAGGAATATCTCTATTTTAACTCAACTACGAAGGAGTGGTTGCAAGAACATACTTCAGCCTGTGAAAAGGAGCCACAGTTTGTTCTGCAGTATAATCAATCACCAGTCATTTTTGAGGTCTACCTACTATTTGATTCTTTTGTGTTGCAAGAACATAGACTTTAATTGACTTTTTCCCATAATATCACCCCATCCTTATTATTTTTCTTTTCCTTTCTTACATGTTCTTTTGTATATTAATAAGCTTGGCATACTATTGGCATTTTAATAAGCTTATTTGGGCTAATTTTTCCATTTTCCTTTCTTACATGTATTATATGATTGATTTCCTTATCTCGGATTGTGCCTGACTGCATCGAAGAGATGACATCCTGACCTTTCTTTACTTCCCTTTTTTCCCATAATGATTGTGACATCGCTCCTCTCCACATCGGCTCTCTCAATTTAGTTAAGTTCATCAACTTTTTAGAAAAAGTCTGGCACTTCTCCAAAAACATATCACAGTCGCATTTCATTCGTTGGCCAAGCCCTGACGTCGGTTCCTTGTTCTGTTTCCATAATGTGCACGTTTTTATTATTTTTCCTTTATAAGTTTATTGCTTAATATTTTTGTGTGCATTCCATATTCCCTCTTATCTACTTGGTCTTTATCATGATTACACTATTATTGATGTTGTTTGCCTTCCATTACTTGTGAAAGATTATTTCCCACAAAGATTGGCCTAAATGCCTTTTCCTTATTTTTCATGGCTGTTTGTTCTAACTGAAACTTCCCTTTTCTGTGTGATGCATCATTTTTATCCTTCGTATTCGACTATTATCGCCACATTAATCACCCATTATTCACTCCTATTATCACAAGTATCCAAATATTATCAACTATAACATATGTCCAACAATATTATTAATCAATAATATATTACTGACACCATTTATGAGAACACACACACACTCACACATGACAAAACAAATACTATTATAACATTACTACTTTGCTATGAATTCCTCTCGATATCTTTTATACATTTTAGCTGTTTTCATCATAAATATTTGTTATATTTGTTATATATAATATACTCTACTTTAATTTGACTATTTTGAATTTGTTATATATAATATACTCTACTTTAATTTGACTTAATCATTTGAACATTTTTTCAAATCATTAAATCAGCTAAATCATTTGTGATTATTACTTACTATATATGTATTCTAAAAATCCACTAGACCCACATAGGCGCAAGAGGTACTGTTAGAGAACCTACTGGCTAGCTGTCTGATTTTCTGGATGTCAATTGTTCTCAGCCCCTGGACTTTCTCACCTAACTCTCTTGTTTGCTTCCCTGAAGACTTCTTGCGCTACCCTCATATCTTGCTCTGTTCTTATTATGTCTGCTCTCACTTCCCGCTTTCTTTGTTTGCTTTGACAATTCCCTTTTCCAAACTTCTCATGATTTTGTTCTATTAGAATGGAAGTTCCTCCACCTGAATATAATTATTTGTCTGCCAAGCTGGTGATTTTACATAAAGTATATTAGAAAATTATATTAAAGTTTTAGCATTATTAGATATATTAGTACTGCTACTCCTTTATCTCCACCTTCATTGAATTTAATAAATAATACAACCGACTTCTGCTGGAGTATATCTCTATTTTAACTCAACTACGTGGTTTACTTTGTCCACCGCGGATTGTGTTTTCTATAATATCTCCCTTTGCAATATAGCAGAGTGTGTGTGTGTTTGTCTTTGTGTGTGGGGAAAGAGGAACTATAATTAATGAGCAGGGCGACAAAACAAGGCAGTTTTTTGGGCTTATTCCCAAATGCATCAAATTTATTTAAATTAAACTTCTCCTCCTCCACCTGAATCTGTGGTCACAAGCTGCTACTGAATTGAAGGAAGGCAATAGCAATATAGCAGAGAAAGAGGAAGAGCAGGGCGGGCAGTTTATTCCCAAATGCATCAAATTTATTCTGAAATTTAGATAATATTCTTGGCCCTAAACGATACTTGAGAAATTCTTTAATAGGAATAAAATAAATATTTTCAATGCGTATAAAAACTGAGTAGGATATAATCACTTCTTTACAGCTTTCCATTTGTGTTTTATGTTTTAGCTTTTTGATTATTGCTTTAAAACACAATCTAATCAAAAGATTGATCAATATTGTAATTCTTTTTTATATAAGTTTTTGTTCTGTGGACCTAATTACAACATGTCTGTGACTGTATTAATTGCCTCGATTTTTAACTAAAAAAATGTGTCGTATCGACTGAGGAATAAGCGTAGATAAACAAGGAGACCTCGCGTGACTAAAAGGTGTGTTAAGCGCAGCCAGAGAGACTGACACATCTTAATGAGAGACAACGGCGAGGTGGTGGCAAAAGTGCTAATAATTGCGACGCCGAAAAAAAGGGGGTCTGCTCAGTGTTGTAATTAGAAGTGATCGCACTGAGCACATACCCTGTTATAACACTTGACATTTCAGAGTGAGAAATTAAGAATTTCTGGTGTGTTTTTTTTCCTTGTTCATGCCAAAAAAAGGCCAAAGGCTGATGAGCGAGCACTTAACTCAGCAAGGCACTCCAAATAGCAATCAGGAAGAAAGACATTTCTCAGCTCGTTCACATAACGCCATCTCTACTGCTACTCGGCATTGGGGATGAACCGATGCCCTGAGGCATCAACTGGCAGGACCTGAGAATTTGCATAAGAAAGAGCACAGGCAATCCTAACGTATATCACACTGGAAATGGTTTAAATAAATATACACATTCGATTATCAAATACTGCTGCATCCTCACAGAAGGTTATAAATTCAAATCTCACGGGTTGCCAGAGAGTCACCGTTAAATCCGCACACACACACACACACATTCATACGGTAGGGACAATTTTACAAGGTGCCAATTAACATACCGTGCATGTTTTTGGACCAGAAAGAAAACCCCCCGAGGCACGGAGAGAACATGCAAACTCCACAAACACTGGAGGTGTGAGACGAACGTGCTAACCACGAATCCACTGTGCCCCTTTGCTATACTGTATTCCACTTCGGTCAATTCATATGAATCAGTTTAGTTACATCTCATAGTGGTTTGCAGCATTTCATTACTATAAAGACTCTCACTGCGTGCGTCAGTGCATGCAATTATCCAGGCTGTATCCAAGCCACTCATCAGGGATCTTTGTTCGTCTTGTAATTAAAGCACTTCTTCATTTGTCCACCGTATTCTCTCTTTTACACTTGAGACACAGAGGCATGATGAAGGTGAAGGAAGAAAAGGCAGTTGGCAAAGAGACATTCTACTGATGTAAGCGATACGATCACTAGGGATGGGCGATATATCAAATATGAGCAATAATATCACATTTTGACGACAATATAAAATATTTCAAATTCAAGTAAAAGAGCGAAACGTCCAATATTACCTCCCCTAACATATTAATGTATGAAAAGGGATGTGAGGTGGGGGAGTGTCCTTTTTTTCTTAGCAAAATGGATGAGCGGCGTATAAAGAGGGTGAAATGATGAATTGGCCATGAAAAGGTGCATAAAGAAGACAAATCGGTTCCAAATATGTAGATGTTTGTCAAAGAAACAGTTCACTTCAATTAAACACATGGAACGAAATGTTCCAATTCCTTCTCTTTCTTTTTCAGTTATTCAAAAAGATTGTGGTAAATGATTTAAAGCCTAACGGCCCTCTCTGTATTTCCACATTAATTATGTGCAGGTTTTTTGTGTTTGTTTTGTGACTAGGTGCATCAGTACAACAAATGTTTAGTGATTAAAAAGGTTTTTTGTTTATTTTCTTTCATTTCGATTTATCTGAGAAAAGAACAAGGTGACTAACTGTGCTGGGTTGAACATTTTAATTGTGCCTCTTTCTTGGTTATTTCTATTTTGAGAGAATATCGCCGAAACAGAAAATGCATGCAGCATCATTCGCTGGTTAATAAAATGAGTGCAGTGGAAATGAATTTGTGTTATTAAGTTAATATCTGCACAGTGTCCTATAATAAAGTATAGATGTCTTACATTATATTAAAGAGTAATGTCATTCATTCATTCATTTCTATAATTTCATTAAAAAAAACAACAACAATAACAAAAAAACACTCGATTTCAAGAATTATATTGTGCCTTCTGAATAAATTATCAAACTGCCGGTGATTTGTAGAATATCAAACAGTATAAAGGGTTAAATCTCATATCTTTGCAGATTGGTCTAAACACAAGTAGGACCACACCAGCACATATACATAAATTCATGATGTGAACAGGTGTATTAGGCTGCGTGGGTTCGCTCAGTCATGTTCATCTCTGCAAACGTTACGCATTAATGAGCCAATTTCTATGTAACACATCTGCATGGTCTAGCAGCCAAATTGTACGCAAGACCTGGATTAAAGACCGCTTGATTGGTGACTCAAGAGTGATCGGGGCGAAGAAAAGCGTAATAATAAGGATAAACCTCAAGTAGAGGAAAGACTTCCTGCTTTTTCAGCTGCGTGTTGTTTTGACTCAATCCCGACTGTGGCTTTCTATTTAGTCTGACGAGCACATGTTTAGGAAGCGAGTTGTGTCCGCGTTCGTCAGTGCCTGCAAGCACAAAGTGGAGCCATATGGGCGAGTCAGATGCTCTTCCTGCGCTCGCCACGCTGCCACCCTGCATCCTCGAAATCTTTTAGAAGAAAAAACAATGTTTGACAACAAAAAAAACGCTCACTGATCAGCTGACCGCGAGCACATCTGTATATATACGCAATCTTCTCGTTGTGAGAGCTCCGGTACATTATTGAGGGTAAACGGCTGTAAATAACATCGAGCAGAAGCAGGCACACACACACACACACACACACATACACAGACAGAAACATTTTACATTATATCCCATCATCTTTAATTATCATCATGTATTAGAGCTGTCACATAGCAACAGAAAAAGTAATCCACATAGCTCCCTGAAAGAGAAGCCGTACAAGAAAAATATCAATCTTTATATCCACCAAAATAAATACTGAGTTTACAAAAGTTCTTGTACAACTTATGGAGAGATTTACAACACATTCATGTTTAGAACTTCTGCCTTCAGGGCTTCATACACAGTGACACAGTGGTGATTTGTGTGTCCATGTGAGTGTGTCTGTGTGTGTGTGAGAGAGAATAGGACCGATATAGCAATACGAGTAAAATGGCTCTTTAGGGCGAGAATACATTGTGGATGTGCTCATTCCTCATGCCTACTCGGGCTTTTATGTTACACTCCTACATCGCTGTAATACATCACTTGGTAACAAGATAAGAGAGTCGGAGGACCGATTCAGTAAAACTAAAGTTGCTGACTTTGCCGTAGATATTTTGGCAGGCGTTGTCGGGGAAAGCTTTCCGGATGAGTCTGACGACTCGCTTTCATCAGCAAACTTCACACTGACACTAGTAAAATTATGCAAGTGATTTATTTATTTATAATTTATTTACCCCCCCCCCCCATGTGATTGCATCTGCTACTAAAATTGCCGAGTGCTCAGTGACTCATGGTCAACGGGTGCTACATAATTAAAAAGCCTGACGTATCAGAGTGGAACAGGAGCGTTAAAATAATTTTCCAGACTGCTTGTTGTTAATTAACACCCCCCCAATCATTTTTAAACACACAGCTGCCATAGCTGTCTGGGTACATCTGAGCTTTGATGTCGCACTCGCTCAGAGTACCTGAATACGTTGATATCTTGGGAAATTTCGTATTCTGTTGCTGAATGCCCTGATTAACAAAAAAGTCAACGGTTTACTACGTTCCCATTAAACCCAGGAACTCTTTCTGCAGCTCATTCCCGAATATGAAATTCTGTCGGACATTCTGGCAGTATTTTCTGAAGTCTTATGAAAGAAAAATAAGAAAAAGGTTCGAGGTGGTTGTAGCCACGTACTTGATCTTATGAATAGCTCTGCAGGATGTTGCTCTGTACGACACTACGTGGTGAAGTGAACTGGGTTCACGCGGGCCACCATCAGATTCCTTGCAGTGAAAAATACTCCTATTTACAGCAAAATTAAAAAAAAACACTCTTTCATGCCAAGCTCTGACCTTCAGCATATAAAGAATTTTCTGCTAAAAACAGAAAAGTATACCTTTTGCTGTCTACCTGTGAACAGCTTTTGTTGGCAAAAAGAAGAAAACATACTGTGAGGTCCCTCCCTCCCCTTTGAGAGCACATTTAGCTGTAAGGTGTGTTCGCAGTGCACATGGAGCTATTTGTTCACAAGCTTCCCATTCTCTCTCTCTCTCTCTCTCTCTCTCTCTCTCTCTCTCTCTCTCTTCTTCTGTAATACAACACAGCATCACACTTAACACTCACATAACTGTCACATTAAAGGAATTTTCCCTCATCCTTCTGCTATAAATTTGGCCTTCGATAAAATATTAGCAACCAAAATACTGTATTTTTTATGAAAACTGCAATCGATACCTTTTCAAAAGTGCTATAAGTGCTTTCATTGCAGGAGAGGTCATTATGTGGAAATGAAATCCAAAGCATGAGCTTATTTGTAAGGGTCTGCCAGTTGCGCTCTTTGCTGCTGAGTGACAAACAGCAATGATCTGTTTTGACTTTCTGATTCATACTTTCTCTTCTGAGATTTGCTAATTATTATGTACGAGGCTCAGTTGAGGCTGATTTTTGCATAAAAAAAGAAAGATTTCTCTAAAATTAATACATTTTATACAGAAAATATACTAACTGTTTAAAAGACATGGATGAGGATTGGAAGAAAGGATGCATACACTTTATTGGCAAAAGTCTATGGACACCTGGTCATAAGATGGTATGTGCTTTTTGAACGTCACATTCCACATTTCCACTTATAATCTCATTCCACTCCTCTGGGAAGAAGTTCCACTAGATTTTGGAGTGTGCTTGTGGACATTTGTGTTAATCAGCCACAAGGGTGTTTGTATAGTCAGGTACAGGTGTAGATGATGTGAGGAGGCCTGGGGTGAATTCAGTGTTAAAATTCATCCTAAAGGTGTTCACTAGGATTGAGCAGAAAGCTCTGTAGCAGGCCACTCAAGATCTTACACTTCAACCCATGTAAGCCGTGTTTTCATGGAGCTCGCTTTGCGCAGAGTGGCATTTGCTTGCTTGAACAGGTTTGTGTTTCAACATTCAAGTTAATGCAACATTTTATTTTACCACATCCAGAGACACCCTGTACAATTGTGTGCCTCCAGTTTTGTGGTTTCAGTTTGGAGAAGAATATAGGACAACAAAGTCCATAAATTGTGCATAAACCAACCTTCACAAAGGTATTTCCCGGGGTTGGAGGGGAAGCTCTTGAGTGGCGTATAGAGCTCCTACCTCAACCAAGGAAAGTAGAGGTTGTTATAACAGCATACCTGTTCCAAAAGCACATACTAATCTTATAGCCAGATGTCAAACCTATTGTCTATAGAGTATACTGGAAACCTTTAAAAAAAAGGGCACCGATTCATTTTCCTGCACGTCATTTCCCCCAAAGGCACGTTTTTTCTGTTCTACTGTTGTCACCTCCCTGCCAGAGTTGATCAGAAACTGGATCAGAATATCCTGTGTGGAGAATATTGTGTGATTATGTTTATGATTATGTTTAAGATTCTTTTTATGCTTAATGTATAAAAAACAAAAAAACAAAAAACAAGTATGAATGCATCATTAGACATGAGGCAATTAAACACAGTGTGATGTTTTGTTATGCGACATCTGGGCAGTAGAAACATTCTCCTGATTATTTCTGCTTAAATATTCATTAAAAACAATGTTTGTGAAATTTTTCTTTTTGGCATGGGGAACCAGTTGAATTCGTTAAACTGATCTGGTCGGTGAACATTAAAATGTTCTTAAATATAAATTGAATACCTTTGGCAACATTGTTCACAAGATATTTGGAGCACAGAACTCAGCTCAGTCCACCACTCAGTAATTTGTTCCTGGACTCCCCCGGTGTGAGTTTTTTTGCGCAGCAGGTGTGAGGGGGCTGATGGCGAACGATGGCACTTTCCAGTTTCCGCCCTGATGAAGTGTGGTCAGAAGCAGGATTCCTGCGATTCTGTATCATTCTGCACTGACAGTTTCTCCTGTTCGCTGTTGTTTCCGTTGTGGAGAACTGAGTATCTGGAAGAAAAAAAAGGAAAATTATATGTATGTATGTATGTATATATATATATATATATATATATATATATATATATATATATATCTCTCTGATATGTATATATATATATCTGAGTGACTGTCATTTCACTATGTAACACTGCAGCAGGCGTAATGACACTGTAATGGAGCAGTGTATGAGGTGAATTGCAAGTGCATTCAAAACATTGACTTCTCTCACATCCCACAGCCGACCCGCTACCGCTGTGTTCAAAATGGCACCATAATCATTGCTTCCACTGCAGGAAAATTGGGAGCCCTACATCTAAGCACTATTATATTGCAGAGAACAGAATTTGTGATAGAAAAAAAAAAAAAACACAGGGTATAGTTTCAGACACGGTACATGCATGCCGCATTCTAATGATAACAAACTGAGCAGACCAGGTCTGTGTTAGCCAAAGGTATTATTTTATATCTGTTACTAAATGGGAACCAGACATTCACCTGTGTAACCAATCACATGGTCTTTTTAAGGTATTGGTGAAATTGTAATAATGCAAGAACCATCTTTAAAATCACCTACTGCACACTGCATGTTTAATCATGAAGTATAAAATCTGGAATCATGTTTTAACAATTAACTCCGAACGTTTCCAAAATAACTTCCAAAGTTATTCACAAATCTCCAAAAAGCCACCTAATTTAAACTAAATATTGTTCATCAACAAAAATCTGCTTTTACATTGAATAATCTTCCTACATAACCTGCAACGACAGTGGATTCATCTAACTTAAAAGACAGATGAGGCAGCACTTTGTCTTTAAGTCCATAACACTGTCTTCAGTACGTCTGTGTTAGTCATCTTATACACTGCTAACTAGGTGAGCCAATCTCTGTGCAATATCCGCATTGCCTTCACTCTGTTATTTCTGCACTGGACTTCTCATTAGTGTGACGCTAATCATTACTGAAAATGCTCAGAAATAAATCTGTTGCTTTTTTTTTTGTTTTTAATGACTGTACTTAGGGTTGAAAATGTTTCTTATCTATTAAACACAACTGTGGCTATACAAGCAATGTCCTTCTGTTACATCAGCGTAGAACAAAACTGCCATCTTCTGACACGTCACAAACTACTGTCTTAAAAGTCTTTAAATAATTCTTCATAATCTCTGGCCAATTCTAAGAACCACCTTTGACTTCTGTCAGTGCTTCCTTGGATATTGTGTATTTATTACCCTGCATTGGAATTTAATCCAGGGTGTCATGTGGAAATATGTGCATTCTGGGGAAATGATGAGGCATACAGGGAACTCAATAAATCTGACTTGCAGACAGAAAAGTAATTTTTTCCCCAGTGCTTCTGTTAAGATTATGCACTATTATTCTGTGCTCACTAGATATCAAATACCTGCGGAGAAATTATGGTGCAAACTACGAGAAGTAAATGTCCCCAAACACATCTCTCTGAATAATGCCACATATTACATGTGTGTGTTTTTACCTGATAGTGAATGTATTATTGATAATTTCATCATTATATATCCACATTTATTCATAAATATGTAAATATTTATTTGAATGAAATTTTGTTTTGTAGTGAAGTACAGTAATTTAACAAGAGTTTTTATTTTTTCAATCCATTATAAAAACATCTGGCTGATTAATCCTTTATCAAGATGTTTAATCCAATTTATATATCGGTATCTGTAAAATCCACTATCTGTCGAGCTCTGTTTATTATTATAACCCAAATATTCGTTATACATGAATAAGTAAATGCTTTGCTTTCATAAGCAATGGCTATAAAAATATCACAATGATAGTAATAATGTTTTTAACAGGCTACACATCTACCTAAAAGTAATTCTCATTTGTCTGTATGGTGCATAATAACATAATAAACTGATCTAGAACTGGGAGACATTTACACATTAAGATCTCTACTATAATACAGGTGGTCACTCCATGTCATTGTCTCTTACAGACTGACTCAGCTCTGGTTAAAAAAAGGAAAAATGCTGTGGCCGTCACAGAAAACAACTTTAAAGGACAAATCTTCAGACACATTTTCTATAAATATCTTCTATTATATGTTATGTGAAAAATGTGAAAAGTGAGTGGTTTGTGTTGAGGCAGAAAAAAGTGTAAGAACTCATGAATGTTCCTGGTATGAAGTAATTAATGATCAAAAGTGGTCCAATGAAGGATGACAGCGATGTTTTGGCAGAATGACATTAGGCTGATCGATATACACTCGAATTCAATACATGCTCAATTTCCTCTCTGTGGGGGGAAAAATCCAAACGATTCATGACCTGACATGAAGTTTACTCAGATACACTTAATCCACTCCAAAATTGCTCCAGATAAAGGAAAGGTGCACAAGCTTTTCAGTACAGCACGCCGGAAACAGAACTGTTTCTCCATACACTGTTTGTAATGCCTCTATTCTAAACCAACAATTGACAATCTAATAAAACTCAAAGACAGCTTATAACGGTATGTCTGATATTTTCCAATACAATGCAGATCTGTTGATAAATCTGATGGACTATCCAGTCTCAACATTGTGCATTTTCTTTCTCCTTTTTTTGTGTCTAAGTGCCAGCAACACAAAAAATTTTAATCAAGCACATTAGTCTTACTGGACATCGAGAGTCTTAGGAGGCTGAAATATAAATAGGGTTAAGGATTGGGCTGTGGATTGTGTTAGTTGGTGTGTGGCTCCAAATCCCACATCTGATTTAAAAGAGAGAGAGAGGGAAATATATAGAGAGAAGAAAAAAATATATATGAGGATGAAAAAGGAAGTGCTACTGGTTTGTTTGCACTTATGCCTCTCCGAACACTACTTGAAATCTGCTTCAAATTATACACTGTTGGCTTTACGTACAACGAAGCAAATGTGTGAGAAGCGCATTCATCTTGCTCCAGGGAGCTTCTTTTACTATGGAATAAAGCGAAAAGCTTTCAAGAGATTTGCCCTGGACATGCTCACTCAATCTGTCTGAAAGATCACATTCATTTCAGGCACGTTCAGTTAAAACCCATTCACAGCTTTTTTACATATCCTCTGTGTGTCTACAAACTATACGTAGTAGAGGATTCTGAATGATAAGCACGGGAATACTGAAGAATTGTACATCATATATATATATATATATATATATATATATATATATATATATATATATATATATATATATATATATATATATATATATATATATATAAAACCTTTACAATGCAACGTTGTCTTTTCTAAAATGATCTCATGTACCATTTGAAGTTCTTTACTTAATGTTCACTACATATATTCACTGTTCACTGAATATATTCACCACAGGGATTTTCACCCTTCATCAGTACCTGACTTTACAAACACAAATCTTTTTCAACCACAGAGGTCTGGACTATATTCTAACAACAGATGGGGAATAAATTTTCAAAAAGCACATACGAATCGTATCGCTGGTGTCCACAAACCTTTTGTTTGTATAATTTACTAATACAAATCTCTACACATTTACAAATAAAAATTGGTAGTCTAATTGATATAGCACCAGGCAAATTGGAAACCATTTTAAAATGGGCTTTTACTGAGGGATTAAGAAAACAGCAGCAGTTCATCTTCATGACGCATGTAACATTGGCTTCGTCACAAAAAAAACACACCAAACCAAAAAATTGTTCTCTCAGAGCTTAACTTGCTGAAGGATGATCACATCCACATTCGCACACAGATACAAAAAGCAGGCATCCAGGTCTCATCTTTATTTTTATTTATATCTTTTATATAAGTTCATATTAGAATCAAAAATCGCTCCGTTTAGAGCTTTATGTTATCTACATTACGACGTTAAAACATAAATCAGGAGGTGCGTTGCGGACAAAAGGCATGGTGTGGTCTATAAACCTAATTTATAAAGTTTTCTTATCGTTTCAGTGGATTGACTTGATCCTGTGAGTGATACTCACCCGGTGACGTCAGCCAGGGAGAAGACATGCAATCTAAACTGCAAAAAGTGAGTGCAAGTCTGAGGGGCTTGGGATTAAGCAAGACAAGGCAGTCTGAGATAACTTACTCCATAATATGATACGATCTGCAATTTCAAGCTTATTAGTGAGAAGGGGAGATCTTTGCAAAACTCATCGCGGCTGGTACCAGGGCTTTATAGATAGTAATTCGGAACCTGAGTTAGATATTGTGGTGCTTGAATATAATTAAAAGGAATCTATTCTATACCATACCATAGATATATTTTTGTTAGCTATTTTTAATAACGCAAATTCACTTTAATGGCACACATTTTTTAACGCGCGATTCTATACTGATTACTACAGTATAGAAGTGATCTGCTTGTGTTGGCGAATGAACGAAACCTAGACAACAAGAACAAAAAACAATAAAGAAACTTCAAAATAAAGAAACTCCTCAATTTTCACGAATTACACCAACTAGTTGCACATTCACAACAGGTATGACCTCCTCACTATATATATCACTATATTGTATTATTGAATATAATATATGAAACCTTATGAGACCTTACGGAAATGGATTGCATTCCCATATCCGTATTATGGAATTTTTCTTTTGTGAATTCAATGTGCTTCCGTATAAACTCTTGATTTTTTTTTTGAACTCTGTAAAAAAAGGCGATAACTCATGGCGATCGTGCGATTAATCATGATTAAATATGTTAATCGATTGACAGCCCTAATAATAAATGATGCGATTTAAATGTAACCGATACCATCATTCACTATATGGACTAAAATATTTGGACACCTTATTTTTCCAGCCCAAAATGTTGGAGTTGGAGTGGGACACTTGTATAGGACATCCTTGGATGTGGTATAATTTAATAAAATGTTCCCTTAACAAGACCCAAACCAAATCTAACAGTACACTTGGCTCTGTGACCACATACCAATCTTATGTCCTGAAACATGTTCAGAAAACCGCTTGACTGGGATCAAAAACATGGCGGAGCTGTAAATTTTGTTTTGTCAAACGCTACTAAGAGTCTGAATGGATAAAAGAATACATAAAAGCAAAATTTATATATATATATATATATATATATATATATATATATATATATATATATATATATATTAATCTGGTTGATTTGTGCTTATGGTATTGGAGCTGATATAATATGCAGCGATGCCACAGGTCAAACTAAGATGTAATTACTTTCAGCTGTAAGTAAACAGTTCACACTCTATCAGCGCCTCCCCATGGAACTCTTTGTGAGGATTTTATTAGATTCGAATTAACTGGAATGATTTCGAAACAGAACATTGCTTCCGTCATAGAGG
Organism: Kryptopterus vitreolus; assembly: GCA_030449085.1. Taxonomy (NCBI): domain Eukaryota; kingdom Metazoa; phylum Chordata; class Actinopteri; order Siluriformes; family Siluridae; genus Kryptopterus; species Kryptopterus vitreolus. The sequence goes on along the minus strand of JACRUU010000027.1, from coordinate 20,563,111 downwards.
GGCTGCTACAACTGCTACAGCTCACCCCTTTCCAGACAGTCGACGTGAAATCGGCATCTTAACATTGTGTTTCCCAGCCTGTCTACTTCATACCACATTGCTTTGTCCTGTACCTAATATAACCTCGTTCCATGAGGCCAGCTGGCAGCGATATGGCAGACGTGAGAACTCTGCTCTCTGCCTCTTTGCCAGCTACAAATAAGCGTCCATAAAGTGGCGTGTTGCTGATCTTTGCCATAAAGACTCTGCAGTTTCGGGACATTCCCAGAACACATGTGCAAAGATAAAAGGATTGATTATTTAAGCCCAAATGAAGTGTCCCTTATCTGAAATGAAAAGTAGAGATGGAGTGGTAGAAGGGGATATCAGGAGAGTGTAGTGCAGAGGTAAAAAAGCACAAGGAGGCCCACGGAGGAAAAGAAGAGTGTTTGTGTTTATATAAGGGGAATACTCTTCACTCATAATGAGAGACTTCAAGCAGGACAAGGAGGTCTGTCTAACTCATGCTTGATTTGTTTTTGATTGGATTCGCAGCACAGACTTGGACTAATAATGTAATCAATGTTTCTAAACCTGCCTTTTGGAATAGCAAAGGCTAGGATTTATTCAAGAACAGCAGTCCTTAACATGCCACAAATAGCCCTACACATAGCTGCTGAATAGCCACACTCGTTTTTACCATGACAACCAACACCAGCAGGTACAGAGGACACTGCTACATGATTATTGCTGCCAGAACCCCTGCTTTTTGGCTTTATAGCATCAGGGCAGCAAAAATCATTCACAGAAATAAATACTGCAGGAGGCAGAATATGAACTTTAATGTCACTCCTGGAAATCGATCTCAGCACACCGCCTGCTTATAGATCCATATCTGCAGATATTTTCTCAGCATTCCGAGTCAGTCACAGGTTTTGTTGAGTTTTTCCTGCTGCCGGCGCATTAAAAAATGAAAATAAACACATTATAAATACACTACATACACTGCTCATTCATCTACTCATTCAACCAACAAGCATGTGTCAGCTGTGTAATTCATAAATCATGCAGTGCTCAGAGATTCATTAATATACACCTCAAAACAAGACATACATGTGATCTTTGACTTGGCTGTTACTGACTGGGAAGATTAGAAAAGCATTTCTTGTTATTATAGTCGATTGTAATCCCAGATACCTTTCCATGGCTACCAGGAGTAGAACTGGATGAAAAGGTTTTCTGCTCACCGCGGTTCAATTCAAACTGTAAACTTTCTGTCGAACATTGTGCAAAGTCTCCTCTGACCTCTTTCATTATCACACAGGCTTCATTTACTACATGTGTTCTGTTTTTCCACACTGTTCTCTATAGAGGTTTCTACGTGCTATTACTCCAGGATATCAGCAATTTATCAATTACTTAAACTGAGGAATGGTTATTGAGATCACATTACTGCAATCATTTTGAGATGTTTTACTTGAGCATTAACTCTTAATAAGCCTATGACGTGCATCATCATCTGGAAGATAATTTTACAAATGAGCTAATAAAGAGTCTAGTGAGTGTAACAGATTGCCTACAAACACTGCTGCACTCAACCTCCATTATATCTAAAGCTCATGTGTTACGGTGTGTTATTCTGAATTTATTTTGGAAAAAATTCTTGTCAGAGAAACACAAATCAAACAACCCAGGGGAGTAAAAAAAAAAACATCTGACTAAATAAAATAAATACATTTTGGATTTGAGTAACTGAGGGCATTTAAGAAAGTGAGATTACCTCGATAAAAGGTTTAAACACACTTAACCATCAGGATGCCGCTGTTTCTTTACTTGGACCTGAGGCTTTTCTTGGACCGCTGGGATACAGGCTTATTTTTATGCTGCATTGCTGTTTCGTCCCCCCCCCCCCCGTTCTTTCTTCTTTTACAAGGCACTAGTGAGAACAGTCAGAATCCAATATCTAATACTTTTTATTCAAAACACACTTAAGTCTGCTGTCGTCTCCTATTTGTTTTCTTCATCACTTTTTTTTACATCATTAAATTTCCATCTGACTGAAAAGAACATCTTTATATGATCTTTATATGATTACAGGTCCTTATGTCAAGTTTCAAAAAAATCATTTCACAACTTATCGATGCCATGTTCTGGCCTAATTATAACATCACTAATGATAGAATGCCATTTGTGATGTACTGTGATTATATGGGTGGTTTACTTTCAATGATGGTGCCTGAAAGACCACCATTTAAACAAGCAGCACTGAATCACTACAAATGAAGCTAGGGAAATGTGCGCACACACACACACACACACACACACACACACAAATTTGATTAGAAAAGAAAAATGCACAGACGATAAGCCTCTAACCCCACACTGCACATGTACAAAGTTGTGCATATTAAGCAAAAAGCAATTTTGTTGATTTTCTACTGGTGTATTCATCATGCAGTGATGAAAGACTGTATGATTAGATGTAATTTCATTCAGCATAAACAAACATTTTCCAAATGTAATTTTCCAAAATGAAATGTAATTTAATTTCTAAAATATTAAAATAAAAAAATATTAATAAAATATTTAATCATGATTAAAATGATGTTCGTGTTTCTAATACTCTAACTGTTTCTCTCAAGATCTCTCCCTTTAATACGATTATTCATTATTTAATATTTATTTGTCTCTGGAAATTTTTATTTCAATATTAATTTCTTGATAACTAATTTGTTCTTTGTTGTCCGGGTTTCGTTCATTCGCCAACACAACACAGAGTGAAGGAACACATCACTCACATAGTAATGCACGCTGCGTTAATAACATTAGTGCTGTTAAAGTGAATTTGCGGTAATGCGTCAATAACGCATTAACTTTGACAGCCCTAATTATAAATATATGAATCCAGATATTTATAGTACACAACACTTGTTCATTATAATGTATTACTGTTACATAAAAATGTGAGCTTCGATATAAGAAAGAAAGCTGCCAGAAAACAATGATTAATATCACCAGGTCAACTGGCTGCTGATTTTGCTTCATATCCTGTTCAGTCTTTTGTAATAAGCTGTATTTAGACTCCAGTAGTGGCGGCAGCTTTCCAGTATGGCATGAATGAGAGCAGTGTAGAAACAGCACACGCCACTGAACAACCACAAGACCGCACGTGACAACTCGAAGGGACTGCAGTGCTCCTCTCAGAGTAAACACTTTTGACTCCGAAACAGGATGGAACACATCTGTGCACTAAAGCTTATTTTGAAAGACAATACCATGTTCTTGGGAGGCACATATATCTTTTAGCAGCTCGTTAAGTTTTTTGTCTTCATTGAAAAGTTGAATGTACTGATTCACTGACTGATTCATTCCTTCAGGTTCGTGTCATAAAGTATTCGGTACAGACACGCCCAGAACATCATAGACAAAAGTAGTTTGACCTTTCCTGCCATATGTATTTCCTCTCCACACTGTTACCAGAAAGCTGGACCCACACAATTGTAAAGGATTTTATGTTCATTTGACATGGCTTATGACTTGGAGAGGAAGATTTTGAAGGGACTGCTATAGAGATCTGATATATAGAGAAAAAAAAAACGATCCCAACATTCCTTCGCAACATATTGATCCATTATTCATAACTCCTCCTTTATTTGGATTGAGGTGTAAACAAAGTAAACCTCTGCAATAAAAGAAGAATATCCTGAGACCAAGCATACTAGGAATGCTGAGCGGTGTACATATAAACAAGAATTCAAGAAACATAAAATCAATTGGCAACATTAATTTGTGTATATTTAAAAAGATGAAGTTGATACGTCCGGATCATCACAGGGAGGTTTTTCAGCACATATGGCAGTACCATTCAAAGAGCTATGACAAGACTGATGCTTATAGCTCTGTAAATGGCGCTGCTATCTGCACCACACATATCTAGCACTTCGGGGGATCTTCGCTGGATTCTCCTGTCTTGTACGTCACGCTGTGAGGAAAGACGTTAGAAATACGACATGCTACTTTTCGAAAACACGAATTTATAAAAAAACATCAACCAAACACGGTTATAAAAAATATAGAGCAAACCAGCACTTTATTCAACATCTAATAAGTTAATGTGTCTTTAAATACTTTAATAAGGTTAATATAATTATAAGAACTGTAAGTAAATCTTAACACTCGGTTCAAACAGACGTCAACCGGAGCATATGCTAAACATCCAGGCTTATTAGACACAAACTCTTACTGAATCTAAAAAAGGAAATGAGTGAAAAGAATAGAAGAGCCTAATATTATTTTAGAGGCACATTCACTCCAGGGACAGAACTGACCACAGTCACTGCTGTTTTAAGACTCTCATGGAAAAATGTTGTTCTTGTGGGAAAAAAAGTTCTATATTTACAATATCTACAATGACTTTTACTTGAAAGTGTACATTGTATCTATAGAGCCCATGCAATAGTGCATGAGTTATATAAAGAAGCCTTTGAATAAAAAAATAAAAAAAGGTTATTGTGACTTTTTACCTCCCACATAATTCATGAGAAAAAGGAAGTGTGAGATTTTTTTTTAAATCATTTGTGACACTTTCTGGCAAAGCACCTTATGAAACCATGAGATGTGATTCTTACAGAACACTGGAAATCCTTATCTTTTTATGGAACACAGAGATTTGTATGCCATTTTCCAGACAACAAGGGAAAAAGTCTCTCAGAAAAGTTGATAACTCGAAATTGTGACCTTTTATCTCGCAATTATCTCGACTTTTTTCCTTTTTCTTCCATATCTCAAAAAGTTTTACATCTTTTACTGAGCGACGGGAAAAAGACTTCCATAGTAATATATATTTCAAATAAATATTTCCTTGTATTTATTTTTAATTAATTTAATCATATTTAAAATCTCTGTAGGGAATTTCAAATTAGTTTCTTTCATTTCATGGTCAAAGGCTGAGTGTGTATAAATTATGGCCAAAAGTATGTGGACACCAGACCCATTACATTCTTGCTACCTATCTCCTTTGCTGTTGTTATTAACTCCACTAAATAAGGACTATGGACTAGAGTTTTGACTAGCGTGATGGTCAGGATGTGGACCTTCAATCACAAGAGCATTAATGAGTTCAGACACAAGTCCAACCTTGGTGAACTCTGTACTGACCATGCCTTATTTACAGGTTCACATAAAAACCACATAAATCTTTATCACATTTCAGCTGCTTTGTTCCTGTAAGGAGAAATCATAATTCTACAGCGTACAAAGACATTTTGTAGACCATTTACTGCCTCGATCTAAATTTCTGGTCTACGTCCTCAAATTTAATAAACATTTCAAAGTTAAAGAAAAAAAAGCACACACCACGTCTCCCATCACACTGCTATTAAGAGAACTGGAAGAGGCAAGTCACAGTGTCATAGATAAGATCATGACATTGACCTTTCCGGCATTTGTGGAAATGATTGGAATCGATAATGCGGCTCCCCTTGGAAAACACACGCACACACACACACACACATAGACACACACATCTGTCTCTAGTAATTTCAGTATCGGACCCATAAAAGCGACGACGCCAACATGACATCTGCACTGCTAAATTTAACCGAGACAGCAATCTGTGTGCTTTAGGCATTTTTGTCCCCTCGTTATTCCCATAAGTGATAAAGTATTTAATTGACTGCAATTAAATACTAATGCAAGGGAACAATAACTTTTTGGGAGAAGAGTGTTATATTTTTAAACATTTATGAACACAATAGGATGGAGTGGCTGTTTTTTTTTTTTTTAATCGATACACTGGGTATCCATAGTATTTGCAGAAGTTAATGAAAAAAAAAAAAAAGGCCAGCAGGACAGTAGTATTTTATTTTGTCATCCACATCAGATTATTTTAAAATGCAATAAGGCATTATGTAGAAAGCAGACTGGTTCTGATTCCTTTCTTGACCAGACTGTAGATTGACGTCCTAGTAGATCACTGTTTGTGTCATTGTTATGTTACACAGAGATAACCACTTGCTTGATTTCTTTTTAGGTTTTCATTTCAGGCCAATTCACTAACATATTTGTAGCAACACTGTTATCAGCAGGGATGAATGTTCCTTTGAAGGAGAAACTAAACAAAGCGACATTTTCTGTTTACTGTGTTCAGAGGAAACACAAAAGCGTTTAAAACCAATGCGTTTTTAATGCCAATCATTATAGTATTATGGTAGATATGCAGTAAGATGGGGCGTTTTAAAATCTGACATCGCAGCCCTCCACCAGTGTGCACATTGTGCCTGAAAATAGTCCAACTAATTGGCCTGTCCTGAGTTGAAACCCTCAGGTCAAGTCAACCTTTTCTGGTAAATCCAGTAGAACTTCATTTTGAAATACCTAATCGAAGAATCGTTTATGAAAGGTCACTTATTCTTGCTTGACATCATAATAATTTCATCAAGTCAGACCTTTACTTCAAGCTCAAAGGGCAATCTAATATCCATCCAAAATATAAACACGGAGAAGAGCTGGTGCTCTGAGTCATTATTCCAACAGACGCATCAAGTGCACATACGATATGAAGTGAAGCCTGTTCATTCAACACACAAAATATTTCATTCACTATATTATCAATAAGAATCCCTAATACAATATCCACATTCATTCAGCAAACCCAAAAGCCAGTCACTAATTATGAATCTAGAGAATCTATTAATACAGATTTCCCAGACACTCTCAAACATATTACATTAGAACTGCAATTTATGCATTCACCAAACTGCAGACAAAACTCCTTTAATATTTTCGCTCATATATACAGGTTAAGATAACAATGTGTGCAGATTTGTCAGCTGCATTTTCATGTTTCTCATGCTTCCGTTCATTCCATAATACCACATTCAAAAGATGCTCTGATATCACTATTCTGATCTGCAGCCTTGTTTGAAAGTTGCTTGATGTTTGACGGTTTAAAACGATTGTGCTTGGTGACATGGTGCCTCGTTATGTTGGAAATGGATAAATTACAGCCAGAAATGGATGTTTGTGGTCAGTAACAAGACTCTGACAGGCTTCAGCGATTAAATTGTGCTTGACTGACATTTAAGAGTCGAAGGTGTGTGAAGAAACCATTTCCCATACTAATACACCCCCCTACCAACATGAGCTGTTAACACAAGGATTCATGCTGCGGCACAGAGCACTGTGGAAAAAAGAATAAACATCTAATAAAGATAATCTTGTATAAATCCTGTATAATCCTGATAATCCTTAACAGACTCCTTATAGAAAACCAGCACCTGGAACGTCTTAATCTTTAATAATCCGATTCTGTTAATTTTGTTTTCGCCTGTTTACGCTCAAAAACACGCTAAAAAAGGGCACACTTTGTGTGATTTCTAAGATACAAACAAACAGATGTAATTAAAATTTACTCTGATTAATATGGCCCTCCATAATGCTCTGTTTATGTTACATCTTTGTGCTCCTGATCATCAAGTCCATTATATATGTTTCCAAGGATACTTGACTTGAGCATACGTGTCTGGATTTCAAGATGGCATCCCTAAGATAAACAAAATCTTGTCAGACGTCATAGAAATATTTTCCTGTCTACATTTTTGTTGAACTTGTTGAAACCTTTATCCTTATTCAAAGTCTTTTACCTTGCAGAAGGTAACCTTAGTCTTGTACCTTTCTTGTAGAACTGATACAAAAGTACTACAAGTACTATAATTTGGGATTTGTTTGTCAGATTGTCACAACGCCAAACATAATAACGTTTCAATCTACTTATCAGATTGCGGATGAGGAAGGTGGTCACTGATTGAGGCATGTGCCAGCATCACCAGACGCTCCGCTGTGCATTCTTACTACAGATTAGATTTTATACAGTTTGGTAGAACAGACAATGTGCCAAACTCCCATTAGTGTGTGTTCAGGCTAAATAGGCTTATTATTATTTTCATTCTGACAAGTGTACAGTACCACAGGTTTGGGAATAACTACCGTAAATTCTGGACTATAAGCCGCTACTTTTTTCATAGGTTTTGAACCATGCGGCTAATAATAAGGTGCGGCTATTCTGCAGATTTTTTCCCGACCGCTAGGGGCTCTAACCGGAATTAGAATCAAAACTAACACAAAATAAATGCAAAGAAGAAGAATGCGCTAGTTCCTCTTTAGCAGATATAAGTGGGTAGAAGCGGATAGAAGGAGGACAAACTCTATCTTTACAAGGTGAACGTGACGTGATTTCACACACAGGAGAAATGAAGATAAATACTGTAAATAGCGCTTATTTTCTCTTGGTTCTGTCCTGTTTTAATCAGTAAAGTTGCTGCTCGGTGCTCTCTCTCTCTCTCTCTCCCTGCTCCCCTCCCTCTCCCCTGCTCTTTTTCCACACACTCACACACACACACACACACACACACACACACACACACACACAACACACACACCGCACGTACACAGACACACACACACACGCACAAATCAGCCAAAGTTGTTCTTGACACAAAATTTTCCGTACAGAAACAGAATTGGCACCCACAACACGGTCCAGCACAAATCAAGCAGTAGCAACGCCCGGCACTTCCCAATCTCCCAAAGTTGTTTTTCTTGATTTTCCCTCTCCCGATATAAGCCCGGTTCACCCTACAATCCCCGTCCGGGCTCGTAGCACATACCTAGTGTCGCGGACACGGACGCTCGATATATGTTTATGCCTAACCTAACCTTTGTCTGTTCCCGATTCCCGGACTCCTGCTCTCCGGTACTCCCGGTACCACGGCGCGCAGAGCGCAAGGCTCCCTAGCCTGTCTGGCCGCTCCGTATGAGCGGCGTCTCCTGAGTTCTTTATTCTAATAAATCCTGTTTTGTATGAATTCCGGATCTCCGCGTCTCTGTGCAGCGTCCACCGTTACACCGTGTTAAAATACAGGTTAGGAAAGGATCTATTTAGGTACATACATGTACATTTACAATTCAAAAGCGGATGCGGCTTGTATGCAGGTGCGGCTTATTTATGATTTTTTTGGGGTTTTTTTTTAAATAGAGCGGATGCGGCTTATATGCAGGTGCGCTTTATAGTCCAGAATTTACGGTAATCAAATAGCTAATATAAAAGCTAATCAAAGCCTGCAAGATGACTGCTGGTGTTAGGGTATATATATATATATATATATATATATATATATATATATATATATATATATATATTCCGTCTGGTCCCGGGCTCGCCTGTTCCTGTGCTTTTACTTCCCTTCGCCGATTCCGTCCACTCTCTGTTCTCCTGTGTGTTTATTTCTGTACTTTTCTTTTCTCAGTGCTTTTGTTTGGTTTATTAAAGACTCTGAACTGCATCCTCAGTCTGCTCGTCCGTGCTGTCGTTACAGAAGAACGGACCATACAGCCGAGGTTTTTCTCTCGGCCAGGCTCCACAACCTCCACTGCCAGTGCTTCGTTACACTTCTGGCAACATGAGCGCTCCTTCGCCAACGTCTGCAGAATAACACACCCTGTGCGCTAGGCTGGCTCGGCGGAGGAATGCAGGACCTTCCTGTCGCAATGCACTGTAATTTTTCAAAGGCATTCCCTTCTGTTTCCCACTAAACGTTTTAAAGTCGCGTATCTCATCTACATATTGACAGGTCATGCCATTCGTTGGGCTACCGCAATCTGGTACCAGGCCGGACCTCCAACTCAGTCAGTCGCAAGGTTTATGGACCTGATGAAGGAGGTGTTAGATGGGGATGTGCCAAAGAATTTTTTTTTGGCGGGGGGGCTACCCGTCTTTTTCCAGTTTGGTGACCACTCTGCTATCCTCCTTCAACATGGCCACCAACTTAGTCCAAGTCCAGTCCAACCCGTCCAAGATGGCATCTGAGCCAGATCATCCGTCCGTAATGGCCTCTGAGCCAGTGAACCTGTCCGAGATGTGTTCCGGTTTTTTGTTTTGGAACGTCTGGAATCGGCTCCTAGGAGGGGACTTCTGTCACGGTTCCCTCAGGTTCCTTGTTCCTTTCTCTCTCTCCCTAATTAGCTCCAGCCGCACCTTATTTCACTCCCTCTGTTTCACTTCCTATTTAATCCCTGTTCTCCCACCACTCCAGGTCCATTCTCGGTAGCGTTCTGTAGCGTACCGCTTCGTACCTGAACATGGACCTTTCTGTATCTCTTGGCCATTGATTGTTTTTAGTTCCGCTCTAACCTGTCTGTTCTCTTTTGTTCCAGTTCTCCGTTTCCGTCTGCTCCCGGGCTCGCCCATTCCTATGCTTTCCTTCCCTTCGCCGATTCCGTCCGCTCTCTGTTCTCCTGTGTGCTTATTTCTGTGTTTTTCCCAGTGCTTTTGTTTGGTTTAATAAAGACTCTGAACTGCATCCCCAGTCTGCTCGTCCGTGCCGCCGTTACACACACACATATATGTGTGTGTAACCATGGCATATATATATATATATAGATATATATATATATATATATATATATATATATATATATATATTACATATATATATATATCATATATATCATACATACTGTATATATATATATACAGTATATATATATATATATATATATATATACCATATACCCCCATACCCCCATTGCAGGGCACACACTCACACACTAGGGACAATTCTTCAAAGGTGCCAATCAACCTACCGTGCATGTTTTTGGACCGGGGGGAAACTGGAGAACCCGGAGAAAAAACCCCCTGAGGCACGGGGAGAACATGCAAACTCCACACACACACATAGCCGAGACAGGAATCGAAACCCGGAGACCCTGGAGGCGAACATGCTAACCACTAAACCACCACCGTGCCCCTTATATATATATATATATATATATATATATATATATATATATATATATATATATATATATATATATATATATATATATATATATATATATATATATACATATACACACACACATACATATGCATACGAATTGCACTGATGCACAAAGCCTTTGTGGGCCATTTCCATTACAATGGAATGCCATTACAGGTTCTCAGTAATGATGAGTAATGATGCATTTTAGGTTCCTCATCATCCACAGAACAGAAAAAGAAAACACAGCAGCAAAGGTAATGTTAAAGGTAATGCAGAAATATAATCAGACGCATACACAGATATACACAGAGACACAGAGTGCGAGAGAGAGCGTATATGAGTATGTGGTGTGTATATTGTGTGTTGTGTCGTGTTGCGTGTGTGTGTGTGTGTGTGTGAGCTGTAAGACTCACTTGCGAGATCCTCTCACAGCACTAGACAGGAACAGGCTTAGTGTTGCAGAACCAGAGTAGGAGTTTAGAAGCAGAGGAGCACCCGCTGGAGTATAGAGCAGGTGGGACAGAGGGCAGCAGAGGCGCGCATACATGGTTAAGAAACCAACAGCACAGAAGGAAGAGAAAAAGGGAAAAGTATGTTAATGGTCTGAGATGTTATTGTTTGGATTCAGTCGTTCACTCTGAATTGAGACTTTATCTACGCAAAAACAATCTAAAGCTACAAATATTCAGAAAGTAGTTTGCTGAAAAATAGAGAAGCATTTTCCTGTTTGTAACTGATTTGTCTCATGAATTTTCTATGACATTACCTGTATCTATAATGGAGCAGAGCAGAAACAAAGCAGAAATAATGCACTTCATCATGCCTAGTCATGCTTTATTTCTTACTCAAAAAATCCTTACTGTTTATTACAGCAAAACAGTCAATTCATCATACAATCATATAATAGACGACATATCACTATGTAACATATACATAAACATGTATATACAATTTTTTAGTAACAAATGACTGCAGTTTTATATGCTGAGTAAATACAGGGTTTTTTTCTGGCAATGAAGGGAGTCACTTAAAATATACTTTGTCTAAGGCACCTCATTTGTTGATTTCATAATAGACTCGGCACGAAAATTGCTTGTAAAGGTCAACTAATAGCCCTGCTGAAATGGTTCGGAAATACTCGCCAAACACACAATAATGACTCACCTCTCTCTAGGCGGTGAGAATTGTTTTGCAATTTACTAAGGTATCCATGAGGCCTGTCCCGAAAGTGCCAGCAGCCAAGAGGATATATTTATATTTCTATACATCTACAAACTGGATAGATTTAGAATAAATCTGAATACATTTTCCTCTAATTGAAAAGGCCTGGTATACACTCCATATGCAGTGCTCGAATGACTTGACTGGTTGTTTATCGTAAAGCTGAGATGATCTATCATGACATCCTCACATGACCAAACAGCTCTTTGTAATGTACAGCCTAGCGTCATGATATCTATCATCCACGTCCCTGACACGCATGTATGTAATGCTGCATTTGATCATGTGAGGTAACTCTACATGAACTAAATGCCTAAAATGATGCACATGTGGACGGTTTATCAAAGAGCGAAACGACTAGGACACGCCTCCGCTCCATTCGCTGGTAAGCTCCGACATGTGCGTTTGCTCATGCCAGGGCTGCGCTGAGCAAACATCTGACAATGGGTGATCGAGGGAGCACGGACACTCTTACAACCCGTTTCCTATTACATGTGCATCGTAACTAATTCTTCCGGTTTATAGCGTTTATACTGTTTACATAGAAAAAACACACTTCATCAGTGCAGAACCAGTGCAACGCCCTGAAGATAAGCGGCTCCTTTTCTGACCCTCCGTAACATGTGCAATTAGCAAATGATGAAAATTGTGTGGAATTTCCTAGTAAAATGTATGGGGTATCTTTAGTATTTATAGCCTGGGTTTTATAGGCTGTGTATCTGCAAGCTGGAAGATATCTACAAAGGAAAAAAAAGCAAGGACCTTGACCTCTGAAGCCATGGAGTAAAAGAGGAACCGACTAATAATTACAAACCTTACACATATTACAAAATAGATGGCAGACTGTCATAGTTGTGTGTGTGTGTGTGGGTGCGTGCTGTTAAACAACCAGTCACATACATAAATCTCCAAAGCACATCCAAATGTTCTGTGCTTTACAGGGTGCCACCCTGGTGTTATGCAGCTAACCTATACTTCAAATACTCCACTAACAGAAGAGAAAAAAGACAGAGAGAAAAACATGGACACAGAGTAGGAGAAGATTTCACTCTCATAAATTCCATTGCTCTTACATAATTAGAGCCTGCATTTTATGACTCCAAGACATGTCTTCAAGGGCAAACTAGCATAGTTCTAGCATAGATCCTTCTAGCGTAGTTTGACAAACCGCTAATGTTATCTGATCTCTCTAGTTCACACGTCGGGCGCTCGTTTCCCGGCTATACCGCCATATGAGATGTCGGAGGAATTTATCATCTGTCCTGTGCAGCGTCAGTCCTCTGAGGATTTGGGGTTTCAATTGGGCTATGGGTTCTGTGATAAATGTCTCAAGTGTTTATATAATCACACAGATTCTAATTTCCCCATCGCTTGTGTGTACTCGAGTATGGTTATAGCTCTAAGATTCAGACTGACAGAAATGATTAAGTCTCTTCATTAAACAAAACGATAACATATAAATCTGTAATTTATGGAGTGGTGTATGTGTGTGTGTGTGTGTGTGTGTGTGTGTGTGTGTGTGTGTGTATGCAAGAGCCAGGGACGCTAGCGTCCAACACAAATAGTATTTTCCTGGTTGGCAGACATTAGCCTGAGTGCTGAGCCTTCTGTCTGGCTTCAGAAACTCACTGAGAAGTTTTTTGTTTTTTTTTTGTCTGAACACACACGTAATGGTCTACATGTTGAAATGACACAATAAGTCTGTGAGAGAACTGATAGCTGTTAGGCATTGCAAAGAAAAATCTAAAGGTTAATAAATCAAATAAAAAGCACACATGAAATGAGGATCCTATTTTCTATATCGTTCTATGAAGTGCCCTTAGTCCTCTAAACAAATACTGTACATAAATACCGCTCCAAGGTAATAAGCTTTATTAACCATTTAAAAATGTTTCTACACTGAAATAATAATTACTGATCATGGAAAGAATTCGTAACAACAAATGAATGTTGCTTAGAATGAGGAAAGCGCTGAGCAGATTTGTAAAAACATGGCATAAAATAACTCAAACTGTCTGAATGTGTGAGTGTTAATCTGTGTGTGTCATCAATGAGATACAGTAAAACTTTATTATGTATTATGTAAGACTTTACACCTGATTAAAAACAGAGTAATTACACAAGCAATAAGAGGAATAAAACTATACAAGCCAAAGTACAGGTATATATACACAAGTTAAATATTACATTCAGTTAAACAGAATTTACAACACTGCATTTCTTAGATACATAAAAAGACAAATTCAAATTATTATTTGTTTGCAAAATTTAAATACGAAGATACAATCTTCAAATGTATTGAGAATGAATACATGTGCACTAAAGTATACATAGTGTTCTAGCCTTATGTAGTTTTTCCACAAACTGTTACCATAAAAATGGATGTACACAATGGAATTGGATTGGCTACCTTTTCCATTCACTTGTACAAGTCTATTACATGGTGGTGCCCCTTATGCACGAAGACAGCCCCATGAAGATATTCTTTAAGAAGATCTTAAGAGGCCTGCTATAGACCTTCGAGTTCAAAACTAATGAACGCCTCTGGGATGGATTGGAGCGTTGCATGCCCCCCCAGGGCTCCTCACATTATATTAGTACCTGAATTTATCAAGATCCTTTATGGCTGAATGAGGACAACTCTCCAAACCACACTCCAAAATCTTGCATACTTCTTCCCAGATGAGTGCAGGTTATTATATTGTATTGTCCTGATGACTCTAATATGCTGATAAATGACTTATTCTGTAGGAGTCACTGATGTTTTATTGATCTGCACGTTGTTGTTTTATCTACAGCACGCAACTGATGGCTCGGTATACCACCGATGGGATTGACATGCTGCCTTAGATGATTAGGACTACTTCAGGACACTTTATATCAGGCACAGTCCGGTTATTAACTATGGAATACTATTAAAAAATTCCATAACGTGCTGTCTATTTCAGTACAGAGGTGACCTATTAATCTTATGCATTTTTACAGCTTATTGTCAATCACTGTTATACATAAGAAAGGATGTCAAGCTCAAGAATAATAATAATACAAAATATTGAAAAAAATATCACGTATCATCATAAGCTTATCACATGCAGTGGTGCAGGAGCGTATAATTACAGGCGTCAAAGAAAAGAATGAAACGCGATCCTGAGTGGACTTTTCCCGGAAGAGGCTATGAGATCACCCAGACATCTATAGACACGTCTGTTAAGAGTGTTCATTAAATTATAAGGGCTGCGGTTCCAAGACTCAGGCAGCCTTAAAGCAATCTTATTGATGGCCCTAAGAAAGAGTGGAGATAAAGGAGCTGTCAGCAAAAAGACCAGAGGTAGTATCAGATGGAGAATGACTCCTGATAAGTGTACTTATACCAAATTGGAGCTCCTAACAATGCGCAAGATGAAAATGGTTTTGTGTTGTGCGGTCTTAGGTGCGACAAGACGATGAATGACGAGAATTCGTCATGAATTATACCTGCGTTTGGTAATTAAAAGCAGTCGCTATTTAAAAGTGGTTATAGTCACTCTCGAAGGAGCGACTGGTGCACTGAGCCAGATGTAGCTGTTTTTTATGATTTGGAGCACCTACAGTCATTACGCTGCGTAAAATCACTGTAAAAAAACTACACAGGCAAAAAGCACATTGCCTCATTAAACAGTTCTAATATCAAAAATAATCTAATTACAGAAAAAAAAAAGATTTAGAGTTGATATTGTTACAGTAAGAGATGCATTATAATCTTATGATTACAACACATACTGTATAATGTTGCTTGGTTTTCGTATGCTCCAGGTTACAAAGGTGAAGGAACAACGCTTGATTTGAAATACAAGGTAAAAGTTAAAATATGGCCTGTGTACACAAAAATGTGGAACAGTTTCAGGGTCACATATCTGATATGATCTCAACAGGGCTGAGACTTTGAAAGGCAGCTGTTCAGCGCCCCGTGAATAGGCCACAGCTCTGTTTACCAGCCACAATTACATGCTGACCGCCTCACCATTTGGAAACAGTTCCATGATTTATGTCCGTAGCACATTTCCAAGTGCTGCAGAAAACAAAGAGTGGCAGGACATTCACAGGAGTCTGGGTGGCCTGATACTGCCATGTGCTTTTCTAAGCTTTGTTGCAGTTAGAGAAAAGTTAAAAGACGTCGAAATGTCCCTCACTTTCTGACAACAAATTATTAGCGCTTCTAGTGGTCTGAGTCACCCGCAATAAAGAGCGACACTAACAATATGCGCTGGGTGTCAAACCACTTAGTGCACTTTGAGGCCAGGGATTGAGGAGTTCTTGCTCCACTGTTCACTATTAATTTTATGCCTCATTACACTATTCTATTTCAAGCTAATCTAAATCACTGCAACAAATGTGCCTGTCTTGTTTGTGTAAAAGGTTGGAACACTGGGGTATATATATATATTTTTTTTTGTTTTTTTGCTTTGTTCTTCGGATCTTCCTTTTTTTCCCCCAAGCACAATCACTGTGACATAAAACAGTAGATATCCATATTTATTATGTTCTCTGATGTCTATTCATTCCAATAATGGCTGAACCTCCTGATGCCTCAGTCGCTCGATTCTTTATTCTGTTGTCATGGAAATGAATTATGTCTATGGGAAAATATATAGATGTGCTAGGAGTTCCTTATTTTGAGTAATAGTTTACACTGATTAATATTAGTTTAATTGTGTATTTGTAGTGATTAATTGTGTATTTTGCACTGAGCTGGCAGGACACACTATGATTGATATTGGACTTTTAAAACAGTCCTGACCCATCAAGCATTGACAGCATTAACTTCTTCAGCAACTGACTTTTTTATTTCTACGTTTATATACAAAGTTATTGTCACTGTCCTGACTGAAAGAGCACATAGTAATGCTTCGAAGACATTCGTTGGACTGGCTCTCTCAATGACAGAAAAATAAACATTAAAGATTATAAACTAAAGCATTTCTCATGTCTCATGAAAACAAATTAATAACACACATATGGGAAAAGATAAGGTGCGAGAGGAAGTAGTGCATGGACATTTATGACTGTGGGAATCAGGTAATTAGTTAGTGTGCTTGTTTGGCAAATTAATAGTCTTTATTTGTGCTACATCGGACCACATGGGCCAGACTTTGTTCCCTACATGTATCAATAAATCTTGGCTTCACATGACCCTGTCACCGGTTTACAGTTTTGATGTTCATGTTCCAGTCCTCTAGAGATTACAACTTGGCCTTTATCAAACACACTCAAATTCTTATGTTTGCCCATTTTTGCTGCTTCTAACACATCAAAATATTTACTTGCTGCCTATATCCTAGTCACTACGGGGTGCTATGCTGTAGAGATAATCAGTGTTATTCATGTCATTGGTGTCATTTGTACCACTTTCTGAACGTCTCCGACTCAAAAGATATTTGACCTAAAATCTTTGTATATTAATTATTTGACTTGATTGTCTGCACATGGCTACATTAATCCTTGGTTAATGCTAATAACTTTGCCTTGTAGTACATCTACACTTCAGGCATGATGCCGAAGCCATGTAGTGTGCCATCTCCTCAACTACATTAAGGGAGCAATTCCAGATGGTCCTTGCTGACAATTCACCAAGATCCACTGGGGGATTTTTTATTTTCTCGTTTATATACCAAGTTATTGTCGCTGTCCTGACTGAAAGAGCACATAGTAATGCTGCGAAGACATTCTTTGGACTGGCTCTCTCAATGACAGAAAAATAAACATTAACGATTATACACTAATGTGAAAAGATAAGGTGCGAGAGGATGTAGTGCATGGACTCTGTACGTTTATGACTGTGGAAATCAGGTAATTGGTTAGAATGCTTGTTTGGCAAATTAATAGTCTTTATTTGTCACATATACATTACAGTACAGTGAAATTCTTTCTTCGCAAATCCCAGCTTGTTTGCAAGGGGTCAGTGCACAGGGTCAGCCAAGATACAGCGCCCCTGGATCACAGAGAGTAAAGGGCCTTGCTCAAGGACCCAGGGACGGAAGCTTGTCGATACCGGGGCTTGAACCCCTGAGCGTCCGAATAGTAGCCCAGCTATTTCATCCACTGAGCTACACCCCTCCTCCATGAAGGCAATACACAGCAAAAAAAAAGTGCTCAGCAAAATTCACCCATTAAGAATAAAAAATTCTGTTCATACGGATCTCTGGTTTGTTAACACTGATGATACAATACTTTAAAAATACATGATGTTTCAAATGCTGTTTTTAGAATTGGGTCTTTTGATACATTCCCTCTATGAAGGAATCATAATTTTTACAATGTAATTTCAGGTTTGTTTGGTCTGAGGAAACATACAAGAAGTAAACAACATCAAACTAAGTTTAAGATCAGCACAGGCTGGATATTCTGCTGTAGTCTTTAATCTTGACCTCCACCAGGACCTGATATGTGGGCATTTGTTTTAGACTAGGTACATCAAGGTAAGTGGTCAGGGGAAAAAATGAGCTCCCATAAGCCTTGGTTAGTGTAGTGTTAGTGCTCTTTTGCAGTGCTCATGTGGAACCCAGAGACCTCACTCTTTCCTTGCAATTCAACTTTGCATTTATCTTAAAGGCTATTAGGGATAGAACTGTCACCAAGATACACTGTGAACACTGAATGTACCCCAGGCCTACTCAGCTCATCTACATCAGTACATGACTTTAGTAACACCATTGTGCAGCCCATATGTCCAGAAACACACTCCAAAATCTAGTGGAACATTTTCTCAGAAGAGTGGAAGGAGCCCATTGAGGCGAAATGTGGAATGCGATTCTTAAAAAACAAATGGCATACTTATGACCAGGTGTCCGAAAACCTTTAGCAATATACTGTATATCACATCAACATATATAAAATTCACATCTACATAAGGAAACAAGTGCAAAATAGTATTTATCACCATGTTCACTCACTTGAACGAACTAATGGACTTGTAAATGCCCTTCACTTCTGTTAATGAGGTTTAATTTATTCCTCATCAGAAGTGGAACATGCTGCCCTTTTGAGCCTGGTACTCAAGCATCTCTTAATAATCTCAATGTCATGAAGTTAAGTGCAAACTTCACGATTACACTAATTTCCAAGGCAACATATGCGATAACATTTTCCAAGAAAACAGCACCCCAGGCAATCAAAGAGTTACGAAAATTCCCTGGGTTTACGTTTTGGTTGTGCCTATTAATTTGTTGAAAAATGAAAGCTTATTTAATGGAACAAGGCTGCAGGCGGATCTGCATATGTTTTAATGAACTGAAAGGATGGTTCACAAGTATCGCCGAAGACACCTCTATTTCATTCGAGTGTAAAAGTTGGAGTCTTGGAAGACAGCACTAGCATACATTATAATAATGTTATATGAGTTTCATTCCTGCAACATATATGATCTCGTGGCTATGAAAGCAACCTATGGTAGAAGCTGAAATGAATAACCCATACTTCACTAGGGTGTTTATGAGGCACCACATTTCCATATATGTGAGATCTCATTCAAAGCTGTACTGTAAAGCCCTAATGATTCAAAACCTGTATATATTCAAATATATGCATTCTGCATTCTAACATTAGATAGTTTAATTGCAGATATCCTCAGTTTAGAATTTTAAATATGTTGAAACCCTTTTCCCAAAAAGTAATAATAAAACATACTAATTAAGTATCCACACATATATGTATATGTATCTTTTCATAAACATTTGCATCATATATTATCAAATAATTACGCACAAGATAACCTGTGTGTATGGATATATAGGGATAAGATTCTCTGTTAAATGAGAGATATAAGAGTCAGAGCCTGCTCGGATTGGAACTATTATCAGGACACACACAATTTCATATCTCACTGATCCAATCAGGTTCAACTCTCCAAACAGACACCCCATTTGCCTTCCCTTTAAAACCCCTGTTCAAAGTGCAGCACGGAAACAATTAATGCAATGGATCCTCTGTAACTTGCTACATCTTAAAATAATATACACCTGATCAACAACAAGTTCTGGTGGTCTTGAGGCAGGTTTAAGTAGCTACATAAAGTCCTGTATTATCTTTTCATTATTAGCGCCATCATTAATAAAGCTGCACTGCATCCTTAACAGTGGGTTTTTCCTCCTTATTATTTAAATGGCAGAAGCCGAGCCTGGCACTGATCAATCACAGCATGTCGGGATAACACTTTTGATTACTGACTGTTAACATACTGACCTTTGTGATTTTGGCAAAGACATCCTCACTTGAACCCTTATTGTCGAACACCAATTCATGTACTAATCAGTTTATGACAACTTAAAGCCAGTGTCCAAGTACAATGACCCTAGTGTTACGCTTATGCTGTGTTCCCATGGTGACAAATGAGATGTTAAAAAATAAAAATATAATAAAATATAAATAAAAAATGCCACACTGGAACTAATGCAGTTCATTCACAGTTGTTGCCCTCTGAGAAAAAGCCCTTTGACATATAAATCTTAAATATGGAAGATCCTTCAAAACACTTTTTCTAGCAATAGTGTATATCTTTCTAGTATTATTTACAGCTCATTAACAGTTAGTGCGACACTGTAACTCAGAAACTATAGAAAGTATTTGGTACCTGTAGTTTTTTTTTTTTTACATTTTAAAGCTTCTGATACTGTGGCCTGAGAAAAGTTTAAGAAGAGGAAGACATATAAACAAACTATTATAAGCCTTCTAAATCCGGTGCCTAAATCCAGACAACTTCAGGCAAAATGTGACAGGAATGTAGCACCGCTACATTATTTATGTGTCGAAGCATCCTTCCTCTTCTGACTAGTGACTGTTTTTCACAAAACATAATCAATAAGCCTTGTATAAAGAAGCCATTACAGAAAAACAAACACCGTCATCCTTCAGCCGTATAATGAATTCATCAACCTTCATCAATCAAAACAGATTTGGTTTGTCAACTAGACTGACCGATAAGGGTCCACCAGCATTAAATAACAGAAATTCAATAAATGCTGTATTGATTCTTTTTTTTTTTTTGTTAAGAACCTCATATACACTTTGAAAACCAAAAGATTCCTCAGAAATAATACAAATTCAGAAATTCCTTCTCAGGAAATAATAACAAATGCATGAGAATATTTGTGATTTCCCAGGGGAGAGACTTTATATTTTGTGCGTAAGAGTATGCTGGTCTCTGGACAAAGCCTGAGGGAGTGGAGATCTTAGTGCTAACCTTGAGGACAGAAAGGGCATCCCATTTCTCAGTTCATCAGTCCACTTAATTACTGCTAGATTCTTACCACATTTACATCAGTTACTGTGTAAATTGCTTTAGAATATTGATACAGCAGTGCCATTAGAATAAAGAGAGTGCTTTTCTCATCTTAGGAGAAATAAAATAGCCATTTAAGGAGAAAGTGAGACAGAAAAAAGTGTGTGAGAAAGAGAAAGAGAGAGAAAGAGAGACAGACTGAAAGACAAGTGTGGGAGACAGTTTGAGGATGATGTAATTTTTTTTTTTAGAAATATCATGGGAAAGTCCGTGCTAAGCTGTGTTTGAGACAGACACAAAAAAATCTCTGTACATTAAAAATGATGAGACCTGAATATACTGTATTAAATCTAAACATGAAAGGAATACACTCATCATCCTTTATGCAATTATACAATCAGACAATCATGTAGCAACAGTGAAATGCACAAATTCCCCTAGATACATGTAAGGAGTTTGATTTTCACATCAAATCAGACATTCTCTGTTGTTTTTTTTTCTGTCTAGGTATCGTGAGTTTGTAGCTTCTAACTCAGTTTTTTTTTATTTCGTTGTCCATAGACCTTTCACTTTCTGAGTTGTAAACAGTAGCACATACTATATAAACATTTTCAGTCGCTGTGATGTTCTTTATACATGTCTGGTCCTCCATGGAACCAAAAATGAACCATTTTTCCTTATACGGATGATTGGCATGACGACTCGCTGACAATCGTGACTTGCGTATCTGCATGATTCTGTTTTGCATGATTGCGTAATTGCATAAAAGAGCAGCGCTACAGGTGTTCCTATTAACGTTTCCAGGCTATATGTAGAATCATAAAATGAGATTTTTGTGCATAAAAAACTACCATAACATTTATCAAGATTTTGAACTTAAGAATGGATTTAAACTGTAATACATATAACTGGTCTAATATCAGTGGTTCAGGAACAAAGTTTGAATGAACTGTTCTGTGTTACTTAATGATATTTCGTGCCACCCAAAAAACTGGGTTCAGGGTTTGGTTCCTCTTAAGTTCAATCACAGGAAGTTTTTCCTTGCCAGGCAACACCGACTTATAAACAACTCTTATACGACCTATTATTCCTTGCTGTTCTGTCTTTCTTTCTTCTTTCTTTTCTCTCTCTCTCTCTCTCTCTCTCTCTCTCTCTCTCTCTCTCTCTCTCTCCCTCTCTCCACTCTCTCTCTCTCTCTCTCTCTCTCTCTCTCTCTCTCTCTCTCTGTCTGTCTGTTGAGCTACATATGCCATTGCTGAGCTGCCAGTGACAGAGACTGCCTCTACACTCTGGACCTGTCTAACCACTCCTGATGACGCCTCCACAGACTTCGGAGATTGGGGACACCTCCACACTGCCATGGAGACGCCCTACACACACACAACAAACCTGACTACACCTAAATAAGGATGGGTTCTCTGCTTGGTTTCTCTCAGTGTCTTCCTGTTACCATATCAGGGAGTTTTTTCTTGCCACCGTCGCCTCGGCTTGCTAAACAAGGAACAACAGGGACAAACTGATTTCCTTTCCCCCATAATTAAGGGTATTGTGTAAAGCTGCTTTGTGGCAATAGCAATTGTCAAATTGCTATAAAATAAAAAACTGAACTGAATCTTATCCGTTAGATCTGTATAAAGTTGAATAGAGTTAATATCCATTGTAAAATTGCTAGACATGTTGAATTGAATCTAGACAGCCAGGGAAGGCTTCGGACGATTTTACTTACTTGAGCACGTGCGTGGAACCGTTGATCTGTGTGGCTGTGCAGGGCGTCTTAGGCGCGAGGATGGAGGGCCGTCGGTAGCGCTGATGGCCACAGCAGAGGATGATGAGGAAGGCACGGCGGAAAGACTTATTAAGGAAGGCATAAAGGATGGGGTTGAGCATGGAGTTGATGTATCCGAGCCACAGGCATGCTGCCCAAATCTGCTCGGGCACTGTGTAGTCTATGAAAGGGTCCACCACGTTGGTGATGAAGAATGGAGCCCAGCACAGGCAAAAGCAGCCCATGATGATGCACAGAGTCTTTGCCGCCTTGGTCTCGGTGCGCATGCGGTGGTTGCGCTGGTGTCCGGCGCTCTCGGGGCCCGAGGCGGCGCCGCCTGCCCGCTGCAGCATGCTGATCTGACGGGCGTGCTCGCGCGCCGTTACGTAGATGCGTTGGTAGGCGAGCACCATCAGACCCAGCGGGATGTAGAAGGCCACCACAGAGCAGGTGAGCGCATAGGGTTTGTTCACCATGAACACGCATGCCGTAGAGTTGCCGCTGAACTTGCGTGCCTCTATCTGTGGAGGAGGAGGGGGGGGGGGGTGGGGGGGGGGGGGGGGGGGGGGGGGATATTTACGTGTATGTGGACGGCACATTCAGCAAAAAGAAAATGTCACACTTTATTTTATTCTCTTTTTTTTGCTCATTGCTATTCCAATCTGTGGGTCTTAGGCCTGGGGCAACTGTCAATTTGTCAGCGTTCACTACAGGAATTCTTTCTCAGCATTTAAAATTCAAAACCGGCGAGACCTGGACCTGGATGATTTAAAAAAAAATCATCAGCTGTTTTCAAAGACAGATCTCGGGAAAAGATCCAAGAATATTCTTAAATAATAATCAAATCACCTCTAACTTCTACGATATGATACAAGTCTTTGAATAGGCTACAAAACATTGGTCACTTTTAAGAATTACCTGAAGAAAGATTTTGGCTTAAATATACATGGCTATATTGAATTGTAATTCGAGGCAACATGAATGAATTATTTTTTTAAGTGTTTTTTTTTTCGAGTGGTGCGCATCCAAGAAAGCAAAACAAACAGTATATATAACTATACATATACATATGTATAAGTGTTTGTGCTATTTACGTGCTGTTTATTAATACAATCGCCTGGAAAAAAGTTAATTAAATACCTAGTAATTAGCAAAAACTTTGGTAAATATTTATTCATTCGGGAATCTCTAGAAAACAAGAGAGGTAGCGCCAGCTCATAATCGTTAGATTTTCAAAATATATTTTTCTTTCAGAATGTGCCTACTTCATTAGCTACAAAATGCTAATCATCTCCTTTGAGGGAAAAAAATCTGGCAGTAGTTCTGATGTTCTGACTTTAAATTCCCATCCGAAATAAACACTTATTACAATAATACTCATGTATTGTGAATATTAGTGAGGAAGACAAAGCAAAGTAAAAAAATGTCTATGCATCCCCTCGTCATGCTTTTGATCGTTATTTGAAGAGTGTCAAATACAAAGTAGTGTGTACTAAGCGGATATTAACAGAATGGATCATCTTAAGCAGAATAAACATGGCTTTAGGAAACCACCTTGTTTGAAAGTCCTCTAAGAGGATCACAGTATTTGTCAAGTTCCCTTTATTCTATTTACTTTTTGACTAAACAAATTTCAACTTAAACTTAATCAAATACAAATATTTACACGCATTCTGCCAACAATCTCCTCTAAAAAATACTTACTGAGAATAGTGTGAGTTTGGCCATATATACAGACCAGGTATAACATTATAACAGTATAATGACATTATAACATTATGAATGGTTTGTGGGCTATTTTTGGAAGCAAATGAACATTTTAGGGGTCAAGTCTGTGAACAAGTCTGGCCTGTGTGGTCCGATTCAACAAACTGGAGAAGTTACTGCTGTTAATACTCGCTGGATCAGGACTATTCTGGCAGCAAAAAGGGACCAACACAATATCAGGAAGGTGGTCATAATATTATGCCTGATCGGTGGTCATAAAGTTACGCATGTTTGGTGTATGTTAACAACTATCAAATCATGTCCAGGATCTTAAAATGGCTTCTATGGCATTTCTTCTGTCATGCTGACATTCACTAAAACAAATCACACCACTTCCAGGCCCTTGTTTATTAACAAATTATAGGCTCTAATAGAGTGATGTGACTTCTTTTACATTGTACTTGTGATTGGGGGCTATTAATTAAGGTCTCACACATTGCATTTCCTGAAGAGTGGAACTCCATTAGAAGAAGCTCACTGTAAGCACCATCTACAGTATATATAATGTTCAATGTTAGAAAGAATCTTTGCTCACGTTTAAAAAGTACCATGTATACTGAGATGATTAGTCAGAAGAAAAATGATCTTTTTAAACGTTTGGCTAGCCAAATACTGTACATTTCTAAATACTGGATACGACATGACAGCTGACGGATGTGACTCACCAAATCATTTATTCCAATACTGTTCCAGCCTTGCATAATTGGTAAGAAGGATATGACAGTTGGGATAATCCAACATCCTCCGATCATAAGAGCAACTCGCAGTGGTGTCATCTTGTTCCTGTAGACTAGGGGCTGACAACAGATGGCATAGTACCTGCAACAAAAACGTTTTTTTTTCATAAATATTATTACTTAATATTTGTATTTAACATATAACATGGAAAAAAAGAATCTTTTCATAAGAACAAAATCACCATCAGTCAAAAAGGGAATGACAGTAGATGCTGTGGATGGCTGATAGATGGCTGTGCCTACAATTGATTCCTTCTTTGTTGTGAGAAGGAAAAAATTGTGTCATTATTGTCAAAGTTGTGATTAAAAACATTACTAACCACCTTCTGAGCTACTGGATTTGAGAATTCAACAACACTGTAGTATAGAAAATATATTTTTGGAACATATTAATCAATTAGTTAATATTCATTCATTCATCTTCGACCGCTATATCCGATCTTCCCTCGGGTCACGGGGAGTCTGTGCCTATCTCAGGCGTCTATGGGCATTAAGGCAGGATACACCCTGGATGGAATGCCAACCCATCGCAGGGCACACTCACACACATACACACACACATTCATACACTAGGCACAATTTTCCAAGGAGGCCAATCAACCTACCGTGCATGTTTTTGGACCAGGAGGAAACCGGAGAACCCGGAGAAAAAAACCCCTGAGGCACGGTGAGAACATGCTAACTCCACACACACATGGCCGAGACGGGAATCAAACCCGGACCCTGGTGGTGTGAGGCAAACATGCTAATCACTAAGCCACCGTGCCCCCCAATTAGTTAATATGAACCAGGAAATTGCAATGTAATGGACTATTTAGTTATTAAATAAACTGCCAATGCATGTTTAGTTGGTTAACATTTAAGCAAAACATTGAAGAAAAACATTTACAGATTGTGTATTCATGCTGAAGTTCATAGATTGTTTCTGTAAATTGTAGAAATTTTGTTAGTTTATTGGAATGACATATAGCATTACAGTCATATTCCATTTACCCCTGACATTTATGAAGATGACTTTTCTAGAGGATTCGAGGTGTGAAAAAATGGAAATTTTTGATTTGTTAAAAAAAACAAACATAAATGCCTATCTATTTTTTAAGTTTAAACAATAAATATGTCAGACAAACACTTTCATTTCAAATTCAGCTTAACAATGCTGTGTCTGCCCTTGTGCAAGAATGTAAATGTTTCTTTGGTATGTGCTGCTGTTTTCTTTGGTAGACAAAGGGTAAACAAGGTAATGATTTAATTTATTGATAATATTACTTTAATTTAATAAAACTTCAGTAAAAGTTACTCACCAATAATAAATGATATGAATCAATGAAAGACATGATTTAGGATTAAAACACATGCAAAATAATATACTGACAAGAAAAAAATGCCGTAAAAAAATTAAAGAGGATATTTGCACTTCAGGAGGTCGACTGTATCATGTTGTACTATATACATATACACACACACACACACACACACACACACACACACACACACACACACACACACACACACACACACACACACACACACACACACACACACACACACACACACATATATATATAGTACAACTATAGAACTAAAACAATTTTCCCCCACACTAGAATCATGTGTGTCATTCTGCAACATCACCTCATACTGTATTTCCGGAATGCTTTTAATTTCCAGTTGCTTGTTTTGAAAAAAAAAAAAAACCTCTACAACACAAGCAGTACACACAAAAGAACTTTTTCTGTGTCGTTCAGCTTGCCGTTAAAAGCACATAAAGGAAATAATTTCAAGTATTTCTATAACACAATACACAAATCCTGTGTACAAATGAGTTTACAGTCCAAATAAAATCTCATTTTGAATTGATTTACCCTTTGAGAGAAGTCGATACCGTGCCCCAACTCGTGATCTCAAAGCTATCAGATTTCCGAGATGGTGAATACCACGAGTGAGAATAATGATAGGCTCTAGGCGAGATTTGATGCTATCCTACAAAACAAACGGAGAGGGGGGAAAATGCCCACATGAATTTGAGGAAAGTAAGTATGGTGTGGAGGAAGTTGTTGATGAATGTATAGCACTGCTATTTTGCAGGAACAAAGAGAGATGACTGTGTGAGTGGAGAAATGCTGCTGATATAATAGCACAGATGTCTATGATGGGTCGTACTATCCGCACGACCGACAGTAAAAATAACTCGCACATCAGAGTTATCGCTGCATCGGAGATGGAACGCGGAAAAGGGTTGCTGCTTCTCTTTTTTCATATTATCACAGCCAGAATAACCTCTTTTTTTAGAAAAACTCATATGCAAATGCGGAAAACTACTAGACTGAAGCACGGTTTTTATCAAGAGTTTGAATTAAAATATTTGTATCCGGGTATTAGCATGAAGATCTCCTGTTCTCCTGAACTGAATATTTAATTATGCCACCACTTGCTGCACTTTGTAGGAACCGAGGTAATGCTCAGGTTGCTAATAGGAACTAATTTCACAAGCCATGTAATAGGCATGGATGCAAGACAATATTTCCATACTAACAAATAAGAAAGGGCAGAAAATGCCACATACTGTATTTCCACCACTAACAAGAACATCTGTACATACCATTAGCTCATAGTGGTAATGTTTTGCTGTTATGTTTATCTACTGTATGTACATTTTGCTCAGAGCTGCTCTCAGGCTACACACTGAGGTGCCTGAGACTGTATCAGTGGTCAGCTTGGCATATAATTAAAAAAAAAAGAGATATGGATAAGTGGAGACTGGTGTCAATGTCCCCAGTGGTGATAAAATGATCGTTTATCCATCTTTCACCTGCTCCTTTTTCTCTCTCTGAACCAGTTCTGTCACTTTATGTATGTGTATACCTATATGTATGTGTATGGTTCTTGTTTATTTACCCCTGACATATACACATACTCATTACAACACATTTATCACAGACAAAAAAGGCCTTATGCTCTACTGTAACCTGTGTATGTGGGTGGGGTTTCCAGGATATTGGGCTATATTTGGAGGCTTTAAAACACTAAAAACTCTGTCAATCATTTTACATTTACACTGTTCTGCTTTTAAATCGCAGAATATTAAAATGCAAGAAAAACAAGACCATGAAAAAAGAAGAAAAAAAAAAGCATGCATGGTTTCTTTTGTGAAAACGTGTGTGGTTGAGCAAGTTCAACAGGGGCGAGTGTTTAACAGCAGGCCAAACACGACCCACACATTAGTCTCTCTGCATGTACCAGCGCACCGCGGACTGCATTGTGTAACTTGGAGCCTGCGGAACATCTCATGGCAAACGCTGGACTGCTAGAGGACAGCTGTCAGAGAGCCACCTGGCTAATTTTATTATAATTGGATCAGACTGAGCACAAACACAGCAGTTAGATTGGAGTGTTGGTAATACATGAGGTTTGATGAGGTTTTTAGTTTCCAGGACTGACTACACCAGCAAAAAAAAAATGATTTACTGCAGAATCAATGCCTGAGCAAAACATAACCAATCATCCCCCTTGTGACAGCAAAACAGTTCTGACCTGTCAAGACATTTACTACACAAGACCTTGGTTGTGGCATGGGGATCTAAAACAGATAGCAGATCTGTAAGTTGTGAGGTGAGGCCTCCAGGGATCTGATTTGTTATCCTGTTCCTCAAACAATTCCCAAACCTCATTTTGCAGTGTAGTAGGGTGCATTATCCTGCTGAAAGCAGCCATTAGAGAACACGGATGCCATGAAGACTTGGTCTGCAATTAAGTGGTACGTGTCAAAGTAACATGAAAGGCGTAAATAAAAGCCTCCGCTTGCCTTCTTGCCTTCTTCCCATAATGCATCTCTTTTCCATCCAAGATTTTTCCAACACCATCCACATGAGAAACATTATCAATCAGATCAGGACGACTTCCTCTATTGCTCATTGGTTGTTCCTGTTCTTGCTGTAGTCCTGCACAACCTCCTGCTGCTTTGGAAATGCGCCGGTCCAGTTGTCTAGCATTTGGACCTTGTCAAATCTTTCTTGTTCCTCCTGCTTTCAAACAAGTCAACTTTTCAAACCGAGTGTTCAACCCTTGACAGGCCCTATTTTAGCGAGAGATCGTTGTTACTCTCATCTCCTGTCAGAAGTTTTAATGTTTTACTGAATGCTGCACAGATATGTGTAGCAGATTTTACTGGCCAGTTTTAATGTAGGTACAATTCGTTATGTATTTGTTGTGCATCCGTAAAGGCTGGAAATACCTTCATAAATGGTTGCTTAAACAAGTCAGCACTCAGCCTGCTGGGCAAAGAACAAGAGCTCACTGAGAGGAGAATTCTTGCACTCAAATAAAAAGCATACGTCTGAGTCGTGGGAGTGAAGTGAGCAATAATGTCTATTCCACTGAGTTATACGGTTGTGGGGAGCAGAAACAAGCAGAAAGCTCTAATGCATGTCTGCTGGCTTTGTTGGTTCTTCTAAAAATAAAACTCTTTAAGAATGTCTCTGTTCACCTGCTCACCTGCCTTTAGGGCAATGCACGGCAGCCGATTCGGGAGGCAACTCCATTATACACTGATCGCTGCCATTTTTAAACTTTTTTTTAAGTGCAGCTATTTCAAGTGAGTGGTGTTAGGCTTTAAGTGCAGCAAATTGCTAATGTTCATTGAGTTGCTCTAACACCTGGATAAAGAAGAACCATCTAAAGTAATGTAGGTGGCTCAATGCTAAACTTAATCATGAGCAAGTCTATGGGGAGAATCGCAAAATACCGGGAGAAAAACAGATGTTCCCGGAAAAGAAGTTGTGCTGTGAATTATACGCGCCTGGTTAGAGACCTTTTACAGGAGCTGCTTTATGACCCGCATGATGATTACTGAAATTAAACAGAATAATAGATAGAAAGATAGATAGACAGACAGACAGACAGACAATCATCACCCTGCATGTCAGTCACATACATAACATACTAAATCTTCTTGAACACATGGTGAACCCTACTAGAAATCCTATTCCACTAAATTAGTCTGAAACTCAGTAACAAGGCCATAATTGGTTTACACATTATACAGAATAACGTTTTAAAGGACTTATTGTGGCGTTACTATTAAATATTTACAGTACATATGGTTGTCAGAAAACTTTTTATAAAATTTTTACAGCCACAATTCCTCTACTGTAGAAAGCCAATTAGGGAAGTCTGTCACCAAATAAGTATATTAAACCTGAAATCGTTTTTTGCTTCCTGTAGTAACAGTTCTCATAAGTGTAAAAAAAAGCTGTTTTCTGACAAGTTTCTATTCTACATATGCTTTGCCCAGCAGCAGCTTGTGTATTAGTGGACCAAAATGTGTAAAAGTAACTCCTGCTGGATCAAGCCCCAGTATCGACAAGCTGACACTGTTGAGTCTTTAACTCTTGAGCTCCAGGGGGCGCTGTATCATGGCTGACCCTGTGCTCTGACTTAAGCTTCAAAACAAGCTGGGATATGTGAAGAAAGAATTTCACTTTTTAATGTATGTATACTTTTTCATTTGATTGATAAAGGATATTCTTCTAAAATAAATGATTAGGCATGTGCTGGGGCAGATAACAGTAAGACTTGGGTAAATAATGGGTGGGGTTGAGGTATTTATTTTGACTCTCTGAGAGTTTACTCAATGTAAAAAACATTTTGAACCTACACTATAAGCTTTTTTGTAAATTACAGGCTAGACTAAATAGCCGTTCAAGTGGGTCAAGTGAGACACTATAAAGCACAATTTGCATCTTTATGTCTCTTGTGAGAAAGAGCTCCATGTGCCATTAGAGAACAAGATGCTGCTAAGAATTTTACACGAGTTTCACGCACTAGGAATGAAATGACACGGAACAGTTAATAAGAGATTTGGTGTCTGAAGGACAGATAATTAGCGAGCATATTGTTCTTGTACTCTTGCACTTTGGTAATATGATTGCAAAAAACGGCCAAAGACGTCCCATATAATATGTCCAGTGCGAGAAAGAGAAGACAATCCAATCCCACAGTGCCATCTGTGCCATCTGTCACTTTCGGAAATGAATGGCCAAAAACGGCTGATACAAGATTCATGAGAGCAATAACCAACCAGTCAGGAACACTCTCATTCTGGTGAACACAATTACAAAAACTGAACGAATGTTTGTTGTACAAAATGAAGAAAATTGGGAACAGTCATAGACACAGAGCAGAGGACATATGCAGGCACAGATCCTTAATAGAGAGAGTTTCTTTTTTTTTCCTTCTAACACTGCCACTCTGACTAAAGAACTAGAATACACCATTTGCTGCTCTGCCACTTTCATTCAAGTAGCTTATAAAAGTAGCATATCTGTGTGGATGAGAGAGAGACAAAATAATAAAAGCAGCGAAAAAGAGCAACAAAGAGAAAGAAGACCAAAAATGGGGTCAGCCACTTAGGATATTATTAACATCAAACCTATTTATTTTCTTTTTCTGCCTTTGTGACCCGAGGAACTAGCCAGATTTTGAAAGGATCTCTGTAACTCCAGGCAATGACAAAGGCCAGCCAGAAGAGCTGTGCGCTCGAAAGCTCGATTGTGCACTCTTTCAAACACTGGTCACGGCTAAACTGGTACATAACTGGTAATAACAATTTACAGCATACCTGAGTCAGATAAGAAGCTTACATTCCTGAAGTGTATTAAGGCTTAATCCTTCATCCTCGATCATTCAAGCTAGAATGTTTGTTTCGACAGGAAAAAAAAGTCTGCTAGATTAAATGCTCTAGAGTATAATGGTTAACAGATGAATGGCCTTGGACAATTTGGTTCAAAGGACAAAAAAACAGCACTCTTATGGGAAAAGCACTAAACAGCAGTTCACATTTGGACAAAAACAGCACCCTGTCTTGCTGGTGTGCATGTTTTCTTTTTTCTATTTCATTTAATTATTTAAAAGCATCGTCTATTCATTTAGTGTAATTGATTACAAGGACATTATACTGTCTACCTACTTGGAAGGAATATGAAAAGTACCGCAGTGGCGTGCAGTGATGAAAGAAACCTGTAACAATTTATATTGGGGATTTCAAAGCCATTAGGAATTTGACATGAATGTTCTTCACTTGTCTAAACATCTTAATGAGTAACACACAATGTTTCTCTTTGTTTGGGGATGCTTGTGATACATGTGCTCGGTCATTTACGTGTACAGCATGTGGCAGATGCCCCAATCTGACAGCAATTTAAGGTTTAAGGGACTTGCTCAAGGGTCCGCTAATGGCAGCTTGGTGGTTATGGGATTTGAACCTGAAATCTTCCGGTACAGAAGCCAATGCCTTCACCACTTCCAGTGTACTGATTTGAAACTCCACTACATTAGATATGAAATGAAACAGCTGCAACAGGTCGAGACATATCATCTTTAAGTTAATGTGTGAGACAGAAACGTGATGATCAATGACATTTTTGAAATACCTGTACATTAAATAACTATACATTAAAATCTTGCATATTTGGCCAATCATGTCCAAGAGGAAAAAATACAGAGTATGAAGTCAAAAAAACTTTTTAAGACCTTTTTCGAACTTTTTCGAAATTTATAGCCAAAAAAATCAAATCTTGAATCTTAACGAGCGATTCGCTTCAATTACAGAAAGCTGATGTTGGTCCCATTTGGACATAATATTTGGACAAGTGAAAGAAAAAAAAACTATCACCACCACAGAAACTAACAAACAAAAACTGCAGGAGCACAGAACAAAGAGCAAACATGAAATTCAAATCTGCCACGGAGAAGTTTAACACATGGCAATTCTGCAACAAGTCATTTGAGGTGTTTTGATCGGCTTTTTCGTAGATGATAATGTGGAAACGTAGAGAAATAAAAGTACCTTCTTCTTTGCTAGTAATTTTACAGCCACAATTCCTGTACTGTATTAAAAACATCCACTCAATCAAGAAATCATCTAATCAATGCTACAGCTTCAGAAAGATAATTTAAATCATGCTGTTAACTCTGAGAAAACTCTGAGACTTTATTGGTTGCAGAAATTTGTTTGTTGAGAGATGTTTGCTGATCTCCTTTTCACACAACACAATCTCTAGACCTTATTCCAAATAGTGAGACAGAGATGGAGCCGTAGTTCTGCCAGCAAAAATGCCCCGCTGAGACGAGAGGTCAGCGGAGAATTACCTAGACTGCCTTTAGCTGACAAGTGTACAGCAACTTGAATAGCAACTCATGGCGACTGTGGTGAGCAGAAAAGCAGATTAGAATGCTCGACACAGCAGACCATGTGGAGGATGAGTCACAGCAGCAGATAATCACACTGAGTTTCACTCCTGTCTGCCAAAAGCAGGAATCTGAGGCTACATGATGGACAGGATCACCAAAACAAAAAAAAAATGCCCCAGTCCTTTAACTGCCCAAATGTGATTAAGTGAATCAGCAGATGTACAGGGTTTGATCGAAATGATGTATAGAAATGATGTGATGTGTTTTATTAGAAAAAAGCACAGTACAAATTGATACAAATATACAAATACATGATTCATTGCATTGCATTGTTCTTTTAATTTCTTTGGTTTTTAATGTATCCTTTGCCCATGTCTTATGTATGCATTTAGAGCCCTGTATTAGTCTAATTACAGTGTACTTAACCCCTATTTACCCCACTGTATATTAATGAAGTATTTTTATCACCACCTTTTTTTTCAGTTGCATGGTGTTGCATCACATTGTTACAGGAAAAAAATATATAAATAAAATTCTATATCTATATACCTCACGTTTATATGGACTATTAACTATTATTTATTCGAATAGTACCCTGGTTTACTGTCATCAACATGCCTTTATGTTAAGCATTAATATCAAGAGATATCAAATAGAATTTGAATACATTTTACATATAAATCTTTGATTATAAAGGGATTCAGAGCTGTAACGATATGCGGTTGGATTCCCCTCGAAGTATCCTGCAGACTGTAATTGGCTCCGTAATCACAGGTCTGATTTAGCAGCTGAATACACCAAGTCAGCTTGAGTCATACTAAAATCACCATGGAAACAGAGACAACTTTCCCTACGCATATCTTCACAAGATTTAAGTCTGATTTGCCAACGCTTTTATGACTAAACACTGCACGACTGCCATGACAACGGCTTATTAGGGAATTCTTCTCGTGTCCTGCGAGAAACGGTCAGAGCCACCCGAGTTACTTGTCATGCATCCTTATGCGCGTCTCTCGGCATTCGCCTGGTAAAAAGCAAAGGGCGTTTGGAGGCCATGGAGACGTGTTTGGCGTGGGTGTGTGTGAGAATGTCCAGAGATATCCTCACCTGTCCAGAGATATGCAGCACAGGTGCAGGATGGAGGCAGTGGTGAGCAGAACGTCCAGCGAGGTGCGCACCAGGCAGAACGTCTCGCCGTAGATCCAGTTCTGGTGGATGAGCTCGATGGCCCCGAATGGCATCACGAGCACTGACACCAGCAGGTCGGCGAAGGCCAGCGACACTATGAAGTAATTGGTCTTAATTTTCCTGAAAAGAAACACAATATTAGCATTTTACATTTTATTTGAATTCTTTGTAGAAAATTCCTTAATCTAATAAACATTCACACACTATATGGACAAAAGTATTGGGACAACTTGTCCTTTCCATCCATATGTGGTTCTTTTGCAAACCGTTCCCACAAAGTTGGAAGCACACGATTGTATAGGACTTTGGATGCTAAATAATACAATTTTGCATTAACTTGTCCATTACGACATGCCTTACATGGTTTGGCAAGAAAGATTTTTTTAGATGACCTACTACAGAAGTCCTGAAATCCAAAATCCAGTGGAACATCTTCACAGAAGAGTAGAGGGATATTATTAGAGCAAAGTTGGACTTGTGGAATGTGATGGTCAATAAGCTGGTGAAAAGGTGTCTGCAAACATTTGTGAATATAGTGTAAATATACCATTAATACACTATTAATTATATATTTTGAAAAACAATGTGATCCGGATGAAAATGGATAGAACATTTATTTAATTACTTTAAAAGCATTTAATAGACAGCGTATATCCAGAAAGATAAAGTTGTGTTAACCTGATAATGAAATCAAGATAAAACGGCTCAAACAGTAACATGGAAAAGGAAGAGATTTAAAAAAGCAATAATTGTAACAAAAAGTGTTTGTTCTGTTGTTCTGTTCTGTTGACATCCATGGCCAGGAGTCAAGACTGTAAAATTGTGGTTAAGCAACGTTCATGAATAAATACATTTTCTGTAGAAAAAGTACAGATAATATTGATACTATTATTATTCTTTACATTAGTATCCTGAAGGGATTTACATACTATAAATGAAAATCAGTAAGATCACAGGAGGAAACCACAAAGTGTATTATACCTAACCCATCTTTGTGAAAGGTAATAAATGAATTCTCTTAACAAATACTCATCAGTTTACCAGGTTGTTTTAGCAGGCATGATATGCTCGCTCTTTCAAACCAGTCACACTAACATGAGCCAATTGAGGGCACCTGTGAGGTCAAGTATGTGGAAAAGGGCAGTTAGGCCTGTGCACTGTTATGCTGCCCTATGACACTACAAGAGCAGCAGCTCGTTTGAAATGATGAAGAGGAAGCGATTTAGCTTTTCCCTTCACAAAGAAGTAGTTAAATCTGGAATATGTTATTTAACAAATTTCCTTTTTATTAAGTAGCACTAAGAAAAACCTTGCTCAGAGACATTCAGCAGCAAGTGTTCATTATGCACTGAATAATGGAGATAAAGAATTAAAAACAGATTTAATATTAAGCTCTACCAGACAAAAGTTTTTCACATGACAGTGTAATAAAAAATAAAAATAAATAATAGGGTGACTCTTCAAATTCATTTCCTCCCTCAAGCCATTTTACACACACACACACACACTCATATATATATATATATATATATATATATATATATATATATATATATATATATATATATATCATTCATCATTCATGCATCATTCATCTTCTACCAATTTACCCGCTTTATCCAATCTTTCCCTCGGGTCACGGGGAGTCCTGTGCCTATCTCAGGCGTCTATGGGCATTAAGGCAGGATACACCCTGGATGGAATGCCAACCCATCGCAGGGCACACACACTCACATTCACACACTAGGGACAATTTTCCAATGGTGCCAATCAAACCTACCGTGCATGTTTTTGGACCGGGAGGAAACCAGAGAACCCGGAGAAAAACCTCCTTGAGGCACATGGAGAACATGCAAACTCCATACACACACATGGCCGAGACGGAATCGAACCCGGGCCCTGGCGGAGTGAGGCGAATGTGCTAACCACTAAGACACCCGTGCCCCGCTCATATATATATATATATATATATATATATATATATATATATATATATATAAATAAAAGTGAGGTATAAGCTGCAGGATATAAAGGTGTGTGTGTGTGTGTGTGTGTGTGTGTGTGTGTGTGTGTGTGCATCTCTATACAGAATATCATAACCTCTCCTGAGAAAGACCAGACCCTTTGGCTCGCCATTAATAACTGTTAAAACCAACTAAGTGGACTGTGAGCGCTATAAATAGCCACGTGAAAACCTCTAAACAGATTCACATCACTCGGTCATATTGTTCGAAAACGGGCATTGAAATGCACCAGCAGCTGCCTGCTAACAATATGTATCTGTGAAAGAATGAAGACATGAAGTGTATGGACAGTTTAAATTTACCACCGCACATCTGATGACTATTTGACATTGGATAATTATGCCATCAGATTACATGTCAGTGTTTACAGAAGCCCTATTATTAAAAGCCCATTGTTAAAGCATAATGATGCCAGATGGTTTATACAGCACTAACAGCCATGCAGCTCGATCAAACTATTCTCTTAGACGGACTCCTGTCTCTGGGACATACTGACAATAGACTGCTGGATTCATGATATACAGTGCATACTTTTTTCCCATTCGTCTACCCACACCTGTTAAAATTGCAGGTTTTTCTGCAGAAAAGTATGAAATGAAGATAAGTATCCTAATAAAATAGAAAGAAAACCTGATAAAAAGGCTGATCTATACTTTAAACTAATCAGTTTGACTTCATTAATGACAGGTGCATGATAATTGCTTCTGGACATGAGTTGGAATTGTGATAGATTCATTCTGAGCTCAGTCACATGTGCCATTAGTAAAGGGTGTGTGCAACATTTGTGCAACCAGGTAATTGCAAGGTTTTTTTTTTTTCATTTCACTTTGTTCATGCTATATCATGCTAAAAGATGGAAATATATGTGCCTTGATTTATCTTAATTATTTACAGGAGTATGTAGCCTACATACAGTATATCAACAGTATAAAATGTGCTTGTGCATATTCAATCATTGGCCATGGAAAGGCACCTAATAATACTATACAATCAATTTAGTTCCCCTTCATTTCTGAGCACACCTGAGACAGGAAGGAAAATCTGTAGGTTTGTTTGTCGCAATGTCACATTGCAACATAGATGAAGACTGAGGTTGAACTGATACATGTGCATGATTCAAATAATATTACAGACCCTCGCCACCCTACAAACAAACACAATACGAACTTTTGCCGATACAACAAATCTGTCCACAAAGTAAAATTTGTTTGGAATCGAAAATAATGTGCTGCTAGCAAGTCATTGAGCTTAACGATAAGTACCACTACATAAGTACTATATAGTCATATTTACTGTTTATACTGCCGTATACAGTATACTTGTGTCACATGCATATAGTATTTATATAATTAAAGAAAATTTCCTGTTATTAGATTACAATAAACCAGATTATTATTAAACATTTAATGTCTTTCAAGATAAAAATGCGTCAAATATTTATGAACAGATTTAACTAACTTGTTTTTTTTTGTTGCTTTTTTTAACCAAATATTAACGAATATGTAGTATTTGTCTATGCATTATATTACTTTCTAAGTGCAATATGTATTGTCAGTATGGATTTCCTTTGCTACGTTTCAATGAATGAATTGACGGATGTACAGACAGACAGACAAATAGCGAGGGTTTGTGAACTGACAAAGCCAGAGGGAGTGAGTGGTAATGATCAAACACCACAGTGCAAATTCCATTAACGAGAATTCTGTTTCTCTTCAAAAAGGATAAAAGGGGGAAAGACACTGCCTCAAGACAGTGTGTGTGTGTGTGTGTGTGTGTGTGTGTGTGTGTGTGTGTGTGTGTGTGTCCGTGCATGTGTGCATGTGTGTTGGTACAATTATATATACACTGCAAAAAAGTAATAATATGAATATGATAAAATAAAGCTGGATGAAAATGGATGAAAACCTGTCCCCTGTATCCCAACTCTTCCCAGACACCGATCTCCCATTAGAAAGATAAAGAGATACCACAAAGATATGATACCCGCTGCATCACTGTGACTAGTTCATTTGATCAAAGCTAGAGTAATGGCATAATTAGCTCCGACTGAATCAGGTATGCTATAGAAATGTACGTAAACACTACATTTAATTCTGCTTTGGCATTCAGGACTGAAGATGGGTACTTTCAGTCGGTTCATTAGGCTGATTATGAGCTCAATTCGAAAGCTAACAAACGAATTGATGTGTGATCTACAAATAACACTACTTTTAGGAAACGATTGCAAAAGGAAAAATGAAGTTTTTATGCTTTTTGGAATGAATGTACTCTTTGCTTTGAGAAAAATACTGCTTAATGACATCTCTTAACCCATTTTTTTTACATCTTTTGAATCGATAGACACATTTAATACTGATTTATTGATATACAGTACTTCTGTTTAGCATGGTTAAAATAATAAAGTGCAAATGAAGACTTGTGCGTGCATAAAAATATAACATTTTTATGCACGCACAAGTCTTCATTTGCACTTATCTGATGTAAAGGGGAAGCATTAAAATAAGAAAGTGGAAAACTTTGACTTGGCTTCAACAGGCATAACATGCAAGGCTTATTGAAAAGTTACAAAAAAGTGTACGTCAAAGAGATGACTAGTGAGAATGCTGAATTACTACATTTTACCCTCTGGCTAAGTATTCAGGTTCCTCCGGCTATGAAAGAATGAGGTGACCTTATATTACATGTATGGCCTGTGATGGTGAAAATCGTTCAGATAATGGCCTTCTCCATACCTTCACTGTGTTGATACCTCACACAATGCTATTATGTGCTGCAAGACACACAGGAAAGGAAAGGTAGGGCTTATTCATGATATTTGAGATATATATATATATATGTTTATGTTTGTTTTTAAGTAATTCAAAAAAATGTTTTTATTTGCCCCCATTGAAAAAAAGCATTCCTTTTGGATTCCTTTTTTCATCATCCCCTCCTGTGTCTCTTTCCACACCTGCGCTGTTTGTCGTCTCCATTTTGCTAATGTAGAACATAAGAAGGGTAAAATAAGTGTGAGGGAACAGATTATTAGACATTTGGCGCATTCTTTCAGGAAAGTATGCAGGAATGTTACATAGTCGTCAAAAATTGCTTTTTATCGCTAACATACAATATATCACCCAGCCATAAGTTAAATAATCATCAATAAATAAACATCATAATGGGGGAGGTGGTAGCTCAGAGGGTTCTGGACTGAGTGGGTTCTAATTCAAGTCGAAGCCGAACTGCCACTAATGCGCCCTTGAGCAAGGCCTTTAACACACAATTGCTCAGTCTGCCCTGGACGTTAGAGTTGCAAAAGCTAATGCATTCCTGATGCCGGTCCCAAGCCTGGATAGTTGTTGAGGGTTGCGTTAGTAAGGGCATCCAGCGTAAAAATATGTGCCAAATCTAATATGGAGACCATCCAATGTGGTGACCTCAGGAGAACCCGAAAAATAAATAAATAAATAAACAAACAAACAAACAAACATCACAATGCATTTGGCTGAATCAAAAGTTTTTTCTTTTGATTACGTCCATAGAGTAGGTCTAACCCTGTCTAGTTTGGTCAAATAGGTGCTTTCATTTAAGGCTGTGGCGGTCCATTAGCTAAGGCTTTGGGATACTGAACACAAGGTCAGTGGTTCAAGCCCCAGCTCCACTAAGCTGCCACTGTTGAGCCCATGTGGAAGGCCCTTAACCCTAACTGCTCGGGGGTGCCGTACCATGGCTGACCCTGCGGACCTCAGCTTCCTGACAAGCTAGGATATGGGAAGAACCAAACTCACTGTGTTGTAATGTATATGTGACAAATAAAAGCGATTCTATGTTCAGTCATGCAAAAATACACAATAGTACTCCAAGTTCTAGTAGATACTCTATAACAAAAGAACCCAGAAGCCCTGTCTGGCTTGTAGCGTGTAGTCAAGTGCAGACAATGTTCATATGTTTACAGTTTATTTGATGCATCCTTAACAAACAGCTGCAAATCCAAAAATGTATGCGTCAAACAATAATGAATAAAAGAACCACTTATCATGACTGACTAAATGCAGAGTCTGTCGTTGTGTCAATTATACATGATATTGCCAAATATTTGTGGACACCTGGTCATAAGTATGGTATGTGCTTTTTGGAGCATCGCCTTTAGTTCGAATTTGCTCTTTTAATTTCTTACACTCATCTGTGAAGAAGTTCCACTTGATTTTGGAGTGTGCTTGTGGACATTTGTGTTCATCACCACAAGGGTGTTAGTAAAGTCAGGTACCGATGTACATGAAGTCAGTGCTCCAATTCATCCTAAAGGTGTTCACTTGGGTTGCAATCAGAGCGCTACAGCATGCTGCTGAAGATCGTCCCTTTCAAACCATGTAAAG
Organism: Kryptopterus vitreolus; assembly: GCA_030449085.1. Classification (NCBI taxonomy): domain Eukaryota; kingdom Metazoa; phylum Chordata; class Actinopteri; order Siluriformes; family Siluridae; genus Kryptopterus; species Kryptopterus vitreolus. The sequence continues at coordinate 20,521,815 of JACRUU010000027.1, read as the reverse complement.
CCATACCTTCATGGAGTTCACTTAGTGCACCGGGCTTTGCCATGCTGGAACAGGTTTACAAATTGTATTAATGAAAAAATCCAGCTTTATAGTAACAGTTTGGAGAAGAACCACAGGAAAGTTGGAGTGTCCCAATTTTTTATATTTTTCTTCAATTCATAAATTAACAAAGCTTTTACAACTAGTTTTTCATTATGCTGTGAACGCACTGTAATCTCCTTCTAATCAAACCTATTATATGGGTTATGTTTTTTTTTTTTATTCTATGAATGCCTATTTTTTTCATGACTGCTGAACACTTTGTGACTTACTTTGTAATTTTTTTTTCTCTCCCGTATGCAATCAAATTTCACTTTGTACCAGTATTTTATTACTTTATGAATATGGCACACACAGTACTACTGCAAATGAAGATTTTGGGGCAGAATCTTGTAGACTTTGTAATCAAGGGCAACCTTAAGCAGTAGTTCACCTCGTCTCATGCTGAATACACATGCTCCTTACGACTGACAAAACAGCTTGTGACATGGTATCACTGCTTCGGCGTGCTCATTCCAGTGCTTTCAAATTGTTTTGACGTTTTAGTTGGATGGAGATTCTTTTTTTGTAAAACTGTTCAATGTTTTATGTCAAATGTAGTTGTGTGTATATATATATATATATATATATATATATATATATATATATATATATATATATATATATATATATATATATATATATATATATATAAAAGAAGGGGGAAGAGAAAATATAAGAGGAGGGACTCTGACCTGAGCTGCCGGTCCTTGCAAACGGCCACCATGACCAGTAGGTTTCCCAGGACACTCATGAGCATGACCAGTGACAGGAAGCTGATGAGAACAACTCTCTTCGGCATGCCGTTACTGTGGCAACATAGAAATGATAAGGACTTATTTGACAGCAATCAATCACATGGCACTCACTAAAGTCTGATTATAAACAGTGTGGATGTGCTGATTGACATTTCATGGTCCATTTCATGGCCCAGTGATGAAACGGAAACCCAACGCATGAGATTAATCTTATAGTGTAGAAATTTAAGGCACATTGCTTGGCTTGTTTGCGGGTATGGATAGGGTAAATGGTTGCATTTGATAGATCGACCCGATCTATCAGAAGGCTTATCTGTCCTAGATAATAAGGATGTGGCTAAAGTATACTGACACACAACTGACAAATAATAAAAAAATCTGACCTCAAAGAAAGAGAATAGGAAGCCTAGTCTCAGCCCTTCCCGCAACACCACCACGATTTGGTAGCATCACTGCAATTTATGTGCATATTATGGATTGTTCTGTGATGTTCGCTACTGCACACATACCGTGCCAACACATTTAGAGAGGCCAAGATATTTCAAGGCTGTGGTCAATTCACACTTAGTCATATCCTTAAATAGTAACGATACTGACTTTGTACTCAAGTATTTAGTTTAGTAGTGTACAGTTTGGGACGTAGCCCACATATTTGCCTGAGTGAAGTACAAAAAGGGAGAAATTTAGAAGTAAATATAATAAAGATGTGGCAAAACAGGCGGGTCATTTTTATTGAAACCCTGTTTTTAGTTATCCAGCCTGTGAAACGCATTAAAACAAAACGTGCAAGTATGTCAGTTAATAAGCAAAAATAGATCTTTGAATGGCTCATTTTCATGAAACAGTGACTGACCGAGCTGCTACTCCTGGCTAAACAACTTTACAATTGTGTAATGGTCGCTTGCAGGTCATGTGACCATAGTCAGTGGTGGACAACGTACACAAACCATGTACTTCAGGAAAAATACAGATATACTGTACTAGGTAAAATATTACTCTAGGAAAAATACAATAATATTTGCATCCAAATGTACTTAAGTATCCAAAGTACTGGATACTTTTTACTACAAGGATTTTGCTTACTCTACTCATCTTAAAGGACACTGCTGTCATTCTTAGAACATAAATCTATAAATAGAATCATATTAATGAGTCAAAAACAGATCTATATCTATTAAAATGACCATGAGCCCAAAATCTCTTTCCAACTTTGGGAACTGGTGCTGTTGCAAGATATACAGTTGTTTATTCCATCATGTATTCATGTATTGATGCTGAACTGTATGTTGATGCTAAGTAGATACCACCAAGAGGCAATAAAAATAAGTTGAACACAGAGCACCCTGATAAATAGCTTGCTCTGTTTTTGACCAGTTTATCCACTCATTAATTAAAAACTAATGTATTCAGTTGGGTAAGAAGTAATATTTTAGCTTGAAATGTAGTGAAGTTTGAGAAGAAAAAAAAACCCCAAACCGAAATGCTTAACTTCTCTACAGATGCATGAAAAAGCTACTTAAATACAGTAAGGAATTACTTCACCACTGGTCACTGTATATTTTTGTCTTTTTTTTATGCATGAAATTTATATAATATTTAATGTATCTGCCCTTGTGTATGATGCATATACCGCTGCTATAGGATTATCAAGATATATCAGGGTCAGGTTGAGCTCAGGAACATCATATTACAAAAAAATATACTGTCCTGCCATAATATTTTCCCTTTTCATAACACTGTGACTTTAGGCAAACAGATTTCTTTCTTACAAATTCCATTCCCTGTCTGTGAGTGTGAGGATGGCGGGGTCTGATGGGAACAATGCTTGCAGAGACGGTTCACATATGTGTAATTTGTGATGACGGATAAAACCTCTGACCCCTCGTGTGCTCCGGAGCTGATGGTGTAATCACCACACAGCAGCGTAATCAAAGCTTTAAGTGCGCTGCCCTCAGGTCAGCTAGTACACCAGCTCCTATGTTAGATGGTCCACGGAGCAGCTCAGCTCTGTGCAGTAGGCTCAAAACAAATGCCTCATTTGAATCATTTAGTAGCCTTTGTGCCAATCACATTAGAGCCACTGCAACAACAACAAGCTGCATACTAAAAGGTTACAAGGGATAAGAGCTCTAAGAGAAATGGGGCATGGAACAAAACAATATTTAAGGATGTTTGATTAAAATTAACCCCCACATTGGTATTGACACACACACACACACACACACACACACACACACACACACAGACGCGCACATTCTCTCTCACACACACACACACACATATAATTGGACAAAAGTTTTCTTTTTCAATCACATATATATATATATATATATATATATATATGTCAAGCTATTAACATACACAATTGTAAAGGAAGAGGAACACAAAGCGATAATGAGCGAAAATGTATTATTATCGCGATCATCATGTTGGTCAGGAGGTAACAGGATGTGTGTAGACCATAATGTACGCGTCTCACCTTGATGTTGTTCAGTGTGTTGAACTCCATGAGGTCGTGCAGCTGAGTGAAGGCTTTGTTGGAATACTGGAAATTAAAGATGGTATATGGTGTTTATGGGTTGCCAAAGATGTCAAAGTCAGCAAGCTCTTTCTCCTCTTCAGTCGCTCGGGGAACTCCTTCAGAACATGAAGTGGAACATGTTTACAGACCAGCTTGATGACATGCGAAATTTATTCTGAAAGTATTACAGTTTGACATCAAGAGACAAATTACTGACTTGTTTTTCATGCGAGACTGCTCACTACATGAAGATTATATCAATACTGTATTACATTCATAAATACATACACACTTATGTTTCTTAATCTTATTTATTTCCATTACATATTTCAGTTTATAATTAAGACCAGTACTATTTTATATGGCGTGTTATATTTGTGTGTTTTTTATTCAGGGTCCAAATTAATTGCATATTGGCATCGAAACGGTGCAAAACAAAAAAAATTAATCTAGCATTAGGATAAATACAGTAAAAACATTTAAAATCATAATAAAATCTCCAAAGTAATAGTGTTACTCACGCTGGCCCGTGTCATTTTAATGAGTTATGAAGTGAAAAACACATTTGAACAGTTATGGGAATTTTCGAGGGTTTCTGTTCTTGTTCTTTGCCAGTTTCTTACTTTTCGTTCTCTCTTTCAGAACAATTTCATATTATAAAAAAAAAAAGTTGAAACCCCACTGTCCTGAAAAATGTGATATTGTGATATTGTAAAAATGCAGTCGAATACGAACATCACCATATATCATATATATATATATATATATATATATATATATATATATATATATATATATATATATATATATGTATATATGTATATATATATATATATATATAGTATATATATATATATATATATATATATATATATATATAATTAACTCGGGAGGAACAGAGGGAGCCGTGACATTATATGTGTGTGTGGTGTGTGTGTGTGTGTGTGTGTGTGTGTGTGTGTGTGTGTGTGGGTGTGTGTGTGTGTGTGTGTGTGTGTGTGTGTGTGTGTGTGTGTGTGTGTGTGTGTGTGTGTGTGTGTGTGCACGGCTCCCTCTGTTCCTCCCGAGTTAATTCCCCCTCCTTCACATCCCCGGAGCTCTAATTGGACTCACCTGATCTCAATCACTCACTGCCTGATTTCCTCCCTTTAAAAACTCACACTTCCCTGCACTCTGATTCCGGGTTCGTTAGACGGACTGTATTTCTGGCGTTCATGGTTCCTGTGCAAAGACAATTCTCTAACCTCTGTGTTCGTGCTCTTGCAGCTCCGTCAGCGCGATTCCAGCTCACCCCGGAAGTCAGCCAATCCATACGTCAAGCCGTGAACTCCTGGGTTTCCAAGCGAACGTTCTCCCTCCTACGGTGACAAACCGCGGTAAAGTTGGTTTTATATTGGACATTCGCGACACATTCGAGATTTCCTCTCCTGTTTCTCAAGAAATGCACACAAAAAGGACAGTGGAGGTATTCTCTTAATCAGGAGGACACAGAGGACTGATTTATAAATGAATATATTATTAGCTCTTCTCCTGTTCTCAGCCTGTTGGAGCGAGATCTTTGACAAACGCTGCCTACAGCTGCTTTATAGCCAATGAGTAACTAAGGGACCGTCTAAAAAGTGCACTACCGTTTTGTTCACAGAAGAACACAAGGCTACAGAGGAACAGCTTTCAGAACATCCAACATGTTGCAGTGTTGGGCTACAGAATGGATTATTTGTTTGTTTAATTCATGAATTCTTTTTATGTACATTCATATAAATAGGGAAATTGTCAACTGTTCATTTGTTACATAAGGTGGTTGTATTTATGAATTATTTTAATGTTTTAATTATTTAATGTTTTATTTTAAAGATTATTTTAATGAGAAGTACACTTTCATACAATCTGTGTGGTGCATAATTTTATTTTATTTTTTTTAGAAAAAAAATACATTTCAATAACCTTTGTGGGTTACACACACAACCAATTTGCGCATACTCCACTATATAATTGCTAACTACAAATATTCACTTTGCAATATTCACTTATGCATTTATTTTAATTAATTATTATAATTAAGAAATTCAATAGCTTTTATACCATTTGGTTTACACACAAAACCAATTGAATAATAATCCATTCTATTTATTGCTACAGCCATTTGCATTTAACAATTCAGTTTCATAATTTTATTTTTATTTGTAATTTTTGTTTTTTGACATTCTTTGGGTGGGCTGCACATGTAAAACCAATTGCTCTATGTCTGTTTTTAGCACGTCGGCTCCTCCCATCCATGGGTCACCACAATGGATGGGTCTATGCATATACATTTTAGACTGAATTACTTGGCCCTCATGAACCAGTCACTGTCCCTGGGGTTTGCGTATTGGCTGTGACTAACTTGGGCCGGGTGGTACTTGTGTATGCAGTCAGTCAAAAAAATTGTACACACTCACGAGAAGGAAAAACTTGTATAAATATTTTAATTATAAATGTATTTCTATATGTTTTATATAACTTGATATGTTTATAGATGTATTTAATGTTATTTCATGTTTCCATGTTATAATAATCACATCAACATACATATACACATACATGTACAATGTCTCCCAATACACATCAGCATACATATTCATCAAACTATATTTCTTTTCCTGAAATGTGTAATTTTTTTGACTCTTTATTGACCATTTGATCTCGGGAGTAACGCACATGACTTGTTGTTTTTGTGGTCTACAACACTTGCGTTACAATGTGTTATTAAAATGTCTCTCTGGGCAAAAAGTATTTACAATTTAAAATTGAGAAGTCAGTGAGGTAAATAAAGAACGTCATGTATGTGCACTATGATGGTGTGTTTGCAACATAGGTCAACTGTTTTAAATAGATAATGTTCACAAATACAAAAATATAAATAAATCAAAATAAATATTTTGAAATAAAGTGACTGCCTGTATAAACAAGATAAATAGTTCATACTGGGGATTCTGTTTAAGATATTTTACAAAGTAATAATTTGGTGGTTTTTCTTCTCAAAAATCTGTCATAATGTAAGAGAATGGACAGGAGTCAGACTGTTCATTTTTTACCAAGCATAACACTCTTACTCTAGACACCCTTTGTCTTGCAATCTGCTCCCATGAACCATATAAAATTACACCAGTAGTTTAATGATTTATATGCTTTTTGGCATTGTCCTTTTGGTTAAATAGTGCCTGTATATAAATCTCAGTAGTCTGAAATATAATAGTAATAATATTAATTTGATGTGTAACCCAAACAGTATAAAATTAATTTGATACCAGTGAAAATTATTTTTTTAATATAAAAAATGTATAAACATGAATGTTTGTATTTATTAGCAAACACTAGAGTGGATTATGTTCCAATTGGTTTTATATGTGTAACCCACAATGAAAAATCTTACAAAAAATCAATTGTTTTATATAAGAAATGAATAAAAAATGTATGAAAGTGAATATTGCAAAGTGAATGGTTGTAGTTATTAGCAATCATAGAGTGGACTATGCTCCAATTGGTTTTATATGTGCAACCCCCACAAAGTTATTGACATTTACTAATTTTTTGTAATAGAAGATATATAGTACAGTTGGGTTCACATATGAAATTTTTATAGTAAAAAAAGTTGTAACAAATGTTAAAAATGACATTATTTATTGTTATTAGTTATTATTAATAGTAATTAGTAATTATTATTAGTTATTGACAATAATTGTCTGTGTAATAATTTATTTTGGACTGTACATTAAAATCATAATTAATGAAACAAACAAATAGACAAAATAATCCATTCTGTAGCCTAATACTGCAATATGTTGGAAGTTCTCTGTAGCCTTCTGTATTCTTCTGTGAACAAAACGGTAGTGCACTTTTTAGACGGTCCCTTAGTTACTCATTGGCTATAAAGCAGCTGTAGGCAGCGTTTGTCAAAGATCTCGCTCCAACAGGCTGAGAACAGGAGAAGAGCTAATAATATATTCATTTATAAATCAGTCCTCTGTGTCCTCCTGATTAAGAGAATACCTCCACTGTCCTTTTTGTGGACAACAAACAAACATTTCTTGAGAAACAGGAGAGGAAATCTCGAATGTGTCGCGATGTCGAATATAAAAGCAACTTTACCGCGACGTTGGAGAAGACCTGTCCAAGCTTTCTCCTTAGTTTTCTAGATGGAGATTTTAGTTCCCTTATCTATTGTGTGCATTCTTATCTTATCTAATCTATCTATGCGCATTCTTTGAAATAAACTTCGGAGCGTTAATTTTCATCCCTTTTGTCCGTCCCGCAAGCCCGGACCCGCACCGAAACCAAGGAGGACAGTGAGGGTTCCCGGAGGAGACTACTCCTCCAAACCCCACGCCTCCGGCTGGCGCGCCTCCCGCGGCTTTCTCCCCAACGCCGCCGGCAGACTTCTCCCCCCTGGCTCGGGCAGCGCCGTTATCCGGCAACATGAGCGCTTCATCACCATCACTGAGTTAATTCCCCCTCCTTCACATCCCCGGAGCTCTAATTGGACTCACCTGATCTCAATCACTCCCTGCCTGATTTCCTCCCTTTAAAAAGTCAAAAAGCCCAGTTCATTAATGGTTAAGTTCTTTCAAGGGTTTAAGCGTCCAGTACTTTAAGAGGGAATTTTGGAAATGGTTATCCTTGAGATGTAATGTTAATCTCTTGACTAAACACACACTGAGCACCAACCTGTCTATGTGTTGTCCGTGTGCGAAGTAACTTTACTGGTTTACTGTGTATATGATCACATGATTGATGTTTTGTTTAATAGGTTTGTTTAAAAAGGAAACTCTGTGATGTGATGCATATAGGAAAGCAGATTCTGGAAGCTTTGGCGCTTCGGCCAGAAACATTAGGAAAGATCTAACTGAGTTCTGTGTATACCAATCTATGTACAAACACACACACTCCCAAATGCACTTTAGGAAACGCATTACAAACAAAAGAAAAAAGGGTAGTATCGGTAAACAGATATTTGGATACAAATGTTCCAGCAACCCAGGCCAATTTTAACATAAAATCTATTTTTTGTTAGTTTTTTTTGTTTTTTTGCTATTTCTATTATTATTATTATTATTATTATTATTATTATTATTATTATTATTATTATTATTATTATTATTATTATTATTTGCTTTAGGCCTGCTTCTACAATCATACTGCACTTGTTGAATCATCACTGACGGCTCTTAGGCAAAGCTTCCGAAGCTAAAAATGTAAACCAAACAAGAACAAAAGCCTGTAAATATTAATCAAATTACAAATGCAAAATATTCATGAAATTAAATGACAGTAACTATCAAAAACTAAATGATAGTTTTTTAATCATGAAACGTTTTGGTATTAACACACGACTTCAGCAAACGTATTTTTCATCTCAGTGCATGCCAACAGTGTCACCTAGTGGCCTAATGGAGGATCACCTTAATTCATTCATTCATCTTCTACCGCTTTATCCGAACTTCCCTCGGGTCGCGGCGAGCCTGTGCGTTTTCGGGTATCAAGGCCGGACACACCCTGGATGGAATGGCAACCCATCGCAGGGCACATACACACACTAGGAAAACATTTCCAAGATGCCAATCAACCTACCGTGCATGTTTTTGGACCGGGGAAACCGAAACGGAGAACCCGGAGAAAAAAAACCCTGAGGCATGGGGAGAACATGCAAACTCCACACACACACACGGCGGAGGCAGGAATCGAACCCCGACCCTGGAGGTGTGAGGCGAACGTGCTAACTGTGGAACCCCTGGATTATCAATTGGATATATCAATATATATATATATATATATATATATATATATATAATTCTGAAAAATGGGTCCAGAAACATATTTATTTCTTGATCTACTTACATATCAAGGGCTGAATAAAAATAATGTTAGGTTTTCATACATCTCCATTTGGCAGACAAACGTCTTAACATGTGTGTGGATGTTCTCCTTCTGCCTCAGGGGCTTTTTCTCCGGGTTCTCCGGTTTCCCCACGGTCCAAAAACATGCACGGTATGGTTGACATTGGCACCTTGGAAAATTTGCTCCTAGTGTGTGTGTGTGTGTGTGTGTGTGTGTGTGTGTGTGTGTGTGTGTGTGTGTGTGTGTGCGCGTGCCCTGCGGTGTCCTGTCTTGATGATCAGATAAAGCGGTAGTAGAAGATGAATGAATAAACAGCCCTTGACTGTTAACTGATGGACTGACCCTGAACCCATGCAGGCACTGAAACCTTGTGTCTTCAGGACGCCTACGTATATATTAATCGCCAACTTGTCTCCACCTTGAGGTGATGTGTGTGTGTGTGTGTGTGTGTGTGTGTGTGTGTGTGTGTGTGTGTGTGTGTGTGTGTGTATATATATATATATATATATATATATATATATATATATATATATATATATATATATATATATATATATATATATATATATATATATATATATATATATATATATATATATATATATATATTAGGGGGGCACGGTGGCTTAGTGGTTAGAACAGTGGTTCCCAACCTTTTCTTGTTTGAGGCACCCTTGGAAAGCCTTTCAAAAGTTCCCGGCACCCTTATAAGGAAATAGATATTTAAAATCTCCGTAGCTTTTTTATTATTATTTATTTATTTGTTTCATTTCGAGAGTTTGCATGCAACAACACCTTATATCTAGTCCTAGATGATATGAGAATACTGTTTACACTGATTCTGCCTTAATAAAAAAAAAATAGTATTACGATACAAATATGTAATTGTGACAAGTTTTACTGTAGTTGCACAATGTATTCAAGTATTGAGTCACCAATCAGTACTGAGGCATGCTGGCGAGTGGCGAGTGGCGACTCGCTGTGCGCCCTGTCCTGTACGTGTGTTATACGCGTCAATCCACAACCCTCACTGAGGCAACGGGTGGGGTGAGGTGGGGTGGAGAAGGACTCTCCGCTATCTCGGTAGTCCCCTCCCCCTCCCTCCCCCTCTCCCGCCAAGAGAGAATGACGTTAGTGCAATTTTTTCCCCGAAATTTTGGCGGCACCCTCAAAACATCTCACGGCACCCCTTAGTGCCGCGGCACACCGGTTGGGAACCACTGGGTTAGAACGTTCGCCTCACACCGACAGGGTCCGGGTTCGATTCCCGTCTCGGCCATGTGTGTGTGGAGTTTGTGCATGTTCTCACCGTGCCTCAGGGGTTTTTTTCTCCGGGTTCTCCGGTTTCCTCCCCTGGTCCCAAAAACATGCACGGTAGGTTGATTGGCACCTTGGAAAATTGTCCCTAGTGTATGAATGTGTGTGTGTGCCCTTCGATGGGTTGGCATTCCAACCAGGGTGTATCTTGCCTTAATGCCCATAGACGCCTGAGATATGGCACCAGACTCCCCGTGACCCGAGGGAAGCTCGGATAAAGCGGTTTTAGAAGATGAATGAATGAATGAATATATATATATATATATATATATATATATATATATATATATATATATATATATATATATATATATATATATACAGTGGTGTGAAAAACTATTTGCCCCCTTCCTGACTTTTTATTCTTTTGCATGTTTGTCACACAAAATGTTTCTGATCATCGAACACATTTTAATATTAGTCAAAGATAACACTCAAGTAAACACAAAATGCAGTTTTTAAATGAATGTTTTTATTATTTAGTGAGAAAAAAAATCCAAACCCACATAGCCCTGTGTGAAAAAGTAATTGCCCCTGCACCTAATAACTGGTTGGGCCACCCTTAGCAGCAATAACTGCAATCAAACGTTTGCGATAACTTGCAACAAGTCTTTTACAGCGCTCTGGAGGAATTTTGGCCCACTCATCTTTGCAGAATTGTTGTAATTCAGCTTTATTTGAGGGTTTTCTAGCATGAACCGCCTTCTTAAGGTCATGCCACAGCATCTCAATGGGATTCAGGTCAGGACTTTGACTAGGCCACTCCAAAGTCTTCATTTTGTTTTTTTTTCAGCCATTCAGAGGTGGATTTGCTGGTGTGTTTTGGGTCATTGTCCTGCTGCAGCACCCAAGATCGCTTTAGCTTGAGTTGACGAACAGATGGCCGGACATTCTCCTTCAGGATTTTTTGGTAGACATTAGAATTCATGCTTCCATCTATCACAGCAAGCCTTCCAGGTCCTGAAGCAGCAAAACAACCCCAGACCATCACACTACCACCACCATATTTTACTGTTGGTATGATGTTCTTTTTATGAAATGCTGTGTTACTTTTACGCCAGATGTAACGGGACACGCATCTTCCAAAAAGTTCAACTTTTGTCTTGTCAGTCCACAAGATATTTTCCCAAAAGTCTTGGCAGTCATTGAGATGTTTTTTAGCAAAATTAAGACGAGCCTTAATGTTCTTTTTGCTTAATAGTGGTTTGCGTCTTGGAACTCTGCCATGCAGGCCGTTTTTGCCCAGTCTCTTTCTTATGGTGGAGTCGTGAACACTGACCTTAATTGAGGTAAGTGAGGCCTGCAGTTCTTTGGATGTTGCCCTGGGATCTTTTGTGACCTCTCGGATGAGTTGTCTCTGCGCTCTTGGGGTAATTTTGGGCGGCCGGCCACTCCTGGGAAGGTTCACCACTGTTCCATGTTTTTGCCATTTGTGGATAATGGCTCTCACTGTGGTTCGCTGGAGTCCCAAAGCTTTAGAAATGGCTTTATAACCTTTACCAGACTGATGGATCTCAATTACTTTTGTTCTCATTTCTTCCTGAATTTCTTTGGATCTTGGCATGATGTCTAGCTTTTGAGGTGCTTTTGGTCTACTTCTCTGTGTCAGGTAGCTTCTGTTTAAGTGATTTCTTGATTGAAACAGGTGTGGCAGTAATCAGGCCTGGGGGTGGCTACAGAAAAACTCACATAAAATATGATAAACCACAGTTAAGTTATTTTTTACCAAGGGGGGGCAATCACTTTTTCACACAGGGCTTCACACAAACATGCAAAAGAATAAAAAGTCAGGAAGGGGGCAAATAGTATTTCACACCACTGTATACATATATATATATATATATATATATATATATATATATATATATATATATATATATATATATATATATATAGATATATATAAAAGTTCAAATAAATAAATAACATGATTAATTATTTAAGATTTATTTAACTTTCATTATTCTTTTTATATTAATTTCTCATTAATTAATGAACTTCTATGTTTTATGTTGTTTTAATTCTTAAATATGGTACATGGCTCCATATTTGTATGCCACAGACATTGTTCCGTTTCTTTGTAGCTTTACATATAAATTGTTGATACGTTTAGGTTAGATACAGTAATATATGGTAATATAGCGAGTATCTTATACCTGTTGTAAATGTGCAGCTAGTAGGTTGTAACGAAACAGACTGACAAGACTGATGTTAAAGTTCAGACAGTTTATTAAAACATGGGACAACAGGCAGCAGAGAGCACAGAAAAGCGCTCGAGCACAATTAGGAGAGGTTTAGGAGGAGTGCGCAGGAGAGAGGAAATAGAGAGAGGAAACTAGACTGGAGAGGATCTGCAGAGAGAGAGGAGGTACAGTAAGCATCCTTAACCATCTGTTCACTTTGACAACCTACCAAATATATAATGTTACCTGCTCTTTTAGATTGCATAGATTGAATAGGCATATATTGACTTCCTGTTAACATAGTCTTCTTCATTCACTGAAAGAGCTTTAATACTAATGTGGGTTGCATAAATGTTTCCAATTATATAATTACAAACATCTTAATGATTGTGACTGTATACAGCACGGGTCCACAAACTTTTTTTCTCTGAGGGCCACATAATTTTTCCTTTAATGGGAGCTCGGTCATTTTATAAAAGAAAATTACATGGGCCAGAGTGACTACTAGAAGTATTATGATTTTTAACTTTATGTATTATACCTTCTAATACTAGAATAGTTTACTATTCGAGTATTAGAAGGTATAATACATACATTTATTATACACCACACAGACAAATGATCATTTCTTTTCAAGTGATATATTAATGAACTTTATTACCATTATATTGGCTTTTTTATATTCAGTGCTATTCAAAATCAAAACATTTACTTGCATATTAATTAGTGTGAACTGTGGGCATGGTGCGAAGTCCAAATGTGTGGTTCCATTCCTGTCACAGCCAAAGTCTCAAAGATTGATGCAAATGTTCATTAGTGAGTCTTGATCTTATCTGAGTTTTCATCGGTTTCATGCATGAAAAGGTTTGCTCACAGATATAAGTGCTGCCAAAAAGTGTGGACACCTTTATTGCCTGCTGTGGCAGCACGTTGGCAGTAGAGGGCGAAGCCGGACAGAACGAGCACTAAGTTACACCGGTACCTGATGAGTAATCAGCATGCTCGCTTCCTGTACAGTGAGGCCAATAAAGAGGTGAGAGACATCAGCCTCGTGGAGAGAGACACCGAGCAGAGAGTGGAGCGAGGAGGTTGGCGTAAAGCAACAAGTGCGACAGGAACCGAAAGACGATGTACTGGTGGGCGAAAGCACTCAGGTGGATGAATATAAAATGGCGTGCAAGGGAAGAGTTACGATCTGCGGCGAGAAGATGGGCAGACACCAGCAGGATATATATATATATATATATATATATATATATATATATACATATATATATATATATATATATATATATATATATATATATATATATATCCTGAACATCACCTCAAGGTGGAGATAAATTGTAGAATACAGTGCCTTGCGAAATAATTCGGCCCCCTTGAACTTTGTGACCTTTTGCAACATTTCTGGCTTCAAACATAAAGATATAAGACTGTAATTTTTTGTGAAGAATCAGCAACAAGTGGGACAAAATCATGAAGTGGAACAAAATGTATTGGATATTTCAAACTTTTTTAACAAATAAAAAATGGAAAACTTGGGCGTGCAAAATTATTCGGCCCCCTTAAGTTAATACTTTGTAGCGCCACCTTTTGCTGCGATTACAGCAATAAGTGGCTTGGGGTATGTCTCTATCAATTTTGCACATTGAGAGACTGAAATTTTTGCCCATTCCACCTTGTAAAACAGCTCGAGCTCAGTGAGGTTGGATGGAGAGCGTTTGTGAACAGCAGTTTTCAGTTCTTTCCACAGATTCTCGATTGGATTCAGGTCTGGACTTTGACTTGGTCATTCTAACCTAGATATGTTTATTTTTGAACCTTTCCATTGTAGATTTTGCTTTATGTTTTGGATCATTGTCTTGTTGGAAGACAAATCTCCGTCGTAGTCTCAGGTCTTTTGCAGACTCCATCAGGTTTTCTTCCAGTATGGTCCTGTATTTGGCTCCATCCATCTTCCCATCAATTTTAACCGTCTTCCCTGTCCGTGCTGAAGAAAAGCAGGACCAAACCATGATGCTGCCACCACCATGTTAGGACAGTGGCGATGGTGTATTCAGGGTGATGAGCTGTATTGCTTTTACGCCAAACATAACGCTTTACATTGTTGCCAAAAAGTTTGATTTTGGTCTCATCTGACCAGAGTACCTTCTTCCACATGTTTGGTGTGTCTCCCAGGTGGCTTGTGGCAAACTTTAAACAACACCTTTTATGGATATCTTTAAGAAATGGCTTTCTTCTTGTCACTCTTCCATGAAGCCAGATTTGTGCAGTATAAAAATCTGTCCGCTTTAAATGGACCTCTGATACTATCACAGTGCAGGTGCATTTATATGGAGACTTGATTACACACAGTTGGATTGTATTTATCATCATTAGTCATTTGGGTCAACATTGGATCATTCAGAAATCCTCACGTAAGATGCCGAGCTGTACGAACAGAAACAGCGCGCAACTTTAAATATATTTACAAAGGTGTAACATTTCTGTTCATAGTAAGATACACACCTTCATCTATCTCAAAAGTGCAGTGCATAGATGCAGAACAAATAAACCTTCTCGAATAGTATTTAAAAAAAAACAAACAAAAACAAACACTTATCCTGAGAAAAATGAAAAAGAGTACGAATAGAGGCAGTCGATGCAGCCGTGTCATATGCCGCGTAATATGCCGAGCTGTGCCTATCTTATGCATCTTGGGGCATCAAGGCAGAACACAACCCATCGCAGGGCACAAACACACTAGACGAAGATGTCCTTGGAGTTTAAGTTCTGACTAGGATAGAAGAAACCGAAGGCTTATGAACTCGATGGAGTAAAGAACACAATCTCTGAGACCTGCTGATTCCTGGCTATCACTGACTTAGAAAGTTACAACAAAGTGGTTAAATCAACTATTCTTTACGCCCGAGCAAGCATTGAGCCGCCTACTCCAAAAAATATTCTTTTATAGTTATATCCTCAATTCTATTCAATTAATGTTGAAGGGAAAGAAGTGACTGGTATGCAATGTCCAAGTCACTCACCTGACCTGATACTGATTAAGCATGCATTTCACTCACTGAAGATAAAACTGAAGGGAAAATACCCCAAGAACAAGCAGGAACTGAAGACAGTTGCAGTAGAGGAAGGGCAGAGCATCAGCAGGGATGAAACCCAGTGTCTGGTGATGTCTTTCAGACTTCAGGCTGTAATTGACTGCAACGGATTTGCAACCAAATATTACAAAGTGTAAGTTTGATTTATGATTATTATCCAGTCACATTACTTTTGGTCCCTTAACAAGCACATCTTGTTCGTTTCATTTGAAATCCATTGTGGTGGTGTATAGAGCCAAAAACATTAGAATTGTTTCTAATTCTATTATTAGAATATATTATTGCTATATTATAATATATATTATATATATATATATATATATATATATATATATATATATAATATATATATATATATATATATTGCATATATATATTATTGCTGTCAAAATTAGCGGGTTAATGCATGCGATTAATTTGAAATATTTAACGTGTTCGATGTGAAAAGAAATATGGATAAGAGCAAGGAAGGACTTTTAAACAGAAAGTTTCACTTTAAAATTTTGCCATATGGATTTGTGGATAACCGAATTTAGTTACCACAGAAGTAATTGGTCTTTGACATTCCACTTAAAAGTAAAACACTCTACTGAGACCATCTCTACAGAGCCTCGCCAGTGTAAATTACAGGAGTATGATGATGGTAAAATGACGAGATCTGTAAATGATAAGATAATGAAGGCTTTGATTATTCGGATAGCCAGAAACTGCCGTAGCATAGTAGATGACAATGGTCTGAGAGACATAATTAGAACTGCATCGGGAGACTCCTCATATAATGTGTCCTCACGAGGAAATATCAAGTCTAAAAAACACACTTTGTAGGATGAAGAGAAGGCACATAGGATGAACATGTTACAGTAAGCTACACACATGGATCTCACAGGGGACCACTGGACTTCTGTAAGTAATAACTACTTAGGCATCACAGCGCACATTGTTGATAAAGAATGGAAATTGCAATCATTCGCACTAACTGTGTCTAAAATAACTGAATGACGCTACACTGAGGCATGTACCAACCATTTTCTTGATATCGCAAAAGTAATGGGAAGGCATATTTTAAGCATGTTTCAGCCAACGATCGGGAATTAAGGGAACAACAAGCATGTGGACAGAAAGAATAATCTCTTGTTTAGGACAACAAGATGAAATTCAGTGAAACCAATCTCCACTGAACACTACAAAAGAGTGTGTGTGTGTGTGTGTGTGTGTTTGTGTCTGTGTGAGTGAGTGAAGATGTGCATGTGTGTGTGTGTTTGTGTTCTGATAAAGGTTTTCTCTGTGTGCTTGCAGAGGATCGTGTAAACAAACCTTTGAGCACGTGTCTGATTACGTGACCTTCAGATCAATGCAGTGAGAAACATCCACGTTCCTCTTGAGCACTTCCACAAAACCAACACGGTTTTACCTGGAGAAAAAACTTCTCTTTCAGCTTGTGGCTCGTCCTCGTATCTCTCTCAGCTACAGAACATTACCTTTAATTCACATAATGCATCTCACAAAGTTCAAAGAACATCGAGCAGAAGTGACTGGTGATGGAGCTCCGAGCAGATACGTGGAATTCTGAAGGAGAATCAAAGACGTGAATCTGTGTGAGAGATTTATCACGAGCTGAAGACTGTTTTATTTCAATATAAATAAATAAATAAAACTACAAACACACACACACACAGACACACACACACATGCACTCACACACATGCACACGCACACAAACACACACACATCGTTTCTTTCTGATGTTTATGGATCATGATGATGAAATGATCTGAACTGATTTTACACAACAAACAGGAAATCACACACAACAAAAATCATGTACACTGTGTGTAGTAGTGTAGTGCTAAAGACTGTATAGCACTACAGTGTGTCTAGTAGTGTAGATTGTGTAGTACTGTAGATTGCATAGTACTGCAGTGTGTGTAGTAGTGTAGATTGTGTAGCACTGCAGATTGTGAAGATCAGAGCAAGAAATTCCCTTCTGGAATAACATCTGATCACCCTTATCACCACAATCACCACAAACACCACCACAATTCTCACCATCACTATCATAATGACCACAATCATCAGTGTTTTAAATGCAGTGGCCCCTGAACACCAGATCACAAACATTCAATAGTGATGTTCACATCCTTTCCTTATAAACACAGATTTCTCCAGATTATCAGAAATGTTAGAATCTAATGTTGTGTAGTGTGATGATGTGTAGATGATGAGGTTGTGTAGATGATGAGGTTGTGTAGTGTGATGTGGTGTAGATGATGAAGTTGTGTAGATGATGTACAGATGATGGGGTTGTGGAGTATGATGTTGTGAAGTGTGATGTGTAGATAATGAGGTTGTGTATTGTGATGTTGTGTAGATGATGAAGTTGTGTAATGTGATGTATAGATGATGAGGTTGTTTGATATGTTGTGTAGATGATGAGGTTGTTTAATATGTTGTGTAGATGATGAGGTTTTGTAGTGTGATGTTGTGTAGTGTGATGAGGTTGTGTAATATGATGTGTAGATGATGAGATTGTGTAATATGATATGTAGATGAAGCAGGTTGTATATGTTGTGTAGATGAGGTTTTGTAGTGTAATGTTGTGTAGTGTGATATTGTGTAATATGATGTGTAGATGATGAGGTTGTTTAAGATGATGTGTAGATGAAGCAGGTTGTATAATATGTTGTGTATATGATGTTTTGTAGTGTGATGTTGTGTAGTGTGTTGTGTAGATGATGATGTTTTGTGTGTGATGTATAGTATGATGAGGTTGTGTAATATGTTGTGTAGATGATGAGATTGTATAGAATCTATACAATCTCATCATCTACACATCATATTACACAACCTCATCATCTATACTATAGATGATGAGATTGTGTAATATGTTGTGTAGATGAGGTTGTGTAGATGCAATACATTTACATTTACATTTACATTTGCAGCATTTGGCAGACGCTCTTATCCAGAGCGACTTACAATTGAGCAATTCAGGGTTAAGGGCCTTGCTCAAGGACCCACTAGTGACAGCTTAGTGGTGGTGGGGTTTGAACCCATGATCTTTCGGTCCAGAGTCCAACACCTTAACCACTGGGCTATCACCTCCCTATGGAGGTGCAATATGATTTGTAGATGATGAGATTGTGTAATATGATGTGTGAATGATGAGGTTGTGTAATATGTTGTGTAGATGATGAGATTGTGTAATATGTTGTATAGATGATGTGTAGATGATGAGGTTGTGTAATATGTTGTGTAGATGATGAGGTTGTGTAATATGTTGTGAAGATGATGAGATCGTGTAATATGTTGTATAGATGATGTGTAGATGATGAGGTTGTGTAATACGATGTGTAGATGATGAGGTTGTGTAATATGTGTGTAATATGTTGTGTAATATGATGTGTAGATGATGAGGTTGTGTAATACGATGTGTAGATGATGAGGTTGTGTAATATGTTGTGTAGATAATGAGGTTTTGTAGTGTGATGTGTTCTTTAATATTCTTTAATAAAGTTTGGATGGTATCCTGGGGGTCTATAAACAGTAGCCAGTACAAACATCACATGGAATTTACCATTTGTATTTTTTACCTCTGGATAGTGTTGTGTAATATGTTGTGTAGATGTTAAGGTTGTGTAATGTGATGTATAGATGATGAGGTTGTGTAATATGTTGTGTAGCTGATGAGGCTGTGTAATGTGATGAGGTTGTGTAGTGTGAGGTTGTGTATATGATTAGGTTGAGTAGTGTGAGACTGTGTATATGATTAGGTTGAGTAGTGTGATGAGGTTGTGTAGTGTGGTGTTGTGTAGATGATGAGGTAGTCTAGTGTGATGTGTAGATGTTGTTGAGTAGATGGTTTTGTTGTGTAGATGAGGTTGTGTAGTGTGAGGTTGTGTAGATGATGTTGTGTACTGTGATGATGAGGAACATTAGTGTGAAAGTGTTTGGTTTGGTTGGTTTTGAGCTGTACAGTAAACTGATTGTGCTGTTCTCTAGTTCTTAAGGGGAACTGTCTCTTGAACACTTCAATGGTTCCAGGACCGGGTCAAGGGGGCAGCAGTCTAAGCATTTAGTGTCAGCCTGTGTGAGCACTTCCGGCACCACAGAGGAACCTCCCACCTGCAACCCACCACCCGGAAATGGCGTCTGTCTGTCTGGCACTTATAAGGATCCCAAAGACCCTCAATCAGTGCCAGATTGTTTTCGAGGATTACCCTGAACACACTCCAGCAATATGTCCTTCAAGATATAGTTACTGACTCTGTTTCCGTTCTACGATCTCCCGACCTCTGGCTTCCCGACCCTGCCTGTTCCCAGACTCTCGCTTCTCATCGCACTCAACGAGCTTCAAGCTTCGGATCGCGCTCCTCGCGCTCAATGCGCTTCAAGCTCCGGCTCGCGCTCAACGCACTTCAAGCTCCGGCTCGCGCTCAATGCGCTTCAAGCTCCGGCTCACGCTACCCGCGCTCAACATGCTCTACGCACTTCAAGCTCCGGCTCCATATGCCCGGCACTTCCGGGTCTGTCTCCTGACTCGGATCGCTGAGTCGGCTCACTCAGCTCTAAAGAATCGGCTCACTCGGCTCTTAGGAATTGGCTCACTGGATCTATCGCTGGTTTCATCATTCCTCTGGCTACTAGCTGACTCGTGCCCACTCCGCCAACTTCACACTCTGCTCTGCATCCGCCTTGGATCCTCCATATCAGGTGTGACAGAACAATCTGGCCAAGAATGGATCCCACGGAAACTCCAACCTCTCTCACAGCCTTGACCACAGTTTCTCGCCGGCAAGCGGACCAGGAGCGGAAAATTAATGAACTGGTGGCAGGGATCCAACAGATCTTGGCCCACCTAATGTCTTGGTACTCTGGAGACCCAGACACCTGTCGTTCCTTCCTTATTCAGTGCGATTTGGTCTTAAGTCTGCAGCCCCTGTCGTTTAGCACAGAACGCGCTAAGGTGGCTTACACCATCTCACTCCTAGCCGGCCAAGCACTGAGCATCTTTCGCCGCCTTCTCATCAGAGCTGCCCCGACATGATGCAGCTCATTATCTGCTATCAGCAGCTCAGGGTCAGCGTTCGGTGGCGGAATTTTCTGACTTCCGCATCTGGGCCACGGACAGCGGCTGGGATCGCATGGCCCTCTACGACACCTTCCTCTGAGGCTTGTCTTTTGCCGTGAAGGATGAGCTTGCAGCCCGAGATCTACCCCAGGACCTGGATGAGCTCATCACTCTTGTCACCCCCATTGACCGGCGGATCAGGGAGCGGCGCCAGGAACGGCAATTTCGCCCACTCCTACCTGTCTCACCAGCTCAATCCTCTCCTCGCTGACTGCCTCTCCAACCATGGTTCCGGGACCGAACCCCCTCTCTCCCACAGCCAATGGAGATAGGCCGTCACCACCTAACACCCAAGGAGAAGGAGAGGCGCCACTCAATAGGTCTCTGATTTTACTGTGGTGGAGAGGGTCATATGGCAGGGCTCCTGCCCGGCAAAAGGCAGGGCTCGTCGGTGAAGGGAAGGTCACACACGAGTCACAATCCACCCATCCTTTCCAAGCCTACCATTCAAGTTTACCTGTATACCGTTCCCGAGCAATTGATCTTGCTGCCTTCATTGACTCTGTAGCGGACGCGGAGTTCATTGACGTGGAGCTGGCCAAACAACTCCGCCTGCCCATTGAACCCCTACCTGAGGTTCTACAAGTCAGGTCGTTGGGTGGGAGCCTTCTGGATAAAGCCACTCACCGGACCAAGCCATTGCTCATGTCCGTCGGGGAACAACACCAGGAGTGGCTCACCCTGTTGGTGATTTCTTCCCCCCAGGCCCCTATCTTGCTCGGTTTTCCTTGGCTTCGGAAGCACAACCCTCGGAAATCTGGACTGGCCCACAGGTCGAGTTTTGGAATGGGGAACCCACTGCCTTGGCCATTGCCTCACGAATCCCACCCCCAAACCTCCCTCCGCCATCGTCCCCGGACCCCAGGACCTGGTGGCCATTCCTGAGGTTTACCGTGACCTGGCCCTAGTCTTCAGTAAGGCCCTCGCTACCAGCCCTGCCCCCCCACCGGCACCTACGACTGTGCCATAGACCTGCTCCCAGGAACCAGCCCTCCTCAAGTCAAGTCAAGTCAAGAGTTTTTTATTGTCATTTCAACCACATATAGCTGACGCAGTACACAGTGAAATGAGACAACGTTTCTCCAGGACCCCGGTGCTTACACAAAACAACATATAACACAAACACAACAACACAATGCTGAGGACGAGACTAAGTTTGTCCTAGCTACATAAAGTGCATCGTGTGCAAACAGCGCAAAGACACAACAAGACTGTGTTCACAACACGACAGTGCATAACAAACAACTAACACAATATAATAAAATAAAAAAACAACAGCAACAACCTAGTGCAAAGTATTTCAAAGTGTTCCAGTTTGGCGAGTGTGCAAAGGAACAATTTGAGCAGCATTGATAAAAAGTAAATGTGCAAAATGTGCATGTAAACAGTAACACTGTCAGTGAGAGCAGTATATACAATACACATGTAAAGGCCAGTGATGAGGTAGATAAATAATATAGCAGTGGATGGTGTGTGAGTGTACGTGTACGTGTGAGTCCAGTTCCAGTTCTATGTGTTGAGAAATCTGATGGCTTGAGGGGAAAAAACTATTACATAATCTGCTTGTGAGAGCCCGAATGCTTCGGAATCTCTTCCCTGATGACAATAGTTTAAAGACTGTGTGTGAGAGGTGTGTGATGTCGTCCACAATGCTGGTAGCTTTGCGGATGCAGTGTGTGCTGTAAATGTTCGTGACAGAGGGGAGAGAGACTCACTATTTGTCCTCACTATTCACTGTAGGGTCTTGCGATCCGTGATGGTGCAGTTCCCAAACCAGGCAGTGATGCAGCTGCTCAGGATGCTCTCGATGGTCCCTCTGTAGAACATGGTCAGTATGGGGGTTGGCAGATGTGCTTTCCTCAGCCTTCTCAGGAAGTAGAGACGCTGCTGGGCTTTCTTACTGATGGAGCTGGTGTTGAGTGACCAGTTGAGCTTCTCCGTCAGATGGACACCGAGGAATTTGGCCTCGTGGCCGCCTCTACCAATTTTCAGCACCTAAGAGAGCCGCCATGAACAAATACATTCAGGAGTCCTTGGCAGCAGGAATCATCCGGCCCTCCTCATCCCCTGCAGGCGCAGGGTTTTTCTTTGTGGAGAAGAAGGATAAGACCCTTCACCCCTGCATTGACTACCGTGGCCTTAATGCCATCACCGTCCGCAATCGCTATCCGCTCCCCCTCATGGCCTCTGCCTTCGAACTTCCTGCACGGCGCCACCATCTTCACTAAATTGGAACCTGCACAATGCCTACCATTTAGTGTGCATCCGGAAGGGAGATGAGTGCAAGACGGCATTTAACACCCCCATTGGCCACTACGAGTACCTGGTCATGCCGTTTGGCCTCACCGATGCACCGGCAGTCTTCCAGGCTCTGGTAAATGACGTGCTCAGGGACATGCTGAACGTGTTCGTCTTCATCTACCTGGATGATATACTGATTTTCTCTCCCTCAGTGGAGGAACATGTTCATCATGTACGGCAGGGGTCTCAAACTCGCGGCCTGCGGGCCAACTGCGGCCCCCAGGACGATAATTTGCGGCCCCCATTTTAATAAGAAAGATTGACGTCAGTGCGGCCCGCAAGATTGTTGTTACGGCAAGCGGTGAAGAAGCAGAAGCAGCAGAATTGACTTTAGAAGAACAAAGAGCTTTTATTTTAACAGCCCAGGTGTAACCTAGAAGTACGTCATCTTAAAGACAATACATCGAACTCATACCCCGAACCAGAGCCATGCCTCTGCACGTCAGCCTGGCTCATGGTTCCTTCCCTCACACACTCAAACGTGTCTTGTTGTGTGCGGAGCTGAACGAACCAATCACGGTGAGGTATATGGCTCTGGAGGGCAGGACATCGACTGGGCTGTCCAGTGCCTCGCTCACTCACTCATTCATTCATTCCTCCAGTAAGGTGGGCGGAGGAGAAGCCCACAGTCATCATCCGCTGCTCTCAGCTTAGCAGCTCAAATGAAGGAGATGCTGTGATCTGTGATCCAGCCTGTGTCTGTGTCTGTGTCTGTAGCCATCTCCATCATGACCGATCCCGCTCATTGAGGTGCTGTGTGTTTGTTCTTCTCACAAACTCCGTCCTACTTATTGTAGGCGCGTCGCGGGTGAAACTGAAACTTAACAGTAAATGCGTTTATATGACACTTGAGAAATTTGGATAACTGCCGCTATCCGATACGATTGGAGAAGGAGAACTCCGATTTAGCTGCCCAGATCTCTCTGCCATGTATACGCCTTTCTCTGATAACGATCGGAAAGCGAAAGTGCGCATGCGCCACAGCTCCGTGCAACTGAAAGTCAAAGTTATACCCGAGACTGACTCCTAGTGGAATCACATATTACACAACCTGCAGTGCAATTCTGCACTCAAAGCCAAGTTCAGGGAGGTGAGTGGAGACGCAGACAAGCTTCTGCAATTTTTGAGAGAGTTGACCCCCAACTTCCCTGAACTTTCCAGAATGTTCAAGCGGACCATGTGCCTTTTTGGGAGCACATACTTGTGTGAGAAGCTCTTCTCCTCCTTGAACTTCAATAAGTCACACACAGGGCACACACACACATACACTAGTGACAATTTTCCAAGGTGCCAATCAACCTACCATGCTTGTTTTTCGCCCGGGGGGGGGGGGGGGGGGGGGGGGGGGGGGGGGGGGTGACCGGAGAACCCGGAGAAAAAAAACCCCTGAGGCACACGGGGGAGAACATGCACAAACTCCACACACACATGGCCGAGACGGGAAACGAACCCGGACCCTGGCGGTGTGAGGCGAACTAAGCCACCGTGCCCCCCTATGTTCAGAACAGTTCATGTTTAATGTTCCATTCATGTTCATAAAGTTAAAGGTTAAGGAACTGTTAAATCAGACATTCATTTTTAAATTTATTTATTTAATTCATTATTTTGTGTTAAAAATAAAGATATTTGAGAACATTGGAATGATCATGAGGGGCACGGTGGAGTAGTGGTTAGCACATTCGCCTGGGTTCGATTCCCGTCTCGGTCATGTGTGTGTGGAGTTTGTGCATGTTCTCCCTGTGCCTCAGGGGGTTTTTCTCCGGGTTCTCCGGTTTCCCCCCGGTACAAAAACATGAACGGTAGGTTGATTGGCACCTTGAAAACTTGTCCCTAGCGTATGAATGTGTGTGTGAATGTGTGTGTGTGTGCCCTGTGATGGGTTGGCATCCCATCCCAACCGGCTCCTGAGGAATGGGCTGTACGTCAAGCCAGAGAAGTGCGAGTTCCATGTTTCACGGACCTCCTTCCTGGGGTACTGTCTTTCGGCCGGAAATATCCAAATGGACCCCGCCAGGATCCGAGCTATCAGGGATTGGCCAACCCCCAACACCCGCCGGCAGCTCCAGAGGTTTTTGGGATTTGCCAATTTCTATCGGCGGTTCATCAAGGGCTATAGCTCACTAGCCTTCCCCCTCCACCAGTTGACCTCAACCCTCCGTACGTTTGTCTGGAGCTCTGAAGCGGTGGTTCACCGGGGCTCCTATCCTGATTTTGCCCGACCCCGCTCGGCAGTTCGTGGAAATCCTGTGCCCAAAGGCTATCCGGCTGGGAAGGGCCTGCTTTTTGTCCCCGAAGGTCTGCGCTCTGAACTATCCCTTCTTCTGCCACCCCGGATTCCCCCGAACCCTGTCACTGGTTCGGACACGCTTTCTGGTGGCCCTCGCTCCGTAAGGACACCCAGGATTATGTGGCTGCCTGCACGGATTGCGCCCAACACAAGAGCTCTCACAGGCAACCGGAAGGTCTTCTACATCCGCTCCCCATACCTAGGCGTACGTGGTCCCACATCGCCATGGACTTTGTGACCGCCCTACCCCCCTCTAATGGAAACACCACCATCATGACTGTATTCGATCGATTTTCTAAGATGGGGCAATTCATCGCCCTACCCAAGCTGCTGTCTGTCAAGGAGACTGCCAAGCTCGCCCTCCACCACATCTTCCGGCTCCATGGACTCCGTGGGGACATTGTCTCAGATCACGGACCCCAGTTCTCGGCTCGGTTTTAGAGGGATTTTTGCCGCCTACTGGGCATTTCGACCAGTCTCTCGTCTGGTTTCCACCCCCAGACCAACGGCCAAACCGAGAGGCTCAACCAAGATCTGGAGACCGGGCTCCGCCTCCTCTATAGTCGAGAGCCAGCCTCCTGGTCCGTGAGGCTAGTGTGGATCGAATATGCCTGTAACACCCTTCCCACAGCTTCCACCGGGCTCTCGCCTTTCCAAGCCGTCCATGGTTACCTACCGCCGATTTTCTCAAGCCAGGAGCCCCAGTCCTCCGTTCCTTCAGCCACCCAGTTCTTCCGCCGCTGCCGACAAGGCTGGAGGGTCGCCCGGGCTGCTCTACGTGCTCTACACAAACACACACAAACATACACACACATATCAGCAAAACCTGTGTGTCAAACACTGATGTCGATGTTCAGATCACATTTTGTGATTTGGTATGTTTTAATTTTGAACCAGTCATGAATGCCAATTTGTTTACCTTTTATGGATACTGGTATACAGTTACAGCCGCAAATGTTTCATTTTTAAATTGCTCTTAAGTGTTGCTGAACACAATGTTTTATATATAGTACTTTCTGAAATTCTTTTAGAAATTTTTGTGTGGAGGCTAAAATGTTTGCAGTGTAGGGGGATGGAGTTATACAGCATTTGTAAGTGTGAACACACCATTCTTCTTGGTTTTCAGGAGTTTTTTGCTACTCTAAACCTGTTTAAATACTATTTCAGGATGAGAACAGTTGCATTGGTACAGGAAAACAGTATCCGTGTTGGGATATGGTCCTACATAAGTGTCATTTTCAGCATTATTAAAATAGTGTGGATAATACCCTATCTCAGCATTAGCCAGAATAAATGCAGTGGGTATCTTTACGAGCCACACACACACACACACACACACACACACACAGACACACACACGCAGACACACATACACAGTCCCACAACAGGACGTAGTCTGTTTTACCAATACAAGAAACATTAACGACATGGCTCACAGATTCTGATGGCACTCAACCGAATCTCTTTGGGTAATCAACACACACACACACACACGCAAACAAAAAGGTTTTAACCCCCCTTTGAACAATACCATTGCTTCCCCGAGACACACACACCCACACGAACACACACACTTACCATCCACACACCTCAAACACACAGACCCCCCACACAAGGACTTAGTCTGTCTTCCAATACGAGAAACATTAACGGCATGGCTCTTGTGACACAGATTCTTATGGCACTCAACAGAATCTCTTTGGGTAATCAACACACACACAGACACACACACACACAGACACACACAAACAGAAAGGTTTTAACTCCCCCACCACCCTTTGAACATTACCATTGCTTCACCACCATTACATTTGCTAGTCCTAGAAAAAACTAGATGACGAAGGTCAGTAAACATACTCACTCATAAACACCAGTCCACGTGGTCAGGGACGGGGTCATAATTCTTGACCTATGACCTACCCGGTCGTAAATCACTTAAAATCTGACAGAAAGTGCACGATATTTACTACCTGCTACCAGTTTGTAGATCTTAATGGTGACTTAATGGTAGATCTGGGGGACACATGGATGCTGAGTATTATAGTGATCTGGTGTGTTTAGTTGCTGTCTGCCTCACTCTCATCACTCAGGTTTGTGGTGGTGAAAGTGTCTGTTTGTTTACACATGTAAGGTATTAAGATTGGGGAAAATGAATGAGCAACGGTGCTCGCCATTCTCCACCATTATAATGTAGCATTTTAATATTGAGGGAAAATTAACAAACAAAGTGCCGTGGCCATTCTCCACCAATATCTGTAGTATTTTAAATAACAGGGTAATTAACTATATTTTTCTCCACCAGTCGGTAACCGATAATTTAAGTTGAAATAACAACCTGTAGATCCAAATAAACCATATTAATTATAATGTTTTATAATTAATTATGACTATTGAACTTTGAATTGAAGATTAAAGGAATCAATAGCTTAATTATTTAATCTGTCTGTCCGGCGAGCAGACAATATAATTATTCATTAATCCGAAGAAGTTATCTTCCTGACCTAGAAAATAACTATTCTAATATAATACAAGTTGTAATTGAGCGAAGTAGCAAGATCAAAGATTCATTGAGATTCAATCATAAAGAGGAATTCAGATTCACCTTAATTAAAAGGGGCTTAACTTACATATGCTGAATTGATCAGCAGCGTTACTTGCATTGAGATGGAAGTGGAACAAAAGTCCGAACGATTCTTGGTGCTTCAGATAAAGTCCTGTAGATGCAGATCAGGAATTGTTGCTTTGTCTCAGGAGATTCACGACTCAGAAAGGGCAGCGTGACCTCACTCCTGGCTGGAGACATGAGCATGATGTGCGTTTCCCGAGTGTCTCCGAGTTGGTCCGGAGGAGCACAAAGGCGCGAGAGGTGACAGCCTCTCAGCATCGTCTCACTTCATCTCTTCGTCGTCTCTCCTTTGCCCCCCAACCGACCAACTGCTTTCGCCTTTGTTCTCTCTCACTCCCTTGCTGTTCTCTCTCCAGGAATGATTACAGTTACATCATCTTCATCATGGTGTAGGAAATGACGAATGCATCAATTACATACCGAGAACGGCCAAGTAGACATTGTAACAACCAGAGAATTATATATAAGTACTTCTTGCTTACAAACATTGGTTGATATGCAATGAAAGCGAGAGATGCGCGGAACTGATCAGCCATAATACTAATACATGTCATCACTACATGATTATTATGAAGGATAATAACAATGTTCTAGAAATATAATCATTATTTTGATGAACCCTATTGTTTAACCACTATTAATTATTAAAACAGCATTGTTTTATAACTAAAGTTTTATAGAACAATAAGAATAATGATGATAATTTCATAAAACATTTTTCAAGTTAACACACATATTATGAGTTTCAGCATGATAAAATAGAACTTTATACATACATTAACACATACAGGCATGTGTGTGTGTGTGGCTGAGTTCAAGAAATGTGTCAGCATCCTGTGGGAAGAATTGGGGTTTGTTTGGACAGCCTGTTTGTTTGGCAGGCTTTTCTTAGTGGGAAAGCCTGCAGTCACTGCAGGAATTACTATGGAACTGCAAAATCTGGAGATTACGTAAATAAAAATAAACAATGACAAAATTTGTAACATATATGTAAAATCTGGAAATTGTAAACTTTGACCACAGGGTGGTGTCTAATACTGTTAAGGAATCAGTTGTGCTGAGATGTGAATTTAGATGGTGGGGGGTGGGCATGTTAAGACTGTGTGTGTGTGTGTGTGTGTGTGTGTGTGTGTGTGTGTGTGTGTGTGTGTGTGTGTGTGTGTAAGTGTGTGATATTTGTGATGCCTATAATGATGTTGTTAAATTACTGAGAATGGCAGTTGTAAACCCCCTACAGATTTTTCATGTCATTTATGTCCCAAAACTGCATGAAAAGATTTTGTTTATATATATGTAATTTTTTTTCTTTTCTTGTATATTTAGCGTTAACCTGCTGGAGAAGTTCAATATGTTCCTTGAGAAGTACACAACGCCCCTCCAGAACCTCTACAGAAAGAAGAGCAGATGCATTTGGAGAGGAAATGAAGACTTTTGGACAAGCTGGATGAACAGGTACTCATAAGATTCTTTAAAATAGTTATAGTTTTTTACTTGCAGCTTTTTAAAATGGGGCCATACATGTAATTATTGTTGTACTTTTATATACGGCTGTATCTTACAGTAGAAAAAAAAATCTGTTAAAATTTGACTATTTACATTTGACAGAGCAAAATATCATTTGAACCCACCATCATGTATTTTTCTTCTGTAGAAATTCTTTGGATCCAAAATCTGCTTAAACATTATTAAATATCTTTTCCCGTCGATTCTGCGTCCGCTCTGAAAAGCTGGAAGTCCGGCAGATGTGACGCTCCATCCGGGATGTTTTCACTCAGCCAGGTTTCTGTAAAACAGAGTTTAAAAAGTCCTTAATTGTGCGGGAGAGGAAGAGAATTTTGGATAGGGCAGTTCTAAAACCGTGCTGTCGGAGCCTGACCAACGCGCCAGTGTTACACCAAATTCTGTGACCATCGTATGTTGTGACCACTAGAGGGTGTTGTTGCTAAAAATAAATCCTGGAATTTTCATATTTATTATGATAACTGTGTGTGTGTGTGTTTATATGATCAATTTTTGGTTCTCATATGAACATGTAAAACTTATAACAGGGTCACCAAATCTGAAAAGGCATCAATACACATTATCAAAATCACATTGCCTCCATCTAGTTCACACACAGTAACTTAAATGTTCTCCATATTCACTAGTAAGAATCTAAAATATTGTTCTTTATAAGTACAAGTTCGTCTGTTAAGCAAGCCGGTGGCAGCATAACTAAGAGGGAGAGCCAGAAGGTAACAGACATGAGAAATCTCTGGGATAATAGCACCACACCATCTTCAACACACCTCAGTGAATGTATGAGAGTAGGAGGACAACAGTATGAATCCATGATTCCTCCAGATCTGCTCCTTAACCTAAGAAAAGACATTATACCCTCTGACTAATATTCAGACTGGTGAGTTTGTGTCCGTAAGCATGTGCAGCATCTATCACTGACTCAGCAAGTTATAACGAAGTGATTAATTCAGCTATTATTTATGCATGAGCAAGCATTGAACTGCCTATTTTAAGAATATTGGTTTACAATAAATAATTACAATTACTCTAAGATTCAGAGTGGGACGTTGGCCAAGCACAACGCTCTGAGCGACTCCAGGTCCCTGATGAATGATTAATTGAAAAGATGGAATGCTTAGAATATACATTAAATTTAAAGATAAAACACAAGAAATGTTCAAGCTCATCAGCTTTAATTAGATATTATTTATAAGCTAAATCTATATTTCAAAATGGAGACAGATTTTCATAATAATTTACAGCAGTTTGAGAAAGACTAAGCGGCACGGTGGCGTAGTGGTTAGCACGTTCGCCTCACACCGCCAGGATCCGGGTTCGATTCCCGTCTCGGTCATGTGTGTGTGGAGTTTGCATGTTCTCCCTCGTGCCTCCGGGGTTTTTTTTTTCTCCGGGTTCTCCGGTTTCCTGCCCCCGGTCCAAAAAACATGCACGGTAGGTTGATTGGCACCTTGGAAAATTGTCCCTAGTGTATGAATGTGTGTGTGTGTGTTGTGTGTGTGCCCTGCGATGGGTTGGCATTCCATCCATGGTGTATCCTGCCTTAATGCCCATAGACGCCTGAGATAGGCACAGGCTCCCCTTGACCCGAGGGAAGATCGGATAAAGCGGTAAATGAATGAATGAATGAGAAAGACTAAAAGGCAGCAGACATTCACCCATTCGCCAGTGTATTCAATCATTGGGCAATTGGGTGGGTTACCTAATAGTTCTTTTTCATCATCTCGTGTTCGAGATCCACCAATGGGAGGGGCATCTGTACCTGACGTCTGCAGAAGCATCCAATTATACTATGTCTGGCTTGACAGACAGGAGCGCGCCCCCTATGACTGGTAAGGAAACGTCCCTTATCTGAGTGCAAATGGGACCTTCACACGCTACCTTTCCTCAGTTGACATTGGCTTCTCAAAACATCCATTTTATCTTAACTTATAGCTCGCTGGTTACTAGACTGCATTTGTGTGCAGGGGGGCTTATCCTCGATCTGACTCCACTGTGCTTGTTATCCATAAGTCAGGTTAACTTTCGTTCATTTCATTCATTATAGGCTGCCCGCCTGTTGCACTGCTTTTTCATTCTGCTTTCCAATCCGGCACTTGTGGACAACCAGTCATGAGCCTGCATCAACCATTCTTGTCCCCTCTAGGGATTCCCGTCTTTACTGCGTTGTTCGCCATGGGCTGAAACAAGCCCTAGCGATTGACTTGCCCGGGAACTGTAGCCATTGCTTGACACTTATGAAAAAGCTCCTGCATGGCAGGCTCAAAGTGGCTGCCATCCAGTGAGTCAACTTCAAGTTGTCCAACTCGGAGGGTGAAAAAGTTCAACACTGCTGCACACCTAGGGACCTCTTGCAGTGCTGCTTCCTTGGGACAACCAATACGCATCTTCTTTCAAGGCTTTATTAGTATTCAAGGATTTATTACGATTCCTTCTATGAGCTGAACGGCTCTGGGAATGAGGATGATACAGGATGACGAGAACTGTAGTCATTGCTTGACGCTTCCGAAAAATTCTGCTGCATCCCTCAGCATTGAATGTCCTGCGCTTTTGAACTCTTCAGATTGAGTGGCATGTATGATGGAAAACTACTTGGACCCCTCCGGCATGTAGAAAAGCAGTTCGTTCTGGAACCCCCTGCATTGAGATCCGCTTGATCTCCAACTCTGTCTTGCGGGCCTTGAGGTCAAAGATAAGGCCAACGTCAGTATGGGTGACCAATACCTTAGTTACCAAAATGAAGTTCCTGTGTTATCCCTTTATCGGCAGACACCTCCCAATATTTCAATCCCATCTGCTGACCCTACCCCAACAAGTCTTATGGAAAAATGGACCTTTTCGTTTTCTAAGCTTCTCACAAAGCCTCAGCTCACATTGTAAAAGCTCTGAACATCTCCTCACTGTTATTCACCTACCAGGTCAAACCTGATTGATTTGGGACAGAATCTGGAGAAAGGGTCACCATCACCCAATCACTGGAAAGAGATTGTTACTTTCAATGATCTTGTGCTCTGCAATGCCTGTAAATCTGTACCATAGAGCCATAGAAGGCTCTCTTGTTGGTCATAGAACAGGCGCTTTGACTTAATCTGTCTTAATCTATCTACTCCCTGATAGCAAGAAGTGGCACATTGTGGGAACATCGGTTGAGCCTTGCCAGGTCTAAGGTTTATTTGTCACATATACATAGCAACATAGTGAAATTCTTTCTTCGCATATCCCAGCTTGTTTGTAAGCTGTAGTCAGAGCACAGGGTCACCCATGATACGGTGCCCCTGGAGCACAGAGGGTTAAGGGCCTTGCTCAAGGACCCAAGGGTGGTTCGAACCCCTGACTGATCAATAGCCCAGCACCTTATACCACTGAGCTACCCTTCCCTTTAATGTAGCAACACTTTGACAATAAGGAGTACGAGGCTTTCAAGCTTTGTCTCCTGAGAAAGCCAGCGCCATACCATATATCCTCTGAATGGCTGGCTTACGCACCTGTTTGGGGTCGACATTCCATCATGCAAGCAGGTCTAACAAACCCTGCAGTAAGCCACCGGCTCAGTAGAGTGACCCCAACATTACTAAGCCCTGGAAGTTCCCTCATTCTGATTGGATGGATTGTGAGAATACGTACCCAAGCATTGTAACCACACAAACCACACATTGTAACCAGTGTTTCAAAACAATAAACATATGGTGGTAAGAAAAACTCATAAATTATAGGAATAAGTTTCTGAGGCAGAGCATCTCTCTGAATCCATGCATGTCGTCCCTGGTTTATCCACCAGATGGTGCCGTTGTTTCAATATTGTCTGATCCAGCCAAACTGAGTATTAGCAGGATAGTTTGGGCTGGTGGGCCCAAACTCGGGCCCCTCGAGGCCACATCGGGATCACATGACCACCTGGCTGTCTATGTCAGCTCCTGAATGGATCATTTGTATGTGGGGTTACAGACTTTGGTTTACCAGAGCACCCCTGTGTTTCATTTGAGTGGTTTCATCTCAAATGAACGAGAGCTCTGCTCATATTCTGACCGATGAAATATTCTCCTTTCAAAGGGTAGCGATTCAAGTTGTAGCTCTGTATACAACTCTCACTATTTCCTGGATTCCAAAAAAATATGGCACACTCCATCCCATTCTGGACCTCAGGATGTTGAACAAACATTTGAGAAAATACAGTTTCAGAATGCTATCGCATGTCTCTCTTGTATTTTCAATAAGCATAAAGAAGAACTCTGATTGATTTTTCCATAGCATCTAGCCTCCACACAGGAACTTCATTTTGGTAACTAAGGTATTGGCTATGATGTTCCTTCTGTTCAGCCTCAAGATGAGTCAGAGGTCATTTTGTCTTTCTGCGAGGAAGTGTTACTGTTGGTGAGGATAGTGTTCGAGGACGTTTGGGATGCATTTGATAAGAGCAAACACTTCTTTAATTAGATCAAGGCAGCAGACAGAACAAAAGGCAAAAACATAAAACTAAAACAGTCCAGTGTTAGAGCATGGATAAACAGGGCAAAAAACATAAACCAAACAGTTCAGAGGCCAGAATGGGGGCAGGCAGAGCAAAAGCAGGTATCCGAGACAAGTGTTAAAAGCCCACCCCACTTTCAATGTTTCCAGGCTATACCAAGTTTGAGCTTGTGTCTTTGGTTTCTCTCCACTTCTCTCCAAAACAGCTTTCTCCCAGCTTCTTTCTTGGACACGGCTCTCTCTCGTTTACTCGCTCTCCCCCTCTCTCTTCCTGGACTCCAGACCACACTCTCCAGACACAGAACACCTTGGGGAGGTTGAGGTGGACAGATACTTAGGTATGACCTTGGAAGGGTCAAGTTTCTTGGTACCCGATGACACTTGCAGTTGGTGGTAAGTGTAAAGTGCTGGATGTGGGTGTTTGGGATTCTTGAGTGGAGAACAAGGGGGGGTGGTAACTATACAACCTAAAAGGGGAGAGACCAGTGGTGGCAGTGGGAAAGGTGCTAATGGGCACTTTCCGCCCAGACCAATGATGCCAACATTTATGAACTATTGTAAAGCCTACTCAACTACTGCAACTGATTATGTGGCAAGCTATCTGGCAAGCTATAGACACACTGGCTAGGTTTGTTACCTTCTATGAATAAAGTTAAGAGTATAAATATCATATGCGAAAAGAGGAATGCGATTCAAAACTACTGGAATTATGATAAGGCCAGGACAAACAGTACGATATTTTCAGATGAACAGACAGGTCTTTCAATACCACACCCATGAAACTGTGGCCACTGATGACATCACGTCACCATCATCAGCCTTATTTTCACACACCTACTCGGGTATCCTGTCACAAACCCACCCCAGATGTTTTTTGTGCTGTATCGTGACATGGTTCTCCCATGACACAGGTAAACACTCTTTGGAACCAAATACAGGTTTTAGGAATATGCATCACCTCAGAGATTGCGATGGCATGATCTATAAATGCTGAAAGGAGGCTTCAAGGCTTCTCATTTTTTTTTTCAGATTAA